>CAWUFW010002642.1:1200000-1830000 GCA_963921515.1 Calotriton arnoldi
GTGTGAGCCTGACATTTGTAGATACACACCAGGGTGTGTCAATGGTTGTCTGGAAACTCACAGGACCTTATTTGCACCTTTATGTGTGTTTCTCACAGGTGTTGAGTGTTGCAGGTGTGAGATTAGTAGATGAGGGGTATGTGTGAAGGTCCTACTTGGGTTTGGCAGTCAGGGAGTGTGACAATGAGCCATGTGTGTTGTGCTGGTGGCATACACATGTCAAGGTAGTTGACACAGGTGTGTGGCTGGTCACTGTATGGCTTCTGACACTTCCTATCATTCCTGTGCCTATGCATAGCTTGCATTGCTGTATCCCAGAGATATCGCACAGATGTCATTTAGGTTTAATTACAATCACTGTGCCACCCATGTCTGATTTGATGGCCTAAGGGTAGTGTGATATGTTCCTCCTCTTGCATGTCATGTAAAAATGCTATGTTGCTTGCTCCATGGTTTTCCAGCACTGTGCACTCCACTTTGGGGTAGTCCATTTCTTGTCATACATTGCTGCTGACCTATGGTATGAGTATGTGGCAGAGTGTCAGTGTGGGATCTTTCTGAGGGACTTGACATGCAGTGTGAACAGTTCAGTGGTTGTTAATATGCAGTGTGAGTCTTCATTTCTTAATTTACTCAGTTTGATTGACATGAGTGGAAGGCAGGTGTGAGGAGGAGGGTTGTCCAGCACCTGACCTTCTGTGCAGGGTGTTCATCTTCACCCCAACCTTCCCAGTCAATCTACCTTGCCCTTTGATGTGTGAGCTGCGAGGTCGAGCCACACCTGGCTGCTAAATTGTGCATTGAGGGGGGGGGCACAAGTGGGGCACACAGCATGTGCAGAAATGGGTGTGGGAAGCGTTCTGTGGGCTGTGGCCAACTGATGCAGCCCGCCATGTGGGTAGGGTGAAGGTGGAGCCCTGGGAAGCTGCCCAGACTGCCCATGCCTGGTGCCGGCCTTGCCTACTACATTGTGCGCAGGTCTTCCCGTGTCTTCACCGCTGCGGTGACGTGACCGGGACATTGCAGTGATTTCGCTGTTGATGGGTGACCCCGATGCGGAGGTGTGGATTTCTAGCAAACAGGACATGTGTGAGCACACTGGGGGATATGTTCCTGTCTCCACCAGAGTGTCTGATGTGAACAGGAACCATATTTCAGCACAGGAGTAGTGTCTTGTGGTTGTATGCACAGATGTGTTATTTACGTACCTGCGGTGTTGACTGCGTCGACGTCTTATCTGCTGGTAGTGGATGAGGTACAGCAGCGGAAGGGCTTGAAGAGCTGGATCCCTAGCGGTCAGGGAAGCGCTGAGGTGTCCGGGATTCGGGTTTCGATCTCCGCAGTAGTGCTTCCGCCGTCTTTGAGTGGCTGGTTTCTCCGCTGCATTTTGATGGGCTGTTTGAGGCATCGTGATTTGTCCGGCGGTCGTAACGTTATTCCGCACGGTGGTCTTTCTCTATTGGCTCCCTCCGCCACCGTTGCAGAAGGAAATTCCTGGTGGATCCCGAAACTCCGCAGCGGACGGGAAATGGGCTATATTTGCCCATTGTAATATGGCGTACGCGAGGACCGCCCCTGGAGTGCGTAAAAGGACGTTTTCTGCCAGCTCCGCGGATGTGCCAAACACCGCCATCCTAATGAGCCCCTTGGTTCACCGATGTTTGGTACAGGCAATGAGCCACACAATACAGGTAAACGAAAAGGTCTCAAACATGATGCGTCCGAATATACCAGGCACCTTGTTAATACCCCTACATGCCTCCCCCATGCCCCATGCTTTTTTCCACTTTTTTGGACAGCCTCTGCTTTGGTATACAATTTTCTCGGCTTGACTACAACAGTCCAAGTTCTTTTTTCAATCAGACACTATCGGTGGGAGGTTCGCTCCCCAGGCGATGTCCCGATATTCTTAACACAATATTTTTGTATCACAATATTTTTTCCATATTCTGTCCAAACATCTTGCTGTTTATGTCAGCAATATTCTAGAAGGCCAGTCTAATCACACTATTTCCAGTTCTGATCTGTGTTTTCCATTAACAGGTACTTCCAAAGTGCCCAGCTGAGCCATACAATTGATGCCATTGTCTTGTAGAGACGTGATTAAACCGTTTATGGAATATAATGTCAATCGATTTCCTTGAATGATGCGAGCAGCTCAAACAACTTGTGAGAGTCAATATTTAATATTGAGGCACAATTTTTAGGAACCCTGCTAGTATATAGTGATAGTAGATAGTGTTGTGGGTGAAAAGGAGGTTTATGAAAATAACCCAGTGGCACAGACCATATCCCAGTATGACCACCAGGGCTACAGAAATCTTTATAGTGTTTCCAGAATTTTTCAAATTGATTACAACCTCATACACATGTCTTAGGCATATTTCCGGGTCAAGGCACTTTTGTGACCATGATGATATCTTCGGAACGTTATCGTGAGAGCCCTACATTTTTGCTCAGCCAGAATGTCACTTTATTTTTGAGAGTCCTCTTTTGATTAGCCCTAAAAGGGATTATATTCTTGAGGACCACTACGTATGGGGAGCCTCTGGGAAAAGTTGTAAAGAATCACTGAGTACATGCACAGGCTTCATTAAGGACCCAATTATGATGTCGCACAGACCGCCACCGATAGCCTGTCAGTGGCCATCCGTCCGACATGTGGTGCCATAGTCCGACGGCCGCATTATGATGCACAGCTGTTGGAGGCAGACGGCGGAGGGACCGACCCACGCTTCCCGTCGGACTGTCGGTCGGAATGTAATACCCTACAATAGGGGCAGTGCCTGCTTAGGCACCGCCGTAGGGATTGCGATGGGCCATTGTGACTGCCTTTTCATGGCGGTCCAACCGCTATGTGCCCAGGGGCCCCCCCAAACATCCATGACCCATGTGCCAGACACCACATGGTGCCTGGCACATGGTGCATGGATGCTTGAAAGAATCAGTTTTTCCATTAGGGCTTATGCTGCGGCCCTTTTCGGGCCACAGCACAAGCCGCAATGCAAAAAGTTATGATTCTGACTGCCTACACAGCGGTCGCATCATAATTTGGCAGGTGGGACCTCCGACTACTTGTCGGTCCTAATTCCGCCACAATGTCAGTAGGACAGGCATCGTAATAATGCCCTTAGTGTTTTGTGTGGCCGTAATCCTCAAGTTGTCTGCCAGAGGAGGTAGTTACAGATGTTGATTTCTTAAGATGAGCAAACCCCCTCAACACTAGCTTCCTTATGCCCAGCGGCATTATTTTTAGTAAAATACGCTCTACATTGGTGATATGACTTATCCATCAAAGTGTCACTCATACCTTTCTGGGTGGCTAAGAGAGTCGTGATATTTTCCCCCACAAGATTTAACTTCCCTGTCAGTACATTACATAAGACTTTTGAGTTTGATTAGTGTTTTGATAGCATCAATTTGCAGCATTACTGACAAGTGCCACCTTATAGTATTTCTTGATATTGGGATATTGGGAAGTGCTATGACCCCTTGGAATACAGAGCGTGGGAAAAGCTATTTGTGGTGGGCCATCCATCCACAATAGTAGGCCTCGAAAAATCTACTCGCCCACTTGCTATGGTGATTCAAATTTTATCCGGTCGAACTATTTTAGGACCTACTGGTCCATTCTGGCGAGTGAACTTAAGATGGAAAGGAACAGCTGTTCTGTTTATTCAAAAAGTGAATAAGCAATAAAGATACCTTTAAATCTTATTTTTTTCTTTACCAATTTTACTGTCTGTTCAAGGACAGAGGTCAAATGTCAGTTTGTCTTTTTACTAATTGCTGCTTATCTTACCATAGACAATGGTGTTTAATTTTCTTTCACTTACTACAGTTAGATGTTTTTGTCAAGTGAGCTGTCTGACAATCATTGTGAAACAAAAGACTTTAAGATGTCAGTTTTTTCTAACAATCAACATTTAAATAGTTTGTACAAACATTTCAAAATATATCATGAATTACAAAAGGACTTTTTTGTATAATTCAGAAGTGCGATGAAAACAAAGATTTAAATAGGAGCTAAACAAATCAGAACTCTTTACTTGGTGATGTGTAAATACAATATTTGCAGAAACTCAATTTCCAAACATTATTGTTTGTACACTATATAGGTTTAGCAGTAAAACCGCATGTCAGTGGGAAATTCTGGGCCATTTTTTTTAAAAATCTACTGATTGCATATGACAGTGGGCTACCACTTCATGCTTTAGTTATGTATTTATTAAAAGTGATGGTTTTTCAACATGATTTGAGAAACATTCCTGCCCCGATGACAATGCTGTTAATGAACTAAGAGGCAGGTCAGGGGTCATGCGTATCATATATGTGGCTAGATTTGTATTATATATGGGGCAAAAGTTTGTCTATTAAATCAAACAAATCGTTTTTTGTACAGCAGACAGGCTGAACTCGCGTATTTGAAGGTGCTCTCATATGTGATATTGAAGTAAATGGCGGCTCAGTCAATTAAAATATTAGCCCAGGATCACATAATTTAAAACCAGTTTATGGGTCAAGAGTTTTACAACTAGGTCAAGTAGATTATTTAGGTCACTAAACCTGCAGGTCTAGTAACATTTTTAGAGGCCTGAACAGTGATCGTAGTACCCTATTTATTGTCCTGAAGAAAGTGGGTGGTATTAGGTATGAAATGAAATTTGTACTTGTAAAGCGCACCCATACCCCCAAAGGGGTGTCCAGGCGCTGTACGCATACCGCTTTGGAACCCTTCCTGGCTTTTCCCTGTGAAATGTCCACTCCTGGGCACCCCCAGGGTGAAGCCAGGCATCCCAGCGCTGTTGGGGCCGTTGTGGAGATTAAGCAAGCTATTGCCCAGAGTTGCAGAGTGGGACCCATGATTAGAATAGGCACCGAGGCGAGAATTATCAGGTCCGAGGAAATTGAGCCCAAGACCCGCCGAGGCGGGAATTGAACCCTGGTCCCGGGCCAGATCTCTGCATCAGGGTCTGCCGCTCTAACCATTGAGCCACACTTCTCCTGTTCTGTAGTGTGTATGTAAATCTTGGAAGCATGATCATTTTAAAAAGTGACCCCCAGTCCATCAGTAAGAGTGGGAGTGTTCTCCAGTGCTTTATGTCTGTCTCTAGTCTATGAAGTAAGGGGGCTAGGTTATCAGTATAATGTGTTTTCTTGTGGGTGGATACTCTCAGTCCCAGATATTTAAAGTGGTTACTCACGCTCTTAAGGGGCATGGGAAGGTGCAATGGCAGTGTCCAGCTGCCCCTTGGGGACAGTAGGGTTTGTCCCAGTTGATACTTAATTCGGAGTATTTTCTGTGTACTTTGAAGACCTCGCCCACCCTTGCCAGGCAGACTACTGGCTCTGCTAAGTAGAGCAGGATGTCATCCGAGTACAGCCAAATGCACTCCCCCCGGTTCACATTTACCTCGAAACACTACGGGACACACTGGCGTACTCGCCTCCGTGATTGACACCAGACGGCTTACTCCGCCGTCTTGTCTGGCTCAGTGGGCACTCGGATTCTGAGCGCTTTTGTTGAGGATCTGAAGTTCTGGTCAAAGAGATATAGACCAGACAACATCCTGAGTCGGAGAATTGGGAATTATTGTTTTTAAGATTAGAAGACAGCTACATGCCCAACCGGGTTGGAATTATCACCGGTGGAGAGATTGGGAGCTCCGAATTTGATGCAGAAAAGCCCTGAAGAAGTCAAGGGGGTTATCACCCACTGACGAAACGCGCGTTGGCTGGTCTTGCAAGGAAATCCATATTAAAGACAAACCACAACGTTTCCACGACTTGTCTCTCATCTGTGAAACACAAGAACAGCGTTACATACCTGTTTTATTTGTTGCGTGTGCATAGGAACTCTTTGTCTGTCATTGTTTTGGACCTCTGGGTCCTTTGCTTTTGGGGGTTTAAGGGATATTTTCCCCCACCTGTAGCACCGCTGATATTGGTTAGAATCTGTATACTGTTCACGCTATTTGGTCTAGCGCCAACATTCTGCGCCTGTGAGAATTAATATCCCCTCCTCCTTTTCATACTTTGAAGACCTCGCCCACCCTTGCCAGGCAGACTACCGGCTCTACTAAGTAGAGCAGGATGTCATCCGAGTACAGTAACCTTTTATAAAAATAAGCAAAGAAAAAATGCTAAGATTTAAGAAAAAGGATTTATGATTTATTGTATGGTAAAAGCACTAAAACCTATACACACAGGTGTGATATATCAGAGTATATACCCTGGGTGAAAGATTGAAAAAATAACAGGTCAAATCGAATACATTAGAAGGAACAATACTTTGGTTCCTTCCCGCAAAGAGTTTTTTGACCAATGGTTTGGGAGGCACCACCCCCACTTAGCTCTTGTGGTAAGGCGTGTAACTTCCAGGTTTGCAACCCCGCTGTCTGCAGTGCAGTAAATCCCAGCATCTAATATCATATTAAAGTCACCTCCCAGTATGGTTAGCATGCGGGGCACTTCCATGATCAGACTGCTTAGTGTTGTCAGTGTCTCCAGTTATGGCCATGGCGGGATGTATGCATTTATCAGTTTCCCCCTCCCATTCTTCCAGTGTTGCTGTATAATGGCCCAGGTCGCCTGCCCAAGTACTGGTGGGATGGAAGCGTGTTGCTTTCCTGATCAGGATCGTAATCCCCTAGATCCCATGGTATAACCGGCATGGCTTGCCACGTCATACTTGTCTCTGGTCAGTGCTGCACACTTGGAGCCTTTCATATGTGTTCCTTGAAGGAAGACAATGTCTGCCACATATCCGTTTGATGCTTTTGTTACAAGGCACCTCTTAATTTTATTGCTCAGCTTGTTGATATGCTATATCAGTAGTTTTAGTGTATGTGTCATCATAATTATTGATTTGAGTCCCATTTTCCCCCTCGGTCCTCCTCCCAGGTCATGCTCCCCCCGAGTCCTGTGCATTGTGTCATGTATATTAATGTAGTAACCTGCCCCCAACACCACTCTCACCCTTCCTTACTGTTCTGCAGTCTCAGAACTTACCACCTCACCAATTCATGGTATGTCCATCACCCCAACATATTTGGTTTCTGCCACATCAGTATGATTTCTGTCAGCAGTTGGAGCCAAGGCCCTCGATGGAAATGGCCCCCAGTACATAAGCCCCTCTCACAGCACTCAACTGGCACCTTTGTCAATATCCGTGTGTCCCTTCACCCTTCTCAGACTGGCTCCGTGGCTGGACCCCGGCCATACGCACCCTTTCTGACTGACCCCTCCCCGCACCCTCTCTTGCCAGCTGGGTCTCACCCCTCCACTTCACCTCTATCAAGATAGTTCACCATGCTATGCACTATGTCTGACGTTGTGGCTTTTCACCGCTCTGTCTTTCTTGTCCACTCCCGTTTTCGCTTGTGTCCTCTCCCTGTGCCTCACCTTTTTGGCCATTAGTGCCCCCCTATTACCACCGGATCCACTTCAGTCCACCTCACCTCCGCAGCCTCACCCCAAGTTGTCCCATACCGCTACTCTCCTGCGCCTCTGTGGCTGCTCGCGTCCTCCTTCTACACAGCCTTGCTCACTCCGTCATGGGAGGAGAGATCTGGCTGTGTTTGCAGGCACTGTGGGGGTATCCTCTTTGGGCCAGATTCCTTGGCTCACTACCTCAGAGGTCGGAAGGGCAGGTGCATTTCCAACATAAATGCTATAATGGGCACGTGTCCAAATGAGAATCAAGGCATTCACTTCTACATCCAGCATATGATCTAGATGTGATATATCCACAGAAAAGCCCTTATGAAAATTGCTGTTTCCTAAATTTGTGCCTTGCTATGGAGAAGGTGTTCCCTGAAACACAGATTATAGGCTGCAGGCATATATTTGCAAACATGCACATTGCCACACATGGTACACAATTTCTTGAATAAAACAAATATGAAACTACATGCAAACTCTCTTGATATGCAATTGATCAGTAACTATTAATATTTTCTGAAGTTAGTCTAAGTAATATAAAATGTGGTGCACCCATGCTAGTGATTAGACAGTGACTTGCAGAGTGAGAATAAAAGGAGACAAATTGTCCACATAAATATCACAGGTCTACACTTCCACCAGAAGAGACTCCGTGGGTAACTAAGTGCCCAAGTCTCAGCTTAAGTCAAAACTAGAAATGGATGGACCTTTGAAAGACAAAGGCCAGGGCCAGAAGAAATCCCAGAAAGAATCAGAGATGATATTGAAATCCCAAATAAGACAGAGTCTATGAAGTTTTCCCCTTAAGGGATCACAAAGCACCGGAAAGGTATAGCTATTCTGAGGAGCACTATTCCAGATGCACACACCCATCAAGGACATAGAGGACACTCAGCCAGGTACTATAAAACTGAAGGAATGACAAAAAATGCTCTCAGATGAGTGATCATACTTCTGTAAGAATAACTGCAGACAACAGACAAGCCCAACATTGGGACCAGGAATTCACTGATCAACAGGAAAAGAAGGTTTCAGATCAAAAAGTCTACTTTTGCCAGTCTGGCATCTGAAACTAACTATACGGCAAACACTTACCATTGGTTGAGTCTTTGTTTGTCATCAATTTGTGGAACCTTGTAATATTTTTTATTATTGTCCTCATATCACTACTGATAAGCACCAACCGAGTTTCTAGCACCCCTCGTGCTCAAAATTGGGCTCATATTTAACCAAGTTTATTGAGCTACAACGAGTGTTCACAGCCTCCCCAGCCCTACTGGTTTGAGAGGGTGCAATCATCGGACAGAATAACATGTCATATCTTTAACAGTTTCCAAAAGCCTCCATCTTTGCTCCCGTTACTCCTTCACCTATCAATTTCTTTGAAGAAAACCACTGATCTCTTCCAGGCTTGCAAGGAAAGGGTAGAGGCTTGGGTATATAACTTACATATTTCCCTTCTTGCGAACAAAATTAAATAAAAGATCAGATTTCTGTGCTTTACATGAAAAAATGGTCCTCCTATGTCCTGCTGCACTATCCCAAACATGATTAAAGCGTTACTTATCTCTTTGGTGGTACCCAGAGAGTGAGAGATGGTCTTACCCACAGCTATCCAAAATTCTTCCAACTTTGGGCAGGTAGCAAACATATGCACATCGTAAGTCTCACTGATACCACAGCTTACATTTTGAGTCTCCTCTTCCCATTATTTATGCCAATTTTTCCAGGGTCTAGTAGACTCTATGGAGGGTAAAGAAGTGTTTTTTCCTTAGTGCAGCAGGTTTAGCCACCAAGTAAATTATGAAGATACTTGCCATAACTATCCCAGGTCCACGTTCGGCAAGTATCTGCCCTATGCAGAATATGGCACTTTCATCTTATCGTTCGCTGCCGTAAGTAGATGCTGGTACCCGCATGCCACTTTTGTCTTCATGACCCGGTGATCTTGGAGATCTATTTACATTTGCCCTGATTCAGCACCTAACCAACCGTGACTCTTGAGCCACACATTAAATTGGTAGATTTTAAATGTGGAAATGCTCCCCTCTGTCTCATTACTCAAGTAGTCCCAAGTTAGCCTCTGCCCATCATCCACCAGCTGCCCCATCTGTTAATACCGCTCTGCTTCAAAGGCTTCACAAGACTGTCAAGCAGACACTCCGGAGTTCCTGGGCAGTCCCATATAGGGGACAACCTGCTGTAATCGGCAATATCCAGAAATGATCTGACCTCAAGCCAAGGTCTTGCTGCTGCCTGTAGACATTTCAGTCTAACCTTCTTGAAAAAGTTTTGTGCCCCAAATGCATAAGAGAAGCCTTCCTCTGGCAAGCCCGAAAGCATTCCTCTAACCATTGCCCCTAACAAGGTCTCATCGTAGAAGCATTCTATTATTTTTAGGCTAGACAGCCCTGCAATAAAGTTGTAGGTCTGGGAGTCCTAGCCTTCCGGCCCCTGCTTTTCTTCTCAATTTCTTTCAAGAAAGACGTATTCCCTTGCTAGCCCAATAAATGATGTTAATTTCCTTGCAAGTTCAGGGGAGCCTTTTTATCAAAACCTAACGGAATATTATCGAACAAGAAGGTGACTTTTGAGTAAAATAGTCATTTTCACTAAAGTAATCCACCCATAAATAAAGGATGGACGGTTCTGCTTTTGTTTTAGTAACTCTTCTATCTCACCACCCATCTTTTCAAGATTGACTGCCGCAATGTTTCCTATATCTTGGGTTATTTGTACCCCCAGGTATCTCATTTCAGCAACACCTATTATTTCCCCACCACTCTGGTTCCAGGTCATTATTTCCCATTAATCTCATATCCAGCGAACATTCTACCAAAGTTCATTGCTTCTGTCATGAGATGCGGCAAAGCTGATGTTACATCTGAGATAAATATCATTAAATCATCGGCATATAAAGAGATCTTCCTGGAGTATACACCTATTTCAATTGGTTTTATCTCTTCAGTCAATCTTAAAGTTTGGGCAAAAGGTTCAATGTAAAGATCAAAAAGCAGAGGGGAGAGAGGACAGCCTTGCCTCGTCCCCCTTTCTATTCTCATTGGCGACGATAGATTATCATTCACCAGGATCCGCACAATTGGAGCACTATAGATCTTGAACAATGTATCTATCAAAGCCTTACCTATACCAAAGTGATCTAAAATAGCAATATCACCAATTACTGCGATCAAATGCCAAGGTCACAACCACAAGTGGGGCCCATAAAGTTATGGCTAAAGCTATTGAGCCTATCAAGGTATGATTAAGTTCTCTCATGTTTTTCCCTCGCATAAAGTCCTTTTGATCCTGGTGTATCAGGTGGCTCACCACTTTATTCAAATGGGCTGCTAGGATACTGGTAAAAACTTTATAGCAAGATTGCTGCTTCATTCCACGATTCTGGGATTGGCATGCCATCTGTCAATATTGAGATAAACAACTTAAACCAGACTGGGATAATCCGATCCGCAATTGTGGAATAAAGTTCACTGGGGATCCCATCTGGCCCTGCAGCCTTTCCTCTTTTTAACTTTCTCATTGCTGCCCAGTTTTCACTGTCAGTAATTTCTTGACACAGGTATTGTTGCAGATCATTGGACAGTTTAAGGAGCTATTTTTCTTGAAGCCAAAGTTCCAATTTTTCTTATAGTTCCTGAAAGAATTTATTAAAAACAGCTCTGATCTTACTACTTTCTTGGGTTGCCATCCCTGTATCCTCCTTGATGATCTTCCTAATGAAATTCTGATTCCTTTCCAGCCTTGATTTCCATGCTAGCAATTTCCCACAACAATCCTCACGTACAAGATCCCTAGCTCTACTAGGTTCCCATTGCAGTAACACCTTCTCCTCTACCTTAACTCTAAAATTGAATTGTAGTCCCTTAAGTACTATTGCCATGTCCTTCCTTTCTTCCTCGCTCAATAAGTCGGCTTTTAGCACCTCCTCTGCTTTCGCCATCTCTTCCTCTAATTGCAAAAATGCAGCTTTTTCTTCTCTCGCCCAATTCACTGATGCATTTTTGAGAGTCCCCCTTATCCAGACCTTGTAGACAACCCAAACTACATGCATGGGTGCAGATGTCATATTTCAGGTGATAAACCTATCTGTGCCATGCAATAGCTTTGCCGCTATCTCTCTCTGCAGCAAGATCCTTCTATTAGCTGTCCACCTCCTTACACCTTAAAAATCCTTCAGCTTAGTTTTTAAAACCACAGTTGCGTGATCTGACAATGAATAGGGAGATGCTCTATCCCCACTACTTTCTCCATTTCCTTCCTAGCCATAAAAAGTAGTCTAATTTAGAATAATGACTGTTCTTTTTGCTATGAAAGGTGTAGTCTCTGCAATCCCCTTTTATTCTACGTAGGACATCACGCAAATTATAATTTTCCACCATATCCAGCAAGTATGCCCTCATCTTTGGGTAACTAATCTGAATCTGTGCCGAGGACCTATCAGGATTGTTATCCAATAAAACATTAAAATACCAACCTTAAACAATGGGGGCATTAAATTCAACCAAAACAGAGGAGAGTTGAATCAGAACGGTGGGGTCATCAGTATTTGGGCTGTAATAACTCACTAGAGTATAGAGATTTTGGTGCACTTTTATTTCAGCAATTATCCAGTGCCCTCCATCATCAGCTCTATGCCCAACTAACTCCACCCCTGATTTTACTTTAAATAATAGGGCTTTACCTTTAGTACAGTGTGATTGATCTGTGACAACTATATTCTACACCCATCTTTGTTTTAAAAAAGATCCCTACATTCCTGTCTCAAACGATAGGTTCCTTGGAGCATGAATATTTGGAATTTGTGCTCTTTTAAGTATAGTAGAATGAATCACTGTCTTTTTTTTTACCCATAGCCCATTTACGTTCCATCAAAGAATTGCTAGAACCTGTGTCCTACTTAAATTTAGTTTTCTCTTCCTTTCCGTACTCATCTCTTACCATAAGTTCAAAGTCCGCACTTGGTGCTTTCTCTAAATATTTTTTTGCCTGACATGAGGACACAAAACTTTTTTACATTTTTTCCCCATGCTCCCCACCACATGTACACCCTCCCATGGGAACCCTCCCAGCTATATACCTGGGCATTTCTAGTGCCTATTTGAACTAGTCCCCCATGGAGTATCAATAACTTCTTCCGCCTCTTACATTCATTTATCTGGATGCGCCCCTACTTTGCTTGTGCTATAAAATTGTCCACATTTTCTGGGTCTAGTAACTCATACATCTTGTTCCGCCATATGCCCTTCAGGGTAGCTTGAAACCCCAGCAGTACATTTGCTCTCAGGCTCTTCAACTCCTCCATTCTATATCCCAACTCCGACTGTCTACCAGCTGTCTCCTTGGAGATATCTTACCTGATCCTAAATGTAGTCCCCAACGCTTGCAATGATTTTTCCTTCAGGGCTAAACCCAGAATATTCTCCTTCATAGTGTCAAATAGAAAGTTCACCAGAATCTTTCACGTTTTTTTCCACCCAGGATGTATTTTGAAGGGTTCCTAAGCACTCACTTAATTTCTACCTCAAGATTAACGTAAGTGTCCTCTTGTGGGAAAGTACTTTTCAATAAACCTATTACAAAGGATTTAATATCCATCCCCTCCATACCTTCAGCCACCCCCAAGATTCAGATGTTATTTCTCACAGCATTATTCTCAATTTTTTCAAGTTTTACAGATAATACCTTCTCTCTCTGCTTTAATCGTACCACCTCTTGTGTCTTCTCTTAAACCGCTGTATGAAGGTATTAGATCCCACATTCCAAATCTTGTATGTGCTGGGCTAAGCTCTCTATCTTCCCCTCTAGGCTGGAAAAGGTAACCTGTATCTCTTTTTGGTTTGCCTCAGAGATTGAAAAGCGGTCTTTGATTTCCTGCGTTAATTGACCAAACATTTCCTGGACTGCATTCCACCCTTTAGGGTGTCCACCCCCTGTGCCTAAACCCCCAGGTATTGAAGTCCCACCTATGCCACTACTCTGCTCAGTTATGGTTTCTCCTATAGCTAAGTTTGGCTCTTCCTCTGTCAGACATGAAAACGTATTTTGTGTTTGAACGGGTGGGTGTACTACGGAGATACCTAGATCCCCTGATTCAATACTTATTGTTTCCCTCATTGGCCCTGCCCCACTCACCTGACTCTTCAGTCCCAGAGTGGTGCTACTTCCTCCCTCATCTTCCTGTGAGCCTTTCCTTAAATCTGATCTGACTTTAAAGTAAGATTTTATTGATTTTGTGATGTTTAGTGGCTAGGGAACACTGTTTCCCTTTTGGGAGTACTGAGGTTTCCACCTTTGTTAATGTTTTTCTAAGATGGGGTTCTGTAACTGAGCGGGTATTACCTCAAGATCTTATCTGCCTTACTTGTACCTTAACCGGTACTGGAAACCTTCTTCTTCCACTCTCCAAATTGTCCTCACCAACTACCCAGGTGTTGTGGGATCTTGATGTGTACCGATTACCAGTCCCCTGTTGCTCTTCAGCCTTAACTGTGTTTTTCTATCCCAGTTGTCTACGGCCCCCACATCTGTTCTGCTGAGACAATTGAATGTCAGCTGAAAGCTATTTTCCAATGTGAACTTACCCTCAGTCCCCTGACTACCAGTATCATCAGGGTATCAGGGCTCTGGCTTCTTCCCCTGTTTGCGTTCCAGTTTCTACTGAGGGTAGCAGCAGGCTCTTTCTTCAGCGTCCCTCCTTGCACCTCCCTACACTAGTCACATTGACTTGTGCTGGACTGTTTCACAGCCTCGCTGCGGCAGAGCACGCTGTGCAGGGTTCCTGAAGTGCTCCCGCGAGCCAGAGCATGGTTCCCAGAACTACCATTGGGCTGCGATCTCCAAAAACAGACCCCACAAAAGTTTTTCAGAAGGAGAGGGGATTCCTTATTGGCCCCATACCACGTTAGAGGTAAGTGCTGCCATCGGTTGGCCACCTGAGACGGACAGCCAAACACACATGCACACTTATACCAGAGCAAAACACTTCCTGTCGTTCCTGACCCCCACTCCCACGATGGCTCCACCCCCAAAACTCGGGCACTAGAAAAAAAAAGAAACAATAAAAATCCTGGTTTCTTATCATTTTATTTTTCATGTTTTAAGGATGCAGGCAGGGTTAGGGACGCTCCTTCGCCATAGCGGAGGAGTCGCTGCTGTGATATAACATTAGCAGATGACAGGCCGCTACATGTCATTATAGAAGTGGTCAGCATGAAAGCAGCACCAGGTTTGGCCTGAGCGACGTGAATGTGTGCTCCCAGTGAGCCTGGGAGCCTGTGCCTGCTGTCTCCAACCCAGTAATGTAGCTCGGGTTAGAGACAGCTTCAGTGCGCATGTCGGTTTGGCCACCAGAGACGGATGGCCAAACACACATGCACACTGATACAGAGCAAAACACTTCCTCTCATGCCTGACCCCCACCTCCGCGATGGCTCCACCCCCAAAACTAGGCCGCTAGAAAAAAAACGATAATAAACATGGTTTATTATCATTCTATTTTTCATGTTTTAAGGCTGCTGGCGGGGAGACGCTCCTTCGCCGTAGCCGAGGAGTTGCTGCAGTGATATATTATTAGCAGACAACAGGCCCTTACATGTCATGATAGAAGCGGTCAGAGGAGAGGAATTTGTATTTACTCTCCTAACCAAAACTTGTGAATTTCAGTATATTTGAATTATCATGCATGCTTTAACTGTGTTTTTTTACACAGGGCTAAAAGAGAATCACTTTGTATTTGTACCTATTGTAAAATGAGTGCACAATGGAAGTTTAGTTCATATTGTGCTCTTTCCCATTTTGCCAACAAGTAGAAATATGATTGCCCATGATACTCCATATTTTTTTTTTTTACATTTAATTTATTTTTATTGAACAATATAATATAGTACATACAGTGCATAGGAATATGCAATAATGTGCAATTACAAAATCATTGTCCGTGTATAGTTCCACATCAAACATATAGGGTCAATTTGCAAATAATGCATTACAACTTTCAAGCGTACAGCTTTCCCCGTCTGGGGTAGAATGTGTGCCACACAGAAACCAATTATGCAAACTATTGTGATCCTTATTTATCAACATTTGTGGGCTATTTTTAATCCCCCCCTAAATCCGTTACTTTATCACATGCTCCCTCCGCCTCTCCTGTTTCCTTTCCCACCAAATACTGCTGAAACAAAGCCCAAAAGTTCTTCGGTCGATTCCGCAGTGGGAGCAGCTCGCTGTAGAGCTCCGATTGTGTATTGCAATATATATTGTCTCTGGACCAATTAGAAACAGTTGGAATTGGTCCCCGTGCCCACTTAATGGCGATTCCCCATTTAGCTAGCAGTAATCCTATATCAATCAATCTTCGGACACCCTTGGGTAGCTCCCCTGTATATCCCAGTAAAGCCATTAACAGGTTTAACGTGAGTTCTAGGCCACAGATTTCACTCAATGATTGAAAGATTTGTTCCCAATATTTAGCTATACGGGGGCACGTCCAGGCCAAGTGCATAAACACAGCAGGGTCTGCGCCACACCTTTCGCAGTCCGCCGAATCACGCAGTCCATATTTAAGTAGTCGCTCAGGTGTATATAAACTCTTTGAAGAAATTTAAAATGGATTATTCGGTGTCTGCCATTCAATGACACTTTTTAGTGATGTCGCAACAATATCCTCACACACTGTCCTCTAGCGCAGTTCCCAGATCAGTTTGCCATTCTAGTCTAGCTTTAGTGTATTGGTGCCGCCTTTCATTTTGTGTAGAAGCATATATAATAGAGACCATTTTTCGGAGAGTTTTACAGCGTATAACATGGGAAAGAGCCCTTGACTCAGGGGGCTCTAATAGCCCCGCACCCAGCAGTTCTTCCAGCTCATTTCTGACTCTATAATACTGAAAGCGGACCAACTGCGAGGGAGGTTCCTCTCCCATAGCCAGCTCGTCCCAGCTACAGGCCCTACCATCCACAAACAAGTCCTCAATCTTGGAGGCTCCTACTTGTTCAAGCGCCTGTACCACCCCTTTCTCACGACTTATTGGCATCCAATCGCACCACTTAATTAGGGTAAAAGGGGAATATAGAATGGTGCCTGCCTGTCTTTTAAGCAAGCTATGCCAAGCGTGCACTACAGAGTTTATGGAGTCCAGGATCCCCGTTCTTCTTATCGGGGCCCGGAACAGCATCACCGGCAGTTGCTCCAGCGCCACCACCGCCTTTTCAATAAATAAGTGCGGAGGGCACGTTTCCTTTTGTAACCAATAATAGGTGTGGGAGCCTTGGGCCGCCCTATAATACAGCTCCAGTTCCGGGGCACCCAGACCGCCCATTGAGTATGGGAGTGTAAGTATTTTCCAGCTAACTCTTGATTGTTTCCCAGCCCAAGCCAGCCTTATGAGGAGCGTGCGAAGAACTGTAAAAATGTGCATAGATAGAACAATGGGTATATTTAAAAAAAGGAACAGAAACTTGGGCAGTACTACCATCTTCATAAGGGATATACGTCCTAAAAGCGACAGGGGCAGTCGTATCCAGCGCTCCATATCTTCCTCCGATCTAGAAATAAGCCTGCCGTAGTTCTCCCTGATCACCAGGACAGAGTCCGTATGAACTCTGATTCCAAGGTATCTGACAGCTTCTGCTGACCACTGCAAAGGATAACCCAACTCAATTTGTAGCATGGCAGGAGTTAGGGGAAAGATGGTCGACTTCGCCCAGTTGATTTTCAACCCCGATCTATCCCCATACCTTACCACCTCCTCAAGAATAGGAGTGAGATTAACCTCGGGATCTCTTACATACAGCAGCGTGAAATCTGCATAAGCTGACACGATGAGGTTATACTCGGGGAATCTGATACCCCTATGGCTATGGTATTCTCTGAGGGTGCAGGCAAGTGGTTCAGCTACTAGGGCATATATCAACGGGGATAGGGGGCACCCCTGCCGCGTACCTCTCAATATATTTATGGGAGACGTGACAATATCCCCGACTCGTATGCGGGCATATGAAGATAGGACCCCCACCAGTCGCAAAAAGACATCACCCACACCCATGCATCTCAAAACCGCGTACATGAATGACCACTCTACCGAATCGAAGGCCTTTTCTGCATCTAAGTAGACCGCCGCCACCTTGATCTCAGGCCTAATGTGTTGCACTGCTCCGAAGATCGTTCTAAGGTTGTACGACAAGTTACGTTCTGGGACAAACCCAGCCTGTTCAGGACCAACTGGACTGTTCCCATGAGGCACAGGGTCAGACTGATTTGCATATGGCCATGTCTGAACTGGGGTGGTGGAGTGAGCTAAAGAATGATGATGGATTAAACCCAGATCAGTTGACTGGGGGTGAGTGTTTGATTGGCTCAAACGTTCCGTCCATCATCCCCTTTTTGTATCGCTTTGGTCGCCCTAAGTTGGCGGGGTATGCCCAGACGTGGGTCCCTTGCTCATTTTGCCACTGGATTCAAGCAAGCCTGGCTGATGACGGCTGAAATGCCAGAAACCGGTCCTAGGATGCTTGTTTCCGGTCCAGGGAAGACATGGCTTGGCAGTTCGGGCTGGACTGTTCCCATGAGGCACAGGGTCAGACTGATTTGCATATGGCCATGTCTGAACTGGGGTGGTGGAGTGAGCTAAAGAATGATGATGGATTAAACCCAGATCAGTTGACTGGGGGTGAGTGTTTGATTGGCTCAAACGTTCCGTCCATCATCCCTTTTTGTATCGCTTTGTTCAGGACCAACCAGCATGGGGACCAGAGGGGCAAGGCAGTTAGCAAGGACTTTCGCAAATAGCTTTGTATTAACGTTGAGAAGCGATAAGGGATGAAATGAGGAGCATTCGTCCGCCGGTTTACCAGGCTTTAGGATCGTTACTATAAGCGCTTTTCTCATGGAGGCTGGCATCATACCATCATGCACTCTTCAAAAGGAGTGCACAAGTGCGGGATTAGTAGATCTTTAAATTCTTTATAGAACGTGACAGTGAGTCCGTCCGTCCCAGGTGCACTCTCCGATCTCATCGAGCTCAATGCCACCGCTATCTCATGGGCATCCAAAGGCCTCATAAGGTACTCTCTGTGTTCATCAGAGAGCCAGGGCAACCAAATTGATCTAGATAATCTATGATGGCTGCTTCATCCTTGGGAACTTTTTAAATATATAGATCAGCGTAGAATTGATTAAATCTATTTGCAATGTTTGTAGTTTCAGTAAGCACACTTCCACCCGCATCGTGTATTTCGGTTACTTACTCAGCCTCCCTTCTGCCACGCAATAGAGCAGCGAGTACTGCACCAGGTCGGTCTCGTTCCCCATATGGCCTGGCCACTGCATACTTCCCCATATGTTTAACTTCGCTATCAGCGATTTCATGATATTCAATGAGCATCTCTTTCAATCTATCAGTAACACTAGGGCAGTCATTTTCTAAGGTTTCCCTTTCCAACTCAGCTAGTCCCTTCTCCATGTAAGCCAGCCGCGGGCGAATAGAGCACAATACACCAGAATGCTTGAACATGGCAATCCCCCTAATATATACTTTAAATGTCTCCCATACCGTGACGAACTTCTGGACAGACCCTATGTTCGTCTCAAAGAAGCACTCTATCGCTTCAGCAAGCTCAGTACGAAACGCACTTTCCATAAATGAAAATGGTGGAAAACACCATGTAAAGGGTGCAGGCCTTTTCCTAACATTGCCTACGTCCAACATTACCGGAGAATGGTCCAAAAAAGAACGGGGAAGCACCTTGCAGTCCTGCACCTGTGGCATCAAACTTCGTGTTACGAACAGAATTATTCTGAATCTCGAAAGCTTGACTACAGAATGTCAATTAGACGCTACAAATCGGAAATTAATGCTGCCCAAGCTTCCTTCTATGAGGAGAAAATCAACGCAGCTGCCAACTGCCCCAAAGTAATTTTCCAAATCGCAAAAACTCTCTCCAACACGCCCCAAAAACATCTAACCTCAGATGGGGCACTTACACGCTGTAACAACCTAGTGGAATTCTTTCAACAGAAAATCCAAAATATTTATCTGTCTTTCCCAGCCTCTCAGTGTGAACACTCAGCTCCCCACATTTCAGGTTTTCCTGTTGAACCCCGATTTTCACTAAACCAATTCCCTCTGCTGGACTCAGCCTTACTGGATTCTATCATGGCTAAAGTAACCTCAGGCTCACCCTCCGACCCAGCACCCCCTCAATCTCTTAAATTAGTCGCTAACTCCCTCCGCCCCGCAATACTTGATCTTTTAAATTCATCTATTCTCTCCAGCACTGTCCCCCCCCGCTTGGAAATGCGCCCTGGTCAAAGCTCTTTTAAAAAAACCTAATCTTGACCAGACCAACCTGGCCAACTTCCGCCCCATCTCCCTTCTTCCCTGGCTGAGTAAAGTGCTAGAAAAACACATAAACTCCGTCCTGGTTGAGTACCTGGAATCGAACGCCCTCCTCCACCACTCCCAAACTGGCTTTCGCCCTCAGTTAGGGACTGAGACGGCCCTTCTCGCGGTAACTGAGGAGGCCAGAAGGATACTAGACCAGGAAGGTACTGCCGCAATCATCCTCCTTGACCTCAGTGCCGCTTTCGACACTGTCAATCACAACATCCTGATCCTCCGTCTTAAGAGCTTAGGAGTATCCGGCACTGCACTAACATGGTTCCAGTCCTTCCTGAATGACCGCTTCTTCCAGGTGTTCGAAGGAGATGTTGTCTCCAACCGGTTGCCGCTCAGTTGTGGGGTACTCCAGGGCTCCTCTTTAAGCCCCACTCTGTTTAACATCTACATGAGACCCCTGGCGGAGATTGTCCATCCATTTGGCATAAAGATCATTACCTATGCAGATGACACGCAACTTGTGGTGGCCCTAAATCACCCCAAGCGGTCATCTAGCACCCTAGGCCCTTGCCTAGAGGAGGTCGCCAGGTGGATGGAACTCTCCTGCCTCAAACTGAACGGAGACAAGACTGAGCTCTTGCTTCTCGGCAACTCTCCCTCCTTCAACCCTGCACTGCTATGGCCTCCTTGTCTCGGTGTGGTACCAGAACCAAAAGATCAGATCAAGAGCCTTGGCATGTGGCTTGACTGCTCCCTTAGCTTTAACCATCAGGCCACCAAGCTCTCAGCTTCCTGCTTTGGCCTGTTGAGGATGCTCCATAAGATCCTCCCTCTTTTCCCATTCCAGGCGAGAAGAATCCTGGTCCAGGCCCTTATCCTCTCTCGCCTGGATTATGGAAACGCCCTTTATCTGGGAACCCCTCTATCCACCACCTATAAGCTCCAGATTATCCAAAACTGCGCTGCCCGTCTGCTTCTTCAGATCCCCCGCAGACATTCCGCCAAACCAGCATTAAAGAACCTCCATTGGCTCCCCGTCAGGGCAAGGATTCTTTTTAAAGCCATGAGCCTGGCACACAAGGCCTTCTGGAAATGTGGCCCTGCTATCTCCCAATCCCTAGTCACTCCCTAACATCCAACCAGGAATCTCCGATCCAACTTCACCTTCTCTGCCGTCACCCCTAGAATACGGCGAGCCAGATGGGGCGGGCGCTCCTTCTCCTTCAATGCTGCCAACTCCTGGAACGCCCTCTCTCTCCATCTGCGAAGAGAGCCCAACCTGCTAGCATTTCGGAAACTCTTGAAAACCCTTCTTTTCAACATCCCTCTCTAACACCTGCTTCTGGCCCGCTTGATCCGTCCACAGCGCTGGGAGGCCTCAGGGTAGCCATGCGCTATACAAGTTTCACTTCATTCATTCATTCATTCACGAACCAATAATCGATTCTGGTATGTAAGTGATGTGGGGCAGAATAGTGGGTAAAGCCACCCGCACCTGGGGAACGTTCCCTCTATACATCTAATAGCTCCAACTGCACAGCTATATCAGTAACTACCCTGGCTGATGCCGAAGGATGCCTCACCGGCCCTCCAGATCTATCCAGCATGGGATCCATCACACAATTAAAATCCCCGCCCCAGATGATAGGGACATCTTCCTCCGCTCTCATATGTTCCAGCAAGTCCTGATAGAACTGCGGGCAGTCATAATTTGGCCCATAAACATTAATCACAAGCCAGTCTATACCCTTACCAGTGCACCTGGACATGACTTATCTACCAGCTGCATCTGTTACGATTGCCTGTAGTTTGATTCCTGATTTGGGGTTGACCCATGTAATGACACCTCTAGCGTGTGTAGTGAAGCCAGCTATGTGAATATGGCCTTGCAATGCTCTATGATTTAGCATGTTGCTTCCTACAGGCAGATGAGACTCCTGCCTCAGCTCAATATCAACCTCATGCCTTACAAGGTATGCCATCACCTTACGCAGCTTCCTATGTTCATTTAGATCCCTGATATTCCAAGTAAGTAATCTAGTTTTGACCCCGTTACCTTCCATCAAAGATCAGCACAGTAGTAATCCCAGAACCCATCATTTATACAAAGTAAAACAGATCCCTCCTTGAAGACATCATTAATTGTGAAACATCGATTGCACATTTCCTATATCCAGCACTGCAGTACCAAACGGGAAACAGAATAAACCCCCCCCTCCCCCCACCCACGCCATGCCAGCCCCAACAGGGCATGATCGAGACAAATCAACCCATCCCATGTCACATAACAATTCCATTTCAATTTGAAAATGGACAGTACCTTAATTCAAAATTCTAATTACGTAGTGCAGTGGTTCCCAAACTTTTTCGACCCATGGCTCCCTTGACATAATTGGCCGTTGGGCGCAGCTCCCCATCATGTCAATTTTTTTTCGGGTGGGGTGATGTAAGCCCGACCACAGGTGCTGGAATGTACAGTGATTAAGAAGGAGATGAAATAACTGAGAAAATGTTATGGCACATGGCAGGGATGTATGACGATACCACGCATGCATTACATCGCATGCCATTAGATCGCGGTTTTAACAACGCAAGTCGTTACAACGACTTGCGTTGGAGGGCGCTGGACTTAGGAGTAGTTTAATTTACTATTCCAACTCCAGCCTACGTACAGTAGGGAAGGTGTTGGATAGTAATTTAAACTACTCCTTGTCCTATAGCGCCCTCCAGTGCAAGTCGTTGTAACGACTTTCGTTGTAAAAACCGCGATCTAATGGCATGCGATGTAATGCATGCGTTCTAAAGGTTGTTTCCCCTACTTTTGGTATGGAGGCTTACTGGTGTTGTGGGCAAATACATACTGTTGACGTGAATTGTAAGGTGAACTAATGTATAATCAGAGGAAGAAAAGATAAGTGAAATGAAGATTGGCCAGGTGGCTTCTGCAGTGCTGACCACAGGTTAAGTTTTCTGGGCTAACTGCGTGACATCAGCGGAGACTAGCAGCTTTCTTCAGTAAACCTTTCAGTGCGTGAGTCAAGGTTAGAAGACCTACTCACTCTTTCCTTTACTGCCGAGGTATCTGCCCAGCTCAAGGCTCTGCCACTACAAATACTCTTTGGGTTGTTTTTTTTATAGCAAGATGGCAATCTATTTTCTGTCCAACAAAGGGAATGTGGTGACCTGATTTGCAAAATTATATATTTTAACCTGCAGCCTCTGGTTCATTACCGGCAGCAGGGAATCTATACAAATGTTACTGGGTAAAATCTGACATTTCTTTTTGGGGCATTACACGATATTCCTGGATATGTTGTCAATACAGGTCTTAAAAGCATAGTAGTGCCACCTGATGCCAAGGAGTAACCCCTTTCCCTCTCACCCCGCATATTTTTTGCTCATTTTGTTTAAAGACTGAAAGCACTGAAATGGTAGACCCACTGTGACTACTACCACAATCAATAGCCCATGATCAAGAGAACAGCCTTTCCTATTTTACCGTGCGCAAAGAGTGCACTTTCTTATTGTCATGGAAAGGCTCATTCTTGGAAGGTAGATATGTCGCTGTGAATCTGTACCTGTGCTATGTAAGAAATCAGTCCTGTTTAACGATTGAAGTAATTTTAGCAGGACATTTCTTGTTTAGATCAAACATTCCCAAAGTGTGAACAGTGAAATCATCAGCGCTGTGCGTTCACCTCTGAACGGACTCGTGCAGATTTGTGTGTCAGACATAGGAATACACTGGTATAGCAGCATGAAGAAAATATAACCATATTATCAATATTCATTGTATTTCATTCTGCTCCTTGCTAAGCAAGCCATCTAATTATTGTGTATCCTTTACTAAGCAGTTCAGATCCTATGTAGTGTACTGCACAGGACTGTTGTTTCTTTACTGAATATCAGCACCAATAATTGAAACATTGCCCATGTCATCAATTTTGATTATTCTTCACTGGTGGCTCTTCCTGTAAATGCCACAAAACACCTTGCCTGCTCAATCACAGCCGGGGAAATTCATACGTTCTCCTACCTATCGTGTCCTCGTTCATGATGCCCTGCAAACCTCCTGACTGACCTATAATAACCTTCATTACCATGAGCTACAGTAGTTTGGTGCTGCGAGTTAGAACTGTGTGTGGTTAGATAAGAGGCATCATATTTCAAAATAATAATTGCTACTTTGAACTTTCCTATTAATTTCCTCTGCAGGTAGCTCAGTGGGTAAATTGGACTGCAGCAGGAGATGTCTGCTTCTCACTTAACATGCAGCCAGGTGCACGTGACGCTCAAGACTTTATTGCATCCACCTGGCGTTCGATTCAAATAAAGCACTGTATGTGTATAACAGTGGCACCGGGCTGTAATAAACAAGATTCGAGTATATTAGCCACGGCCCATCATGCAATAGTTTTTCAACTACTCCAAAATTACATTGAAAAATAAATGTGCTTAGATAAGCCCATTTCAATAGATGTATGGGTGTTTTCAAACATGCGTGTCCCACTGCATTTCAATGCTTTGTTTTACAGTACACACAGAGTGGTGAACATTTTGAAAGAATAGAGCATAAGCAGTTTGGATTCTTAACTTTGAAAAATAAGGCGAGCCAACTGAGAACATGGTATTTTCAGTGGCAGGAAAGATTAAGACAGACATAGCACAGTTCGCCAGAAATCTCAAACACCCCCCCAAAATTCCAGAAACAATCGCAGCTGATCGTAATTTTACCCCTTCGCTTCACATGATCATGTTTACCCGATATTCCGCTTATAAGAGTGGCTGATGGCAGCAACAACACTCGCTCTGCATCACTGTCCTGATTGTGACTGGCCCCGCCTAAGCGCACATGCTTTTTATTTGTTACACATCACGCGCTGGTTCAAACCATTCCTGCCGCTGACCGGTGTGGCTTCAGTAACTCCCCCACATGGCATTCACACATGGGTTACTTGGGGCCTGCAACTGCACATTACAAAAAAGGTAAGTGCATGTCTTTATAACGGATCCGTAGTATGAAAAAGAAAGAATCACAGGGTAAACAAATGTAAGGCAGTCGGCATCACCAATGAAAGGAAAGCATTGGGCTAGTTAAAGTTACAGTACTAGAGCAGAACCTTTCCTACATTCCCAAGAAGTGCCCGGCGCCCCTGGTGAGTTCTGACGGCGCACCGGGGTGCCGCGGCGCACAGTTTGGGAACCACTGACGTAGTGTGTAACACACAGGGGCAAATGTTACCGGATTCGCGTCTATAATCAATTATTTGCCTCTGAACAAAAAGCTTAGCCATCAACTTCTATTATGCATTCCCCACCCAGTTCCAAATGTATAGACCCTATTGAGCAAGCCGCCCAACAGTACGTGTGAAAATTATCGTCTCAGGTCTATTCAGATCTATACCCTCAATATCGCAAACATAAACAGGATCACACTTGGTGTTTCAATGTCCTAGCATCAGTACGGGCAATGGGCCTTCCCAGTCTCACAGAGGATAGTATAAAAAGACCCCCAGAAGACACACGGGGGAGAGAGAAAGGCCCAAATCTCCAATCACCCCTGAGCGATCACCATGTCATCGGTTTCAACAATTGACAGTGACATACCTTGTACAAATGTTCACAATTATTCATCACAGCCCCCCGAACCCTCTATTCCCCCGGATCACCTCCCGCTGTCTCCGTCAGATCCTGAGACGAGTCCCCTCGCCTTTCCGATTTTCTGCAATCCTTGAGTGCCTTTTGTAGAGACCTAGGGTCAACAAATATTTTCAATGTACCATCCATGGTGACCCTTAGTCTAGCCGGGTAGAGCATAGCATAATCAAGCCCCAGGCCTCTTAATTTCTGTTTCAATGGGGCAAACTGTCTTCTAGCTTCCTGAACTTTGACAGTAAAATCAGGGAAAAGCGAGAGGGTGGAGCCTTCGTACTGCAAGTCTTTCAACTCCCTGGCTCATTTCAGAGCGGCATCTCTATCCCTGTAGTACAATAGCTTCGCGATAACTGGACGAGGGGCAGCCCCCGGTGGAGGCCGAGGCCCCAGGAATCGATGTGCCTGCTCGACGATAAACATGTCATTGAACGTGTCTTGGCCCAGCAAAGTGACCGATAGCTTTTCTATGAAGACCTCCATGTTTCCCATCGGCGTGGTCTCAGGAAGACCAGTAATTCGAATATTGCTGCGTCTAGACCTTGCTTCTAAATCTTCGACTTTTTCTTGGAGGGTCGTTAGTAATTTTCCCATCTGCTTTTGCGCAGCATCAGTTTCCATTTGCGCCTCTTCGACGTCCACCACTCTACTCTCCGCCATGTCCATTCGTTCTGCCTGCTTGTCTATTCGCTCCGACATCCTGTCCATCCTGTAAGCCAGAGAGTCGATCTTGGCGTCGATAGTGGTCAGACTCTTTTGCATGGCTGGCAAGATATGTCGCAAGTCTCCCTCCGATTCCTCTGAGGCCATTTGCTGGTCTTCTCTCGCCGGCCCTGCTTCCTCCTCTCTATGTCGCGACTTGCGCTGCTCAAACTGCAGCTTCTGTTGTGTTTTATCCACCTTACCCATCTCTGCAAGGTGACTTGGCCAAATGCCGTAAGTCCCACTTTACTTCTAGGTCAACACCACAGGGGCTCTCTTCAGCAATGTCAAAAACAGGTCAGGCACTAACCTGTTCCAGCGCTATCTCCACTCCCCTGCAAGGCAATCCATCCGCGTCACAGCAATCCCCTGCATGCTAGTCTGGCCTCAAGTGCTCTCCTCCAGCTCACTTTATGTGCCCCAGTTTCAGTCCTGTATTGCGTGTGTTATATAGAGGGGGCACAGCAGAAGGTGCAGCTGTAAGACCTAAGTAGTGCAGTGAGGTACTATGGAGTTACCACTCCTCATGTATGATAGCCCAGCCACTTTCAAACTCCAGGTCCCAAGCAGCAGACCTGCCAGCACAACACACCAGGCACTGCTCCAGAGCGCGAGAGTGTGGTCTCAATTTAATGTGCTCTGCCTCTTCCACCTGCGTCTGAACCTGTGAGGCCTCCCACCAGGCTGTATCAAAATTGTCCCAAGGGAGCCGCCGCGGGGGCACAACAATCCCAAATCTAGTGCTGGCTCCATTTTCTCTCCCCCCAGCAGCCAGACCGCTATGTCCGTTATCCCGAGTGTGCTCAGCCGGCTCCGGTCACGGGCTCGCTGCACTGCTCCGAGTCGCCTGCATTTTATCCTGCAGGCCTGCCATCCCCAGAAGCTTCACCGAGCAGTAGCGGCACGAGACTGAAGCTGGTCTCTCTCTCAGCCGCGTTCTGTTGTAATTGTTGGCTGCCGCACGGCCTTGCTAGCCTGGGGCGCGCCGTCACCGCAGCACATCGCTCCCCCCGGATCTTCTCACACTGAACGCTCACCTCTTCTTGTTTGTTAGGGATAGTGTCGCCAGCAACGTTTTCTTCACAGGCACTACACCGCCCCGCAGACGCCACCCCTTCGCGCCTTAAGGGAGGACCCACGGCTCCAGGGGAAACAAGCGACCCAGCCGGGCTCCGCAGTAGGCCTCGCCCCTAGCGTCCCATAGACCGTGTGATGTCACTCTTCATACCCGTAGTCAGGAGTGTCCGTTTTCTGCAATGCTGGGCTCTATCGATAGCCCGCGAGCACAGCCTTGGCGGCAGCAGTTACTGGAGCCATAGAATCCGGGGAAGTAAGGATATTTGGCGGATTGTTGAAATGGCTAGCAGAGCGTTCTTACGCCGCAGCCATCTTGGAGCCAGGCAAGTTCCGCCCCCTCGCCCATGATACTACATATTGCTCATAATGATCTTCGTTTTGTTACCACAATACATTAATATAACACAAATACATCCTACACTCTGTGAAAGTATTATTTGGGTGATGGCATTTGCCCCCACAGTTAAAATATAGGTGTAAATAACCTTATTAATAATGTGCATAATATTTGTGAACTATATTAGCTATGAGTCATTTGGGGACCTTCAAATAAAATCTTTCTTATAAGGAAGAAAGGGGAATGACCTAAAAATGGATCATGGCTGATATATAATACAATGCTATCTTGGGTCTAAAAATACTAACATCAGTTGTATCCAACATGGCCCACTCACAAATGATACTGAAAGACTTGATAAGGGCTCTTAAAATTTTGTATAAATGCTTTGCAAGCCAATTCTGGGGTTCAGTTCATACTTCCCTCTAGTTTAACCCTACCATATGTATAGATGGGAAGAAAGTTATCTGGGAAGACTGGGCAAGGAAAGGTATTCGGTTGGTAAATGAATGTTCTTGAAAATGTACCTAGGGATCAGCTTTCTTTTGCATTTCAATGTGGCAGGGAAATACAAGCTCACAACTATGGATTTCTACGAATTTCTTAGGCTCAAAATTGCCTTGAGGAGAAACAAAAAGCTACATGAATCAGACACCAACACTTCCTGATGATCCAGATAAATATGGCTGATCCTTTTTGAACATATTGTTACCAATTGGTGTAAGACTGAAATTTTCTAAAAACATCACTTTCCAAACATAGTGGGCTTGGGTCTGTTTCATTAAAAAGAGTGAACAAAACCTTTGTCGACGGCAATTTCAATTACAGAACCCCTACTAAATCTCTATCTCCAATAAATAAAATCACCTTGAAAATTAACAGAATCTTGCAAAATTTCTGCATCTGTATTCCCATATTGAAAACTGAACAGTTAAACACCTGAGCGCATACAGCTTCTGTAGAGTTGGGCCTCCTAGCTTCTTTCCTTCCTCCATTCCTGGCTTTTTATCCCCTATCCCTTGATCGTTCTCCTCCTCTGTCTTCTCCTTCCTATCTTCCTTGTCTCTCTTCCTAATTCTTTTTCAATTCTTCTCTCTCCTCTTTTTCTTTTCTCCCTCTTCTTTCTCTCTTCTATCCCTCTTAGCAACGTCAGCACAGTTACTATTCTATATCACCAACCTTCTCTCACATGTTATGATACATCCCTTATTTAATTGTAATCAAACAGTTTACACTTTACCGCTACTGTGCAATGCTACAATGCAATGGAGTGAATTCCGGAATTTTATTTGACATGTGTTCCAATGCTTAATGTTGTTCCGTCTTTCTATTATAAATAAAGAAAAACCTTTTTGAAGAAATAAATGCAACCTTAGGCAAAAGGAGTGTGGGATACTAAGGGCCTGATTACGAGTTTGGCGGTCCTGGAGCGGGTCGCCACGCCAGCGCCCCACTCCATGACTGCCAAACCCGTAGTCAGACCGCCCGACAAATTATGAGTTTTCTCCTGGTCTGGTGGGTGGTCCTGTGGTGTTCCCACTGCTGTGCCTTTTAAAAAGGCCCCACAATGGAACGTCAAAGCCTGTTTTTGCATGGCATGGACTGTAAAGTCCATGCCGTGCAGGAAAGGGGTGCATGCAGACAAGGGGGCACAACATGTGCCCCCCTGCATGCATCCCATGGCCTTGATGCAACAGGGGGCCCTATAGGGCCCCCTAAGTGTACTCACCCCCACACTTTTAATGGTGGGCTCACCGCCATTGAAAGTGAGGCAGTCAGGAAACTCCTAATATGCTTGTTGATGCCACAGCGGCCCCGCCAAGCATATTTGGGTCTCTGACTGCCACGCCACCAATACGAGATCCATGATCCCCGGCAGTTGCTGCAGTCCTGTGGCGGTCCCACTGCCGTATTCGTAATACGGTAGGCGGACCACCAGTCTGGCAGTCCAGGGACCACCACCACGGGTTCAGCGGTCTGATGGACCACCAAACTCATAATCAGTCCCTTAATATCTATTATTCTACAATGACAATTAGTCCAAAAACTAAACTTATGGTACAAACCGTTTAATATGTCTAGCCTTCTTTTGCTGAAATATGGACTTTCCAATAGATATGTTCAAACATGGTAACCTTACTGGCTATACCTAAGACTCAAGCTAGACTTTGGATTTGTTTACTATCCAGTGCAGAGAAGAGTTTTCATAGCAGTCTGGAAAGAACACCCCCTTTGTAGTCAGGATTAGACAGATTTAAACATGCCACATTTTTTAAATCAGAAATGGCAGAGACATGCTGAAAAAAACAATAAAATACTGCTCTAAGTTTAAAATTGTTAAACTGATTACAGAAGAAGAAAATACACAAACATTTTCTTAGCATTTCTATTTACCATACAAAATACATCTATTCAAATGAGGAAATATACTGTCTGCATAAATGTACATATGGTGAATTTAGAAACTGCTATGTTACATGCAAGATACCAATTCAGCACTGACCTGAAACCCCCTGAATCCAGATGACATCATATTTTTTCATAACCGGAGTAAATTCTTGCAGGTTATAGCAATAGAGAGCTTCAACTTTATCCACTCCCTCTTCAAGGTAGTTTTGGGCCTCTTCAAGAAAGGGCTCCATCATGTCCACTAGTTCAATATTGTCGAATATTGGCAAGAGAACATTCTTGCTGACCCTTCCAATCCCTGATCCACAGTCCAGAGCATATCCAGTGCAAGCCTTTCCTGGGCCCTGTCCAACAAATTATTAAAAAAGGCAGTAGATGTTTGTAAAACTCAAAAGAAATACAGGATCTCTTTAGCAAACTTAACTCATTGACACATCCACCACTGATCATAAAATAGATGATATGCTCCCAAATATGTTAGAAATGCACATGTTTTAGAGAATTTGGGAGCGGAAGACATTTTCCAGCTAGGGAGCACTAGTGATGAATGCGATGAAGATAATCACCCTCTTCAGGTTGAGAAAGGAGAGAAAGATCGCCTTGCAATACTTTACAACAGGACATACTGACCTAAATGTAGATGAATTTGGGAGTAGTTACATACAGTAGCTAAATATGGGATGGGAAGGATTTAGTTGTATTGAGCTTAGTTGGTATCCTTAATTTCTACAACTGTGCAAAACCTATTAGCAAATAATGCTGGACTGCATTAACTTGGACAATTATATAAGGGATAAAGTAACACCTGACGTACTATTATATTCCCGAGTTAGGCCCTTGTATCGAAGCAGCTTATTTCTTACATTGTACTCACAAATAATAGTTTCAGCTGTGATCTTTTGCAAATATTCGCACGCACAGCAAGGTTGGATTAGTTTCTCTGAAACTAAACTTGTTTTCACATCTAGCTTCGCACAACATTATCACAACTCAACAAAGTGATCGGAACAACGGCTCTGCGGAAAACTTGTGGGATACGACGCCTCCGTCAGCGGCTGCTGTGGGAGCCGGATGGAACCACCTTTGCTCCATAAACATGCTACGAGGTGCGCCTCTGGGAACGTCTGCTGATGTGGGCAACAGCAATGCTGGGTCTACCACTCGGAACGCATAAACAATTGGCCTTTTCTGTGTGGGATTTAGCTAGCCTCTTTTAACAAAAAAAAAAAGAACCAAAACAGCTTTTTCTTTTTCTAGGCACCATGGCTTTCTGAGTGCTTGGGATCTCAAATGATAGAATGACTTAAAGACTTTTAAATAGATATTTTAATGGGAAGCCCTCTTTTATATGATTTTAAGAGCAGTTTTAACATTATTGAATTGTCTGTCGCAGCCGCGGCCGCTGCAGGTAAGAGCGGTGGGCGGTGAGGCCGGCTGGGGGGTATTTTGAGAGACGACCACGAGGGAAAATTAATTATTTTTTTAATTTTCCCTTGTGGTCATCTTTCGAAATACCCCCTCAGCCGGACCCACCACCCACCGCTGTTACCTGCAGCTACCGCGGCTGGTCTGTTGGCTTTTTTAGATAGCTTTTTAGATATCGACCCTTAGTATGAGGAGTGGGTGTTATATTACTGGGTTAGGCCCATGTAGCGAAGCAGCTTATTTCTTAAATTGTCCTCACAAATAAAATTTTTAGCTGTGACCTTTTGCACATATTTGCATGCACAACAATGTTGGATTAGTTTCTCTGAAACTAAACTTGCTTTCACATTTAGCTTCGCACAACATTGTCACACGCACTGAACATCATTTACAAGGTCTCCATTCGCACTACGTACAAATGTCATCACTGTCTTTATCCACGGGCGACAGGGCTATCTACATATCTATAACATCACTAACCTATGCGCACATCGCAAGGCTGCTTTCTGTTATAAAAGATGAGCATCCCAATAGATTAGCAGAGGAGGCACTTACGCTAACACCGAGGGTCCTTGCATGCTGAGAAATCACCAGGCAGCGGACTGACATCTCGTTAGGGGTGTCCAGTTCGTGCCCAAGACAGGGTCCTTCACTTTATCCCATCAGGTAAAGGGCTTGGATCGTCCCTTGGGGGAATTCTTGACTCTACACCTACACACTCTGTAGGTACACTTAGAGTAGGGTTCACATAGTAGGATTAGCCAAGATTACTGCCTTGTTTTATATGCCTGCATATATGCATTGTTTCAGCACCATGGTAGAACTATATCTACTATTTACGCTTTTGGTGCTTGTAATCACGTTTATCTGCTCCTGTCTACTAATCATCGTAGCACATATATTTTATGCAAGAATAACGTTGGTTCAATAAATATTATTGAAAACGTCCCACTGTGTATTCTCTGTATATTTCTCTGAGAATAAGTGAGCATGAGTGACTGAGCAAAAGGTTTTGTACTGTTTCCACGATCCCTGAGGGGTCAGGATTGTCATGTTCAGTGGTTGCCAGAAAACCATTCGCTCCCTGGTAGGTTAGGGGGGTTTACAGTGGCGCTGTGAGCTAGCTGGTCTATGGGCCAACATATCCTGCGGGGGTGTCTGGAATTAGTCTTGGCACCAAGCCCCTAGTTTATGTTGTCCAAACTATGCGCAGATCCAATGGATTAGTAGGAACTACACAACAGTAAATTACATGGATATTGCAAGCCATCAAGGCGTTCCATAACCAAATAGAGGAACGAGGCTGGAGGCAGAGTTCCTTTATAAGGTTATGGAACACCGAGGTGACTTGTATCCTTATCATGTATGCCAGGGGTTACTTTATCCCATATAATGCATGGTCACACCATTACCTTTCCCACAAATTACTTAAAACCTTGGTGCCTAGCTCTTTTATATGAAGCATGTTAGCAAACATAAATAATAAAAATAAAACCTCTATTGCAAAATTAACCTCTTCCATGCTCATGACGGCTCCCGGCCGTCATGAGTCACGGTGGGCGTGTGCTCACGACGCGCGGGGGCCGTCCGAGCCACGCCCGTGATCGGAATGTCCAGCACCTGGGCGGAATTCCGGCCGCAGCGAAGCGGTTAAACACATCAAAAACCTGTTAGATATTTGTTGCAGACAGATATTAGACACAGTTCAATACAAGGCATTTTTTTTTTTAAAGCAGCAGTTGCTCGAAATGTGTAGAAACATTCAGAAAGAATATAGCTTTTCTCTAATAAATGAGTGCAAAAATAAGCATATTCTTTTTGCTTGCTATTATAGCCATTAAAATAGAGCAGAAGAAAGAAAAGCAACATTCCATTTTCGTTGCTTTAAACAGCTGCTTCAATTATGCTCCGTGACCTAACCTGTCTTACAGCTCGGCTGCTGGCTCCGGCAGCAGGCACTGTGACAGCAGAACTCGACTGTAATAACTTATAATAGTCGAGTTCTGACATCTCTTCTTTATAATCGCCAGCTGAGTGCATCATTAGTCGCCAATTATAAAGAAATTAGAGATGTGCATTTATACAAGGATTATAGAATCCCATTTTTTATATACGGGATAAAGTACTGCCGCCATACATTATAAGGATATTGCAAGTCACAGAGGAGTTCCATAACCATATAGAGGAACAAGCCCAAAGGCCGAATTCATTTATAAGGTTATGGAACTCCTTGGGGACTTGCAATATCCTTATCTTGTACGCCAAGGGGTACTTTATCCCATATATTACGTGGCCACACCATCACCTTTCCCACAAACCACTTAAAACCTTGCTGCATAGCTCATTCATATGAAAGAGCAAGCATGTTTGTAAACGTAAAGAATACAAATAAAACCTCAAGTGCAAAATTAAACACATTGAAAACATTTTAGATGTCTCAGATATTAGAAACAGTTCAATATAAGTCCGTTTTTTTTAAAGAAAATAAAAGCTGCAGTACCTCGGAATGTATAGAAACATGCATACAGATTCTAGCTTTTCTTTAACTATCTAAGAAGTGCAAAAAATAAACATGTTCTCCCTGCTTGTCATTTATTGTAAGCTAGAAAAATAGAGCAGAAGAATGAAAAGCCACGTTCTGTTTTCGCTGCTTTCAACAGCTGCTTCAATTATGCTCGGTTACCTGACATGCCTTTCATCTTGGCTGCTGCTCTGGCAGCAGGCATTGTGACATCAGAACTTGACTGTAACAACTTATAATAGTCGAGTTCTGACGTCTTTCTTTATAATCAGCGACTGAGTGTGTCACTAGCCACCAATTATAAATTAAGGTAGAGTTCCTTTGTAAGGTTATGGAACTCCGAGGTGTCTTGGAATATACTTATCGTGTTCGCCAGAGGGTACATTATCCATTTAATACATGGTCACACCATCACCTTTCCCACAAACCACTTAAAACTTTGCTGCGTAGCTCTTTTTTATATGATTTGATTTCATTTGATTTCATTTGATTAGTGCATTTGTAAAGCGCACAAATGCCCAGGGGCGTCATGGCGCTGCAGACAGGAGGGTCAAATAAGGTTGCCGGAGTAGTGTGGAAATCATGTTAATTGGAAAAGAGCCAGGTTTGAAAGATATGAAAGAGCAAGCATGTTTGCAAACATGAAGAATAAATATAAAACCTCTAGTGCAAAATGAAACACATCAAAAACATCTTAGAAATTTGTTACAAACAGATATTAGAAACAGTTCAATTCAAGTCAGTTTAAAAAAAAATTAAAGCTGCAGTAGCTCAGAATGTGTAGAAACTTGTGGACAGAGTCGCCTTTCCGCTAACTATCTAAGGAGGGCAAAATGTAAACGATCTCTCTGCTTGTCATTCATTGTAAGCTATTGAAATAGAGCAGAAGAAAGAAAAGCAATGTTCCGTTTTCGTTGCTTGAAATAGCTGCTTCAATTAGCTCAGTGACTCTGACCTGAACTCTACTGTAATAACCTATAATAGTCAAGTTAACGTGGGTGACTGAGTGAGTTTTCTACTACTCAATTATTAAGAAATTAGAGATATGCATTGATACAGAGATTACAGAATCCCATGTATTATAAGGTTATTTACAAAAAAGAATCATTGGTAAACTCGCAAATAGTGTATCTGCCTATTTGGACCTCTTGTTTTTAATTTGGCCCTAACATCTGGAATGCTGTTCTCCCCAGGTCTTGGAGGCCTCATTACCTTCAAGTGTTGGAAGGTGAAAGTGATGAGGCTTGCTGAGATGAGCCGGGACTGGGAAGAATGGATTCCCTGGTTGCTGTGTGAAATTCATTGTAGGCAGAAGGTGGGGGCAATCAGCAGGAGTAGAGTGCTAGAGGCAGTGAAAAGAGAGTGCTTACTGGAAGGCTGGTCAAGAACCTCTCTGCTCTTATGAAAGGTGGACTCGGATCTACTAATGACAATCAAACATAGCTGGTCAACAGACCCAACATAGCTGCATAGGTAAACTCCCCTCTTTCCCATCGGTACAAACAGTTGCACAACCTTTGATGTATCATTCGTCCGAACAATCTGGTACAGGAGGCATCTTCTCATTACCACGAACAGTATAAATCACAACCACCTGTCAATTAGTACTATCTGCTCTACCATTTTCTAAAAGCAAACAATGAACTACTGTTCTAACTAGCACATGTTATCTTGCACCTGTAACATGAAGGACAACTTGAAAACATTCTGCAAGAGACATTGATTTATTTAATAGTAAAAGGCATTTGAGGCCTACTCTCATTCAAGCTAAGTTTATGTAAATGCATTTTGTTAAATGTAAATGCACTGTGAAAATAATTAATATCCTTTGGTCATACAAACTGCAGCTTTAGAGTACATATATAGCCACACATTAACACCCGGATTAGCATATGATTAGTCTAAATTATAAACATAATGTTTTTGCAGCATCAGTCCCCTCTCTGATGGCTAGAATAGCCATCACATAATGCATCCAATCATCCCTGTATTTGCATCCCAACTTTGTTGGTGTCCTCTGATGCTTACGCTTGGAGTTCTCAAACGCTCTCAACTCGTCATAAATCTTACATTGGTCATCTTCCAACTCTACTTCTTCCCTTTACCTCTTCTTCTTTGTACCCTTGCTCTCCTCTTTTGTCTCCTTAGTCTTCATCATTCTGAATCCCTTCACCATTGCAAACAAACAAATAACACCAACACCAATAATCATAAAAGGCCTTAATATGGCATCTAGAAGACCACTACCAATGCTACTAAGCCAACTTCCTATTGCAGAAAACCATTTTCCACTTGCTTCCCAGGCACTTGTAGCCTCCAATTCTTTTAATTCGTTCGACACCCAAGTGATATTTGTCACATATTTCTTAATCGCCTTACCTTTGTCGGGAATGTAAAAGCAGCATTGTTGAACTGCTAGCATCTTGCAGTCTCCACCATCTTTTGTGAGCAAAATATCTAAAGCAAGCCATTTTTTTAAAACCATAGACCTAATAGTTATTAATTCAGTTTGAATAGCTAACAAAGCTCTGGCAGTGTTTGTGGCAAGCCTTTCAAATCTTCAGATCCTTCAAAACTAGTCCTACAGAAGGTATCATAGTGCCCAAAATATCTCCTACTATCTGTGAAGCACTACAACGTTTGACTTTTCCTGGGAGTATAAGTTCCTGCATATCTAAATTAGTTTCATGGTACACCTTAGGAAACACTAAAGCGAAATCGCAAATTCCCTACTCAATTTGCAGGTTGCTTGAAGCATTCTTTCCACACACATAATAAACTGCAGGAATAAAAGGGTAATTTCCTGCAGATATCTGATCCATGTAACCCAAGACCTCAAATCTGTAAGGACATTCACTCGAAAACATTATTTGAGAATTATACACATTTTCCTTGTTCCTTGTAAAACACACTTTCCCTTGCTGCTGCCAGTCTAAGCTCAACTTGGGCTGTATTCAAAGTGCCTTGTATTATTCCTCTTCCTTTTCCTATGCACCCTTTAAATCAGTTTTCACACCTTTCACCTTCAAATCAAGCTCTTCTCTCCTGACCTCTAAATCATCAATAACATTGAATTGACTCAACTTGTAAGTTATATTCTGTCTTCGGGACCGGGCCGTATAAAGCTTAACTGGGGATCTAAAAATGTACCACACAGTACCCATGTACTTGGCATTAAAATGAGGCTTCAAATGTTTATACATAGGAATTTTAAAACAAAATCATAATTTGAGAAATAATATTCAAAGTGACCTTGATAATACAACAGACTAAGGATTTTGCTGAAAGAAATGCCACACGTAAGGGGAATGTGGTGTTAGGTCTAAACCTCTGCCATAGATGAAGGCAAATGGGTACATAAATAACGTTTTTTTGGCCTTCATTAAACTAGTGTACTTGTGTTACAAGCTGAAAAATACATTAGTTGTGAAATTCCCCTCTGAAGCATCTGTATGTAAAATCTTGAGGTCAAAGTTATGCTGGTCTGCTAGGCGTGGGTTTGGACTTAACAGCAGTTACTTCTTCAGGGGAACTTAGACCTAATAATAAACTAATCAGAAAAATGATAATGACAACCAACACTATGGCCACCATTGCTCTAAATTGATTTTTCAAAAGGATCAACATTGTTTCTCCAAAGTCAGACCTTAAAAGCAATACAAAGCGTAAAGCAAAACTGATTTCTGCTTGTTGTTTCTACTTGTGCAAAATGCAAAACATTTTTTGTTTCAAATGAATGTATTCACACAGTTGTCTTTGTTATCCCTAACCCTATCATATCTTCTTCTAAAGTGTCAACCCTACTCTTCCACAGGATCCTTGTCCCTAGGGAAAAGCTCAGAAATTCAGTAACACTGAGTTCATGTGTACTGTTTACTTTGGGATAGAATGATCAAAATAAAAAATTGGGGTGCCAGAGAGTCAGCTAGCAAGATGGCCACACCTTAGTGGGGCTACTGCTGTCGAAGGTAAAATGTGTGCAGAGTAGGCTGCCTCCGTGCTGATTAGTGCCAGTGCATGCTTGGGCCGCTTGAATGGTTAACCTCCCATGGACATCTGAATGCAGCATGTGTGCTGAGCTGGTCTGCTCGTGCCCCCCACCCAGCCACGTGGAGGGCAGGGGGTGTGGCGGGACCAGCCTGGGGACATAATGTGGCACCATGTGGAAGCCTATGCGAATGTGGGTCGCGCACACAAGGCCAGCCAGGTGCAGATGATGCGGTGGCCCCCTCTTAGCTCTACTCCCTGACCACATACATTCTGTGCATTTCTTGCACCTTGGGCACGGGGAAGTTAAATGCCGGTCTACTTAGGGGCTATACTGACCATGCTGGACTGCTCATGCCCCCCGGCCGGGTGATGGGCAGAGGGTGTGGCAGGACTGGCTTGAGGTTACTGTTGCTATCATGCGGCTGAGTCTCAAGCAAGGGGAAAGCAGACAGCAGACAATGGAAGCTTCACTTTGATGCCAGGAAGGGATCAAAAACAACTATGGCAGAGGATGGCCCTCTGGAGGCCTCCGGCTCCTCACAAGATACTGGAGATTGAGAGGATGACATAAAATCATAACTTAGGTCCATGCAGGAAGTCTAAGGTCGGTTGACATCAAAATGGAATCCTTGAAAGCACGCATGGACGCTCTAACACAGAAGCTGGGATGACATGACACTAGAATTACTGACACGGAGCAACGCATTTCTACAACGGAGAACATTCTTGCCTCATAGAGTGAGACTACATACAATATAGAGAAGGTCCTCCATATTATTGCAAGAAAAAGAGATCTGGAGATGCGCTCTCGGAGCAACAACATAAGAATTCTCGGGAGACCCGAATCCGCTAATATAGGCAAAATGGAGGATTACGTTGTGCGCATGCTGCATGCACTGTTTGGGGATAAGGTGTTCTCCTGACTCCCAATAGTGGAAAGAGCTCATAGATCATTCATGAGTAGGCCCCCTCCAGGAGTGCCTTCTTGACCTATTGTGGCCAGTCTGCCCAATTTCAGGGACTGTGACACAGTCCTTTGACTGGCGCAAGAAAAGGGTGACCTGCAGTTTGATGGTAGCCACTTTTCACTCTTTCCGAACTTTATTGTCACTGTCCAGGACACTAGGCACAAATTTAGATCACTGAAGCAGCAGCAACTCCAAGCTAATATACCATATGCCATGTTATACCCAGTCCGATTGTCGATCACACACCAGGGTAAACAACATCTTTTTAAGACACCACATAACTCTGAGAACTACCTTCGAAAAAATGCAAAATGTGATAAAAGGCAGTGGGCTCACACCACTGGTGGCACCCTTTCCCTCGTAACATGATGACTCAGAGTAGGTGCACGATCCTTCAGGTATTGTCTGCTCGCCCCTGCATCTGGAATGGGGTCGATTGAAATTTAAGGATAAGTCCTGTTAATATATATTACTGTTTTGTTGTAATGTATGGTATTTGAGAGGAGTCCTGCCCTACTAAAGCACAGCTAGGTTAAAAGTGCATGCATTATCAACTGGTCCACCAACACCATCGACTTCTTGGTTGAGGTTTTACAGTAGTCTCTTCTGGTTTACCCCAGAGATTGATCCCACTGATATATTTTCTTTTCAAATTCTATAGGTTGGTTTTCATGTTTCTATTGGGTTCTGGGGCAAGAGGGAGGGTTGGCATTTCTGGGATTGGGACGTCACTATTGGAGGGGAGGTTGCAGTTTATTCAGTTATGGTTCCAATGTTCCCAGATGGCTATCTACATGCAATATAGATGGCAGTAACAGAATGAGGCATCTGCTAGGAAACGCCACAGCATTCACACATACTCCCTGTTAGTACATGTCTTTTATGATTAGGGTTACACAGGGCGCCCTTTACAATTCATGACATGGAATGTGTGAGTACTCGACAATCTTCATAAAACTAGACTCGTCCTTGCATATCTAGAGAGACACCAAGTCAGAGTTGCACTGCTACAAGTAACCTACCTCACACAACAAACTGCTCGCACATTTGCGAAAAGATGGGCTAAGCATTGTCAGTCCTGATCCTATTTCTTGTATGCTCATGGAGGGACTGTTCTAATTAAACATGACACAAACGTTACCCTGCTGGACTCCCTGAGAGATCAGCAGGGTGGCTACATTATTCTTTGGGGCCATTCTGCCAACATTAGGCTCACTATAGTCAATTGTTATAGGCCAAACATTGATGATATGATCTTTTACAACAGGCTATGGGGGTGTGTGCTTGCAACTGATCCACACTTTCTGATCTGGGGTGATTTCAAGCAGGATACACTTGGAGGGATTCCGCTTGAACTCCCATAGAAGAACTGCTGTGGGCTCAGATTCTATAGGATGGTTTTTATGTTTCTATTGGGTTTTGAGGCAGTAGGGTGAGTTAGCATTTCTGGGATTGGGACATCAGTATTGTAGGGGAGGTTGAAGTTTGTTCAGTCATGGTTCCAATGTTCCCTGATGGCTATCTACATGCAATATAGATGGCAGTAACAGGATGAGGCATCTGCTAGGAAATGCCACAGCATTCACAATACTCCCTGTTAATACATGTCTCTTACAGATAGTGTTACACAGGGTCGCCCTTTACAATGCATGACATGGAATGTGTGAGGACTCAACAATCTTCATAAAACTAGACTTGTCCTTGCATATCTAGAAAGACACCAAGTCAGAGTTGCACTGCTACACGTAACCCACCTCACACAACAATCTCCACACTTTCTGATCTTGGGTGATTTCAAGCAGTATACACTTGGACTGATTCTGCTTGAACTCTCATAGAAGAACTGCTGTGCCCTCAAATATCAGGGAGACAATGGCAAACCATGACCTGCTAGATATTTGGAGGGATAGGCACCCAACAAGCAAAGTAGGCACATACTCCTCCGCTGTACATGGTGTCTGGTCCTGGCTAGACTATTACAAAAAAAGTACAGTAAAATGTACAAGGCGCTTGGCTGCCTCCGAAGAGGCGTCCCTGCACTAGCGGTTCTGAGGTGTGCTGAGAGATTAGTCCGCACAGTAACAGGAAGCCTACTTATCAAACAGGTATGTTTTCAACAATTTGCGGTAGGTTGATTCAGAGGCTGCAAAGTGAAAGGTTGTCAGTAAGGAGTTCCAGGGTTTGGTAGTCAGGTAGGAAAAGGAACATCCACCTCTTCTTGTCTTGTTGATCCTCGGAAAAATTTAAGGTTTTTGCTTGTTGGACCGGATTGCTTGCACATGATGATAGGGAATTAATCTCTTCCTCAAATACCCGGGCCCTTTATGCTCATATGCTCTATTGGCGAGTGTTAGGGCTTTAAATTTAATGCGGCTATCAATGGGAAACCAATGAAGGTTGTGCAGGGAGGCCAAGGCACTGGCAGGTAGCTTCAAGATGAACCGGGCTGCTGCATTCTGAATCAACTTTAAGCAGTGGAGCAGGTAAGCTGGAAACCCCAGATACAGGCTCTTTGCATAGTCAAGTTTTGAAGTTACCAGAGCATGGATAAAAGATTTGCATTTCTCCTCCAGGATCAAATGAATCATCTTCCTGACTGATTTTAACATCAAGACACAGCTGGCTAACACAGATCTGGCCTGAGGGTCAAATGAAAAGATGGAATCAAAGATTGTCTAGTAAGGGTCCCAGATGGATGTTCCTGTCGACAATGGCAGTTGGGACTTCTTGTGAAGGAAACGTTTTGTAAATCATTTGGATTTTGTGATGAAAGAAGTCCACAAGTTCTTCACACATTATGACTGATGGAATCAGAGTGTTTTGCGAACCAGTGGGAGTCAGAAAGGAGTTCACCACTTTAAAATGTTTGCAAGGTTTATTCGCGGCTGAGGTAACAGAAGATGAAATTAACTCTTTATATACCTTACGTACTGCACTCCGTGAAGTATTTCACACTTTCCTGTAAGTCAGTTTCGCAACCAGGTTGTAAGATTTACTCCACCTGAGCTCCAGGAGTTCACAGTTTGATCTCTCCTTTTTTAATGCATCAGTGAACATGGGGCCAACAGAGTTTATGTCCGTTTGGATACCCCTTTTAAAGGTGTGCTGCTATCCATTGCTAGAGTTAACCAATTGTTGACATTAGTCAAATCAGAACACACTGCACCTGAGAATTCAAGTGGAATAGCCTGAAACGCTTCTGAGAATAGGGGTTCAGATACTTGCTTCCATGGCCTAAAAACGTTCTGCCCTTGGAGTTGCTGTTTCTTAGGGGCAGATCCTAACTAATTTAAAAGGAATTAGAAAATGATCAGACCAAGTTAAAGAATTGGACCCATTTGCATATTCAAAGAGTGTAAAAAATCATCAATATGTAAATTAAAGTCACCCAACAGCAAAAAATTGGTGCGTGTGATAGAAAGTTGACAATTAGGTCTGTAAGCAAATTCAGTGGGTGGTTTATAGACTTGTAGCTCTGCCACCATGAAGGAGGGAATAAGGGTGATTAGAAAAGACAGGCCCTCAATATTCCCCATGTTAGAAGACTGTGATATAGAGGATTGATAGGACTCTCTGTACACTATCGCCACTCTCCTGCCATGTTTTCCCCTTCTATCTATATGCTGAATTCTAAAGCCTGCCGGGATAGATAAGGCTATGTCTGGTGCAAAGCAGTCAGAAAGCCATGTTTCTGTCAGGAAAAGATCACAACTATTCCCTATAAGTAGCTACTAATTTCAAACGAATGTTTTGGTAGGGAGAAGCAATTAATTAGAGCGGCTGAAAGTGATATTCCCTCCAAGAAGTTGTTGGAACAAAGGTTCTTTATCTGGGGAGTATTAGAAACAGGCAACGGTGACACGTACTGTTGCAGGTTTCAAGATGAAGCCACAAGAGGGGCAGACGTTATTAGGAGCCAAGCTCATTAGAGCTTCTGAATCAAATTTGGTATTGCAACAGGGTGAGTTAGACTGCTTCCTGATATTAAGTAATTCATTTTCAGAGGAAACATAGAGCAGAACAAATTTAATAAGCTCACAGGCAGCATGGCTGGCACTGGACTCGATCCGGACGTGGACGGTCGCAGATGTGCTTGCCTTTGGCGTGCCAGCGGCACATCCATTGCACACAACCGCTCAGTGTCCATGGCATCGCTCTCAATTTATGGGCTAGGGTCAAGAAGCAACTAGAGCCTGACCCTCACAAAATGGCAGCTCGCATCGGCACACACTAGTCAGGAAATGAGTGAAAAGTGCAAGTGCGCTTTTAAAGCAACAAGTGCGCTTTAGGAACAAAGTAAAAACAATGTTTTAGCAGATGGTTTTATTGTCAGCTAGTCAGCAGTTAGTATGTGATCCCCCTCCCACAGATTATGCCAGAGTGCAACAACTCAAATCGCAGTCCGTAGCCTGATTGCCGAAAGAAGTTTCCCCCACAGCACCACCGTAAAAGATCAGGTTTTCCCCCACAAAACTCAAATATTTATGATATCCAAATTCAAAACACATTTAAAATCACAGCAAAACAAGAGAACTAACTGTTAACTATTGGCTGATATCGAGAGATTTTAGTCCATGGGTTTGTGGGATCACACATTTAGCTCACACACTCAGACCTTTCGCCAGTGCTGTTGTCCCTATCATTGTCAGGTGTTTCCCACTCATGCTACAACTGGAGAATGCTTCTAGAGACGGTTCTGGACTAAGTCTTTGTGGAGGCACACTGAATGGAAATTGTTGATTACTTTGATCATTAAGTAGGCATGATGTAAACTGTGTTGACTGTGTGGGAGCCCTTTAAGGCCACTATAGGAGGTAGATGCATAGCGAAATGTAATGGGGTCCTAAGGTCAATCAGGTCTCACATGTCATGACTCAAGGCAGATATAAAGTCACTTAAACAATCCTTGGTGCAGGGCTATGACAGCCTGCTACTGCAGCAGATCAAGGTAAAGCTTGCTGAATTTAATGAGACTACAGGCAGGGAGATGGCCAGTAATTCCATTGCAGCCATCATCAAGCAGCAATGAGCAGCCAACTTAACAGTGGAAATTGAGGATGTCCAGGGGTGATGACAGTAAGGCACAGACCAGATAAGCTCTCCCTTTACTGCTTACTTTCAGAACTTAAAACCTGTGCTGGGCAACAACCCTCTGATTCCATTCAAACATACTGGAAGATACAGTGTTGGGCTGGCTGAATGATACCCACAGGTTGTTTTTGGATCAGCCCTTCACTGTAGACAAGATACTGGCAGTGCTGGGTGAATTACCCACAGACAAGGCACCTGGGTCAGATGGGCTGCCAGCTGAGTTTTATAAGCGCTATACGGATATAATAGCCCCACACTTGCTAACTGTATTGGAAGAGGCGAAGCAGTGCCAAGTCCTTCCCCTTCCATGCATGAAGCTGTGATAATAATGTTATTAAAGCCAGAGAAACCCACAAACCGGCGCAATTCATACTGTGTGCTCTCCCTAATAAATTGTGATGTTAAGTATTAGCTAAACTTTTGGTGAACAGGTTGACACTATTGCTTCCCAATCTGGTGAGACCGGATCTATCAGGCTTTGTCCCTGGCAGTACAACGGCACTTAACTTGTGCACCTTCTTTACCATTCTACATGATATTAATCCAGAACTCGATGCAGTGGCTATATTCCTAGATATATCTAATGTATTTGACTCTTTAGAATGGGAGTGTCTATTCACCATTCTTTGTCTAATGAGCAGATATGCCCCTACAGTGCCTAAGTCTTTTCTTAGACATTGTGAGTGCACAGTGAAGCCATACTGAGTACATGGGCTGGGAGCTTGTCAATACGAGTTCCACAGCTCCATGATGGCTTCACAGAATTCCAAGATGTTTGGTACCAAACATCTCAGCTTAATTAACCCACACTGATGCCAGTGGTGGATTTATTAAGAAAGGCAACCAGAGGACACCTCAGAGGTGCCCCTGAAAGCCTACCAACTCAATAGTGTTTGCCATACTGGTCCCCACAAGCCTGCTACCTCTAGACATGTTTCTGACCCCTTGCGAACCAACTTTAAAGACACAGTACTCTGCCTGCGGAACCACTAATCTGACTACCTCTGTACCCATCGCCCACAGCCTGAGTTTTAGTAGCCCATTGGTCCAGCAAAGGTTCCCCAGCAATGGGTTGACCTCTGCCGGACTCCACATTGACGCTTGCAGCCTCTGCATGACCCCCCAAAGAAACCTGCACCGGTAAGTTGTTTCCAACGCCAAAGGACACCTCTGCATGCGGAGCCCATGGGCTTTGGGGAGATCAACAAACAGTGTCCTGACGCTCTAGCACATCCCAACGTACCTGTGCAGCTGTAGGTTTCCTCAGATCGGCCTCCTGGCCTGAGCCTGCAGCTTTTATCCAACATCAAGATTCTCCATTTGTTTGCATTGGATGATTAATGCTGTGTTGCCACTCCGCAACCGGCCACCCCTGTGCCGCTGAGGTTGTACGTTTGGTGCTGCCTTGTGGCCCCCCCTGCACTTACCTTAACCCCCAGAGACTGGGTTCCAAAACTGTGCTACTCACCTGCAAGTGTAAAAATAACAGATGATGGACGGAATGCTGAATTAATCAAACATTCACCCCAATCACAGATCTGGGCTAAATCCATCATTTTTTTTGCATGCCGCGAAATTCCAGTTTTTACTCAGCCAAATGCAAATCAGTCTTGACCCTCGTCCCCATGGGAACAGTCCAGCCCGAACTGCCAGGCCAGGTCTTCCCTGGACCAGAAACAAGCATCCTGGGACCGGTTTCAGGGTAACACCCCTCATCAGCCAGACTAGCTTGAATCTGGTGGCGTGATGAATTCAAGCCAGATTTGTGACTGGGGGTGAGTGTCTGAAAAGTTTCAGTGCGCTGTCCAACACCTCCTTGTGTTTCCTTTGTTCGCCCTAAGTTGGCAGGGTATGCCTAGACATGGATCCCTTGCTCACTTTGCCACTGGATTCAGGCTAGCCTGGCTGATGAGGGATGTTACCCCGAAACCAGTTCCAGGATGCTTTTTTCCAGACCAGTGCAGACCTGGCTTGGGAGTTTAGGCTGGACTGTTCCCATGAGGAACAGGGTCAAGACTGATTTGCATATGGCTGGGTCTGAACTGGGGTGGTGAAGTGAGCTAAAGAACGATGATGAATTCAACCCAGATCTGTGACTAGGGGTGAGTGTCTGAAATGTTTCAGTGCTCTGTCCATCATCTCCTTGTGTTTTCTTTGTTTGTCGTAAGTTGGCAGAGTAAGCCCAGACGTGGGTCCCTTGCTCACTTTGCCACTGGATTCAGGCTAGCCTGGCTGATGAGGGATGTTACCCCGAAACCGGTCCCCGGATGCTTGTTTCCGGTCCAGGAAAGACCTGGCTTGGGAGTTCGGGATGGACTGGTCCCATGAGGAAAAGGGTCAAGACTGATTTGTATATGGCTGGGTCTGAACTGGGGTGGCAAAGTGAGCTAAAGATGATGATGAATTCAACCCAGATCTGTGACTGGGGGTGAGTGTCTAAAAAGTTTCAGTGCTCCGTCAATCATCTCCTTGTGTTTGCTTTATTCGCCCTAAGGTGTCAGGGTATGCCCAGACGTGGATCCCTCGCTCGCTTTGCCACTGCTTTCAAGCTTGGCTGGCTGATGAGGGGTGTCACCCCAAAAATGCTCCCAGGATGCTTGTTTCCGGTCCAGGGAAGACCTGGTTTGGAAGTTCAGGCTGGACTGTTCTCAGGATGAACAGGGTCAAGACTGATTTGCATATGGCTGGGTCTAAACTGGGGTGGCGAAGTAAACTAAAGAACGATGATAAATTCAACTCAGATATGTAACTGGGAGTGAGTGTCTGAAAAGTTGCTCCGTCCATTGTGTTTGCTTTACTCACCAACAAGTAGCACCACTCTGACTGCCCCCTTTCTCCATTGGATAACATTGGCATCAGATCCTGAGTATGACCTCTGCACCAGGCTTCCCCAGTGCAGCTGGTGGTGCAGTTTTGCCACTGACTTGAACCTTACCTAGTACTGATTCTTTATTCAGAAACTCAATATCGTAAAATGTTTACTTACCTGCATGTAGCTGATTGTGTTTCCTCACATAGGTTAACATTGTATTGTTGAAAAATGCAGTGAGTCCGCTTTTTACATTGAAAGTCATTGATATTGCAAAACGTATTTACATGCAACAAAGTATCTTTGGTTCTATAAAATAAATATACTTAAAGTAATATTTTTTCAAACCATTGGTCTCGAATTTAGTCATTGAGTGTGTGTAATTATTTCTTACCTGTGTGAGTACAACAAATGCTTAGCACTGCCCTCTGATAAGCCTTATTGCTCACCCACACTACCAAAAAAGAGCATTATTATTATCTACTTGAGCCTCTGTTAAAGCCTCTGGGGATCCACTAGACTCTGTGCACACTGTACCTCCTTTTGGTATAGTATATACAGAGCCAGCTTACTACAGGAGGAACTTGCTCTTCCGTTACCCCGTGGTGGGTTGAGGCATCCAATTTTGAATTGTACTATCACCAGCCTTTGTCGTTCCTCCCACATCTGGTAGTTGAAACAAACAGTGCTGCTCCCATCCCACAGGCCTCACTTGTTGGAGGACAGTTCTCCCGATGAGTACAAGTGTGGCTACTGTAGAATGTAAGGTCAGAGCGTGGGATAAACTGAGCACAAAGGTTGGACCAGGTTACGTCTACTCCCCTCGTCTCCCCCTCTTATACCAACCTCTATTCCCCATTACTCAGGAAGCCTCTAAAATGACACAGCTGCACTCTAGGGGATTAAAGACATGGGGTGACCTCTATAGAAATGGCTTCTTCCTTACAGTGAATAACTACAGAAGAGAGGATCCCTGTACTCCTCTTGAGCTTTTCTTCTATTATTGGTTGTGCAGCAGAGCTGGCCTACCATAATTTCTGGTGGAGCCTACCCCATTTAGAACATTTGAGACATTAGTGGATGCTACCACCACTAAGCATCTCTTTTCCAAACTTTACACTGCTCCACAGGAAGAGGCTCCTATAAACTCACAAATAGCAACCTGGGGTGGGAGGCTGAGCTGGGGTGAGTAATCCCTGCTGGACAATGGAAGTTCTGCTGTAGGGAAACGGGCATAGTATCTTGTAGTAGCAGGTTATGCATCATTCAAAATATGTTTCTGCAGAGGGCCTATTACACTCATTGTACAGGTTTGGAGAATGGGAGGATTCTAAATGCACCAGAAGTGGTGAGATGGTGTTTGGATTTTTGTATTAAGCATGGTATTGTAGGGGAGTACAGCAATATTGGATGGAGGTGGTGGTGGCCTTGTCTAATATGGTGGAGTGTGATATCCAGGTGGCACAGTCACTGCATTGTTAGGCTGGAAAAAGGATATCAAGACTTCCTAAAAGATTTTTTTAGCACTGGCCCTGCTGTTGGCCAAGAGGCAAGTGAGTTGTAGGTGGGGTAGGGGCAGAGCTTCCAAATTGAAGCAGTGCCTGACGGATTTAATATATTGCAATGAACAGTTGGAACTACACGCAGACCTTTTGCCCCTTGTCTCCAGACCTAATGATATTTGGAACTACTCTGGGCATACCTGCTGCTTCGGGCAATCACTGAGATGGAATACGGAGCAATAGACTTGCTTGGGTAAGGGCCGTACGGCTGGAGGTCAGCCTCTATTAAACTGTTGAACTATGCCATAAGTCTCTGAAGTGTGTATGCTATGCTGTCCTAGTAAGCCTCCTCTAGGTCCTGTCCCACCATATGGACAAGTCTAGTAAATAAGCACATTGTTGGAACGGAAGATGGGGGCACTGTCCTGACTGATTATACTACACACTTGCTCTTAGTCTTTCACCCTTCTTTAGCCATCTTTCTCTCTTGTGACTCTCTCTGATTACACTAATCTTTTCTTCTCTGGATTAAAATTTCCATTTACTATTTCAGTCGTCTGATTCACTGTGGTTACTCTTGCTTCATTTACCATAGGCACAATGCTCATCTCTGCTGGACTTTAAGATACTTGGATGCGCTCTTCTTCCCCTTCTGGTCCTTCGGGTGGTCAGAAGTTTGACTCTGCAAATCACTGGTGGTGGTCACCACTGCTTTACCAGCTTGTCTCACTCTTTGAGTGTGGGATGCATGCACTCTGTTCGGTAGACCACCACATTTCATTGCGGTGTTGGTAACCAGTATGACCTCGAAGGGGCCATGCCAACGGGGTTTCAGGGACGATGTTTTGAAGTGCTTCTTCACAAGGAACCAGTCACCAGGACTAAGGCATTGGCACTGACCTTGGCGTGGAAGGGCAGGGGCTGCTTTGACCTGGCAAGAGACAGAATGCACCACATCAGCCAGTCCTTTGCAGGAGCCAAGAACCATATAATCTGAAATATTCACAAATGCAGCAGCAGGCACAGGAGTCAGTCTCTTGGCTTTCCCCATGAGGATTTCGTGTGAGTACAATCCTATTCTCTGGTCAGGGGTACTTTGGAGACTCATCAACACTAGGGGCAATGCATCCAGCCACTCAAGAGATGTAAACGCACACACTTTTGCCAGGCGGGATTTCAACGTCCCATTGATCTGTTCAACAATCCTGATGCAGCATGTTTAGGACCTCATTACTGAAATGAATTCCACAGTCTGACTTAAAAGAAACTGGAGATCCAAAGAATGAAATCATTTTACACAGCAATAGTTTGGCCACAGTAAGACTGTCATTTTTCCTTGTCAGGTATGCTTCCATTCAATGGGAAATATACACACCAAAGCCAAATTGTACCACAGCCCATTGCAGACAGGCCTCTCAATGTAATCGAGCTGCATGTGTTTGAAAGAACCTCCCTCTATGACACAGTATCATTGCTGTCCTTCTTCCTACATTTAACTGCTGACAGGTTATACATCTATGACAAACATTGTCGGCCATCACTCTGAAACGTGGAATAAACCAGTTCTGCTTTAACAAATGCACCATTGCATTCCTCCCTATCTGCGTAGGACTATGAAAATGATTTGCCATGGGTGACAAAAAACTATCTGGCAGGACAGTTCTTCTGTCTACTGAAACCCAAACCTCATCTTGATTTTTCACACAACCGGATCTGATCCATCCTTGTTGCTCACTTTCTGCTTCTTCCTCTTGCAACCTAACATCTTCCCACGCATCAACAACGATCACCCACAAATTAATGGCAGTTCCACTTTCAGACTCATTTGAATAATCTCCATTAAAAGCACAGGACCAATGAGCACAATATGGGGCAACTTCATCAGCACACCGATTACGGGCAGTGACAAAATCATTTCCGCTCCTGTGAGCTGTGCATTTGACGGCGGCTACCTCCATGGGCACTTGCATGATCTTAAGCAGTCACATACCTTAGTTCCCATTACATATGAGTGACCCAGAAGATGCCAAGAACCGTCTCTGTGACCACAACTGCCTGAAATGGTAACTCTCAGTTAGTCAGACACAAAACAAACTCTAGTAAGAGTGACCAGTTCAGATACCCAGGCAGAAGTTACATAACGCAACAAGGAGGCATCCTCTACACCCTCTAAGGTGCATACAGTGTAGGCTGCTCTCAAATTACCTCTTCTGGCACTTAGATAAGAGCCATCCACAAACAGTACATAATCAAGCTCTTCAGAGTAGCATCTTTGATGACAGGCCTTGGTTTGGTACACAATTCGGTAATGTCCAGGCAGTCATTGTCAAATTCCTCTCCATCTCTTTCAACCTCTTGCAGTTGTAACAGTGTAGCAGGATTGAGACATGAACATGTTTTCATTGTTTTATTTTCAGCCGTAAGGACGCCCTGCTCATAGCGAGTCAAATGACTGTTGGTCATGTACTGAGTTCTGGTTCTGACAAATGAATACTACTGTCAGACCTATGTAATTTTTCTGGTGGCCTACAGATGGCGCAACAGTAGGGCTATCCCACAATAATGAATCTTTCCATACAGGGATATACAAAAGTATTACATTTTATGTTTTTTTTTAATTTCATCATTTTCTTTTTATATTCTTTTTGTAAGATCTCAATTTATGAAAATACAAACATTTCTTTTTATAAAGATCTCAGTTGTACAAAATATATTATTCACAAATAAAGACATGGAAAGACATATGCATGTACTCTAATAACGCACATCCATTCCCCCAAAGAGACAAGTCAACCTCATACCAACCAATCTCACCTCAAATAAATGAGGGGGAATCCCTTTTTTCTCATCCCCTGACTCCTGGACCTAAAAGCATCCATAGGGGGTACCTTTCTTAAGGAAACTGAATTCTGGTTCTGATCATTAATATCTCCACTGAGTGCGGCGCCATAACTATGAGAGGGTTTTTGAATCCTGACACCAACTGTAGAGTCGAGTTATGCTGAGTAAAGTGGAGTAGATTGCAGTAGTGTACAGTGGCATACAGCACATTGGCATAGAGTGCAGTAGAGTGGCATAGAGTAGAGTGGGGCAAAGCAGAGTGCAGTGGTGTAGAGTACAGTGACACAGAGTGCAGTGGTGCAAAGTAGAGTGGCGTAGAGTTCAGTGGCAGAGAATACAGTGTTGCAGAGTAGTGCTGTAGAGTGGAGTGGTTCAGGGTAGAGTGCAGGGATTTAGAGTGCCGTGGTGCGGGTTAGAGTAGTGCAGAGTGCAGTGGCTTAGAGTAGAGTGACATAAAGTGCAGTGTCATAGAGTGCAGTGGCACAGAGTAGATTAGAGTGGCTTAGAGTGGATTGATGTAGAGTGCATTGATGTAGAGTGCAGTAATGTGGGGTAGATTAGAGTGGTGCAGAGTAGAGTGTAGTGGCGTAGAGTACAGTGGCATAGAGTGCAGTGGTGCAAAGTAGAGTGATTTAGAGTTCAGCTTCGGAGAGTGCAGTTGTGCAGAGTACAGTGTCGTAAAGTGCAGTAGTGGTTAACAGTTGTGTTGTAGAGTGCAGTGGAGTAGAGTAGAGTGGCATAGAGAGCAGTGGCATAGAGTACAGTGGTGCACAGTAGAATAGAGTGACAAAGAGTGCAGTGGTGCAGAGTAGACTAGCATAGAGTGCAATGAAATAGAGTGAATTGGTTTGATGTGAAATGGGGTAGAGTGCATTGGCTTAGATAGAGTGCAGTGGCATACAGTGAAGTGGTACAGAGTTGATTGGCATAGAGTGCAGTGGTGTAGAGTGCATTTGTTTTGAGTAAAGTGGTGTGGACTGCATTGGTGTAGAGTGCAGTGGTGTAGAGAGCATTGGTTAGAGTAGAGTGGCATAAAGTGCAGTGGTGTAGTGTAGAGTAGTGCAGAGTAGAATAGATTGGCATAGGGCGGAGTGGTACAGCGTGGATAGAAGTGGCATAGAGCGGAGTGGCACACAGTGGAGTAGAGTACACAGTGTAGAGTGCAGTGGCAGAAAGTAGATTGTTTCAGAATAAAGTGGCATAGAGTGTAATGGTGCATGGTAGAGTGGAAAGGTGCAGTGGGAACTGCAGTTGCATAGAGTGCAATGGCATAGAGTAGAGTGGCATAGAGTGCAGTGGTGCAGAATGCAGTGGTGCAGAGTGCATTAGAGTGGCATAGAGTGGATTGGTGTAGAACAGAGGAGTACAGAGTAGAGTGAAGTGTTGCTGAGTAGTGGTGCAGATTAGATTGGAGTGGCCTAGACTGGAGTGGTCTAGAGTACAGTGGCGAAGAGTGGTACAGAGCTGATTGTCATAGAGTGCAGAGGCGTGGAGTGCATTGGTTTTGAGTAAAGTAGTGTAAGTGCATTAGAATAGAGTGCTGTGGTTAGAGTGGAGTGGCATAGAGTGCACTGGCATAGTGTAGAGTAGTGCACAGTAGAGTAGAGTGGCATAGAGCAGAGTGGTGCAGCGTAGATTGCAGTGGCATAAAGTGCAGTGGCATAGAGTGTAGTGGTGCACAGTGGAGTAGAGTGTAGGGCGTAGAGTGTAGTGGCATAGAGTAGATTGTTTCAGAGTTGAGTGAAGTGGGGTAGAGTGGAGTGGTAAAGGGTAGAGTGCAGTTGAACAGAGTGCAGTGGTGTAGAGTAGGGAAGCATACAGTGCAGTGGTACAGAGCAGATTACAGTGGCGTAGAGAGGATTGTTGTAGAGTGGAGTAGTACAGAGTAGAGTGCATTGGCATAGAGTACAGTGGCATAGAGTGCGGTATTGCAGAGTGGATTGGTGGTAGTGGAGTGGTGCAGAGTAGAGTGGAGTGGCCTAGACTGGAGTGGTGTAGAGTGCAGTGGCAAAGAGTGCAGTGCAGCAGAGTAGATTAGAGTGGATTGGCATAGAGTGCAGTGACGTAGAGTGCAGTTGTGTAGAACGGATTGATGCAGAGTAGAGTGGAGTAGAGTGCAGTAGAGTGGCATAGAGTAGAGTGGTGCAGAGCAGAATGCAGTGACATGCTGTGCAGTGGTGCAAAGTAGAGTGGGATTAGAGTTCAGGGGCAGAGAGAGCAGTGTTGCAGAGTAGAGTGCTGTAGAGTGGAGTGGCGTAGAGTAGAGTGGTGCAGGGTAGAGTGCAGTGATGCAGGGTAGAGTGCAGTGACGTAAAATAGATTGGAGTAGAGTGGAGTGGTAAAGGTAGAGTTGTGTAGAGTGCAATGGCATAGAGTAGAGTGACATAGAGTGCAGTGTCATACAGTACAGTGGTGCAGAGTAGATTGGTGTGGAGTGCAGAGGTAGAGAGTGGAGTATTTTCCCCCAGGAAAAGAACACGTGTTACATGACTAAAGGCGGCCCTGAGACCAAAACAGAAAACTATGTCGTGTTTGATATAGAATGTACTCAAGAAAATGTTGTACATGATCCCATCTACATATTCACCCAGCATCTAACTTCAGATGATGCCTGGGATTTTAAAGGGCCTTCATGCAAGAACAATTTCCTTAAAACTTTAATGCAAACAAAGTTCAAAGGGTATCGGCTGAAGGCCCATAACCCTAAAGCCTATGACTCATTCTTCATTTTACAAAATATGATTCGTGAAAAAGTTCCTGTAGCTCTCATCATGCAGGCTTTCAAATTGATGTTGCTCACAGCAGTTCCTTTACATATAAGATTCATAGTTAGGCTGAATTTTCTGCCAATAAAATTGAGTAAGCTGCTAAAAGCCTTTGGTTTTCCAGGGTCTAAAGGTTATTTCACACACTTTTTTAACACCTGGACAAATCAAAATTATGTGGGACACATGCCTCCACCTGACAGTTACGGCATAGAGTATCTGATGCCTGATAAGAAAGTGAGTTTTCTAAAATGTTATCATGAAAACCGAGTTGAAAGCTTACTGTCAGGAAGATGTATTCATCTTGAGGAAAGTTTGCAACCTCTTCAGAGACAGGTTTGTAAAGATGACAATGCAAGAAAAGGTTTTGAACCCTGACACCCCGGAGATGACAAAATGGGTTGAGTACATCAACCCTTTTCAACATGTGACACTTGCTTCCATGTGCATGGCTATCTCCAAACACATGTTTTTACTGCTTGGAAGCATAGCACTGGTGTCCCAGACCGCTAAGCATAGCACTGCACCCTTCATTCAGTGACTCATATATGTTTCTGAAGAGGAAAACATATTTTTTCAACTCACTTTGCATGGCGGTGAATACTTTGTGGGGCCATGTTTCCGGGAGGGTTACATTGTACTTAACCACGTGCTGACAGCCTTTGAATACAACAGCTGTTTTTACCATGGTTGTCCCCAATGCTACAAACCCCCTGTTGGGTACCCGTTTTGAGCACCTGCACAGGCGTACTCTGTTAAAGTCGCAATATGTTGAGAACAGTGGATTTGGTCTGAGACCCCTTTGGGAGCATGCGTGGCTAGGTATGTTCAAATCAGATGCAGAACTGTGCTCCTTCATTAGGAGCAGGGAATTACCAGAACCTCTCAAACCCCACAACGCCTTATTTGGGGGACGCACTAACACTATACAGCTGTACAAGTGTGCAGGCATGGGCGAGAAAATCCATTACTATGATTTTACCAATCTGTATCCACACATTAACGAGATGAACCTGTACCCCCTAGGGCTCCCACGCATCATATATAGTGACTTTAAAGATATTGACCAGATGCTGAGTCTGCCCTCCCAAGAGTCTTTATTTCCTCGTTCTGCCGCACAGAGTCCAAGGTAAATTAATATTTTGCCTGTGTCGAATGTGCGAAGAAAATAAACAGACTAGCAGGTGCAAACACTCTGGTGAAGAAAGGGCAATCACGGGTACCTGCTGTAGTGTTGAGATGCAAGCTGCCTTGATAAAAGGTTACAGAGTTGGAAAAATACTCAAAATAAGGCACTTTGAACAGACTACAACCAAGCTATTTTCTGAGTATATTACCTTATTTCTCAGAGATAAGCAAGAAGCATCTGGCTTTCCAGAATGGTGTACTAAGTAAGGCCAAACGCAAAAATACTATGCTCACGAGGGTATACAGTTGAGACCAGAATACATTGAAGTCAACCCGCCAGACATCAGTTAGCTAAACTCTGCCTCAATTCTCTATATGGAAAATTTGTTCAGCAAACAAACTTGTCAAACACTACAATCATCACAGGTTCTGATGAACTGTATAAATATCTTTTTGGTGGGAAACTACCATTACAACGCAGGCATTACAACATAATGCCATTAAAACAACTCCATTACAATGCAGGTACCATTACAATGCATGCAATTACAACACATGCTATTACAAAGCAGGTGCCATTACAACACATGCATTTGCATCACATTTATTGTTACAGTAAGTGTTCAGGTGAGTTTAAATGTATTTATTTGTTTTTTGTTATTTAAATAGTTACTGTAATATAAGAAGATGAGTAGATATTTAGTGATTTTTAAAATTTTAATAACCTATGTATTTATATATTTAAAGAATTAATAAATATAACAATATTTTTATAAAAAATTTAATTATACTATGAAATGGTTTGTAACATAATGATTTACATTTCATAACCATTTAGGTAGGGGGTGTGAGGAATTTATGGGTGATGGGTGGGGAATTGTATTAATACTCAGCCATTAATTTTAATACCTGAGTATTAATTTATTTAGAGGATTATTCCATATAATTTAATATTTTTTACAAATATAATTTAGAATAAGAAAAGGGTTTCTAACATAACCCTTTAGGCACGGGATGTGAGGGATTTAGGGGTTATGGGTGTGGAAGTGTATTGATACTCAGGTATTAATTTTGATACCTGAGTATCAATTTATTTAGAGGAGTAATACATATAATATATTTTTGTCTAAAAAAATAATAAATAAACAAAAAGAAAAGGGCTTGTAACGTAACCATTTAGGCATGGAAGGTGAGGGATTTAGGGGTTATGGGTGGGGAAGTGTATTAATATTCAGGTATTAATTTTAATACCTGAGTATTAATTTATTTAGTGAATTAATAAATATCGTACAATATTTAATTACAAAACTAATTTCATAATAAGAAAAGGGTTTCTAACATAACCTTTTAGGCATGGGGTGTGAAACATTCAGGGGTTAAGGGAGGGGGCAGTGTATTAATACTCAGGTATTACTTTTAGTACCTGGGTATACATTTACTTAGATGATCAGGTATTAATTTGAATATCTGAGTATTAATTTATAAAGATTAATTGTTTAATTTGAAATATTATAAAAATTGAAAAAGTGCATAAAAAGACAGTTGTAAATGATAACATGTAAAAAATATAAAAATAAACACCTAATACTTTTTTTAAAGTATGAAATATATTTTATTAATTAAAAATAAACAAAGTATTTGATATATAGTATTAAATATGAAATACACGTTTAAAAATCATTAGTCACTTTTGAAAAATAAAGATATTTATGTACTTTTTAAAAAAAAAATTGTATCATTTTGAACTGTGTCAATATTTTATTAAACGTTAAAAACATATTTTTCCTATGCTTTTCCATTATTTTCAATGGCAGTAATTGTCCCTTTTTTCTTTTTACTTTCAGCCTTGACGTTCGTGGTTGAGCGTCTGTTTCTACAGTTGGTGGAGCATTGTGGTCAAGATCGGATGCAAGGGGGAGCTGCGGTCGGTTAAAAACTTTTAATATTGTAAATTTACAGTTGTGGGTGGCCAACTTTTTGTAAGGAGAGAGGAGGGAGGTAGCTGAAAGGTGGTTAGTGTAAAACTCGAATGTTATGTATGTTTGGACCCATTTTTTATCCTATTCAGGTAGCTATTGTAGGCCTACGTCAGGACGATTGTGGTTATTGCAAAATAAAAAGTATTTCTTAAAAACAATAAAATACTTTTTTTAAACGTATTTGTAATAATGGCAATATTTTTTTTGCGACCTGTTTTTTTTAGTACTGTTCAGAGTTTTTTTCACAATACATGCCATGTGTTTAAAAGAAGGAAATGGATTTGTGGGTTCAGATGCAGGCCTTTCAAAAGGGCGAAGAAGGTTTTTTTTGGAACAGATTTTTTATGGATTACTGCGTTTTTGAACTGGGTGAACAAGGATGGACTTGGACACTTTTTTTTAATATGGAATGTGGATCAGAATTATGGATTAGATTTGCCGTTTTTGGGGAGGTATTCATGTTTTTTGGGTTTTTTATGTTTTGTTTTGGGTTTGCATTTGTTAATTAGAACACAGATTTTTAAACCAACTAATACGTTGTTGGTACTGCTATTTATTCCACTCTGTGTTTCAAATTTTTGATCTGGAAATTTGGAAATTTATGGCTTTATGGTTAAACCCTGTGGTTTAGTGGAGTACACAAGAATTTTGGTGACAGGATGAATTGAAACATCACCAAAAGTTGAAGAAAGAAGACATCTGAAGGTAGGATTTATGACATTCCTAATAATTTTACAAAAATTATTTCATAAATGGCAACTTAATTGTTCTGACATTTCTTTACTTTTTTGGGAGATACGTGCATTCAGACTACCTGTTAAAGATTGTGCTATTCTCATTTCTTGGTAACTTTGCTCCTTCTTCAAGGTTTCCAAAAAATTATAGAAGTTTGGGTCAGTTTTCCAAAAGATTTGTTGAAGGAGTTGTGCCATCCCTCAATGGCATTATTAGTCTTCATGCGACCCTCTAAGCAGGTTGTGTAACAGTTCCACCAGTCAATTGGGAACCGTAGTTTCATCCTACGACCTGACCAGCTTAGATGGCTAATCCATGTGTCTTCAAAATAATTTTGTAAGGGGCCCAATTTTCCATTGTTTCGTGTAAAGTAGTCAGATTCAATAATTGTGGCATGAAGCATAAGGCTGTTAGTTTCTTCAATTGATATTGTAGTTCACTGTCTGATATATAGTCTTCAGCTAAGGATGTTTTTTGCATTTTTCACCTATATGCCTGTGAAAAGTGGAAAAAAATCCTTGAATTTGGGTTTCTGGGTATAACTTAGTAATGGTATTAATCATTGATAATTCGAAATCAATAATCACTTTTCTAGGACTTTTGTTTAGAGTTTTAGTTTTTATCATTGACAAAAATTCAGTATAGGTTGAAGCTTGCTAATCAGGCAGTAAACTGTACACTAAAGGAATAGTGGTGTTATTAATGTTGGCATAAGTAGTGTATATTTGGCTGAAGGGATGGGGTGGACTTAAAGGTACTATCCATCATCCAAATATCCCTATTCTCTAGTTTAGCAAGGTTTAAGGGGGGCTAAAAATTTGCATTTGTTTTAAAGGGTTTTTATTGTCATGCAAAAGAAAAGATTAGTCAGTAAAGGTTACTGTCAATTCTTCAGGTATGTTGATATCTGAGTAGGTTTGAGGTGTTACACGTTGAGCGTTACTTGCCTGTTTTTGTCTCTGTATAATGTGACCTAGATTAGGAATAGAAGGTCACCTCTAGAGGTCATGCCTCTAGAGGGCGCGCAGGGAGATGGCCGCGCGTTAGTGCAGCTCCGCAGGACCGGAACAAATATCGGCTGAAAATAACTGCAGAAGGCGCTGAAAACTTGCCAAGTGTACCTAATGGACATCGGAATGCTGGCGCTGGCGAAGTATGCTGAAATGGACTCTGTTTTTGCGCTATTATTAGCCAAAAAACAGCTTTGAAGCTGGTGGACACGGAAGCTGCAATGCGAACTAAGATGGCGGCCGCCAGTATTCCCTGACCGAACATCGGTGAAATCACACGCAGGCAAGATCCTGACTGCTATTTATGCGAGAAGTGAATATGCGCGAAGGAAAGCGGAGCTTTCACAAAAGATAACTGCGGTGATTCACCTTTGTGCCACATCGCCGATTATCGTGTGTACCCCTGTGGCGCGACCCCGCGCTCCCGGGCAAAAGCAAATGGCTGCGCGGAGATAAGTAAAACTTTATTGAGACGCTGCCCATCACAGCTGCACTGAGAGCCGTTGAACCCCTGCAGTGCCGTGAGTATCCCGCCGCGAATTGGCAATAACTTCCATACCCCGCGACACGCTATGGGCACCATATAGTCTGAGAGTGGGGCACAATATTGTAAAAATACGCTGGAAGACGCGCGACCGCATGCACTGTACACCTGCGCTGCTGTGGCACCTATTTGAAATAGCACTAATACCTGGTGGCATCCTACTGAGTCCCCACCGTAACTGCCCATCTGCTCCAATGCACGAACTGCACACCCACGATCCCAGGAGGCTGCCTGAATAGACGAATAATACCTGCACAAAACGTGGGCAAACATCAGGGCACTGCACCACTGAGGAGAAGCAAAGTACCCATATGAGCCCGAAAACAAAATACCTAATCACCAGATCTCACAGACGGAGCCAGCCCCCGGCAATTTCCTCATTGCTAAGCACGGCTAATGACAACCCCCATTATTCCACTGCAACCCCAGTGAAACAGACTGGTTGGATCTGAAGGGTGGCACCAGGGCAAGACTCTTCGGGACCCTGAATTAGCCCAATATACAAAGATTAACTCCCGCACTCATTCTCCCCAGGGTGCAAAATATAGACGCATCAAGCAACATGGGCAAACTTGACAAACAACAGCCCAAACTATCATTCGATACACGTCGCACGCCCAGGCCCTCACATGCACTTTCTGATACTGAGATCGACTCAGAACGTTCCAGAGACTCTAACATGGACTACCGTTGATCTTCTCTCCTCTCCACTGATCCACGCATCGTCCAAGAATATTGCTGATACCGCTGTTCCCCCCACTCTTTTTATGTCATGTTCTACACCGCCGTTTATTCGCATGTTTTAACACCATGGTTCGTACTGTGCAACACTGCATCTATCCTTTGTTTACTCTCTGTAACTTTGTATCTTACTAATTCCCTTGTTATCATGCTGAATCCTCCAGGTCTTTCCGGCACCCCCGGTGACCATCCCTGTGAAGACTGCCAGTACCGGCCTGACATTAAAATGGCAGCCGAACTTTCCCCCGGGCCACATCTTCCCTTCCCCTCTGCTATCATTTGTTTCCAATGTTTCTACGATCCCCTTATTCTGCCTACGCTCTTTCACCCTTAACTCACTTCTTTCTGCTAGCCCTCCCATTTTAGACCATGAGGGTTATTGACTTTGATTAAGCTACGTCCAGTTCGGCAGACTACTTTTTTATTTTCATGGTTTTTCCCTTCTACCTTCATCGTTAGCTGCTCTAGGGCAGTAGGCGTCTGTACTAGCGTACCTACTCTCATTTCCCCCTGTCTGCTGTATTAGTCCTCCCCGACCGCCCAATCTGTCCCTAAACGGCCTTCATGTTTGTGCCCCTTGCCAAAGCACTCCCTCTCCCCTTGTTGGGGAGGGATCCAGCATTTTTGCCCCAGAGTCTCAGATTCCCCTCTGAGAGAGTCCACAGTGTTAAGGGTTCAACACATAGTGGAAAAAGGCCTTAATCGGCCTCCTTGAATGTGCCCCTTACCAAAGCACTCCTTCTCCCCTTGTTGGGGAGGGATCCTAGCATTCATGCCCTGGAGTCTCAGACACCCCTCTGAGAGAGTCCACAGTGTTAAGGGATTCTTCACATAGCGGAGGTTTGGGAATGTTCCCATTATCGCTGGGAACCCAGCACCTCACACCGTGAAAGGCGCTCTCCTTGAAACCTTTTGATGATCTCCTCCAGGCTGATACTTTAACCCTCTGATGTACTTCGGCGACCGAGCAACCTTGAGCTGATGACCGGTGGAGTTGCCCTACGCAGCTATTGAGGAGTTGGCTCTGGTTCCCCCCTTGGCCACCACCTACCCATCCGTTCGTCAGACACTGTTTCTTCTCTTGTCGCCCCCTTGTGTTTTCCTACCCCCGCCCTCTCCTCTGTCCTCCCTCACTCCTTAGCTTCCTCTTCTATTCCCTCCCTCTCTTCACCGAATCTCTCTCCCCTGCCGGCCTTTTCCTCCCCATACCTGAGCCATCCCTTTGTAACTCTTGTATCTCCAGTAACTACGTACCTGAAACTGTTGTAACGATGTAACTATGTTTTTATGCAATTGTACCTCCCCATGTAAAGCGCTCTGATACCTCCGGGTCTAGCCAGCGCTATATAAAACTTTTCAAATAAATAAATAAATAGAACTAGCTACATGCATAGGTATGTTTTGGGAAACCTCCCTCAAAACTGACCCTCAAGGTTCAATGGAGGTGGATGCAAGGATTTTCATTTGTTCAATATTTTTATAAACGTCAATCTCCATTGCAGGGGCAGAGTGGTTATGCTCTGTTGTTTTTTTCAACAGTGTCACCAAGAGTAACCGCTCTGCCTGTGCAATGGGATGCATAATAATGCACACAACTCAACTGACTCCTGGGCTCAGTTAATCTCTCCTAACAATAAAGGTAGCCACTGTAACTCAGTAGACTGTTTCCCCTGCTTGATTTAATATAGTTTGTTTGATTTCTTGCTGCCATTCTTTATCTGTAGGTAGAAAGTTAAAAAGATTAAAAAATGTTTTAGTGAATTGGTATATGAATGTGCTTTTTTAAAATTTTACCAAGAAGGGAATTTTTTTTCAAAATTACTTATTTCACAATCTACATGTCTTTTTGATAACAATGGGTATTTATCTTAGCTTTTGCTATGTTTGCTTTGAATTGTTTTTTGGTTGATACCTCTGAAAAGAAAGTTATTTTGGATGATAATTGAGTTTTGGTCATATGTTACCTTAAGTAGGTTTCTCTGTTCTGTGAAAAGTAACTTTGAAAGATGATAGTGTAGATTTTTGGATTTTTGGAGATTGTGGGGCATATTAGCAAGACCGGCGATAAAATTATCGCTGTTTTAGCGGCAGGAAACTGCCGCTAAAACGGCGATAATAGACTTGCTAATATGCGTTATGGAATTCCAATAGAAGCCCAGGTTAGATGTGCAGGACATCTAACCTGGGCTTCTATTGGAATTCTATAGCGCATATTAGCAAGCCCATTATCGCGTTTAGCGGCAGTTTCCTGCCGCTAAAACAGCGATAATTTTATCGCTTGATCTTGCTAATATGCCCCTGTGTTCTTCCAGATAGGTTGTGTGGTATGGGTTGATCTGTATAGGAAGGAAAAGACAGCAAAATATGTTCAAGATTGGGTTTATAAATGTGCTTTTTAATATTATCCTTCAAGGGAAAATGTTTAGAAATTACTTATTTGAGATTCTACATTTTGTATTTATTATAAAGTTCATATTCATTAGGCAATGCTGTTTGCAATCAAATGTGTTTTTCCTTGAAACCTGTGAAAAGAAAGTTATTATTGGTGATAATTGTGATTTAATTCAATTTTACCTTCAATGGGTTGACCTGTTGTGTGATCAGCAACTTCTGATAGTGATGATTTTTTTTTTTGAGGATGTGTTCTTCCACATTGGGGCTGTGATATGGGTTGATCTGTAGAGAAATATTAAGAAGGCATGGCTGTATATTCTTTTGCCTTTTTTTATCCAGAGGATGGATGGTTTGCATTAGACCTGTAAAAGAGGCCAAGGACCCGATTAGGATGGCGGTGGGACCGCCACCGACAGCCCATCAGTAGTTGTCCCACCGTCATCGGACCCATCACATCCGCTCGCCATATTTCAATGGCGGGCGGATGTGTGGTGGACGAAAGACTCACCGCCACGTATCCGACAGGCTCCTTGAGCCCGCTGGTGCGGCGGAGGGGCTCGTAGTCCCTACAATGGTGGCGGTGCCTACCAGGCACCGCCGTAGGGATTATGATGTCCCTTTCCGCCCGCCTGTTCATGGTGGTTAACCTGCCATGAATAGGCAGGTGGAAAGGAACTTTGGGGGCCCATTGTGGGCCCCCTTCCCCCCTGGCCCTAAGCTGTGGGCACTGGGGGGCAGCTATGGTGTCCCCCTACATATCCCTGAGCCATGTGGCAGGCAATGCATGGTGCCTGCCAGGTAGTGCAGGGATATGTAAAGTGTCCCATTTTTGTATTGCGGCGGGTGCTGCAGCCAGCAGCACTCACTATGATGCAAAAAATAGGCATTGGGACCCCTGTGGTGGCAGTTGCATCATAATGCCTAGTGCGGGACCACCGACAGCCTGTTGGGCGGTCCCGTCTACGATAGGGTGGCAGGCGGATGAAAGTCCGCCCACCATCCTAATTGGGCCCGGTGTCTTTATCTCTGGTTAGTTTTTGCATACTCCATTTACTCAGATATATATATATATTTTTTTGTTTAGTGAGATTGGGTTAGGAGTTATTTTACATTTCCCTTGTTATATTGCTGCAGATTTTAATACTTTATGGAATTAGACAGTTTCTTGAATAACATTTTTACCTGTTGAGCTATTTCAATGTTCATAAACTCTTTCAATCATTTGTATTATGTTGTGCTGTAGTTTTAGAACATTTAATTTCAAAGGTAAAAATTTGCAGTTCTGGTAAAGAAAAGAAAATGTGAGTATTATTTCCTGTTCATGCTTTCTTTTATTAATAATTAAGTACAGTTGAATACGTTGTTTCAGGGCAGCACTCCAAGGGCTCCTTGTACTTTACTGTGTTAAACATTTGTCGGAGTAGGAATAGTAATTTTGCCCCCCCCACCACCATCCAGCACCTTCATTGAGATAAACACCTGTCGGAGTAGGAATAGTAATTTTGCCCCCCCACCACCATCCAGCACCTTCCCTGAGGCAAACACCTGTCGGAGTAGAAATAGTAATTTTGACCTCCACCACCACCCAGCACCTTTCCTGAGCCAAACACCTGTTGGAGTAGGAATAGTAATTTTGTCCCCATCACCATCCAGCACCTTCCCTGAGGCAAACACCTGTCAGAGTAGGAATAGTATTTTTAACCCCCCTACCACCATCCAGCACCCTCCCTGAAGCAAACAGCTGTCGGAGTAGGAATAGTATTTTTAACCCACTACCACCATGCACCACCTTCCCTGAGGCAAACACGTTTCGGAGTAGGAATAGCAATTTTAGCTCCCCACCACTATCCCGTATCATCCCTGAGGTAAACTCTTGTTGGAGTTGGATTTGTAATTTTGTTTGCCTTCACTGTCCAGCATCTGCCCTGAGGAAAAATCTGAGCACTAATTTTCTGAATGACAGTCACTGGTATACTACCATTAGTTTTTTGAAATACCACCTCAGTAATTTAGTTTATGTATTTTAAAAAAAAATGATTTTTTTTTTTTAAAGCATTCGATTTTTATAACATACACTTACTTTTGTGAGTGTCCTGTAGAGAGTCAGGCAAAAGTCTGTGGATTATTAAAAAAATATTATTACCAAATGTTCAGGGGCTTTACTGTATTACCTGTAGGTGTGTTTCTTGTAAGTGTTTAACTTACTTTATATCTAGGTGGCAGTTTTCAAAAGCAATCTGTCATTTTTTTCTCCTTGTTCCGATGCGTATGGACACCAGGGAAGTCAGTGATCCACTGAGCACAAAATGGTGGACGGCTCAATTTATACATTCTTTGTGAGGTGAATGGTAATTTATAACAAAATATGATTTTGATTGCATTTTTAATTGTGAACCTAATTCTGACAGAAACTATATTTAATACATAGGGCTGTTGCAGGGATTTTGCCCAAGAACAGAACTACAACAATGGGGCCGATTCCGATTCAGGCCGGAAATCTCCCCGACCGAGCCGGACCCGGAGAGATTTCCGACCGAATCGGACCCTAGCAGTCCGACCGAACGAGTACGATGCGCACGTATGCTATCGGACTCGATTCGGTCGGACTCCAATTGAAGTCAATGGGAGCCAGTCGTACGACGCGTACGCGGGCTCCCATTGACTCAATGGGCACGACGCTGAACAAGGGCGCCCCCTACAGCGTGTTCGCGTCGATGCGGGTCGCACCGTACATGCACGTGTAGGGGGACCCATGTGTCCCCCCTGTGTGCGACTCGCACGCCTACGCATCCAGGGGGGTCCGACACGGACCCCCAAAGTGCGGCTCCGACAGCTCCTTGGAGCCGGGCTGCGCGAGTCGGTCGGAGCGGTCGAGGTGCGCATCGTACTTACCCGGCCGGGGAACGTCTCCATTGCGAGGTGCACGTCGTCCCCGTGCGAGTCGGTCGGAGCGGTCGGGTCCTGCGAACGAGTCGGTCGGACATTTCGCAAGCGCACACATCGTACTCGCTCGCCCGGACGCAAGTACGACTCGGTCGGGAAATAGGGCTCCGAATCGGATCCGGTTAAGCAGAATCCGATTCGGTGCCCTACCGGCCGAGATCGGAATCGGCCCCTAAGTCTCTAAGGGTATCAGTTAGTAGTCAAATTTAACGATAGCACAATTAATTGCTGGGAGCAAAGAGAGAGAGCAAGGAGACAAAACACAATTCAACAAAATACAGTTTTTTGGTAGTCGTATATATTTGTTATAAATAACTTCATATATTTCGACATGTGTAAGAACGGCACTGCGTTACATTAAATGGCATGTAACCTGTGGGATACTGTGTACAAGTGCTCGTGAAATGGTGACGACGCAAGTGACACGTGAGGAAGTATGTAGAGCGACACAAGGGGGCGCGACAAAAAGACAATTGGTGGTGGAATTTACATAGTGGAGATACCCAAACAATGAATGTTAATATATACAAGTGGAATCAAGATGGGTATCCTCGAAGAGCTAGCGCCAAAATTTTGCTGAAAGTGTCGATGGCGTTTCGGCCTGTAGGAGTGGTTAGGCCATCATCAGGACCAGGTTACTCTTATTTTAATAACAGTGGCGTGGTATGCGACAGGAATCCCAATCGTAGGCGTGTGGAGTTCCTGTATGAATCAGGTTTAGGACGCATATGTTGGTCTGGGGGGTCCAAGGTAGTCACGTTGGGAAGTCTCTGGTCCAAAGTCCAGAGGGAATCCGATGGTTACTTTATGGATCCGCAGAAAGGAAGATCTGCTGCCTTTGGTCGTTTAGTTGGAGTCGTGAGCCGCGTTGGAATTAGTCATGGATGTACGAAGCCGGCGTTAGTCAGGCCCGGACAAAAGGGCCTGACTAACGCCGGCTTCATACATCCGTGACTAATTCCCTCTGGACTTTCGACCAGAGACTTCCCAACTTTCCTTACAGCAAAATGTTCGGCGCTAGCTCTTCGAGGATACCCATCTTGATTCCACTTGTATATATTAACATTCATTGTTTGGGCATCTCTACTATGTAAATTCCACCACCAATTGTCTTTTTGTTGCGCCCCCTTGTGTCGCTGTACATACTTCCTCACGTGTCACTTGCGTCGTCACCATTTCACGAGCACTTGTACACAGTATCCCACAGGTTACATGCCATTTAATATAACGCAGTGCTGTTCTTACACATGTCTAAATATATGAAGTTATTTATAACAAATATATACGACTACCAAAAAACTGTATTTTGTTGAATTGTGTTTTGTCTCCTTGGTCTCTCCCTTTTCTCCCAGCAATTAATTGTGCTATAGTTAAATTTGACTACTAACTGATACCCTTAGAGACATTGTTGTATGTTATAAATGCTCGCCCTGGTCTCTATAGGGTGTATGGGCTACCTCCTGTAGTCTGATATTGTTTACAAGAACAGAACTATGCATAGGATTATGGGACCTTAGTAAGTAGGGAGTGAGACATCCTACCACCTGAGTACCCATAAGCCCAGGACCGACTAGCTATAGTGTCTCACTTGCTCTCCTACTCACTCACAGAGAAACAAGTGATTAGACACCCCAGAACACAACACCCCAGATCTCTCAGGAATTGGGGTAACAAGACACACCCTTTCCCTCTCACTCTTATACATGTCCACAATAAGAGCTGACATAAACACGAAACAGTTTAAAATATTTATTTTAACTAACATGCCCTAACGTGCCCTAACATGCAGTATACGTGCCACAACAAGCAGGAAAATGCACAATACAAATACAGTCAGCGTAGCAGCTAGTCCATATATCATGAAGGGAGATGTCATAATGAAAAGACAATAGAGAAAAGACTATAGAGCCTAACCTCCCTCCCCTTGCTAAGAAGAAGTATTATCATATATTAGAAGATCTCTGGGCTTTGTCTGCAGACCCCATACATTAGACTATAGGTGATAGTTCTACACCATATGTGCTGTCCTGCTCTTCTCCCTGGAAAGGTCCCTCTCCAAGTGTGTGCTCCCTATGCATGTATCCCCAAAATATCAAAGTACGAGTTTCCAACAACAGCTGCATTGGTATGTTTTGTCCAGGTGCTAGGGCCTGACCAGAACAGAATAACAAGGGTCATTGTTTATCGACCTTGCTCACAATGTTCAGACTGAACTCCAGGAACAGGCAAAGAACAAACACAGCAGACAGTTCTCATGTGAAAGGCACAAACAAAGTCATTTGCAAAAATAAAGCCATGTAGTGACATGCGCAAAGCTGCATAATGGCTACAGGGCTCATGCTAACTTAGTGATGTCGACAATGTCCCCAACGGCCACGTGACAGGGCCTTATTATGATGCGATCCGTGAAGGCTCCGACCATCGATCGGAGCCATTCCGGTCCGCATCTTGGTTTAATGAGTTCAAGGAGCCCATCGGACAGTTGGAGGTCAGCCTGTAATCCCAAAGGGCGGCCTTTCCACCCTTGGGATTACGATACTCGGTCTCCGGCAGGCTTTCCATGTTGGGCTTTCCGACATGGAAAGCCTGTCAGAGAGCGAGTATGGGGGCCCCTAGCAGGGCCCCTTTTCCTCTGCGGCCTCCAGTTGGGGGCCGAGGGGGAACCTATGGTGCCCCCCTTGTTCATCCCTGAACCGTGTGGCAGGCACCCTGAGGTGCCTGCCACACGGTGCAGGGATGAACACAGACTCCCATTCCTCGATGGGAGCTTGTGTTATGGCTGATTTACGGCAGTAACACGAGCTCTCTTACAGGAGTGGGAGTATGCGACCGAACAGTGTTCGGTCCCATTGTGATTAGGCGGTCGGGCTCGCCAACCTGCGGTCGATTGGTCCTGTGTCCGCGTTACGTCCGCCCGACATCGTAATCACCCCATAATGTTTAGAAACACGTTTTTTTTCTTTCATGTTTAGAACGCCATCCATTTTGTTAGGTCACTGACTACAGAGATTTAGTAAAAATAGAGAAAGGACACCTGAAAAATTCTTTTTGTAATGTATTTGCTTATTTTTTTATCAGCGTTATATTGATTAGGTTTTTTAACCTTGTTACGTACAGAAAATGTTCATTCTCCATTTCGTTTTCTTACTGCTATCTCAAAATGAAGTGTTACAGTTTCTTACAAGAATTTATGAGAATCTGATAAACACTACTTTTATGTCTATTATAATTGCATTGTAATGTTATGTGTTGTAATGTTATGCGTTGTAATAGTATGCGTTGTAATGGTAGTTATAATGTTACTCTATGGGAGTGCGTTGTAATGGTATTCGTTGTAAAACCATGCATTGTAGTGGTGTTTACGTTTCAATGCCCGCATTGTAAAAGCATGTGTTGTAATGGTATGCGTTGTAACTTCATACAACCCTTTTTGGCTCATGTTATGAGGTGTTCAGCTGCAAGTTTATTGAGGATGAGACTGTATCCTTGTGCCGGACGTACACAAAAGAGTATCCAACAACTTGTAACAATATATAGATCTTCATAGTGTGTTTCACAACAGCACGCTCTTGTTTGGAGCTTTACAGTTTCCTGGATAAGCTTCAAGAGAGATGTCTGTATCATGATACAAAGACTGTTATTTTTGTGAGCAAACCCGGGAATGAAGATCCTCAGCTCTGGATTATTTGGGTGATTTGACCAGCTAGCTAAATCCTAATGAACATATAGTAGAGTATGTTTCTTCCAGTCCAAAGACTTACGCTTTTAGCATATTTTAAAATGCCATCTGTATGAAAGTCAAAGGTATCACCGTAAATGTTAACTATACCATCAAAATCAATTTTGACAGTCTAAATAATCTGGTGAATGAATATTCAAAATGATAAAACTATTGTGGTGCATCAAGCATTGTCAGGTCCAAAAAAAGGTGGGAAATTACAACCGCTCCTTTGCATAAAACCTCGCACCTTGTGTTCGATAAAAGGGTACTGACTGACAACTACAAAACCGTACCCTGCAAATATTGAGAGGCATAAACTCCTAGATCTGGTTATAGACATCAGGCTGCAGCACCCGTTCTCATGCAGATTAGCCAGCCACCCAAAATGCGGTAAAGCTGGTTTATAAAGAAGCTTTTAGGAAACGCTCCCAGTGCTTTAACCTGTACCCGAACAACATTGTATGGCTGTTTTCATCTTTATACAGAACTATCCTGAAAGTTCTCACACATTAAATTTATAGAAGGCATACTGGGTAGTCTCATTGTCAATGCTTTGCTACCCCTGAGCCGAGTCAACATGGTAATTGTAGGCGATCTCATGAGCGAAGGCAGGGATCATCATGAGATGGAGAATGTCTTCATGCAATATTCTCACCATCATATTCTGAGCATTTGTTGCATAGTGCAGAATTTGTTTTACGTAGGTAAGAGCAGCTGTTCTACAGCTCTCAAGGCCTCTTATCTGGTGTGATTTAAAAACCCTCTAGACAAATAGCAGACATCCATTATCGCTAAACAAATGTACCCTGGAAAAACAAAGTTTTTCTTGGAAGCCTTTAACAATGCTACTGAAAAGCCCCACGGTTACCTGCTGGTAGATTTAAATGAACAAAACACTCTAGAAGACTACAGACTGTGTACAGGTATTTTTCCACCCCATCTCCCCATTGCTTATACGCTAAAAACCAAACCTATAAAAATATTTTTCATCCTTCTAAAAATGCTAGCCACAGCCAACCCCCAACAAAGAAAGGCCATCCTTTGTTTGGATGATTTAGTGGCTGCAATTTCAGAGATCGACCTAAACACCCTAAACTGCAATGTCCCTATATCAGAGCATTCATCCCAAATTTTAAAAAGCGTAGAAACCTCATCAAGAAGCTCAGTAATAAGTGCACGTCTCTAATTTCCCCCCAAAAAGAGTGAGACTGTAAGGAGAGTTTAATGGCTATTTGCTGGGAATAGTGATTCATTTAATCACCAGACTATTAAACCCAAACTAACTGATGGAGTTTGCCCAAAAGATCTACTTGATACCACAATGCCAGCTAGAGCAGTTGGGGGCACCTGAGAATGACTAATGGGACAGTAGGAAAAATGAAACATAGCACCTGGATGCAGAGATTAAAGACATTTTTAATTGCACCGGCCTAAACCTTAAGACAAAGCCAACCTATACTCAAACACTCTTCAAAACTCTTTAAAATGTTACTGGCAAGGTCTGGATGAAAGAAAGCGGTTTACTCTGTACACCCCAGAATCTGAAAATTCCCTGCCGCCAGATCCTCAAGAAGCACGCCTGACCACAGAACCATTTGTTGAAGATCTTTTACAAAATATAAGTCAAAGGTACAGAGGCGCTGCCCAAATGTTGCTAAGTCTAAGTAAACTGACTACCTCTAAAGACATTATCTCCTGGAACGAGATAGATTAATTCCTTTACAGGGTCGCCCATTTGTGGAGTCCCACATGTATGTCTCAAAAACACAGTAGTATCCCCTCTGGAACCCGGAAGGTTCCTGTAGAAGAGGTAAAGAGATGGGGGATATCAGTAAGCCAGATGGTAGCACACCCACTATTGTGGGTGAGAAGGGAAAGAGACCTTTTCTTTATATAACCCTCGCTCACTCTAGTAGTGAGATGCTTCATCATCGGGTTCACCCCAACTCCTAAAGGTCGGGTGGGCTCAACTATGTTTCAGGGAGCACTTATGAAGTTGTGCAGCCTGAGGATACAGCCGGAGGCATACTTGTAGGCAATTTTTGCCTCCCATGTTTAAGGATCGCTTGCTTAGTAATATTTTGGCATTTTTCTCTTCCTTATACTCAGTTTGTGACTACAAGGCCTCCCTCTCATGCCCCCGTAGGTGCAGGTGCCCCTTTTAAATTTGGGTGAGTAACCCTATCACCCCAAATACGAATGTTGTATTTTATCACCTTAAATATTCATTCTGTTTACATGAGATAGTTGTGGACTTTGGTGTAAGTGTGAGCAACCCTACGTTGAGGGTCTGTATGTGCAAATGAGACCACATGTGTGAGTTCCTGTTCAATTCACTCACCTTGACTTGTAACAACGCAAAAAGATTTATGAGTGAGTGCCTCTGGTTTGATATCACTGAACGAAGTGCTTTCCAAGTGGTAATACCTTAATTGTCACAGCACTTATTTACTTGGGGACTGCACTGTGAAGTTTCACAGCAACAGTACGCCAACTATTGGCTTTACAGCAAAAATTACAGCTTGTACACTTGTACCATTTCTTTCCTACAGGTAATTCCCTCAGAAAGCAGCGGCAAGTATATGCCTTTTTCAAAATTCTTTTGCATGCAAATTGCATGCGCACGTCATTCACTTCTTCGGGGGAAGTAACTTCATCACTACCCACCCTGACGAAAGCCCAGGACCTCATATAGGCCGTTAGTAAAGGGCTGAAACATGTTGGTGTTTTAGGGTCATAGGACCATCACATCCTTTAGCCTTACATCCTTTTTTGAACCTTCTCTCCCACCCCACGAATAAAGGATACTTTTGGAGTGGGAGAGGAATTTTATCTTTAAAGTTACACCCCCATACACCCAGTCTTCATAAGTGCTCCCTGAAACATGGATGAGCCAACCCCGACTTTTAGGAGTTGGGGTGAACCCGATGATGAAGCATGTCACTACTAGAGTGAGTGAGGGTTATATTAAAAAAGGGTCTCTTTCCCTTCCCACTAGCAATAGTGGATGTGCTACCATCTGGTGTACTGACCATCCCCCATCTCTTTACCTCTTCTACAGGAACCTTCCTGGTTCCAGAGGGGATACTACTGTGTTTTTGAGTCTATGACAGGAAGGACGTGTCCCTTCCATCCTCTTAATTGAGGAACTCTCTACCTTCCTAGGGTTCCAATCCGGGATCCCTAACCTTATGTATAAGGTCCCACATGTATGACCTAGTCAAAGGCCTCACTCAACCCAAAACTCTATTGCAGCAGAAAGCGCCTCGACGATGGGAGCAGTTTTTCAGTGCCTCTGCAGGACTCAACATTCCTTCTATGCTTGTAGGTAATGTTGAACACCAGCAACAACTTGGAAGCTTAAAAGATGTGGTTTATACACCTTCAGAGACCCTATGACCTGTTGTTTTTTCATGCCAGCTCAAAGACGCTCATGTCACCTTTCTTTCCCCAGCTGTCTCCCAAAAGGAGCACAGAGGCTCTACCTCTGAAACCTAAAAGACTTTGTTCAGAATGAAGAGGTGGCTACCTGTCTAAAGCATCTTTGAAATCTGCCTTGCATAACTCTTTATTAAGCACCTATGTATATGTTTGTATAGATATATTACTTATCGTTTTGCAATTTTTTATTTCTATATTGAATGTTAAGTGCCCTTGTAGTACGAAAACTGTTTTTAAAAAAAAAAGGTTTTGATTTTCAATGTTTCTTTGATATCTTTTAAAAAACATGCTATTTTTAAAGTTTTAATATGTACATTTAAATAGAAATAATCGAACTGCAACAGGTGTTCAGAGTTAAAATTTTATATTTTATTTTATAAATGTAACATTACACAAAAGGGCACCTCACATGGGCGTCTACTTTTGACAAACTGTGAAAGCTGACTTAAACGTGTTTGTTGTAGACCTCATGTTTTCTGTCACGTATTTCATAACAAAGCGGTCGTTGTTAGCGAGATCACTTGAATATAGAGTTAAAAAATTTCTAAACATAATACCCTCTGACATTTTACTAATAAAATATGTACAATGCTCACCGCAAGTAATGGAGAGAGTATCCTGTACCTATATTCTGTAATACTCTACCCTTTTAGCAGCTTTTTTTAAATATGTGAATGTAGGTTTTGTAAAGATGCGGTGCGTGGGGAATGCCATGGCACTGTCAAACACCGTGACTGCATCTTTATCCAGAAACAGAGCTGCCTGATGAGACCCTTCCTAATAGTGCAGATCTATGTTAAACACAAGAGTGCTAGGTCTTTCTATCCCAATTTCAAAGGGCAATCTATCAATTGAAAATAGCCCTAAAAATATTTCTTGGCATAGCTATGTTTCCTTAAGAAATCACAAATCAGAAAAGTGTCCATTTTACAATATTTTAAAGATGATCAAACAAAATCTGGCATGAATTTGGATGGCGTTGCCAAACAGGGAAAATACAACCATATTCATATTTGCCACATTCGTCACCAGGGGTAGCTTAAAACGTACTTCAACTTTTAGATTTCCATTCTTTGATAAGTTGTAGTGGTTGCTGTCTTCCATATCGGGGCTCATATCAAATGCAAACAGCATGTACCCCTGCCCATAACCTTCTCTCGACACCACGACTCCAGCATCCCTCAGGTATTTGCCTGTTATTGAAACCAGTCCTAGATATTGTATGATAAAATTATTGTCTTTAAAGCTGGGTGTATACGGTTTTGCAGGAATCACAGCGCCCTCATGGAGCAACTCCGCATACGTGGTGTCTTAGTTTTTGAAACCGAAAGGCTTTGCGTTGTATAGACCACTAACAGAGCTGTGTAATCGACAAATGCTATGAGAATGAGTTTCGGTAGTTGTCCCAAAAATAAATTTTGAGTTAACCTTGTTCCTGTTGAATATCTTCAAAGCTACTCTTTCAACCACGTACTTGATGTTCAATAGTTGTAAAGCTTCGGCGTGTGCCAATCTGACGCTGGTTGACGCTTTCACTCTCTTTACAAATAAACTAGCGAGCAGTATAACAAGTTTATACCAATACGCATCACTGTTCGTGAGACATAACGAGTCTTTGGTGAGGGTAAGTTAGATCTTAAGATCAATACCATTGATGAGCAGCTTATCTTGGAAAAAGGGGTTGGAATTTATTTGCCGAGGAGGTCAAACTGTTTTCTTCCCGATACAAAGCTAGCTATATTTACAAAACCTTTATTGGGTCCATCCGGCTCCTTGTTTTCGAGATGTGCATATGTGTCCTTGTAGAAGAGCCCGGCTGAAAGCTAGTTGTCCAGGACGTTGCTGCTGTAATTGAGAATACTCTCGATGTAGGCTCTGTAGGCATACGTTATCACTTTACGTGATGAGACAGTCACTGAGGTTAATAAATGCTTGGTAAAACATGGTTGCTGCAGGGTAAGCGGTGATCGCTACTTTAGGATCATTGTCTGTGTTGGCACTGTTCCCTTAAGTGATTTTACAGGCCAGATGTAGTAGAGTATTGTTGAGATCCAAATGCATGTAAGTAGACCCTGACACAAAAAACTCTATAGGAGTGAGTGGAGATAAAGCAGCTAGAGATGCGACTTCCATAAAAAAGAGACTTTCAATGCTGGCTGCATTGGCTTGAGAGAAAATAGGTTTAGCTCAAATTTGGCACATTCTCTGGAGACGCAAATCATGAACAATTTGGTTGCTGTTCTTGATTTTTAAAAATATTTACTAGCACTGTTGTTTTGTTGCTCTTTGAGGCTCTTTTCTGGCTTACGGACCTTCTTTTGTGTGAGACTTTTGAAGCACATCTCCTTTTTCCATACGGAGCAGACAAACTCTTTTTAACACCTGTATTACATGTGTCCACAAGACCAGATCCTTCTTGGGGTTGTTTGTTTATTCGCTCTGTTACTGCTGGAGTCACAGACCCTACCAGATCCTGGGCAATATTTGCAGCGAACGCTTTAACATAAGGTTTTGCAATTTCATAATTACTTTTCAAGAAAGACATAGCTCTTCTAAACAAACTACAAACAAATACTCCCAGCCCCACGCCATACATAACCAAGGCACCTTGAAAGAATGGGGGTCTGCCATATCCAGCCTAGTGTCGGTAATAGTCCCTGTCCAGAGCGGGATTGTCGTATGTTTTTATGAACACTATGGTGACTTCTTTAATATTCACTGTCACGTCTCAGCCTTAAATGAAGCTTGACAATCACTTTCTCATATTTAAAGGACACCGGTTCAGACAGGTCTTCGAATATCATGATGGAGATAGTTTAAAGTGTTTTTTAGAAATCAGTACCTAGTCGAGCTTGATATTGAATATTTACTAGCGTACTGTTTTCACCTTTCACCTATACCCACTTTAACAAAGGGGAATAACTATCTCCAACTCTGCAGCTCTATAATATCAGAATATACAAAGAGCGAATAGAACCCTCTGAACACGTTGGGTCCAGCTCCACTGTGCTTTTATATGTTGTACAGTCCCTACAACCCTGTTTAATTTGCCAATGCACATAAACTCTGTATCGAGTCTGGGTGTTCTAAAAAACACCTTCCTTCTGACGTTATCTAAATGTAACTGACTATCCGAATATGCGTTGATGCTGGCTAGGGATTTGTTGATGGGCTCCACCACCACGGCAACCGTAGGGTAGTATCTGGGAGGAAACCCTTCATGGAGGTATACAAATTTCTGGTCTCGCTTTATAGTAAACTTGGTCTCTGCCTTGGTAAATGTATTCCATGTTCAAGGGTATTGGATTTTAGTTAAGGCAGCCCCCAGTACCTTTCAGATTCACTGGTTTCACAGTAAAATGAGAAATGTGGGTTTCGGGGAACATGTCCTTCAGCGCGTTGGATGGTAAGGTGATATAAAAATGACTCTGTCTCCATATTTCTGTTTCACCTTCTTGTGCAGAGAGCTCTATTCTAACACTGCCTTCAGAGAGTTAGCCAGCACCCAACTGTTCAATTTTCCAGACCAACCCCTCCATTTGACTAAAGCTTGCTTCTTAGTCCCTCTGCCTTTTCATTTCAGGATTTTTTCAGCTCTGTAGACCGGCTGCGGATCATCCAGCACCTTTTGTAACTCTTCGTTGTAAAACCTCTTTGCCATCGTAATCTTTAAGCAGTAAAAAAAAAATATATATATATTCACTGAAAAAACCATAGGTTTCAGGGACGTTATAGTTAGAAATTAGCATTTAAATAACCTTAGAAATTCACTGAAAAAAACACAGGTTTCAGGGACGTTATAGTTAGTTGGACATTTCACTCGTACAAAACCAGAGAAATTCGGCCGTTATAGTTAGTTGAGCTAACTATAACTCGCGCCCCCGCAATGCACTGCTGATGACGTCACATATTACATCATTCATGACATGGTCAGTGACATCACTGATGACAGCACTGATGACATCTCAAATGACATCACTGATGACATCATCCAGTGACTCTGTGTTTCCGAAAAGTTTAAATATGTTTTATATATATATATGCCAAGATGTATTGAAGTATGAGTGGGTGTATGAGTGTCTGAATACATGATTTAGTAGGTGCGTGACTGACTGTATAAGTGAGTGATTAAGCGTGTCTTACTGAATGCATGGGTTAGTGAGTAAACTGTGTAAATGTCTGTATCAGTCTGTCAGTTGGTGTGTAAGCGGCTGCATGGGTTGGTGAGTAGCTACATGAGTGTCTATATGGGTTATTGATTGGTTGTCTGAGTATCTGTATGGGTGCCTGAGTGTCTGTGTGGGTGGGTGGGGGGTGTGTGACTCTGTGCATAGATGTGTGAGTGGGTAATTCACTGGGTGTATGGGTTCAAGAGTGCATCTGTGAAGGGCTGTATGAGTGGGTGAATGTGTGTATGGGTGTGTTGGTGAGTGAATGGATGTCTCAGTGGTACATGTGTGAGTAACTACATATGTTAAAGGCAGTATATGTGAGTGTTGGAGTATATAAATCAGTATATGTGAGAGTGAGTGATTGTGAGAGTGGCTGTATGGATGAGTGTGTGCTTGTATCAGTGATTGTATAAGAGAGTATGTGTTAGTATCTGTATGAATAAGTGAGGTGGTGTGTGTATAACTGTATAGGTGAGTAAATGGGAGTGTGAATGATTCTTTGCATGATTGACTAGGTGTGTGAGTAACTCTATGGATGAGTGGTGATGTGTGAGTATCTGTATAGGTGTATGAGTGCAAATGATAGTGCTGTATTGATAAGTGACTGCATGTATGAGTGACTGTATGGGTGAATGAGTGGACGTGTGTGTAGACCTAGGAATCAGTGAGTGGGTATGTAGTAACTGGTATTGGTGTGTCTATGGTTTCGAAAATGGTAGACTGTATTTTAGAGTGGGTGTATCAAAGGTTATATTAGGGTGTGAGGAGGTGCATCAGATTATCATGTGGATGATTAAATCAGTGATGTCATCAGTGATGTCATTTGAGATGTCATCAGTGATGTCACTGACCATGTCATGAGTGATGTAATATGTGACATCATCAGCAGTGCATTGCAGGGGCGTGAGTTATAGTTAGCTCAACTAACTATAACGGCCGAATTTCTCTGGTTTTGTATGAGTGAAATGTCCAACTAACTATAACGTCCCTGAAACCTGTGGTTTTTTCAGTGAATTTCTAAGGTTATTTAAATGCTAATTTCTAACTATAACGTCCCTGAAACCTATGGTTTTTCAGTGAATTTCAAAGGTTTTTTAAATGTTAATTTCTAACTATGCCTACAGAGGTAGGACATGTGCAGAAAGAGGAAGAAAGGCACAGAAAGAAGCAAGAGAAATGCAGAAAGAGGCAACAGAAGTCCAGAAAGACGAAGAAAGGTGCAGAAAGAAGCAAGAGATATGCAGAAAGAACCAACAGAGGTGCAGAAAGAGGCCTTGTTGCAAAGTCATCCTGTGCCCCCAACTTTTTGCTGACTGGTACTGGTGGTAACTGACTCTGACTAACCAGGCCAGGAGCCAGTGCTATGCTGAAAGACACTTAGAATACAGTGAAAACACCTACATACACTAGGGTACACTAGTGGTTGGGTACCCCTGTGATTGGCATGACCTCCCCTGTAAGGCACTAGTACATAATAGGGCAGGGGGATTAATACTACCTCTAAGTCAGAGGTGCAGAAAGAAGCAAGAGCAGTGCAGAAAGAAGCAAGAGAAGTGCAGAAAGATGCAAGATAGGTGGAGAAATAGGGAAGAAGGGTGCAGAAAGAGGCATGAGGGATGCAGAAATTTGCAAAAGAGGTGCAGAAAGAAGCAAGAGTAGTGCAGAAAGAACTAACAGAGGTGCACAATGAGGCAAGAGGGGTGCAGAAAGAGATAGGAGAGATGCACAAATTGGCAAGAGAGGTACAGAAAGAGGCAGGAGGGGTGCAGAAAGAAGGAAGAGAAGTGCAGAAAGAAGCAACAGAGGTGCTGAAAGAGGCGCAAAGGGTGCAGAAAGAGGCAAGAGAGGTGCAGAAAGAAACAACAGAGGTACAGAAAGAGGCAAGAGAGGTGCAGAAACAGGCAGGAAAAGTGCAGAAAGAGGGAACAGGGGTGCAAAAAGAGGCAAGAGAGGTGCAGAAAGAGGGAAGAGGGGTGCAGAAAGAGGCAAGAGGGGTGCACAAAGAAGCAAGCAAGGTGCAGAAAGAGGCGACAGAGGTGCAGAAAGATGCAAGAGAGGTGCAGAAACAAGCAAGAGAAGTGCAGAAAGAGGCAAGAGAATTGCTCAAAGATGCAACAGAGGTGTAGAAAGAAGCAAGAGAAGTGCAGAAAGAGGCAAGCAAGGTGCAGAAAGAAGCAAGAGCAGTGCAGAAAGAACCAACAAAGGTGCAAAAAGAGGCATGGAGGGGTGCAGAAAAAGGTAGAAGAGGTGCACAAAGAGGCAAGAGTGGTACAGAAAGAGGCGGGAGGGGTGCAGAAAGAAGGAAGAGAAGTGCAGAAAGAAGCAAAAGAGGTGCAGAAATAGGCACGAAGGGTGCAGAAAGACGGGACAGGGATACAAAAAGAGGCAAGAGAGGTGCAGAAAGAGGGAAGAGGGGTGCAGAAAGAGGCAAGAGGGGTGCAGAAAGAAGCAAGTGAGGTACAGAAAGAGGCAACAGAGGTGCAGAAAGACGCAAGAGAGGTGCAGAAACAAGCAAGAGAAGTGCAGAAAGAGGCAAGAGAATTGCTGAAAGAAGTAACAGAGGTGTAGAAAGAAGCAAGAGAAGTACAGAAAGAGGCAAGTGAGGTGCAGAAAGAAGCAAGAGCAGTGCAGAAAGAACCAACAGAGGTGCAAAAAGAGGCAAGAGGAGTGCAGAAAGAGGTAGGAGAGGTACACAAAGAGGCAAGAAAGGTACAGAAAGAGGCAGGAGGGGTACAGAAAAAAGGAAGAGAAGTGCAGAAAGAGGCAATAGAATTGCTGAAAGAAGCAACAGAGGTGTAGAAAGAAGCAAGAGAAGTGCGGAAAGAGGCAAGCGAGGTGCAGAAAGAAGCAAGAGCAGTGCAGAAAGAACCAACAGAGGTGCAAAAAGAGGCAAGAGGGGTGCAGAAAATGGTAGGAGAGGTGCACAAAGAGGCAAGACAGGTACAGAAAGAGGCAGGAGGGGTGCAGAAAGAAGTAAGAGAAGTGAAGAAAGAAGCTAAAAGGTGCTGAAATAGGCGCGAAGGGTGCAGAAAGAGCAAGAGAAGTGGAGACAGAGGCAACAGAGGTACAGAAAGAGGCAAGAGAGGTGCAGAAACAGGCAGGAAAGGTGCAGAAAGAGGGAACAGTGGTGTAGAAAGAGGCAAGAGAGGTGCAGAAAGAGAAAAGAGGGGTGCAAAAAGAGGCAAGAGGGGTGAAGAAAGAAGCAAGTGAGGTGCAGAAAGAGGCAACAGAGGTGCAGAAAGATGCAAGAGAGGTGCAGAAACAAGCAAGATAAGTGCAGAAAGAGGCAAGAGAATTGCTGAAAGAAGCAACAGAGGTGTGGAAAGAAGCAAGAGAAGTGCAGAAAGAGGCAAGCGAGGTGCAGAAAGAGGCAAGAGAGGTGCAGAAAATGGCAAGAGCAGTGCAGAAAGAACCAACAGAGGTGCAAAAAGAGGCAAGAGGGGTGCAGTAAGAGGTAGGAGAGGTGCACAAAGAGGCAAGAAAGGTACAGAAAGAGGCAGGAGGGGTACAAAAAGAAGGAAGAGAAGAAAAGGTTGTTCTTATGCCTGAAATGACCTGGTGGTTCCCACACAAAAAAGGGAGTTGGATACACATATTCTAACCTACAACTGCTCAGAGGGTCACAACAATAAACTGTATTGTGTCTGTGAACTGGTGTCTGGAATCCAACAAACATTTATTTTAGGCTATTTTTACCGAGGAGTCCTCAAAATCAAGCAAGGCTGTCAGCAACCTAGATTGAGATGACTTCCTCTAACACAGGAAGAAGCTCATATCTATAATTTAATAATAAAAAACCACACAACGGCATAAGTTGAGCCTAGAAAATAGGATGCATTTCCTGTCCTCAAAAAAACTTGTTGATGTGGCCTGTGTTTAATGTGTTCAACTTAAGTTCTTAACACGTACCCAAGCAATATTTGTTTCCCTCAATTTATCTACAATGTTTGAGAAACTGGGAACACCTTATTAACTTATTTAGTACCTAAAATTTGTGAACAAACTTACACTGCCCAATCCTACAGCTGTCAACTGGCACCATGCCAAGTGCTCACTTTCAGCCATACCTGGCACTAAGCATGCAAGGCCTTGTAGTTTCATTTTTACCGTTGATAAATCTGAGCCTACAAGTCCCAGCAGGCTTAGAACTTGTACCTGAAAATCCAGGACTGGATTAAAGGCAGGTATCATTATGATGTGGCAGCCATGTTTGTGACATCAGGTATCTTGTTCCTGCAGGAAGCTCTTTGACAAAATGCGGACCACCGCTGGCAAAGTTTGTCAGTTTTAATCCAACTTGGTTATAAATAGGTACATGAAATACATTATATTTCTAAACAGACTCTCGATCAGTTAGGCGAGACTTAGCAGGACACAAACATTTCTCCCACACGCTGCACCAAGTGTAGGGTTCCTACCCACTATGAGGGCAAGCATAGCTTATATGCATGTCATGAACGCAACTCAAGAGTTTGTCTTACTTTATAAAGGTTACGATAAATCCCTCCAGCAAAGACAGAGGAATAATGCTGTATTGTGATGCTAGAAAAATAAAGGTACACAGAGATTGGTACAGATCTCAGGACCTAAAATTCTTAGTATAGAAGCGTGCTGTGCTTCTCACAAACTGCCTAGGGCACTTTTGGCTTGGAAAACTTTTTGGGATACTTACTGAAAAAGATCGACCACTATATAGCACACATCTCGAAATGAAAAGTTCTTTGATAGCAGAAGTTATGCAATTGCTCAACCTAGCTTTGAAGAAGGGCTGAAAATGCTCTATGGCCTAATTTAAGCTGGTGACCTGGAAGGATGGGTTCAAACTTGTGACTTGGAGGTTACACGCAAATCTCTGCAGCATGAGTGCAACCTACTGAGCTTATGGAGAGTGTAATGCAAGAACTCAGATTGTAAACAGACATCCTTGCATCAAGTGATCAACCAACAGAGCAGCTCGATTGAGATTGCAATCTGTGAGTTGTACATTTCAGACTAATCTCTGCAGCATGCACTCAACCTACTAAGCGAGCGCGCATTCGACTATTCTGTGCAGAGTGCATAATAAATCATTATCTCACTTGCTCTCCTAGATTGAGAATTCCAATTGCCATTTTTAATGAATAAAATGGATGTGGTCGTGCTTATTCAGCTATACACATTACTTCATGGTTTAAGTATCTGAATTCGAAGAGGATTGTTGGTGAGGCATTGCGTGGCCGGCTTCCTGCTCTGACGTCACAGTTCTTGCACACGTCAGTAAGCACGGCCCCGCCCCCCACAGCTGCCCCAGCTCGACGGTCAGCCTGCACCTGTCCACTGTCTGAACGGCCGTGCCTAATCGCATGCCAAATGTGGCCATGTTTTTTTTTACTGCACCCACTAATTGCATTTCAGAAGAGCCACGGAGCTGTGACGAAAAAATATTTTAAATGATTCCTCACAAATAATTCATAAAATGTCTACATCCAATGCAGGCGACTTAAAATTGTCAGTGCCCGTTGTAGCTAGAAGCACTTGGGTGTTCTCTGTAAAACGTTGGTTAAGATACGGGGCCTGCTTGCAGAACAATTTACCAAAAATAATTGTGATTTCACAGACAACTGTTAGACCATAGTTCTTAATATTAACAATTTTAGTAAGTCATTTTGAATATTTACATAACCCAGCTTAGGGTATGTATGGCCTGCTTTAAAGCCCTAAACGGAACCGAGACCCTTAAATACAGCTCTGTTTTTACATAAACAACATTTGTGTAACAGAAGATGACTAACTGGATTCAGCTGTAGTCACTCCCAGGACAACTTAACGACAACCTAACACTTGCTACTTCTAGGCCAGAATTGTATCTGACCAGTCACAAATGGATTCTACTGGAACCAGCTGGTAACATGAGAGTTTTTGACACTAGACTTCCTAATCCCAGATCTGCGAGTCATTCGGATATGACAGATTTCAAACCCAGCAAAATAGCTTACTGGGTTTAGCGCCTGCAGAGACAAAGAAGTCTCTCCTGTTTTGGGTTGAGAGAGGAAAAGGGAGGCGGTTGGTGGTGCTGGAAAAGACCATTCGTGGGTCCTCACTGCTCGTCAGGAAAAGCTGAATCCAGTGAGAGAATTATCCAGTTTATCTTCAATTGCGAATATTCGTTTGAGTTGGTTTCTGTATTTAACAACTACGGCTTCCCTTATATTCCACTGGGTATAAAGTGACAAATATAGCTTTGCAACGTGAGTGCACCTGAGCTACGATTAGAATATGTGGCCTACAATTTGCGCATATCTCTACAGCAGCCGCTAAACCACCTGAGCTACATTACTGAGATTGGAACATGTGAGCTGCATGTTACACGTGGATCTGTAATGCAGGCACTAAAGTGAAGAATCTATCTTGCTTGGTTTGAAATCTGTGAGTTGCAAATTACGCGCAGATCTTAGCAGCCTGTACTCAAGTCACTAATTAATCTCAATAGGACTAGTGGTTCGGGACGACATTCATTAGGCTGCGTTGTGGTCGGTAGCACCACTGGTGCAGTGCAAGAGCGGGCAGTTCTCCAGGTCTGAGGCAGGCACCAGGGGAGTGGATTCTGCACCTGGGACGTCCTGGTCACAGTAGGGCTACCTGAGCACCGGCCACACAGAACATTAATCCCAGTTGCTGCGGTGTGAGTGAGTCCACAAAAGTTACACTTGTAGGGTCTTTGATGGCAGTGTCAGTTTCCAACGTAGGGGTGAAAGTTGGGTTGTGAAGGGCACTAGGGTGACAGAAGAGCCTGACAGGCTCTCTCTCGGAGTAGGAATCTGATGTAATTCCACAATACATGCGGGTCTGGGGGTGTGCTAGGCTCTCCACAAATCCCCGCTGCAGCTCTGACGTCACTCGGGGTCTCCCTTGAGAAGGATGCCCTATATCAGGGCTTTGGGTATGCTCCTCTCTCTCTTTCTGTTACTTTTCTTCATCCATGTTAGCTGAGCAGAGGTTGGACCCAAAGTCCCCACAGAGAATTTTTCTCCCGCCCTACAGACCCCACCACACCAGAAATGAGCAGCAGAGCCCAAAGGCAGCCCCCACCCGTCGTTCACTGGCTCCTCTGAAGCTTCCTGAAGCAGAGCTACCCGCCATCCCCTCTCGGCGCAAAGACACACGTCCCTCCTTCCTGAAGCAAGAACTTCAAAGCTTCACCGCCTCCTCCTGGGCACAGCACTCACAAGTTCTCCAAAACTTTTGTTTGCTCTCCTGGCGCCAACGTTACACTTCTCTTCGCCACAGTGGCCACAATTACGGAAACTCAACACCCAGCCGCATTCAGCTTGTTATTGTTTTTAAACATCGTCAGCGTGAAGAACAAAAACACATTTCACATAGTGCGGTCCTCATTTCACACGCCTCAGTGATTTCCTATAGTTAATTCTATTTTATTTATTATTTTAGCCCCGGGGAGGTGGCGGTCCCCGGGGCTGCGGGGGGCCCCGCGGGTCCCCGCTTCATAATTAGACATTGCCCCCGGGACCTGGCCCACCCGGGGGCTTATACAAAATGAAGCGCAGGAGACCGCGCTTCGTTTTTTTTTATTTTCTCGGCCGGATTCGCGCACCCAGTGCGAATGCGGCCGTTTTTTTATTTTAAAGAATGCTTTTTTTGGTCCTGGGGGTCCTTGTGGGACCTCCTGAGCAGGCCTAGGGGGTCAGGGTGTTCGTACCCTGCCCCCTTTTCTTCATTTTTAACCTTTTTTCACCCTTTTTCTTGTGACTCGGTTACCGAGTCACAAGATGGCTGCCAACATATTCTGGTTTGGAGTGTTGGCAGTCAATCAAAATTAAGCTTGTGCTCGGGAGGATTCGCAAATCCTCCTTGGTGCTCAGATATCAATATTTTTATTTTTTAAATTTCTCAGGAACTACTGAACAGATTTACACCATTTAAAAAAAAGGTCGCTTTCTGAACCAAGGGCCACATGCATCAAAGTATGGAATTGCGATTCCTAAATAGCGATTTTTAGGGAATCGCTATTTAGGAATCGCAATTCCTTATGCATTTAGGAATTGCAAAAAAATTTGCGATTCCTACAAATTCCTTAATAGCGACTCGCAAATTGCGACTCGCTATTAAGGAATGCCTTTTCATTCATTCCTATGGCCTAGAGGCCCATAGGAATGAATAGGAAGTCATTCGCAATTTGAAGAGTACCAAATAGGTACTCGCAAATTGCGAATGCAATTTGAAGGGTGCTAGGGGGCCAAAAGACCACCCTGCTGCACCCCCAAAATTGGCATGTGTGCACATGTGGCGTACACATATGCCCTAAGGGCATATGTGTGTGCCACATGGCACTTAGAAAATGCAATTTTATGCATTTTTCTGAAAAATTGCAAATTACCATCAACTTGAAGTTGATGGTAATTTGCAATTCCAAATTGCGAAAACGCAATTTGCGAATGCATGATGCATCGCATTTAGGAAATCGCAATTTGCGATTCCCTAACTGCATTCGCAATTAAGGAAATCGCAAAAATAGCGATTTCCTTAATTGCGAATGCCTTTGGGCTTGATGCATCGGAAATAGCATTTTACCGGTCGCAAATGGGCCGATTCTCAGAATCGGTCCATTTGCGACCGGTAAAATGCTTGATGCATGTGCCCCCAAGAGCTACCTTTTTGCCAAATTTGGTGTAATTCCGTTCAGCACTTCGGGCTGTAGCCTGTTCCAATTTTTCCTATGGAAATTAACATGGGAAAACGCCTTTTGAGACCCCCCTTTTTTCTTGGCCCCCGCTTGATGAAGCACCCCGAAACTTTCAAGATAGGAGCTGACTGGAGCGGGCCATTAGTTTTGAAAATTTCGTGAAGATTCATCAAACGGCGCCAAAGATATTGGCAAGAGAAAAAACGCTTTTTGAATAGAAACGAGGTCCTAACTATAACTACCTACTGGCGACCGCCAGTAGGTAATGTATATATATATATATATATATATATATATATATATATATATATATATATATATACCATCTATAAGCTCTACTTGCGCAACTATTAATATTTCATTGCTAAAAGTCTAATGGTAGCCTTTTGTAAAGACCCCTTTCAACTTATACACCCTAACATGATCACCTTCTTTTTTGAAGAGGTTTCTTTACTTTGATTCTGAACCGATTGCTGTGCATGGTTTTCCACATCACTATTTTTTTTTCTGATGATGACACTATTGACACTGTTTTGATGGGTCTGTGGTAGCTGGCACTATAAACATCTGTAAACATCTGTAATTCATCCACATAATGGTATGTGTTGTAAATAGTGAAATATCTGCACACATGAACCTCATTTGGAAGTAGTCAGGGGTCGTAGCTGTGACCTCTAGCTTGCTCTCTGCTACTCCTGCCACTTCCTTTGTGACCCCTGGCCTGAGAGGGGGCAAAACATTTGCCTCCTCTGAGGCCAGGGGTCGCAAAGGAAGTGCCAGCAGTAGCAGGGAGCAGGCTAGAGGTCAGAGTTGTGACCCTGAATACTCCCAAATGACATCGGCTCTCCACATCTTAGAATTTAAAGTTCTATTAAAATGTTCTATCGCCGCAACTTTGACCTCCATGTGAATTATAAAATTATGAATTGAGTGTTGTTTTAATAAGTTCTGAAAAGGTTTGTTTAAAAATTATCTTCCCACGTTTGTCTGCAGTTCCTGAAGGGTTCAGCCTTTGCTGAATATGGCTTTAAAGGCACCCATGACGCTAGTTCCTGTCTTATCGCATATCGCTTCTGCAAAGGCATACTTGGACAATACAATATGACCGTTAATACGTTGGACGCTCCATTATTGTGTCCAGCTGGACCTTGAAGACTGATGATGTGTGCCTGCCGTTGATACTCTATTGGCTCATTACCGATGGTCGGCCTCCTCTTAACATGCTTCCTAGCGGTCTTATGGAGCGAATATGCTTCTTCCCTAGACAGCCACTCCTTCACCAGCTTTTTATTTACCAGCTTTTTTTCAACTCGCACCCTTCTAAGCAAAGGTTCTGCACTTTCAAAACTTCAGACCCCACTTTTATTGTAATACATTTTCCTTAGCACATCATCAGCCATGTTATCAGCCCCTGTAGCCTGTGAATTAAAAAACACTTGTTTTGCAACAGGTCATTTTAATAAAAAGAAAGAATCTGCTGAACACCATAACACTTGCCTAATTTACAGCGTATTGATATAAGTATTGCGGCTGTTGTTGTAAAGAATGTGTTGATTTACTGTATATACATAATATGGCATACATTACAGACATCACTCAGGTGAAGGTTGAAGCATTGTCACAGAGTCACAAGTTTTGATATTTTTGCAGCTACAAAGTCAACTGCTTTAAATAGGACTTCTCTGTTGCCCCTCCTATAACTTTGTACACATAGGATGCTAGTGGTATTCAGAAGATCATGCAATTCACTGTCGTACAGTACATAACCTTTAATACCGAAATTAAGGGTGCTTTGCAAGCTGACCGTGTGCAATTGTATTAAACTCCTTATATGGTACTTGTACACTTTCCTATTTCATCCCCTGCAGGTAACCACCCACTTTGACACAGCAGCTAGCTATACACATAGGGCTATCATGCTTTAGTGCCTCTGGCGGAACACAGACTTTCAAAGAGCACAGAATTGCTAGAGTAATTCAGCTATTCTTTGTTTAAGCAAAACTGATCCAGCGATCAGGGATCAATAATTTTACACAAACAAAGGCCCATTTACTTTACCCAACTAATCCCTTCACGCTGGGTTCAGTGTGATGCAAGATTTATACCTAACTTACCAAAAACACAATAAAATCTGCATTTCTCCTTACAATATATATATATGGCAATAGACCTTTGGGAGTTGATTAATTGATGGCAATAATATGCACTTATCAATACTACTAAATAATAACAGACTCAGTATGAAGTTTATATAGTTTATCATAAATAATGTGAAATAAATGCTCATCAAGTACCGTCATACAATGCAAATCATAGATTATCATGGAGGAAAGTATTAACAATGTAAAGAATCAAACTCAAATCAAATAAACAATGCATTGAAGGAGTGGATAAGTGAAGAGAGAAAAGTTTCAGAGACAAAATACTTTTGCAAATGATTATGCAAATTCAGGATATTATCTATACTAACCCAAGTAAGAATCAGGGAAATCTACCCTCTGGCCAAAGAGTAGCAAGGCCCCTCAAGAAGAGTCGAGTGGCAAAGATTAAGTCAGGAATCAGGAAACAGGTAGGCCTCTATCTGGAAACAGCAAACCGACGACAGCACGATCTCCTGCTACCTAAGCAACCAACACCTTCTAAACCCCACCCACCGGGCACCTCATTTATACCCTAAAACCCAAATGTCCAACCCACATTTGTTTCAATATGAGAGCGAACTCTGTCTCTCATTGGTTCAGGATGGGGGTGTACTGTCACACCACTCTCAGCATGACTATTTTATTCAATGTTCTTTTGTCTTAAACTTTCAGCATTATGACAGATTCTTCTCAAGCAACAACTTCGAACCACGATCATAGTACATATTTCCTGCAGCACATTTCATGTTGCAAGTCTTTGCGGTTCCATTGTTTGCCTCAGCCATCTTGAGAAGGAAGTTGCTCTCTTCCACTGGTTATCTCATCTTTCCCCGTAGCTTGGCAGTCACACAAATTATTATGAAGGACACACAGCCTTAGCGTTTTCTCTTCTCTCTCCAAACCCTCTTTTGGTCATTTTATTTTTCCACCAATTTTTAACCCTGGACTGGCATGCAGAAGAGTAGACCCATGCTTGCTTTTCTACAGAAAACAAACACAAACCTTATTATTTTCATGAAATGTAATTTCATTGCACACCATCCCAGCATTGCACTAACCCATACACAACCCATGTTATTATTTCCTAGCAAACATTATTAACGTGCACAAAAGCAGCATTAGTCTTTTATTTTTTCCTTTAGCCAAAAGCATTTGCGGCTAGTTCCATGCATTAGTATACGCATGCGCAAAAGCATTTCCCCTTATTTTAGCTTTCTTTAATAAAAATGTTCATGGCACACTGTTAATGAATGTTACTGAGGATTTAATCTGAGCAGGTTTTATTTTCACAAAACCCTGCTCCATCAATCCCTCCCTTGATGGCATTTTTGAGCCATTATCAAAATACCCAACAAATACAAATTTCCACTTATTTAAAATGCTGTATTTCTTTCTCGTTTTATCATTCTTCCATCTAAGCCCTTCATAATTTCATAATAATTTCCTTTCATGTCCTCCAATTCTATCTCTTCTCTCTTTCTCTTTCTAGCTCTACGTTTAAGATCTGATGTCTCTTTCTTTCTACATTTCCATTTGCAACATTTATAAATCAAGAAAATCATTAATATCACTGCAACTATTGAAGTAATAGGTATTAATATTTTTCCTAATAAGCTACTCCCTATAGTAGAAAACCAATTTCCCACTGAGGAAAAACTTTTACCAAGTTTCTCCCATGCACCATCAACCTTCAATTCAGTCAAATCTTCATGAAGTTCTGTAATATTTTTAATATACCCCTCAAGATTTTTACTCTTATCAGGGATATAAGTGGTGTAGAGACTAAGGGGTCGATTCCGATCTCGGCCGGAAGCGCACCTAACACTATTCGTCCAGAAAAAAACCAAGCCGAACGCGTGTTATCCGACCGATTCGAACATTCGTCCGAAGGAGCAAGTACGATGCGCATAACTGCTCAGATTCCGACCCAGCCATACGTACCCATTCCAGGTCCTGTTCCCCGCCCGAGCCGGATCCGTAAACGCCGAATCTAGTCGCACGGAAGCAAATATACAGCACCTTCCGGCCGGACTAGTACGATGCGCCTTCCGTACGCGCCGAACCCGTCGCTACGTCCGGCACGTCAGAGCATCCGGGAGAGCTGCACATAAGCTCCGATTCGCGCCACAAGACGATCCACGGCTACGAGACGAACAAGCCAGCGACGAGTACGAGTCGAAGCCACGAGAAACACGAACAAGACGACCCAACCATGAATCCCATCGCGCAGGTCCTACCAATACTCTACATCTATTACCGGAACCGGTACGGACGCGTACGGCGCAGACGGTAAGTTAAACACCCACAACACAAACAAACGACACGTACCTGACATATGTCACACACACATAGGGATGCAGAAATGACGTACACTAGCAACAGCAGAACCATAGGGGCGGGATGGCTATCACCAATGCCATACACACCCATAGGGGCCTGATGGCTACCACTACCACCACCCCTACTCATGGGGGGCTGGATGCCTACCAATACCACCACCCTACTCATGGGGGCCTGGATGCCTACCACTACCACCACCCCTACTCAGGGGGCCTGGATGCCTACCACTACCACCACCCCTACTCATGTGGGCCTGGATGCCTGTCACTACTACCATCCCCACTCATAGGGGGATGGATGCCTACCACTAACACCACCTCTACTCATGGGGGCCTGGATGCCTGTCACTACTACCATCCCCACTCATAGGGGGATGGATGCCTACCACTACCACCACCCCTACTCATGTGGGCCTGGATGCCTGTCACTACTACCATCCCCACTCATAGGGGGATGGGTGCCTACCACTAACACCACCCCTACTCATGGGGGCCTGGATGCCTGTCACTACTACCATCCCCACTCATAGGGGGTTGGATGCCTACCACTAACACCACCCCTACTCATGGGGGCCTGAATGCCTACCACTACCACCACCCCTACTCAGGGGGGCCTGGATGCCTACCACTACCACCACCCCTACTCATGTGGGCCTGGATGCCTGTCACTACTACCATCCACACTCATAGGGGGATGGATGCCTACCACTAACACCACCCCTACTCAGGGGGGCCTGGATGCCTACCAATACCACCACCCCTACTCATGGGGGCCTGGATGCCTACCAATACCACCACCCTACTCATGGGGGCCTGGATGCCTACCACTACCACCACCCCTACTCATGGGGGCTTGGATGCCTATCACTACCACCACCCCTACTCAGGGGGGCCTGGATGCCTACCACTACCACCACCCCTACTCATGTGGGCCTGGATGACTACCACTACCACCACCCCTACTCATGTGGGCCTGGATGCCTACCACTACCACCACCCCTACTCAGGGGGGCCTGGATGCCTACCACTACCACCACCCCTACTCATGTGGGCCTGGATGACTACCACTACCACCACCCCTACTCATGTGGGCCTGGATGCCTACCACTACCACCACCCCTACTCAGGGGGGCCTGGATGCCTGTCCCTACTACCATCCCCACTCATAGGGGGATGGAGGCTTACCACTAACACCACCCCTACTCATGGGGGCCTGGATGCCTACCACTACCACCACCCCTATTCATGTGGGCCTGGATGCCTGTCACTACTACCATCCCCACTCATAGGGGGATGGATGCCTACCACTAACACCACCCCTACTCATGAGGGCCTGGATGCCTACCACTACCACCACCCCTACTCAGGGGGGCCTGGATGCCTACCACTACCACCACCCCTACTCATGTGGGCCTGGATGCCTGTCACTACTACCATCCCCACTCATAGGGAGATGGATGCCTACCACTAACACCACCCCTACTCAGGGGGGCCTGGATGCCTACCACTATCACCACCCCTACTCATGTGGGCCTGGATGCCTACCATTACCACCACCCCTACTCATGTGGGCCTGGACGCCTACCACTACCACCACCCCTACTCAGGGGGGCCTGGATGCCTACCACTACCACCACCCCTACTCATGTGGGCCTGGATGCCTGTCACTACTACCATCCCACTCATAGGACGGGTAATGCATGACACAACCAGCATACTCCAACATAAGGAATGTCAGAAAAAGACATCCCCCAACATCATGACAAGCATGTGTAGTCTGTGTCAAATGCCTACAACACTGAACATGACATTGAACATACAATGTGACCCCCTATCACATGTGTCACACATAAATGTGTGTGGCCTCCACAATGCAAGCAGACCATGACCACTGTGGCAATGGGGTCTAAACCCCCATCATCACAGTGACCACAATGTAAGTGTGGGGTCCATAGCTGAAGCACAATTGAACATTGTGGCAATGGGGTCTAAACCCCCATCATCACAGTGACCAAAATGTAAGTGTGGGGTCCATAGCTGAAGCACAATTGAACATTGTGGCAATGGGGTCTAAACCCCCATCATCACAGTGACCAAAATGTAAGTGTGGGGTCCATAGCTGAAGCACAATTGAACATTGTGGGAATGGGGTCTAAACCCCCATCATCACAGTGACCAAAATGTAAGTGTGGGGTCCATAGCTGAAGCACATTTTGAACATTGTGGCAATGGGGACTAAACCCACATCATCACAGTGACCAAAAGGTAAGTGTTGTCATGGAAAAAGCTGCAACTGCCAAACAGCATGGATGATTCCTGGTCACACAACAACAAACACATCAGTGGCAAAGTAGTGCTTGTGTCCCATAGCAACATAGATTGGGTGAGGCAAACAGTGCAGTGCAAATAAGACATACCTTTGGCCATGTGCAGACAAACATCACCCATGGGGGCTGACATTGTCAACATTCATCAATTACACAATGACAGAAGTGACCATCATAATGCAGACCCACATATCTGCACCAATGGACACACAAATGTAGATATCCTGTGGAGACTGTAGATGTGAGGTGAACAAATACTATACCATGGCAGCAATGGGACATACAAACCATGATTATTGTGCTGACTGATGACCTAGGAGTCCCAGGGACAGCAGGGGAAATCCACCAAACAACATACAGCCAATGGCACACTAAAGATATGCCAATGCAGTGGTGCAGATGCACAAACACAAACAGGCAGCCTCACACTGCATATCAAACACAACAGGTGATGGGGGTGTGTGCCAGTGTCCCCAGGCAACCACACAACACATGAGGAGGCCTGAATCCCAATTACACAGATGTGTATACAGTGCCACACAAAAGTAACTCATTGATCGGATTCCCCTATGTGGGCAATCAGGCATTGTTAGATGAGAGGGAGCCCAAATTACACATGACACACAAGCTTGTAGGAACAGCAACTAACACAGCAAGAGACAGACCCACCACAGCACTACCCCAGGGACCCCACATTTTGGTGACACTGGCCTGCATGATAATCCCACTGTGATGACAAAGCTAGATGTCGTTCACACTGTGAACCACAGTCATGTGTCCTGAGCAACAAACTACCATCACACCTACACAAGCACAAATCAATCAGCATGGCCTGTCAGCCAAGGCCAATATGGAGGTAGGGGTCTAGCCGTGCAACAACTCTCATTTGCACACACTCAACACCACACACCTTGATCTCCACCAATGTGCAGCAGTGAAGCTCACATGGACTGGTGACATTGCACATGCACCCATGATAATCCCAGGGGTGGTGGTGGGAACTAAGGTGCAGAAACCCATCACACATGGCCAGTCAACAAGACTCGTGAATGTCTGACACACTGCACAGTACGCCGTACATGGGCATGACGTGAAATCCACCCCAATCAATGGGATCCCGGCCACAGTCACACACCAATGAAGAAGCCAAGGTGACCCACAAAGAACACACATAGACAACTTCCAACATTGCAGCTCTGACCCTGAGGAGTGGCAGCAGTCACACACACAACGTGTCACAATCACTGAAAGCTACCACAAACTGTAAATTACATGACTTGTGTAACCAACAAGTGCCAAGGGGAATCCTGACTGTGTCCCATCTGCGTTTGCCCACATCCCCAGCCCTGACAACAAAAACAACTAGGGATGACAACCTGATGACCATTAGTTTGCCATGCACCCGCATCCCGGAGAAACCAGGTCCAAGATGCTGGATGAACACAGGACAACTCAGCAAGCATCACAAACAGGAACATCCCTAGGGACACAGCCTGTGTAGGAAAAGGGAAGGGAACACACACAGACATGCTCACACAACACACAACACGGGCCCAGGCAATGTCACAGGATTACACACTGCCATGAGGGCCCTCCACTCCTGTGGAAGGTCCGCTGTGCCAAACCTTGTCTGTGCACGACTCAAACATGTCAGCAGAACACTCGGTCAGTGAGTCAACAACTACAACACACTGAAGGCTCTGCTCACATCAGCCTGGGTACGGGAGTGTCACGTCAGTCATCTGCATACACCCAAAACACGTGTCAAGCAAGTTGCACTGTATACACAGATGAGTTCTTCAACATTGATGTGCTAAACTGCATGTCCAGTGGAGATGGGCACACAGTCAGGGACATAGAAACATTGAACAGTGGTAAGCCCACCAGATGTGCATCAGTGTGAGCCAAAGATGTCAATTTACAAATGCAAAACGTACATCCCTGTGTCAAATGCTGAACATTACACCCTCAGACTGCAGCAAAGGATGCTATAGATCCAGACTACATTAGGACACATATCCCATGGACCACATGGAGTCCATCACAGCAACACTTCATTTTCATGATCTGAACACTATTACAACTGCAAATGCATGATGATACTCATCTACATCATGTACATCCAAAGAAAAACCACAAGTAAACAAAAAGAGGCTTTATTCAGCAAATGTTAAACTAAAAATTTAAGTCCAAAAGAAACTAAGGCCAATGGCCAGTCCAAATACACAGTCCCAACAGGGTGATATGTGACAACTTGTCACCCATTGCTTGCCTGCACTGGTACGGACAGGGGACATCCCCTCGGAGGGGCATACAAGGGGCAGGCCAGGCACCGCAGGGACAGGATCAGGGGATGCCAGAAGGAGGCAGTGAAGGGGTGGTGGGTGCAGGAGTGTCACCGGCAACTGCAGTGGAGGTGTCTGACTCAGTGGGGGCCGGCACCACTGTAGGGCACAAGTCAGATGGTGTGGGTGCTGCAACCACTGCAGTGGGCCGGTCAGATGGAGTGGACTGGGTCCCCACTGCAGTGCCCGAGTCAGACGGGGTGGTTGTGGACTCCACTGCAGTGCATGACTCCAAGGGAGTGGAAGGGGGGCAGATGAGGTGGGCAGGACAGAGGGGGGGGACCCGGTCTCCACACCAGTGGCACAAACAGGCAGAGCGTCTGGTTTGGGGTGGAAGAGCAAGTGGTAGGGGGGAGGGCCTAAGCAGTTTGGGGATGCGGTATCGGTGTGTGGGGGAACCTGGGGCAGGGTGTGGCGGTGGAACCTGTGGAGTGGTGGCCTGGGGGATGGAGGAGAGAGACTGTGTGGTGGAGCTGCGTGGTGGTGGTGGTGGTGGGGTCTTGCCCTTCCTGGTCCGGGGGGACTTTCGAATGGGGTCCTCAGTCTGCCTGTGCCTGGGGGAGGGTGTCCGGGTGTGAGGGGCACTCCCCTCTGTGTGTGGTGGTCGCCTCTTCCGCCTGGACTTCGTGTCAGATGTATCTGTGGGGAAGAGGCCAAGCTCACAGAGGAAGAGCTTCTGGGAGGGGGGGTTGCAGGTGAGGCAAGGGAAGGGGTTTTGGAGGGAGAGGCATCTGAGGACTGCGGAGTGCTCGTGGATGCGTGCGTGTGTGTCTGGGCCCCATCCCCTGTGAGTGAGATATCAGTCCCCTGACTGTGCGTGCGTGTGCATCTGGAGTTTGGCTTGTGTGTCTGTGTGCTGCTTGTGTCTGTGCTGGTGGGTGCCGGTGCCGGTGTGTGTGTGCTTGGGACAGGTAGGGTGCTGGGGATTGTGGATGGGGCAGAGGTAGGAGGGGTGAGGGACTGTTGCAGGAGGGACACTGCTGCCGTCAGTGAGGAGGCCATGGACTGATTGGTCCGATGTAGGGCAGACATGCCAGATGACATGCCCTCCATGAATGACACCAGTTGTGTCAAAAGACCCGTGTGTGCATGAAGGACACTCAGCATTGATGTCTGCCCTACATGGATCTGTTTCAGCAAGTCCACAGACTCCACACTCAGGGCAGCAGGGGGGACAGAGGCAGGGGTGCGGTGCCTGGCATAAAGGAGACACGCTCCCCTACACAGGAGCCTCCACGGACATGTGGGATGGGAGCAGATGGGAGGGTGGAGATGGTGGTGGTGGCGGGGACAGACTTGCTTGACGTTGCCTCTGGTCTGCTGACACCCGCCTCCACAAGGGAGTCCTCACTGGAAGTGCTGTTTTCCCCAGCCGAGGTGATCGTAGCTGAGGTCTCCTCAGTGTGGCTCCCCTCACCCTCCATGCCACTGGGTCCCTCGGTCTCCCCTGCAGTGGACCCAGTCTGGCTCTGCCGCTCCTCTTGGTCCGTGGAGCTGTCTCCTCCTGTGGCCGTGGATGTATCTGCAAACAATCAGGATAAACAGAGCAACATTAGTCACCTGTACTGACCACACACACCACAGTAAGTACAGCACATCACAGAGCAAGCCCTGCCATCATTTGCTAGACATTGCAATAAGTGCTGACACTGATTTGAAGAAGCCCATTGTCTGCCTGACAGTCAGTCATGCCACACATATCCTACCTGTCCATGCACCCATCTGTCTGCTGCCTGTTGTATGCGACTAATCATATGTGCACACATGCACCACATACACAGTTGTTGGACATCCAAGAGAACATATGGAAATGTGTCACTCCAAACACATGCCATCTCCTGCCACTGACTCTGTACATGTGTCAGGAAAAGTGATGGGCAAAGTCTCTGTTGATATGCGGGTTTTGGTTCCATCACCAGACACAATGATGACCTCATGTCCTGATAGACAATTCAACAATGGTGTGCATGCAGGACATGTCACACCACTGCTAGATCACCCTTTGCGATTGGAATGTCATGGCACAGGCCTGTCTGGCAAGTCAGTCATAACTTTCTCCTGTCACAGGGGCAGTGCATACACACAACACCAGTCTGCACTGTGTCACAATCATGGAAGTTTTTGAAATGTAAGCCCTGTAGCTGACAGGTGCACATGTGCACCCCTGGCCACCCACATCATGAGGACTGAGATGATCCCACGTCAATCAAATGAGACATTTGAGTGACTGCAAACACAAATCCATACACATGAGCACTTCAACGTTTGATGAGAATGAACCAAAGCTGCCTGCACCCCAATGTTTCATACAACATTGTGCACAGTCAAGGGATCAGAGACCTATGCATTGACCTATGTGCAGATCCCATAGTCACAACTCAGATGGCTGGCCACCCCAAATTGTTAAACACTCCAGGAGTCCAAATAGCAAGGCCACACCACAGTGACACAGAGGCATACACCTGAGTGCCCTCTTCACAATGCCCAATATGTATGCTGACACACGGGAGTGGGAGAACAGAGTGCCTTCGATGTCCGGAGTAGGCATTACAGTCCTGGTCCATGTGCAACATGGTATTACCCTGAACACTAGGCAGGTGGCTATGCATGTGTCACACACATGATGTACATACTACTGAGGCTCCTACCTTGGTCTCTGCAGCAGCATGGGTGTGTGGCACATACCCCAGACATGTGGTGAGTCAGAGCAGCAATTGGAACACATGTTAAAGCCATACCCAGAGTACATGTCAGATCACAGGCATTGTGAGCAATTGTACCACCCATGCAGCCCACCACAAAGTTCCTGTAACTGATGCTGTCCCCAACTTGAACCACAGGTAACTGCAAGTACACAGTACCCAAGTGACCTAAGTCACAGACTGTAAGGGCCACACCTGTGTATCAGATGAGGAGGGGGCATGACACAAGTGAGGGACATGAGTCCAGGACGACATGACAGTTGTACTGTGGAAGTGGAACCAGGCTAAAGGAGTGCATAGAGCATGTCAGTCATAGTACACAGTTGAGGCTAGCACTTACCCCCTCCTTGCTGCTGTCTGGCCTTCAGCTGCCCATCCAGGTCAGGGAAGACCACCGCCAGGATCCGGAGCATGTGGGGGGTCAGGGTCCGGTGTCTGCCCCTCCTGCGAGGAGGCGACAGCTTCAGCTGGACCCTTGCGATCCTCCGGGTCCAGTCCCGAAGGTCCTGCCACCTCTTCTGGCAGTTGCGGATCCTGCGCCTGTAGACCCCCACCGATCGTACTGCCCGGACGATGGTCAGCCAGATCTCCTGCTTCTGGTGGGCATCAACCTGTGAGGATGACAAAGTGAAAAGGCCATTACTACACATGCAACATTTCCGTGCATCACACAGTTGGATATACATGTCTCAATCACAGGGGCATATGATGTACACAGGCAGTGCAACTATGGCTATGAACAGTTTGCCAGCAGTTACTAAATGGTATCATTGCCTGGGAAGTCAAACCTTGTTGGAATGCACTGTTACTGCACTATACCTGTTCAGTGCATGTAACTACACACTTTAGGGGGTGCCAAGTACTCAGTGAGCATGCTAGCCAGTGGTGTGCACACTGTAAGTCTTGCTAGTCAGACAACATGCACAATTAGTAAGGCAGTGGACAGCACACTCACCTGCTCCCCTGGTTTCCCATACAGCTTGCTGTACTGTGGAAGGAGGCTGTCCAGCAGGGCCTGGTTCTCCTCAGTGCTGAAGGCTGGGGCTCTCTCCACAGTACGTGCCATTGCAGTAGCCAGAGGATGCAGAGACAGCAGCAGTGGTGGTGGCAGATGTCGTCCTGGAGCATGTAGTGCAGGCAAGTGAGCTCTCAGGGGAACAGCCAGCATTATATGTGTGCTGCAGAGGCAGATACTGTCCCATGTGTCCAAAGTGATAGGTCCAAGTCGTTTGCATCTTCTGAATCTGGCCAATCCATGGAATTGCACCACTTATACACGCCCACAGCATCCTTCAAAAGTTCAACTTCATGACACCCATGAATTTGCAACATTGTTGTAGGTGGCCAACTGAATTCACTGCATCAGACTCGTTAAAGCTTCGAAAACGCGTCCGTTACCATGTCAGGCCATAGCCAATGCGTGCGCACCGATCGGACCATTGCTGTACAACGCGTATTTCGAAAAACAACACGCATCCGTCCACATCAAATGCAATGGCCAATGCGTGCGCACCGATCGGTCCATTGCTGTACAACCCGTATTTCGGATGACAACACGCATCCGTCCACATCAAATGCAATGGCCAATGCGTGCGCACCGATCGGTCCATTGCTGTACAACGCGTATTTCGAAAAACAACACGCATCCGTCCACATCAAATGCAATGGCCAATGCGTGCGCACCGATCGGTCCATTGCTGTACAACGCGTATTTCGAAAAACAACACGCATCCGTCCACATCAAATGCAATGGCCAATGCGTGCGCACCGATCGGTCCATTGCTGTACAACGCGTATTTCGGATGACAACACGCATCCGTCCACATCAAATGCAATGGCCAATGCGTGCGCACCGATCGGTCCATTGCTGTACAACGCGTATTTCGGATGACAACACGCATCCGTCCACATCAAATGCAATGGCCAATGCGTGCGCACCGATCGGTCCATTGCTGTACAACGCGTATTTCGGATGACAACACGCATCCGTCCACATCATATGCAATGGCCAATGCATGCGCACCGATCGGTCCATTGCTGTACAAGTCACTCGCATATGTCACCATGGTTGTCACTGGTGAACGTATGCCAGTCACAATTACTTGCCAGGGACTCAGGGGCACACCTACAACACCACAGCCTGTCCACACTGTATCCTAAGGCATGTAAGGCTGCATTACCTGTGTGTGTATGGGGGTCAACATGTGGTTTTTTTGGTGGCACTTGGGGGCAGCCACTCCCAGGCTGTGCCCGTGTTCATGGGGACAGAATCCTTTGTGTGTTGTGCACATGACCACTGTTATGCACGTGCAACTGTTCAGTTCAGGGCATGTGGCATGGTCACATTTCCAGGTTGTGTATGTGTATGTCATGTCACATACACCCTGAGTCCCATGTGGAAGGTATGTACGTCACAGGGTGACCCATTGCCACAATAGTGATGGCCCTCCACAGTCTGTGTGCATGTTGTGTTTCAGATGTCTCTGATTCCATGTGCACAATGGGAGACAGTCTCCACATCCACGTTGTTTGTGCATCGACTTTGATGTTGTGCGTGTGTGTGTCACAGACGTCCATGTCTGTCCTGCAGAGGCAACAGGGGCCACTACCTGTGGGAGTCATGGTTGTTTTGCTGACGTGTACATGATACGCCATGTCATGCCAGTGTCCATGTGGCAATACAGGGTCCCTGGGAATCTACCTGTCAATGAGCTGTGATGCCTGTGGCACATCTGTCCTCACTTGTCACTGTGGTGTGTGTTTGGAACGTGACAGCAGTACATGGGTACTGTGACACAGCCTAATGATTTCCCATAGCACAACCTGGAACTTGTTGTCAACACATGTTGAACTGTGATGTTAGATGTTGGCCATGTAGGTGCCATATATGTCCATACAGAACGGAACACACATCAAGTACTTGTGTCTCGTAATGATGTATCATGTGATATTGAGTATGGTCAATGCCACATATGTGGGGTGACTGACAATCTTTCTTTGTTCACCTATGCACTGCAGGGCACCAGCTGTCCATAGACCATTCCCTGACCTTGCAACCATGGTTGAACGTGACTGCATCCGACGGTACCGCTTCAACAGGCCGCTGATTGAGGAATTGGCGGTGCGGTTGGCCCCACATTTGCAACCTGGCCGGACATACCCTACAGCGCTGACCCCCAAGGTGAAGGTGATGGCAGCCCTACACTTCTTTGCCACCAGTATCTTTCAACACACTGTGGCGTCTGCTGGTGGGATGTCACAGACCATGTTCAGCTGTGTGCTACGCGATGTTTTGGAGGCAATGTTGAGATACCTGAACCAGTACATCTATTTCCCTAAACGTCAACAACTCACTGACGTCAAGAGTGACTTCTATGCCCTGGGGAGGATGCCACATGTCATTGGCTCCATTGATGGGACACATGTGGCTTTGGTACCACCACAGGCACATGAGCAGGCATACAGGAACAGGAAACATTACCATTCTATCAATGCTCTGGTGGTATGTCTTGCAGATATGAGCATCTCACATGTGTGTGCACGTTTCCCCGGTTCTGCACACGATGCCTACGTGATGAGGAGTAGTCGCATCCCGAGGATGATGTCACAGATGCAGAACCAGCGTGCCTGGCTTGTCAGTGTGTACTGACTTTGTACCATTGTGTGTGTTCTGCAATGTTGTATTCCACCCTCTTTTCCAACTCAGCTAATGTGCAATTGTCTGTATGTAGGTGACTCCGGATACCCCAACATGCCGTGGTTGCTGACACCCCTCAGGAACCCTGTGACACCAGCCCAGATGCGCTACAATGAGGCACATGGTCGGACCAGGAGAGTGATCGAGCGGACATTTGGTCTCCTGAAGAGCCGCTTTCGCTGCCTGGACAAGACAGGAGGGGCCCTCCCATATGCCCCAGCAAAGGTGTGCAAGATTGTCATCGTCTGCTGCATGCTACACAACCTGGCAGTGTGGAAGGAGTTGCCTCTCATCCTGGATGACGATGACCAACATCCGCCACCTGTGGAGGATCCTGGCCTGGGCCACGATGCCAGTGATGATGATGATGATGAGGGTGATGTCCGCACACAGCTCATCACCAACTTCTTCAGCTGAATGTGAGTATCCAGAGATGTCATGTCAATGATTTGAGTTTGCATGATATGTGTTGGTGGTGCTCTGTTGCTGTTTGAGTGCGGCCATGTGCTACTTGACTGGATGCATGCAGCGATGTGTCCTTACAGGTAGTCTGTACTCCCCAACAGTGTTGACATGCTAACTTGGTTTTGTGTAGGTATCTTGTGACATGTATTGGGCATGAGTATTGCAGTTCTGTCCTGTTCTTCAGTGCTTTTGACTGTGAGTCATGTCTGTCCTTCACAGGGTGCTTTCAGAGTTGTTTGGTCAACTCGGATCCCCCGACACCATGATTCAACTTCCAGGGTGGAAGCAGTCGTTTCCCTACAGGTGATGTGCCACACACCCCTGGACTTTATTTCTTCTATACTTGTTGACTGTGTGGCCACTGCCACGTGGGATTACCTTGCATCTGTAGTGGAAACAACATGTTGCAAATGTGTAATAAACCTGTGCTTCACTTTGGAATTTGCGTTGTCTGTGGTCACACATCTGACTGACATTTGCTTACTGCACCTGTGGGCTAGTTAACACAGACTGTGAATAGGTGTGGTGTCTGTGCATTCCACTGTATTTCCTGGCAACATCAGTGTAGGCGATGAGTCAGATGGCCCTGGTGTGTATGTGTTGTGTTGCCCTAGTGGTGTGTCTCCCTCATATGTGTCACGTCGCCATGACTCACATGACGGTGTTGAACTTGCTGTAGCAGTTAGCATGCACAGTGTCATTTAGCAGATCATCATCTCCATGACAAAAACAACGTTGGAATCACAACAGAGGCAAGTATGGTGTATTTGTGAGTTTATTTACATACATGTGTGAGGATAGTGCACAGGATGGTGGATGCTGTAGATTGGGATTGGAATCCAAAGTTCCCAGATGAGTTGGAAGTGTTGGTAGCAGAAATGTCCTGAGTAAAGTCCACAGTCATCTGATACATTAGTCCAACTTAAACTCCCCATGTCATGTGGGAGAGTTGTGTTGCATTCGACAGGGTGAACAGTTTGCACACAAAGGAGAATTTCCAGAACAGGTGTTGGGTTCCTGGGGGATGTACATGGCCATCAGCCTCTCAGTTGTCCTTCCTCGGACGGCCCCTCTTCTTTCTGGGGGGACCCTCACGTGCAGGCCGCTGCGGTGCAGAGGACTCTCCATCAGAGTCATCCTCCTTCCCTGTGGCAGTTGCAGTTGTTGCGGCACCAGATGTTGTGGGCACACAGGGAGGTGTGGCCATGTTGGTGCTAATCTGGCGGAGGCATGTCAATATGTCCCTCTGCACCGCTGTCAGTTCTTCCAATGTGTCCCACTTGGACTCCATAGCGATACCAAAGGGGATGATGGACGGAGCGTTAGAGCAAATCAAACACTCACCCCCAGTCAACTGATCTGGGTTTAATCCATCATCATTCTTTAGCTCACTCCACCACCCCAGTTCAGACATGGCCATATGCAAATCAGTCTGACCCTGTGCCTCATGGGAACAGTCCAGCCCGAACTGCCAAGCCATGTCTTCCCTGGACCGGAAACAAGCATCCTGGGACCGGTTTCGGGTTCAAAACCCTCATCAGCCAGGCTATCTTGAATCCAGTGGCAAAGTGAGCAAGGGACCCACTTCTGGGCATACCCTGCCAACTTAGGGCTAACAAAGCGATACCAAAGGGGATGATGGACGGAGCGTTAGAGCAAATCAAACATTCACCCCCAGTCAACTGATCTGGGTTTAATCCATCATCATTCTTTAGCTCACTCCACCACCCCAGTTCAGACATGGCCATATGCAAATCAGTCTGACCCTGTGCCTCATGGGAACAGTCCAGCCCGAACTGCCAAGCCATGTCTTCCCTGGACCGGAAACAAGCATCCTGGGACCGGTTTTGGGTTCAAAACCCTCATCAGCCAGGCTATCTTGAATCCAGTGGCAAAGTGAGCAAGGGACCCACGTCTGGGCATACCCTGCCAACTTAGGGCTAACAAAGCGATACCAAAGGGGATGATGGACGGAGCGTTAGAGCAAATCAAACACTCACCCCCAGTCAACTGATCTGGGTTTAATCCATCATCATTCTTTAGCTCACTCCACCACCCCAGTTCAGACATGGCCATATGCAAATCAGTCTGACCCTGTGCCTCATGGGAACAGTCCAGCCCGAACTGCCAAGCCATGTCTTCCCTGGACCGGAAACAAGCATCCCCTTGGGGGTTGGTACTGGGGTTGTTGTCCGTTGCTTCACGGTGGGCTGGGGTCCCTGTGCTGTTGTCATTGAGTGTCCTTGGTCTGTCCGTGTCGGCGGGGGTGGTGTGTGTGTCGGCAGATGTTAGAGGAATGGGTGCAGGGGGTGCAGATGGTGGTCCTGCTGGTGCTGCATGATGACTCACACCGGAGGTGCCAGGTTGGTCTTCGCCATCCGATGAGGGCAGAGGCTGTTCCACACCAGAGAGCTCATGGGCCACCGGAGCCTGGGACAGGGACTACTCCTCATCTGCTGCTGTGTCCCCATCATCACCTGTTTTTGGAAGAGACACACAATGTATGTTATGTTTCTGCAGGCATCAATGGTTCAAACACATGACAGTTGTGACTGTACCTCTGGATGTGGCCCTGTACATTGCATTGTCCTAAGTTGTCACAGTCAGAGGTTGATATTGGTGTGGCTCATTGTCCTGCCAACCTGATGCTTTGCAATGTGGATGTTGAGGTGTGTGCATGACCAGCATTGGTGGTATTTGGTTGACATCCGGACCTCCTTCTCCCCCCAGCCCAGTTATCCCACCATGAAGCATGCCACCCTTGCAGTGGGTGCAGGTTAACTCTCAGGATGTCAGTCAGTGGTGTCCTGCTGTTGGTTGGTGCACAGTTCCCAGCAGGGCCTGGTACTCCCCACAACAGAGGACCATTGTCAGAAATCTTAGAAGTGGCTTTTCCCTCCCTGTGAGGTGTGCATGCTTCCGTGTGAGCTTCCTGGGCCATGTGGGTGGGGGATGTTGAGCTGTGACTACCACTCCCATCATGCTATTGCCTACACCCCCCTTCCCAGCATGCCCATACTTCCTTCCTTTTGACTCTGCTTCCCTGTGGGGTAGTGTGCCTGTGCTGACAGGATGGCTGACAGTGTTGTCCTGGCGTTTGTTTGGCTACAAGTCCCAAGAGTGTCCCTGTGCTTCACACAGCATAACCCAGTGTGGTTGTTCTTTGTGGGATATTTAATTAGAGTGTGAGGCATTGCATTCTCCCAGGTGAGTTGTGTGGAGTTTGTGTTAAGGGGGGGTGTGAGAAAAGCTGCTTGTGACTATGGTCAGAGCTGTCAGTCCTCCTTCCCACCCAGCCAGATATCCCACCATGGAACGTGCTTCCATTGCAGGGAGTGCAAGTTGGCTTTCAGGATGTCAGTCAGTGGTGTCCTGCTGTTGGTTGGTGCACAGTTCCCAGCAGGGCCTTGTGCTCCCCACAGCAGTACCCAGTGTCAGCCATCTTGTCAGTTCTTTTCCACTCCCTGTGATGTGAGCATGGTTCAGAGTGGTGTTGATGGGCCAATTGTGAGGGTGACCAATATCTGTGACTACAACTCCCATCATGCTATTGCCTACACCCCCTTCCCAGCATGCCCATACTTCCTTCCTTTTGAGTCGACTTCACTGTGTGTGAGTGTGACAGTGATGGCAAGATGGCTGACAGTGGTGTCCTGCTGTTGGTTGGTGCACAGTTCCCAGCAGGGCCTTGTGCTCCCCACAGCAGTACCCAGTCTCAGCCATCTTGTCAGTTCTTTTCCACTCCCTGTGATGTGAGCATGGTTCAGAGTGGTGTTGATGGGCCAATTGTGAGGGTGACCAATATCTGTGACTACAACTCCCATCATGCCATTGCCTACACCCCCCTTCCCAGCATGCCCATACTTCCTTCCTTTTGACTCTGCTTCCCTGTGGGGTAGTGTGCCTGTGCTGACAGGATGGCTGACAGTGTTGTCCTGGCGTTTGTTTGGCTACAAGTCCCAAGAGTGTCCCTGTGCTTCACACAGCATAACCCAGGGTGGTGGTTCTTTGTGGGATATTTAATTAGAGTGTGAGGCATTGCATTCTCCCAGGTGAGTTGTGTGGAGTTTGTGTTAAGGGGGTGTGTGAGAAAAGCTGCTTGTAACTATGGTCAGAGCTGTCAGTCCTCCTTCCCACCCAGCCAGATATCCCACCATGGAACATGCTTCCATTGCAGGGAGTGCAAGTTGGCTTTCAGGATGTCAGTCAGTGGTGTCCTGCTGTTGATTGGTGCACAGTTCCCAGCAGGGCCTTGTGCTCCCCACAGCAGTGCCCAGTGTCAGCCATCTTGTCAGTTCTTTTCCACTCCCTGTGATGTGAGCATGGTTCAGAGTGGTGTTGATGGGCCAATTGTGAGGGTGACCAAATCTGTGACTACAACTCCCATCATGCTATTGGCTACACTGACTTCACCAGCATACACAGCATTCCTTCCTTTCAGTGAGCTTCCCTGTGAGGTGGTGTTCTAGTGGTGGCAAAATATCTGACAGTGTTTGTTGGTTAGATTTGTGCCACTGCCTTGCTCTATTTGTTGTTAGGTTTGTACATGTCATGACACAGTTACATATCACTATGAGATGGCATGTATTGTGTTTATATAACTAACATACACATCTTGGGATGATTATCTTTTGGTTGCTGTGGATTTGCTAAGGGTGCCTGGTTTGACTATCCCATTGACAGTGATGTGTATGTATTGTCACACAATATTGGGTATATTGGTTGTGTACTCACCAGGCTCTGGGATGTTTGATAGTCCATATACGCTCACTGGTGGTAGGATGGCCCGCACCTTCTCCTCCCAGGGCCTGAGGTATACTGGTTTGGCAGGAGGGCCACTGCCGGTGCGATTACTCAAGGCGTAATCCTTCTTTAGTAGGTCCTTGACCCTCCTGCGCACATCATACCACCTGTTCTGGATGTCTTCCTTTGTGCGCAAACATGGTGATTGTGCGTTCACCCTGTCGACGATCCTTTCCCACATCTTGGTTTTCTGCGACATGGGGGTCTGTTGGACCAATGTACCAAACAACTGTGGCTCTACCCTGAGGATCTCATCTACCAGGACTTCCAATTCACTGTCTAGGAACTTTGGATTCTTCTTTGGGGGCATGGTGATGGGTGGTGGTGGGGATTGATGTGTGTGTGAGTGTGCAAGTGAGGGTGGGTGAGTGTAGGTTTTGCTGGGTGTTTGTGAGGGTGCTATTTGGGAGGTGCTAATGGTGTGTGGCTTGTGTGATGGATGAGTTGTGGGTGTGTCTGTGTTTGCTGTCTGATGGTGTTCTGTGCTGGCAGGTCAGTTGAATTTGCAAAGGATCATGGTCGTGATTTGTGGCCTTTATATGGATGGGGTTGTGGGTGTGTCTTTGCTCCATGTTTTTTCACCCCTGTATTTATTGACTTTGTCATTGCTTGTTTGGCCCTTTTTTTTGTATTTTTCCTTTGTGGGTTTTGGGCATGTAGGAGACGTTCTTCTGACCGAGTAGGACGCTGAAGTTGGCTCGTGCAGGCTTCTCCGAGTCTTTCAAGCTGTGTTTCTGATGGGTTTCATGTGCGGCGTACGCGTCGGTCGCGGAGTATTGGGTTGCTTCGGCTCGGTTTTGTATGCGTGTCGGTCGTGCGGCTTGGGCTCCGTGCGACTCGGTCTGGTTTTCCACGCACTGCATCGTACTGAGCGGGTCGTAGTTCGCGGGTCCGTTTCTGTCGGGTTCATTCCTGGTGCGTGTCGGTCGGTTCTATTCGCGTAGCTTCCCAGCCGGATAGCTGGTTTCCGTGCGGTTCGGTCGCTCGGCTTGTGTTCCGTACGAGTCGGTCGTAATTCACATGCATTGCATCGTACTACGCGGATCGGGCAGCGCCGGTACGTGTCGGTCGGACTATATTCCCGTACCGAGTCGGTCGGTACGTTTTCCGGCCCGAATCGGAATCGGCCTCTAAATATCGAATTTTTTATATCGAAAGGACAAAATATCGAGTCCAAAATATCGAGAGGACAGAATATAGAAAAGACATAATATAGTTGGAAAAAATATCGACATATATGTAAGTAATATCGAATGTCATTATATCGAATTTTATAATATCAATTTTTTTTTAATTGTTTTATATGTTACTATATGTGTTAAAAATATATAATATTTTTTAATGTATGTTACAATTTTTTTAAGGTAATGGATTTTATGTGAATTCATTTTTGCGTATATTAGTTCCGTAGCGGGTTTTGGGTTTATAGGGGAATAGGGTGGGAAGTAATTTAATTGTACATTATAAAAATTTATAATGTATTAATTAATAATTTAGTGTTTAATAATTAATATTGTTTAATAATTTTTGCGTATATTAGTTCCGTAGCGGGTTGTGGGTTTATAGGGGAATAGGGTGGGAAGTAATTTAATTGACATTATAAAAATTAATAATTTATTAATTAATAATTTAGGGGTCCATTACGATGGCGGGCGGACTTTGTCCGACCGCCACCGCAACGGAGCCAGGGACCGCCCGCCGAAGTCGCGGCGGTCCCGCCAGGCACATTAGGATGCGCCCGCCACACATCCCGCATGTTTTACATTGCGGCGGGCGGTGCTGTCAGCAGCACCCGCCGCAATGTACAAAATGCATGTTGTGCTTTTGCATGCACAACGTGACAGGCACCGCGCGGTGCCTGCCACCTTGTGCATGCACAATGCAGGGGGTACCATAGGTACCCCCCATGTGCCCCCCACCCTCCCAACATCCTGGGGCCCGCAACGGGCCCCCAAATGCGAATACCGCATGCCTTTTCATTGCGGAAATGCCGCCATGAAAAGGCTCCTCACCGCCTACATCCTAATATGGATGGCGGTGTCTCACAGACACCGCCACCATATTAAACCCGTTTTCCGCACGGTCGACAAGTCCACCGGCGGAAAAGCGGCGGGCGGTCTTTCCGTCCGCCTGCTGACCCCCCCGCCATACTAATATGGCGGGGGGTAAATGGGTGGAGGGCGGAGGGAAATGTACGGCGGATCGCCACCGCCATGCGGGCGGTGGCGATCCGCCGTACATCGTAATGACCCCCTTAGTGTTTTATAATAACTATTGTTTAATAATTTCTGTGTATATTAGTTCCGTAGCGGGTTGTGGGTTTATAGGGTCATAGGGTGGGAAGTAATTTAATTTAAATTAAAAAAATTGATAATTTATTAATTAATAATTTATTGTTTAATAATTACTATTGTTAATTAAGTTCATTAATGTATTATTAAATATATAAAAAGTGAATAATAATCTTTTTTAATTAATTGATAATTATGTAAATTGCTTTTTTTATTAATTAGTAATTAATTACATATTAATTATTAAACATTAATTTATTAATATGTTAATTATGTACATTTTTTAGTACTGTGTTCAGTGTTGATAGGGGAGTAGGGTGGGAATTAAATTAAATTTAATTACATTTTAATAATTTTTAAATATTATTTATTCAAAGTTATTTTATAGTGTTAATTGTGTTAAGTAATTTAGATATGATGGTTATTAATTTCATTGTTAATTGTAATTAGCAAATTAATTAAATGTTAATTAATTATGTTGATTCATTAATATTTTACACTATTGGAGGTGACGTTTATAGGGGAAAATGTTGGAAGGTAAATAAATTTGTATTAATTAATTATTTGTTAATTAATTTTAATTATATTGTAGGAGTGGGTCTACTCAATTATTCCCCTACGCTACCCAACACTTTCCCTACTGTTGCACTCACTGGAGTGGGAATAGTTATTTTTACACTCCCGCTATCCAACACTTTCCCTACTGTTCCACTCACTGGAGTGGGAATAGTAATTTTTAGACTCCCGCTATCCAACACTTTCCCTACTGTTCCACTCACTGGAGTGGGAATAGTAATTTTTACCCTCCCGCTATCCAACACTTTCCCTACTGTTCCACTCACTGGAGTGGGAATAGTAATTTTACCCTCCCGCTATCCAACACTTTCCCTACTGTTCCACTCACTGGAGTGGGAATAGTAATTTTTACCCTCCCGCTATCCAACACTTTTCCTACTGTTCACTCACTGGAGTGGGAATAGTAATTTTTACCCTCTCGCTATCCAACACTTTCCCTACTGTTCCACTCGCTGGAGTAGGAATAGTAATTTTTACCCACTCGCTATCCAACACTTTCCCTACTGTTCCACTCGCTGGAGTCGGAATAGTAATTTGTACCCACCTGCTATCCAATACTTTCCCTACTGTTCCACTCACTTGAGTGGGAATAGTAATTTGTACCCACCCGCTATCCAACAAATTCCCTACTTTTGCAGTTGTTGGAGTGTGAATACTAATTTTATTCCCTTAGCTATGCAACGTTTTTAATTTTGTTATATTTAATGTAGTGTAAATTATTAATTAACATAAAAAAATGTACTTTAATTATTTAAATTATTATATATTATTTATTTTTATATTTATATAATATCTTTATTTATATATATATGTTAATATATTTTTAATAATGTTTTAAATATTTTATAATTAACATTAATAATTATTTTATAATATTATTAAGTAAATATATATATATGTTAAAAAATAATTAATATGTTTTTTTTACATTACATTTATTATTTTTACATTTTAAGCTTTTTTACATTATTTTAACTATGTTTTATTTAATTGTGTTTATTATTTAATTACTTTTATATTATTTTTAATACATTTAAAAAATTCGATATTTTAGTTAACTATATTTTAAACATCGATATTTTGTACTCGATATTTTAGTACTTACCTGTTTGTAGATAGGGACTCAATATTCTGTCCCTCGATATTTTGGCATCGATATTCTGGACAGTCGATATTCTGTCCCTCGATATTCAGTCACTGAACCGATATAAGTACAACATTGTTGTATTTTCAACATGCTACAGACTCTACCCTCTTTTGCCAATAATATATCAAGGGCTAGTCAATTTTGCAAAACCATTGATCTAATTGCAACCATTTCAGTATCAATCATCAAAAACCCACCAGCAGTATCTACTGATAAACGATCAACCACTGCGGACAATTTTCTAATTTTATGTGAATTCAAAAAAACTCCGACTGAAGGTATTAGTGCTCCAAAAATATCCCCCATTATCTCTGGAAAACTCGCTCCTCTTTTATTACGTGTTAGTCCCTGTTTTATTTCCTTAACTCAATTAATCTTATCTACATGGTACACTTTAGGAAAAGCTATGCCTAAATAACAACATACATACCAACCTGCAGGTAACCTATAATAAGCATTCTTACCACACACATAATAAATTCCCGGGAAAACAGGATCAGTTCCTCCTTTCAGTCCCCAGTTTCCTTTTATCAAGAAAGTATGCTCACATTCACTAGAGCCAATGAAGTAACTATTAAGTTCAGTCTTTTCTCTAAACACACAAAGCTTTCCTTTATGTTGAAAATCTAGAGTCATGGCAGCATATGTCTCACCCTTTTTGTAATCACCCTTTCTGAAAGCCCATGGAGGTACATGAGACTTTTGCTCAGCAGCTTTCTTTTTGAAATCTCGTCTTCTGTCTTCTACCATATTCATAAATTCTGTTTCTTCATGTCGTAGTTTACAGGTTAGATTATTTCTATGTGCATCTATTGTATCTATTGGTTTGTTACTAATGAAAAAATCTCCCATGTATGCTGCATAAACAGGACCATAAACAATTTTCAAATCTCTCCTAACAGGAATTTCTGAAAATATTAAATCAAAATTAGAGTAATAATACTCTAATCCTTCCCTCTCATAAAACAAACTGGTTAAAACACTACATGACATACCATAAGTTAAAGGTAGGTGATGATATGTCACCCCCTCTGAGACAGACGATGGTAATTGCATATACACATAACAATCTCTCGCATTCATTGTGTTAACATATTCATACAACAATTTAGTAAAAACATTTAATGAAAAGTCATTAATTGATTTATCATGATGATAAATACTATCATCTTCTATCTTTTCTATATTAGTGTTTGAATTTTCTTTAGTAATAGAATCCATTCTCTCACTTCCCACTTCATTAGTATTATTTTTGTGATTAGTCACCATTAGAACAGGCACATTAACAATCAGTGTTAACCACACCAACATTAGTAATAAAACACTACATAAGCAAGCATTAATACATCTACGTTTAAAACTATGATTTTTATGTCCAGTCTCTGTTACCTTTGCCATTTTAGACACTATATAAAAAAATTAAAAATCTAAGAAAAAAACCTAAAATTTTCAAAACTTGAAAAACTTATCCAAAAACCATCTAGAGTAGTGTATCCTTACACTTTATTCCTCTCTTCTTTACCCCCTCTTTTTCTTTTTTTAATTTTTTTTATATCTTCTTCTTCAAATCTTTATGAACTTCCAAAATATTCTTCATTGAAATTGTTGCACCTTAAATTTTCACAGTTCTTTTTAAGGTGGTTTTAGTTTGTTTTGATCACTCTGATCAGTACCAGCTTTTCTTTGTTTTGACTTGTGTTTTCAATTTCTTCTAACACCACATATGTCCATTCTGGAGCTGTGTATTTCTTATTCGGAATTCCTATTCTTTTTATTTTTCGTACTGAATCTTCTTCTGAGTCACTTTGTTCAGTTTGACTTGAAATTTCAATTATTGGATCTGGCTTTTTCTTTTCAAGAGTGTATTTCAGTCTTTTCACTCCTTTTGGCCACACATCACCTTTTCTTGCTTTCTTAACTTGAACTGCTTCTTCACTTTCGTTGTCAAGTTCGCAAGTTCTTTTATTCAGTTGTTTTACTTGCTCTTGATTTTCATCAATCACTTTCCTTTTTTCTTTCTCAACAGCAGTCTTTTGAGACCCAGTAGCTGGTGCCCACTTTATTCAACTTGTATTTGGTTCTTCTTCATGTTCAGCCTTTTCAGAATCTGTAACACTAGATTCTATAGCTTCATGTTCTTCAGCTTCTGGTTCTTTTCTTTTCTTTACCAGTTGCTGCGCTTCTTCTTGTCTTTCAAGTGGACTTGGGACTCTTCTTGTATGACTTGCATGAATCCAATTCGGCAAGCCACCACACTTCACTGCTGTCGTTGTTACCAATATTATTTGGTAAGGTGCTTTCTATCTGGTTTCTAAACACGACTTCCTCACGTGTTTCTTCACCAGAACCCACTCTACTGGACTCAAATCATGTGCTTGATCCGGCTTGTTGTGGTTGCAATTTCTCCAACCTGATGAGACACAGAACGCACCAGATCAGCCAATACTTTGCAATAATCAAGGACTAGATCTTCAGTAATATTCATCAGTTTGTTTGCTGGTACAATTGCTTGTCTCATTGCTCTCCCCATTAAAACTTCATAAGGACTTAATCCAGTCTTTTTATCAGGAATGCTTCTAAGACTCATCAATACCAGGGGTAAAGTGTCTGGCCAAATCAGTGTTGTAGACGCACACACTTTTGATAGTTTAGACTTAATAGTGCAATTAATTTGTTCGACCACTCCTGATGCTTCAGGTCGATAGGCGCAATGCAGTTTTTGCTCAATTTGTAATGCTGCACAAATCATTCAAATTATTTCGTTATTGAAATGAGTTCCTCTATCTGTTTCTAAAGAGACTGGAAATCCAAATCTGGGGATGATCTCCCTTAAAAGCAATTTAGCAACGGTTAAGCTATCATTCCTTTTTGTTGGATATGCTTCTACCCAACGAGAAAACAAACAAACAACCACCAACACATATTTCAGTCCATTACAAGGGGGAAGTTCAATGAAGTCTAGCTGTAGTCTAGTAAATTGTCCTGCTGCTTTTCTAATTTGACCCCAACTAACAACTGTCTTTCTACCTGGATTTTGCTGCTGGCAGACTATACACCTCTGGCATAGACTCTCTGCAATGACCCTAAACTTTGGGTTATACCATGATTGCTTGAAGAGTCTGATCACAGCATCTCTTCCAACATGCGCACCTCCAAGGTACATCCTTGCCATCTGTGAGAGCAAACAATCTGGCATTGCTGGTCTTTCATCAACATACACCCATACTTCATCTTCTGCTCTCTTTTTACAGCCTGATTTTATCCAAATTTATTTTTCTTCCTCATTTGCTTCTTCCTGCAACTGTCTAATTTCTTCCCATGTTTCCAAAGAAGAAAACATCAAGTGGAAATTTGTATCTTTTTTCTCCATCCCTCTGTTGATTGAAATTGACTTTTGTGCACAGAAACGAGCCACTTGGTCTGCGTATCTGTTTCCGTTTGTCACATAGTCATTTCCTGACTTATGTGCTGAACATTTAACCATGGCAATCTTTTGGGCATTTGTAATGCATTCAATAAATCCTTCACATTTTTACTGTTCCGGATTGGGGATCCTGAAGGAGTCTAAGAATCCTTGTTGCAGCCACAACTGACCAAAATCATGCACCACCCCAAAACCATATTGACTATCAGTGAATATGGTTACTCTCAGATTTTTGCCAATTATACATGCTCTAGTCAGAGCAATTAGTACGGAAATTTGAGCAGAATTTATCCCCTTTAGACACGATGCTTCAAGAACCATAGCCACTGTACATACTGCATAAGCAGCACTCAATACACCTTTTTCATCTCTCAGGCAAGATCCATCCACAAACATCACACAATCTGACTCTTCTAGTGGTGTATCTTTTATGTCAGGTCTTGGTTTCGTGCACAATTCTGTCTGTCACATCCAAACAATCATGGTCTGCTTCATCCTTCACTTCTTCACAACTTGAACTCGGAAATAAAGTTGCTGGATTTAATGTTGTACATCTCGTTACTGTCACATTTTCAGCACCCAAAATCACTCTTTCATATCTAGTCAGCCGTCTATACGTCACATGCTGAGTCTGAGTTCTTGTTAAAAGGATCTCAATAGAATGTGGCACATATACTTTCACTGGATGTCCCATAACAATTGCTTCACTCTGCTCTAGACTCACACAAGTAGCAGCCACTGCTTTTAAACAGCCTGGTAATGCTGCAGCCACTGAATCCAAAGTTGCAGAAAAATATGCCACTGGACGACGTGCCATTCCATGTTTTTGTGTTAAGACTGAAAGTGCACATCCATCTCTCTCACAACAGAACAATGCAATTTCTTTTGTATAATCTGGCATTCCCAATGCAGGTGCTCGGCAAAGACTATCTCGCAATTCAATAAAAGCTTTCATACATTCTTCATCCAACTCAATCGGATCAACCACATCTTTATGAGTCAACCTCTGTAAAGGTTTTGCAATCAGTTAAAACCCACTGATCCACTGTCTACAGTATCCAACCATTCCCAAAAAAATTCGAACTTCTTTTTGAGTCTTAGGAGGACCCATTTGCAAAATCACAGTAATTCGGTCTTGCGTTACTTTTCTAACTCCTTTCTCAATTTTGTGTGCCAAATATAGAACCTCTTTTTGACAAAACTGTAATTTTGCTGGTGACACTTTATGCCCTCCTTCTGCCAAATGATTCAGTAAGGCAATTGTATCTGTCACACATGCTTTTTGTGTTTTTGATGCCACCAATAGGTCATCAATATACTGCACTAACACTGAATTTTTTGGCATGATCAATGACTCCAAACCTTTCTTTAAAATCTGATTAAAAATCGAAGGACTCTCTGTATACCCTTGAGGAACTCGGCACCATGCCAAAACACGGTCTCCAAACCGGAAAGCAAAAAGATATTGGCTATCCAGATGTAAAGGTATCGAGAAAAATGCTTGACACAGATCAATCACTGTGTACCATTCCGCATCACAAGGAATTTGATAAAGAATCACTGCTGGATTTGGCACTATTGGACAACAAGGTACCACAATCTTATTAATTTTTCTCAAATCCTGCACTATTCTACCACTTGGTTTCTTAATCCCCATAATAGGTGAAGTACAAGGACTTCCTAGTATCTCTTTTAGAATACCTTGCTCATTCATTTGATCAATTAGAGGAATCACTCCTGCTGTGATCTCAGGACTCATCCTGTATTGAGGTATGTTTGGATATTCTGCACCTGGTTTAACTGTAACCTGAATAGGATCCACACCCTTCATCAAACCAATGTCCTTTCCTGTAAAATCCCATACATCAGATCTTACTGTATTTCTCAACTCTGCAGGTAAATCCTCTTCTGTAAGCAATGAATACTAGTCATTCACTTCTGTCCCTTGCTTTGATAACATAATTTTAAAGGCAACATCCTCATCTGGTGTTTGAAAAGCAATACCATCTGGCGTACAATAGATGGTGCAATTCATCTTGCATAACAAGTCTCTGCCTAAAAGGTTCACTGGACTTGTATCACATACCACAAACCGATGCATGTCTCTGAATTTTCCAATATGAACCTCTATTGGTTTTGTCATTGGAGTCTTTATATATTTATTTGAGACTCCCACAACTTGGATTATTTCTCCCGAGAGGGGTAGGTTTGGAATTGCTGCTGCTCTCACAGTAGATCAGGTAGCACCAGTGTCCACAAGGAATGTAACATCATTACCTTTCACTTTTCCATCAACAAAAGGACCTGATTGATCTACCTCTAGAGATGCGCCAAGCACGCACTCTTCCTCCCCCCTCAAGCACCGTCATTGAGATGAGTCTGAATCACTCTCAGGACATTGCAACAAATATTGTGAAACCACTTGTACATTTTGATTCTTACCAACTTGTTCACTTGCGTGAAGTCTGCATTCGCACTGTATCTCTGTACTTGAGCATTCACATTATTTGGCATAGGAGCTTGTGGCACCTGTACTTGTTGTACCTGTGGTGTAACTACCTGTTGTTGCTGTTGTTGATTCACAACCACCTCATTCTGCATTTGGGGATTAAAATTTTGATTCATTCTATTATTTCTTAACAAAGATTTACACTCATTCCTCCAATGTCCAAACTTTCCGCACGTATGACAAGGAAATTTCTTTTTCAATTCTTCTCTATTCATCCTTACCTCTACCTCTACCTCCATTTGGTACCTGATCATTCTGAGAATTTTGATTTTGTCCTCTCATCTGAAAACCTGCTTGAGAACCATTGTTTCCATCTTTCTGTTCTGCCACTTTCACCTGTGCCCACATCATTTTCTCTCTCAGCTTTTTATGCCTTGATTCAATATCATCACTACAATATTTAGCATATCTCAGAATCTCACCGACTGTTTTACTCTGCCAACAAATCAAATGTTGCTGAATTATGTTACTAATTTCGGGTTTTAATCCAAAAACACACCTATATACAAAATGTCCAATATCTTTGTCACCTATACTCTCAAAACCACTATATTGTTTAAACACCTGTAACAACCTCTCATAATAAGCATGTACTGATTCTTTGGGTTCCTGTGTTGTCCTGTCAATTTTAACCCAATCTGTTTCTTTTGGAGAAATCTTACTTTTCAAGAAAGTAATTACTTGATTATATTTTCTCATCACTTCTTCTGAAGGTGCTCCTGTTTTCACATCTCTAGAATGTTCTTCTTTTGGCCAATCAACAGTAATTTTACACTCAGTCCATAAATCAGCTGGAACTACAATTTCAAACAAACTATCTAAATCTTTCAACAAAACTTTTGAAACTTTTACAAACCTCTCTACCTGTTTGTACCACTCGACAAGTTTCTCTCTCAACCTGGGAAAATCATTCATAAAGGATAATATATCCTGTCTTGTCCAAGGAACGTGAACATATCCACCACCTGGAACTTCTCTCATCGGGCATACCATTTCAGCCTGTTCTGTTTCACTTAATGGAAATAAAGACGCATTTTTACTTGCAAGCATTTCTTCCTTCTTTTTCGCCCATCTACCTTTCCACCGTTCTAAATCACCCCATTTCTTCAAAGTATTCATTAATTCTTTTATTTGCAATCGTTTGCCAGATGTGTTCAAACTCTCCAAATCTTAATCAGTAAAATCCAGTCTATACGTTTTCTGCAAAACTTTAGATTTCTCTATATCCACTCCATATTCTTGTGCAGCTTCTGCCAATTTCTCATGTAGATTCTTTGCTTTCCATGTAATATTCTTACACAAAAATAACAACTCTTCATCTCGGTACTTACTCAATCTCTCTGGACTCATTGTACCAATAATCATTTCTTCCAGATCCACTCTTAGTCTACCTACATCTATACTCGATTGAGACTTATTATTTTCCATTCCTCTTATCCAGTCATCTAACTCCTCTGGCGAAGGACCCACTGAACTCCCTGACACTGGAGTTGTTCCTCTGACATTCTGCACTATTTTTCTAGGATCCATCTGTACACTTCTCTTTGGTGTTTGAATCACATTTTCACTTACTAGAAGATCAATCAACGAAGTACTCATCTCAATTTGTTCCGATCCACTAACATTCCTTACATTATTCACGGGAATTGTCAATGCATGTACTCTCGATATATTTTTATTCTCACTATACAATGGAACTATAGGACCAATTGTTACTGGTACCGATAACGCTTCTGCATTCAGACTCATCTGACTAATTCTCTGAGTTAACTCCTCTCTCGCCTTATTCAACATGTCAAACTCACTCTCCTGCAACACTCGAGTACCTAATGAAACTTGTGAAGCTACCGGAACTTGTGTAGCCTGTGAAACTTGTGGAACCTGAGGAACTTGTATTTCAATTAGTGGTGCATTTGGAATTGTTTCCCCTGAACTTTCCTGATATGGTGGAGGTCTCTTTAATAGTATTTCATCCATTAACTCATCATTAATTTCATTCGGGTCTATTTCTAGTTCTGAAGTCTCTAGGTTATTCTTTTTCTCTTTACATTTGCCTCCAGCCTGATCTCCAACAACTATTACTGGATGTAATCCATCTGCTATTACATTTCTCCTCCATCTTTTCATTTGATCATCCCATCTAGCCTCAGAATACCTTGATATTATATTCCTGTATTTTATTCAATTCCTGTCTCTCTCCCGTTTATATGCCTCATGAACCCATTCCTCAAGCGCTTCATACTGCATAGGTCTAGGATTTGGTTTTAATGAATTCATTCGTTCCCTCAAATTCTCCAAAATCCTTACGTTAAATGTACCATGCTCTGGAAAAGCTAAAACTCCATCATCTTCCGTATATCTCATCCAACTCTCTAACCATGTACATGTATGATACCCACGTTCCAACATCATAAAAGAAGCAGGAGATCTTGGAGGAGGTACAGGAAGTCCCTCTCTAGTAACTATCGACTTGTCTTTTTTAAAGAAATCTTTTATTCTTTTTACCATCTTCATTTTTCAACTCTTTTTACGCTAAATATCTCAGCAAACAAAGACAATATCCTTCCGTAATTCTGCTTATTCTATTTTTTAGCACTCGTCCAATACCAGCGAGACTCACACCAACCAACCAATCACGGCTCTCTATGCGCCCGCTGCCTGACCAATGTCAGCGCAGCTTTTTGTGACGTCAGTATTACTCCTGCCACTGACCCTCCTTTACAAAATAATACGGCAATGTATTTCTAGGTTTTATTAACGAAATTCTTGTTAGAAACAATACAAAACAATGCTACTTTGTCTGCTCCACTAATAAAAGAGATAGTTCCATTATTCAAAAAGATTCTTTCACTTCTAGTAAAATAACGACCAGCGCTACCCTACTCTCAATCAAGTTAAACGAGGTCTTGATACTCCTCTGGGGATACTAGCCAAAGTTTCGGAAGAGGACTTTCCTTTCAGAAAGAGGTCTTGGTACTCCTTTGGGGATGTAAGGCCAAAGTTTCTGAAGCGGACCTTTCACTATTTCATGCAATCTTCTTTCAATCGAATAAATCCCTAAAATAACATCAACAGCCTTTCACTGTTCGATATTATAACAACAGACAAAGTACTTCTGCAGTGTGATACCTTTCCACACTATTCCTCTGCCACTTAGGCTAAAATAACATCATCATCATCCCAGGATCTTAGGTAACTCTGTACACGTACTTCCAGACAACATAAAACAAATATACTAACTTTTCATATTAATAACCAAAAAATCAATAATCAATCATTATTGCCAACTGATCAATAAGTAACCATCCTCTGCTACCAAAACTGATCCAGCGATCAGGGATCAATAATTTTACACAAACAAAGGCCGATTTACTTTACCCAACTAATCCCTTCACGCTGGGTTCAGTGTGATGCAAGATTTATACCCAACTTACCAAATACACAATAAAATCTGCATTTCTCCTTACAATATATATATGTGGGGATAGACCTTTGGGAGTTGATTAATTGATGGCAATAATATGCACTTATCAATACTACTAAATAATAACAGACTCAGTATGTAGTTTATATAGTTTATCGTAAATAATGTGAAATAAATGCTCATCAAGTACCGTCATACAATGCAAATCATAGATTATCATGGAGGAAAGTATTAACAATGTAAAGAATCAAACTCAAATCAAATAAACAATGCATTGAAGGAGTGGATAAGTGAAGAGAGAAAAGTTTCAGAGACAAAATACTTTTGCAAATGATTATGCAAATTCAGGATATTATCTATACTAACCCAAGTAAGAATCAGGGAAATCTACCCTCTGGCCAAAGAGTAGCAAGGCCCGTCAAGAAGAGTCGAGTGGCAAAGATTAAGTCAGGAATCAGGAAACAGGTAGGCCTCTATCTGGAAACCGACAACAGCGACGATCTCCCGCTACCTAAGCAACCAACACCTTCTAAACCCCACCCACCGGGCACCTCAATTATACCCTAAAACCCAAATGTCCAACCCACATTTGTTTCAATATGAGAGCGAACTCTGTCTCTCATTGGTTCAGGATGGGGGTGTACTGTCACACCACTCTCAGCATGACTATTTTATTCAATGTTCTTTTGTCTTAAACTTTCAGCATTATGACAGATTCTTCTCAGGAAACAACTGCGAACCACAATCATAGTACATATTTCCTGCAGCACATTTCATGTTGCATGTCTTTGCGTTCCATTGTTTGCCTCTGCCATCTTGAGAAGGAAGTTGCTCGCTTCCACTGGTTATCTCATCTTTCTCCGTAGCTTGGCAGTCACACAAACTATTATGAAGGACACACAGCCTTAGCGTTTTCTCTTCTCTCTCCAAACCCTCTTTTGGTCATTTTATTTTTCCTCCAATTTTTAATCCCTGGACTGGTATGCAGAAGAGTAGACCCATGCTTGCTTTTCTACAGAAAACAAACACAAACATTATTATTTTCATGAAATGTAATTTCATTGCACACCATCCCAGCATTGCACTAACCCATACACAACCCATGTTATTATTTCCTAGCAAACATTATTAACATGCACAAAAGCAGCATTAGTCTTTCATTTCTTACTTTAGCCAAAAGCATTTGGGGCCTAGTTCCATGCATTAGTATACGCATGCGCAAAAGCATTTCCCCTTATTTTAGCTTTCTTTAATAAAACATTTCACAGCACACTGTTAATGAATGTTACTGAGGATTTAAACCGAGCAGGTTTTATTTTGACAAAACCCTGCTCCATCAACACATATGTTAATTCCACGGTGCATATGTATCCAGGCCTTATAAAAGTATCAGCCTGCAGATGGTCATTCTGTAATTTGTCCTAGAAGTAAGTATGTACGTTAAGTAACACGATAATGCCCCGATAATGAGGTATCAAATATTTTAAAACAGCTTTCGTGGGACTAAAGCGCCTCCCCTCTGCCTACTTTAAAAATATACATCACACACATGTTTTTCTACAGCTCTTTCAACCATCTTTTAGACAAATGTCATACTGCCCTCGCATGCACTCAAATTTTGTACATGGCTCGCACGCGCATTGGATCTCTCTCAATGTACTCAACACGACCCAGATCATATCTGGTTGGACACTTTTTTCACCTGTCAAATGATACAGCAGCTCTAGAAGGTTATATACTCTGTGAGGGTCATAACAAAAAATATATTGACGTGTACGAGGCGAGCAGACACTCGTGAGCCTCCTGCTGTGGGTCATTGATTTTATTCCCATGACAGAGACTTTTAAAGTCACGTTTGAGACATGCATTCACAACACATGCTGCAAAATCTTCAACAAGCCATATGTCCTTGAAGGGTAAGGTCGGGCTTCCTTTTTAAAATAAGCAATATTATGGATACAGACACATTTCTTACGCAGTTTTCTATTTTGACCTGTGGAAACTTCAGTCTGTTTTGAACAGCATAAGCAGTAAACATTAATGGCATTAACCGGCAGCCGTGGTGGCGTACCCTCTACCCCTGCTCTTTTTGATGATGCTTTCTGCGGTTCAAAAAAGAAAGAAAGACAATCTATTAGTTAACATTAAATATATATGTGCCTACAGTTTAAATACATACAATAAAATTGCTTCCCCACTTCAGGCACGCTGCTTGTTCAAAAACATCTTCAAGAGAGTTATTCAGATACATCGACTCATAACTGCCATGAGAGCTTGTCCTATGACATCATAGGACAACCGGGACGGAGACCCCATATCTTCATACACAGGCGAGTTGGGAGCTGTTATAGATCCTTCTGCTTCGTTCATCTTGGCGAAATTGCTTTGATCCAATGCCTTGTTACTGGAGGCCACAGTGCTGTTGGGTCCCTTAACAGGGGATATCAGCTGCGACAATTCGTTGAGGCTAGGCTCTGAAAACTACGACCAAGGTGGTGGCAGCATACTATGTTTTTGTAACAAGGATCAGTAGTATGAACAGGCCTTTTTAGCTGTGTCACTAGCTGAGACCCACTCATGTAAGGTTCTGCTCCTGTGTTCTTAAGTCGCCCTTGGCCAACTGTTGTGAACACCACGATAGACTCCATTTTAGTTAGGATAAGTTAGCCTGTTTGGACATATGGACAGAGTTGTTCTAAATCTCAGAGCCTCATTTTATTTTGGAACAGGATAAAATCAGTGGTCAAACCCTATTGAAAGATTGGTAGAGGTCTTTGCACTAAGATTATCTGATTGTGGGTTAGGCAGGCTGTCCCCCCCCAAACTACAGGGGTTGCAGGGGTCTGTGTTACGCCATGCTGACATGCCCAAATAGCCGAAAATAGGTTGCTTGTGTTCCTGTTCACGGGGGACCTATCTGGGCTGTTTGGGCTGAACTGTTCCTATTGGAGAAGGACCAAAGCTGATTTTCATGTGATTCCTGTTTGATGTGGCATGTTGGGCAGAAAACGACAGACTTGGTGCAGCCCCTAGTAATTACCAGTGGCTGACAAAAACCTCATAAGCTGGGAATAATTTAGGAATTACATTCATCACTTTGTTCGTATTTCTCAATATTTTTCTTAATAAATATACCATTTTTTTTATTGTTTCAATGTATTTTCTTTTGAATAACTTTTGCATAATAGTAACACAGTTCTATTGTACTTCACCACAATTATTATTCTTCCAATAGTGTGTAAAGAAAAAGTTTCTATTATTATCCAGCATATAGGTGCTCAATTTATTGAACTCAGAAAGATGAATATTTATGTTGGCCACACTACCCCTGAAACTCATGACGTGTTACCCACACATACATTGCAAACACGAATGCTTAACTCTGTACGATCTTTCCAATTTAGTGAGTTTGTACTCTCACAAAATGAGAATTGGGAAAAAACTTGATCACATTCTAATGTATCAACGAAAATATAATTTAAATACTACTCTAGTGCTCGAGCATTGAAATGTAATAACCAAGCATGGGGGAGTCTTAGTCTCCAGGTGACACGAGAAGTCATTTCTCCACCCTGTGGCTCAGAAAAGTGTGGTAGAAATATGTTGCTAAAGAAACACTAGTTGCTACTTGCATGGTCATATAATGATGGGAAGAGGCTATACAGGGTACTGTCTTAAATTAGTGCATTACTGTCAACATATCTACAGAGAAATCTTAGCTTGACCTCAAAGAATAATGCAAGCACGCGAATCATATGAAATATCCAATGCAAGTGAAACTTTCTATGATTATTAAGAAAACATTAGGATCACTATTTCATAGAGACTATGGGGCATATTAGCAAGAAGAGGCGATAATCATCGCTAACCCTGCTTAGCGTGATTTTTTTTATCGCCGGCTATCGCTGGAATATATCGCCACGCTAACGCTGTATTAGCAACGATTAGCGCTATGGCGATGAATATTCCAGCGATAGCGGGGAAATGGGCCAACATCGCTGAAAAACCAGCGATGTTGCGTGGAGAAGGAGAACACCTTGCTGATACGACCCTGTGGTCGTATCAGCATAATCCACCCCCATGTTAGGTATGGCTAACACCTGCTAATTGCACGTGTTAAATAAATGGCGATGACCCCGGTTAGCGCGACTTTTCACGTCGCTAACTGGGGCCATGGCCACCTTGCTAATAGGCGATAGGCCTGTTAGCGGGTGTTCCCCAGGTTTGTTCGTCGGGAACGCCCACTTTGCATGTCATTAGCGATAAATATCGCTGACATGCAAAGCGGTAAAAACGGGCGCTAATGCCCGCAAACTGTCGCTAACTGCTGTTAGAGACAGTTTGCTGATAGGGCGATATGAATATCGCCGCTTTAGCTGCAAAAAGTGCCGCTAAAGCGGCGATAGTGCCCTTGCTAATATGCCCCTATGTTTTATGCACTTCCTATTTGTGGAGAAAATGCATTAAAGAGTGAATCACTTTCACTGATAATAATCGGTCCGGTTCAGGAGCAGTTTGGGGTGGGCTGTTACCGTTGGAGCAGGGAGGGTCAAGATTGATTTCCATATAGCTGGGTCCAAACTGAGGTGGCATGACGTGCAAAATAACGATGGACTGGGATACGGCCCTGAGTAATTTCCACTGGTTGAGATTAATTCAAGCATTCCATCCATCAGTTTTTGTATACTATAGTAAAATGACAACATCGGTTTCAAAACAAAGTGTCACATGGGAATGGTTTTTATCCATTACATACCTGGCTTGAATTTCACTTAGTAGATGTCAACACCATTAAGACACCCCCCCACACTCTCTAAGGTGCTGCTTTAATATGCTCTCATGGACTTGAAATAATCAAGTGAGCCCCTTGTGGAAATACAGCAGACAGGATGCATTGATTTCAGCCATGTTTAACTTATGTCTATTTTTTACTTTTGCTGGTGTTTTGGACACTGGTAGTAGCTGTTTCGGACACTGGTATACATGCATAAGTGAACTGAACATCCCAGCAGTATACTATTGAATTAGTTGCCTCCTGCCAAATTACATTCCCTATCCATACATTTATCAAATTTGGGGGCATATTTACAAGAACTTAACAATACCGTAGCATCAAATGTTTGATGTTACGGTTGCTTTTTATTATTGCCTAATTTACAAGTTGCGTAAACGTGCATTTTCAAGATCGCCACTTCTGTTAGCGGGACTTAACGAAAATAAAATGCAACGTAGGCGTTCCCGTGAAAAAACTCCAGCTAAACACACTTCACTGTATTTACAATAAAAGTTCTGTACGCCGATAACCCCCCAAAACTGCTGCTAAGTCCAGTTAGCTGTAGTTTTCTAACGTCAATACTTACCTGGTCTTACAAATGGTGCAAACACACCTGTATATTAGGAAGACAATCCCAGACCCTCATTGGCAATCTCGATGACGCCATTGAGGTACTACTCTTGCAACTTGGAGCTTCAAGAAAACCACCACCACCACAGAGAGCAGGTCTACCGCCAAAGGATCACCCTCATACACCTCTGGCCAGAGGAGGTGATAGCCCATTACAGGCTAAAAAGGTTCTCAATCCAGCGCATACTCAACCAGATAGTGCCAAGGCTGAAGGCCACATCCCAGAGCAGCACTAACATCCCTCCGCAGACCAAGCTATTGGCTGTGTTGCACATGTTGGCCTCAGGCACCTTTCAACCCACCACTGCCAGAGTGACAGGAATCTCCCAGGCATCCTTCTCAAGGATCCTTCCCACTGTTTTGGATGCCATCATCAGCCTGACGTCGCAGCATCTACTGATACCAACACTGCGCAAGAACTACTCACCAACGAGGAAGGCTTTTATGCCATTGCTGGTTTCCCGCATGTGTTGGAGGCATTGGATTGCGCCCATGTGCAATGTGTGCCTCCTGCGGACACTGCACACATATACCGCAACAGGAAGCACACATACTTGATGAATGTCCAGTCAATTGTTGACCATCTTGGAGTGTTCATCAATGTCGTCGCCAAGTATCCAGGCAGTGTGCATGACTCCTACATCTTTTGCCAATCTGTCATCAACCAGCGGTTCCAGAATGGCACCTATGGAAATGCACTGCTCGTTGGTAAGTACAAACTGAACACACCACACACCTCATGTCACCAATCATGTATCTCAACTATGTAAGAATGTGCATGTAGCAAATAGAATCCTGCATACATTGTAACTGGGCCAACTACTATACACAAACACCTAATATTAAAGAACAAGATATATGTAAGTAGTCCCAAGAAGGGAGTAGGCTAGAAATACTCTCATAAACCACTAAGTAACTTTAGGAATACAGATCTTGCAGAACTCATCAGGCACAAACTGCAAGGAATCAATGCAGCAGGTGCCACAATACATATGCTTACGCTGTGCTGCATTAATTCTGAAACAAAGACATGTTTCATATGTACAAGAAGATGACAGATCACACTTGCACCATCCTGCAAGTGTGCCTGCGTATTGTGGAGGAAAGCTTTTCTGCATGTAGGGACACCTAAATGCACACAACCAATCACAAACGTGGAATTACCCTTACTCTGGGTTGTGTCAGAATGTAGCATGCATAGAAAGAGCATACAAATAAGAGAAATACAAACTTCACTCCATGTTGCGCATCCCTACGCCTCCCCTGGTGAGGTGTATCAATCTGATGCATTTCCAGGTGTAAAAATAATGCCAGATGCACAAATGTAGCCAAATAAATGTGTGTTGTGTGGGAACACACACTGCAATATCCATGGCCTGCCCCCAACATACATTCAAGCGGATTCAAAGTTGCCATATGCCCAAGGACATTAATAGACATGTGTGTTGTCTTGACATGAGAGTGCACCAGGTAGCAGTGCTTTTGCGTCTCCAACAGTGACCCACCTGGGGTGCAAGGGGGATGTAAATAACCCACAATGAGTACAACATTTAGCATTCAAGTACTTCCAGTGCCAGCTACCCTCAGTACAATAACTCACAATGATGGATATTGCTGATGCACATACATAGTAATGTGCAAAAAGTCAAGGGAGCTACTTTACAAGCCCCTTGCGCCTCCCTGTGCGTCATTTTCCGTATGTGCAAAAGTGACGTACCGGTGGAACAAGGGGCTTGTAAATGACCCCTAAGGTGTTCTGAGGTACCTATACATCCTGACAAGTACAAAATGGAGGTATTACACAGGACCTGGCCAGTGGCCGTATGGTGATGTGTAGGCTGTAAAGTATAGGCAATTCAATGTCAGCAATGCAGGTCATTGCATGTACCACAACATGATGAAGCAGAAAGTACAAAACTGCACAATGGTCACAAAATTTAAAAGCCTACTCTGCAAACACATCAGGCAAAAATACTAATGGACACTTCTCTCCATTTTCTGTTTCAGCTGATCAAGGATATGCACTGTCACCATGGGTGATGATCCCCATCAGAGTGACCCACACACAGGCACAGAGAGACTACAATGTGGCACTGGGACGCACAAGGACCATCATGGAACGGACCTTCGGAGTCCTTAAATCAAGGTTCCGGTGCCTTGACATTTCAGGGGGAAGACTCGTGTACAGGCCTGAACTGCTCTGCAAAATCATACTGGTGTGTTGCATTTTGCACAACATCTGTGTATGGACCAACACACCACTGCCAGAAGACCAGGAGGAGCAGGACAATCCAGAGGATGGGCAGGAGGAAGCAGGCGATGCAAGACACACCACAGCTCCTGCAGCTGGAACAGCAAGGAGGGAAGCCGTCATCCGGAACTTTTTTCCTAATCCCCATTAGCAAATGTCTTGTTACAAACATTACTTTCGACAAAAGGTTCCACCTTATGATTTTGCAAAATAAAATATCACTACAACAATGTTGTGTATGCTTGGTTTGTGACTTCAGAAGGGGAACAATCATGTAAAGTCACTTTAACAAAACAACAGTGTCACACAGATCACTCACCTAGCAGGGGATATAACACCAATTAAAGAAAGAGTGGGAATGGGACAATGTATTGGGAATCTGCACTTATGACTGTGTATGGTTTCTCATTGAGAAATAAAAAGTGCATGTTGTGTGTTCTCAGGAGCACAATCAGGTCAGTTTACACACAAGACCGTAGTACAACATACAATGTGTGTCTGATGCATCTTTGTAGCTGGGGCCACACAGCTCTAAACCACAATAAAAACTAAAACACAACATCTCTGTGCATTCTGTGCCACAGGAAAAAAGGTAACTGACAAAAGTCACAAAGATACATGACAATTGTGGACTGGATCAACATAAGGGTGTGGGGGATGAAGATTCAAAGGATAGTAGAGCCAGACCAGTGGATGTATCAATACAGTGCAGGGAATGCTTCTAACACCAAGCATACACATTCATTCAACATTAGGAAGTGACACCACCTGCCTAGCTGACACATGTGTCACTGTAATGACAAACAAGCACATGTCTTACATCACTAACACTGTACATGATTCATCATTCAACACTGCCCTGATCTCACATTGCTATAGTTTTATACGCATAAACAATGGCACATGGGCCAGCCATGGGACAACTGCTAAGGCATCAGCAATCAATAACGTGTATGTAGGACTATAGACATGGCAATGCAATGGCAAAAAAGTATTGAAGTAACATGCACAACAACATGAGTGTGGCATGGCAATGAAGGCGGAAAATTGGCTACATCCTCATCAAATAACACTTACTCCGTGTTGACAACCCCAAGACAGAGAACAGACATACACATGAGTGAAGTGCAACAGGGAAATCAATAAGTACATCCAAAACATGCAAGTAACATACAACCAATTACATTAGGAATGGGCATTGTATTGGGTTGGACGGACCTGAAAAAACATGGTAGCATGATGAAGTCTCACCATATATCTCTGGATGGTCACTACAAGTTTACAAATGCCAATTGCATGATGTGTGTAATCTGGGGATTAATCACAACTCTACCATGTCAAATATCCCTACATCTGCAGGCACAGTTGAACACAAATACGACCATGCATCTAAAATGAAATGGGCATGTCTCATACGGTTGTATCTTTCAAGGAATGGACAAAATACTCCTAAAAACACATAGTTGCGCTAGATGGACAGGCACCATGTCTGGCATGTGTTGCTGTCCAGTGTGGCCAACCAGCCCCTCTCCTCCAGTCAGGTGTATGCCAGACAGAAATCTCAGTCCGGATAGCACCGATGGAAATCCACCATACACTCAATAGCTCAATAACATGTGCTGAGGAAAAGCAGCACCACCTGGTTGCCTCCTGGATGCCAACTTTGGCCAGCAGAGTACATGTTCAACATTCCCCCTGTAAATCTGGGTTGTACAAGCAGTGTGCCCATGGCTTTCTGGTAGATACCACCCTTGGGCCTCCTCCGCTTCACACCCATCTCACAACACCAGGCCTCAAACGGCACCGCCCTCTCGAATCAGTGACTCAGCCAGCTGAATACTCTGTCTGTCCGGATCACACAAGCCTGGGTACAGCAGTGTGCTCCGAGTATGCAGGGGAACGTACAGGTGCAGGAGATGTAAATGGCCCCTCTAAGTTGCCTAGTCGCAAGTCCCCTGCCACAAAATATTTGTCCAGGTCAGGGGCCTCAGCCTCCACAGCTAACGGGTAGCACAAACTCCTCCGGCATGATGATGTTGAGAGGAGCAGCTCAAAATAGGATGTCTCCCCTGTCACCCCAGTGTAGTGTTGGTACGTGTCATGCAATGCAGCAATGCAGACTACCCTTTGTTCCTGATCAGGAGCACCTTGATTGTTCACCACTACAAGGTGCACCATGCGGACTTCTCATGTAAGCAATGTGTCTACATCTGACATGGCAGACTTTGCCACCAGATAAGGGTCATTGCTGATGCATCAATGTCTACAGCCAGGTCCCATAGGCTTGTGCATGATGCAGGCACCGCCTTCAGCGTCAGTCTGCAGTAACTCTGCAGTACCTGTGTCACCCACTCTGGGTCTCATACAAAAGCACAGTGTGGTCCCAAGTCCATGGGGACTGTCTGCACTTACCGGCATTGGACGCCATGCTGTTGCAAGGAGTGCACAGAATAAAGTGCTGCATTGCTGTCACCAGCCAACACTGTCCTGTCCACCTGAGACTCTGGGTCGTCAACATGTTTGTACATGGCTTTGTGTGGCTTGTTGACCTCTGCATATTTTGGTCATGGCTGCTCCATTCTGCATTCTGGTGCATACATTTCTTAAAACATCATCAGTGGTGTCTCTATATTGTACCCTTCAGAGGCTGAAAACTGACGCAGTGCTTACTCACATCAAATATTTTGTCCACTTCCTGTCCAGCCGTCATATCATTTTCTCACCTAGATTCAAGCTGTGTATCACTGACACGCTAGACTGATGGGCAATTGTGTCTGACACAAGCTGATCCTTACGCCATGTAACGACATATTGTACATACTATGCTAACATGACAATGGATCTGGTTGATAGACACAGGCCAAAAATAATTTCAGTTTGCAACCTCTCAAATGAGTACCACAACCTCTTAAAATCTTGCCCATGAGTGCTTTTGCACAACCCGTTGTAAATGTGCACATCTTTACGTACAGCTAAGCAAATACTCAAATGTGAATCTGTGGTCAAGCCTTCGCATTGTATGCTGCATCATGAATCTGCAATTAAAGTAGTGAATGCCTGCTGTTCATGTTCATGTGCGGTGCAAGCCCATTAAACAGGTACAGACATCACAGCAATGTGTAATGTGACAGTCACATATGTAGTCACACATACAACCTATGCTAACCATTATGACTACCACTGATGCATGCATTTACAAGAACACATGACTAGATGTGGATAGGCATCAATGTGAGGAACAAGTGCATGCTGACAGCTCTGGATCATGACATATCAGATTGACTGGAGCCACCTACACAACACAGATCACATCCCATAGTCATATGGTGTAATTAGTCATGCAATATCATGAAATATGGTACATCTGATGATCAACTAGCACTTAGCGTTATAAATGTTGCTGCGTTAACAGGTAAGCGATAATTGTTTTCATAATCGCCATTGAAAACACTCGCAAAATACATGTTACAGCAATGAAAATTCCTGCTTAGCCCTTAGCTTGTAAAATATTCTCGCCGAGTCCAAAAATGTGCTGCAAACGCCCAGGAAGTGATGTCAGTCTGCATCCTGTGTCATGGAGGAGTACTGTACACTTTCACTTTCTCTTTTGACCACACTGTTAGTGTCTGTGGAGAGTGTTGGAGGTGTTTGGAGTCGTGTGCTGGTGTTGTTGTGGAAAAGAGTGGGTTTGTGTCCAGTGTACTGTCTCTAGTGTCTCTGTTAAGTCCTGCATCTTAGTCTTTACGTGTTTTTTGCGTCTTGTTGTTTATCTTGTCGTGTGTCTGTCCAAGGGCTATATTTGTATTTCTTAAGGTTTTTGGGTAATTTACTTAGGTTTTATGTTACTATAGTGGGTTTAGTTGTGTGTCTAGAGATGTTGGGTGTGGGTAGGGAAGGCAGGATGTCAGAGGGGGCATTGGGGGCTTCCTATGGCTTGTAATGTTTTTCCTACCATTGATGGTGAAGAGTTGGGGATGGATCCTGCAGGTCTATGGTGTCCAGGTCCGGAAGGTGAGGTGGGAGCACATATTCAACCACATGATGCGGATCTTCGGGGTGGGCAGGACTGTCCACCAATGGAAACACAGATGTCAGGATTGTGTGGGACGTGAGGGAGACCTCTTGGATCACCTGGGAATCATAGTTGTCAGGCAAGGCGGTAAGTACATGACACAAGTTTCATGAAATCACAGTGTGTTTTCTCTGTCAACAACTGTAGTCAGTGACACAATGTAATAAACGCTACAGGATGATGCCATCTATTTTTTACTAAAGCAAAGCTACCTAGCTCCAACACAATCACACTTGCAAGTGTGCCTGTGACCATGTGCAGGAATGTGCACATAAGAAATCTTGAAGTGCTGTATCACGTTTCTATGTGTGCTGTGTAGTGCAGCATACAAATATAGTGGATAAGGTGTGTGAGTACTCCCAATGTGCATTAAGTGCCTATGTGAGCTGAAAAATGCAGCACACATGGCAAAACACACAACATGATGGACCAGCTTGTCTAGCCCCGTTGTGCAAGGGTCTAAGCATTTATCAACAGTTCCCAATGTAGGCGCAGGACCACACACTTTTAAGTCTGCTCCATTGCTATCTGACATGGGTGTTGTTGTGTAATGCCCATCGCAAAACCCATTCCCATAGGAACAATTGCCACAAAGTTATGTGTGAAAGGCTGACTTATACACAATCCGGGATCAAACCACGCCAATCAACTGAACACACCTTTGTGAAATATGCTAAGCACATATTGACTACCAAACGTATTGAAAAATGACGCTGTGGCTGGAAATGCTGCCTTGTGAATGTGTCACTCAACTTGCAGGAGCAATCTGATCACGTATAACTGCAGGATTGTCTTGCAGTCTACAGGGCTGAAATGGTCATGTGTTGTGTGTCAGACAGGCAAAGCAGATCCCTTCATGTATGCAACGAGAACAGTGACAGAACTGTTACAGGCCATCAAATTGAAAGCAGATGAATTCAATAATGAACTAACATATGTGAAAAGTCACACCTAATACAAATGTATGTTTTTTACATGTCTTACAGCTGAGAGACCATTGATAACTCAGTGGGACGTTGATGCCTTCATTGACCCACACGCCACTGGTGAGTGCCTTCCTCATGTATGTTGATTTTTGTAAGATGTGAAGATTATATGGAAATGCTCCTGTATGTAGTTGAACACAGTCTGGGTGTGTATTACATGGAGCTCACCTCTAGTGTGATGAGGCAGCAGTTTAATTGATATGTATGCACATATTCATGATGTTGTGATGGAGAACAGCATTAGCCTTCTTGGATTTACGTTGCACATCCCCAGTTTGTTCAATTAATCACAGCTCCGTATTAGCAAATATCTGAATTATTTCTGTGTCTTTCCCTGTCATTAGACACACAATTGATGGACAGAATGCAGAGCAAATCAAAACATTCACCCCCAGTCAAGAGATCTGGGTTAAATCCATCATTCTTTTGCTCACCATGCCACCCCAGTTTAGACCTGGCCATATGCAAATCAGTCTTGACCCTGTGCCTCATGGGAACAGTCCAGCCCGAACTGCCAAGCCAGGTCCTCCCTGGACCGGAAACAAGCATCCTAGGACCGGTTTCGGGGTTTCACCCCTCTTCAGCCAGGATAGCTTGATTCCAGTGGCACAGTGAGCCCGGGACCCACGTCTGGGCATACCCGGCGCACTTAGGGCGAGGAAGCAAAAGACACACAATTGATGGACGGAATGCAGAACAAATCAAAACATTCACCCCCAGTCAAGAGATCTGGGTTAAATCCATAATCCCTTTGCTCACCATGCCACCCCAGTTTAGACCTGGCCATATGCAAATCAGTCTTGACCCTGTGCCTCATGGGAACAGTCCAGCCCCGAATGCCAAGCCAGGTCCTCCCTGGACCAGAAACAAGCATCCTAGGACCGGTTTCGGGGTTTCACCCCTCTTCAGCCAGGATAGCTTGATTCCAGTGGCACAGTGAGCCCGGGACCCACGTCTGGGCATACCCGGCGAAATTAGGGCGAGGAAGCAAAAGACACATAATTGATGGACGGAATGCAGAACAAATCAAAACATTCAGCCCCAGTCAAGAGATCTGGGTTAAATCCATCAATCTTTGGCTGGGTCCAAACTAGTGGGCAAAAGAACGATGGATTTAACCCAGATCTTTTGACTGGGGGAGAATGTTTGCATTGTCAGCATTCCGTCCATCATTTGTTTGCTGTAACACTTTTCGCCCTAAGTGGGATGGATATGCCCAGACATGGGTCCCTTGCTCACTGTGCCTCTGGATTCAAGCTAGCCTGGCTGAAGAAGGGTGACATACCCTGAAACCGGTCCCAGGATGCTTGTTTCCGGTCCAGGGAGGACCTGGCCTGGCAGTTCGGTCTGGACTGTTCCCATGGGGCACAGGGTCAAGACTGATTTGCATATGGCTGGGTCCAAACTGGGGTGGCGCAGTGGGCAAAAGAACGATGGATTTAACCCAGATCTTTTGACTGGGGGAGAATGTTTGCATTGTCAGCATTCCGCCCATCATTTGTTTGCTGTAACAAATTGCCCTGACATTGAGCATTTTTTAAAGCATCCCAAACATGAAGGCACTCTGCCAAAAATGTGCAAGGGGGCCTGCTTTGGTGCTAGCCATAGCAAATGGACACTGTTTTGTATGCATTTAGTGTTTGCCCGTTATCATAGCACCTTTTTTGCCAACATGCATTAGCAACATGTTAGAGCCAATCGGCAAAGATTTTGGTATGACAATACACTACAACATCCTTTTTAAAGGGTGCCCATCTTAAATATGTTTCATCAGATGTTTGATCCTATGGTATCCATCATGTCCTCATTTTCTTCTTCTCTGGATGATGTGGCTGTAGGTGCTCATGCCAAGATAAATTCATGTCCAATTCACTAAGGGGCACATGCATCAAGCAAAGCAATTGCAATGCCTTAATAGTGATTATTAGGGAATCGCTATTAATGAATCGCGATTGCTTATGTATGTAGGTTTTGCTAAAATAATAGCGATTCCTACACATTCCCTAATAGCTAATCGCAAATTGTCTTTTGCTATTAGGGAATGCTTTCCCATTCATTCCTATGGGCCTAGAGGCCCATAGGAATGAATGGGAACCCATTCGCAATTTGCGATTACCAAAAAGATAATAACAAATTGCAAATGCAATTTCAAGGGGGCGAGGGAGCCAAAAGGTCACCCTGATGCACCCCAGAAATTGGTAGGTGTGCACATGTGGTGCACACACATGCCCTAAGGGCATGTGTGTGCGCCACATGGCACTCAGAAAAATGCAATTTTGTGCATTTTTCTAAGGAATTGCAAATTACCATCAACTTGAAGTTGATGGTAACTTGCGATTCCTTAATGCAAAGTCGCATTCTGAGAATGCTTCTTGCATTGCACTTTCTAATGCCATTCGCAAATTAGGTAATCGCAAAATTTGCGATTACCTATTTTGCGAATGGCTTTGGAGTTGATGCATTCGAAAAGGCTATTTTTTGGTCGCAAAGGGGCCGATTCTGCGAATCGGCCCGTTTGCGACCGGTAAATAGTCTAATGAATGTGTCCCTAAGTGTAGATGCCTTTTTGGTATTGCATCATGTGTATGTGGCAGCTTAGGCTCACGTTGCATGGCTGCAGCGAAATGACATAACATTTTGTCAGTCTGTACTGACTAATTTAGTCCTTGAAACCTGTGAAGCTACACTAACACTTTCACTGAGGCCAGAACATCAAAAGGGCTATGTCACTCCAGGTGATGCATGTGGATTCCACAGTGTACATTTAGGAGAGAAAACATGTGAGTGATGTTGGTGATGGGTCTGACCAGACGTGGAATACATGTACACCCTGGACTGAGATAGCTGTCACTAATGATCAGTTCATTGAAACACCAGTTGTCAGTGGCAGGTATTAGTCCAAAGAGTCAGTCTCATACACTAGATGAGAGCTGGTCTATGTGAGAAATTAGGATGAGTGGCATGACCCAGAGTCACACCTTCTTTGGATCAGTCGATATCACTGTATGAGATAGTTAGGTGCCGACATTCGATTCATGACTATAGTCACTGACTTGCTTCTAATCTAGTGTGTCATTGACATGTTGGTGCATATTACAAGGACACCATTGCGTCTGCAACGTTACTTGGCACAACACTGTGGTAGCAAGAGTGGCTTAGCCTTAGTCACAAGGCAGCGTTAAGCCACCTACCTCTGATTAAGGCACAATTGTGCTTTAGGCCCCCTTTTCACACCATATTTTGGGTGTAAGCGGTGGACAATGTCACCCTGCAAAGCCAAAATAGTGGTAGTCTGGCCTCAATTTACAAGCCCAGCGTGAATATGGTGGAGTGCGTAATGTGTAAGACCCTGGCAAAAATGTACTCAAACATGTGAAAATATGAAGACAGTTTATTTTCTCATCATCCCTGCAGTTCCTATGTGTGCTGCGTTGTGTGGCACACATGGAAACAACAAAAGGCCATTGATTGTTTATGTGCAGGAAGGGGTACCTTCCTGCACATAAACAATCTTCCCCTCAATGCAGACACCCTTGCACCATGGTGGAAGGGTGCCTGCGTTGGTGCTAGGCTGCTAAATTTAGCGCCAGTGCAGGGGTAAAGGCAGGGCTGCACCATACTGTTGAAAAAATGGTGCAGACCTTCGTTTCAGAAGTGGCGGAGCGTGGCGTTTAGCCAATAAGGCTAACGCCACGCTCCGCCACTTCATTGTAAATATGTCCCTATATATTTTTGGAATGGCATGGCCAGGCTCTGCAATGGGCCTTTCAAGCTTTCTCCTTGAGGTCATTCCCCTGGTAGACGTTGGAGTATGTGTCCGCACCATCATTTAACTCTGCTAATCTGCAAATGTCCTGACTCAACTCTGCCCTTGCCATGTCCCATGCCATACATGGACATGTTGGTATCAATTTCAGGTTGTAATTGGTCCATTCATTCACATTGCATTGTTCAGGTCATGTTGTAAGTACCAAACATTTGATGAGATTGTAGGGTCCATGTTTTCATGCACTGTTTCTGAATTACCTGGTGAACGTTGTCATTTATCTTGGATCTTACATATTTTCATATGTATTATTTTTCAGACAACATGTCACCTGAGGAGGTACGTGAATTCCAAATTTGGAAGGAACGGTACCTACATATCCGTTGTGTGGCCAAGGGATACCATAACATAGCTGGGAGCTACTGAGAGGAGAGGGCAGCCGGACGATGGAAATCACTTCCCGAATTTGCTAAGAAAAGTGGAGAGAGACGTGCTGCCCTGCCAGCGTCTTTAAGTCATCAAAGGGACACAGAAGCGATGCCAGGCCCTTCAGGTGTCAGACGTGGTTCCAAACATCGTCACCAAGCTGCTGCTCCCAGCCAAACACCATCGGTCTATCCTGCTGCACAAGCCTCAGGCCCGCAACCAGGTGCCCCCTCACCTGGTCCCCAAGGCACTGCATCGCTGCCAGCTGCACCACGGACACAGGTCGTTGGGTACACCAACAGGGACCGTCGATGTCTTTTGGAGCTCAATATTCAAATGGCCCACGTTGAGAGAGACATTTCGGAGATGAACACCCACCTCCCGGGCATCAAGGGTGCCCTGGGGCTCCCCTTCTGAGGCCCCAACTTTATGATCCTTACCCCTTGTACAGTACCCCTATTCATTTTTGCATACTTTTCTTTTACTTACTGTAGGATTTTAGGTGTTCTTAAGTGTAGTTTTAGAGTAGTTATTAGTTAGTGTTAGGTGTAGTTAAGGTTTTAGATATTTAATTCAATTTATATAGTGGTATGCGCTAAGTTTCCTTTTCTTTTGGGTGGGGGTTGATGTCTTTTTTACTTGTTATGAAAAAAATAGTGTATAGTATTATAGAAAAGTAGGATCTGCTTTCATGGTTACCCCCACTTTCTGCTGGTGTTCAACTGTTTTCTGACTAGTCTGACTGAGATGCTGCTAATCAGGACCCCAGTCACTGTGCTGCCTCCCTAAATTGGTTATGGTAAGTACCTTGGTACATTCCTATTTGGCTACTGGGGAACCCTGGTAAGTCCATAGTATATGGTACTAAGGTACCTAGGGCATGGGTATCCCAGGGGTCCCCTATGGGCTGCAGCATGTATTATGCTATCCATGAGGGACACTCCAAACTATCGCTGCAGGCCTGCCATTGCCGCCTATGTGCGTTGGTGCATGCACCACTCACAAGAGATATAATTTTCCTTATATCTCAAACTCACTGCACTTGAGACCTTTAAGTCACCCCTCTAACAGGCCTTTCAGTCCCAAAGGCAGGGTGCTCGGTTTTGAGTGTGAGGGTGGCCCTGCATGAGCACACCACCCCTACAGACCCCAGAGTCCATTCTCCAGATTTTGTAAGTGAATCAGCCATTACGATATAGAGAGGTCATGCGGCATTATGTGAGAACCATCTCTAAACTGGCTGGAACGAACCTGGGCATGTTTGGTATCAAACATGTTGGAATCATACCCCAACACCGTATCCGGAGTTGGAGGTATGATTCCATTCATGGTAGGGCCCCTCCGGACCGATCTTACAGAGCCTGACAGCAACCTAGGGCTGCTACCGACCACAGACACGATTCTTCCCTCCTGCTGCTGGGCCGAGCCCGAGCAGAGGAAGATAGGACAATAGGTTTCCTGTCACAGGGAGGTGTAACCACCTCCCAGACAGGATTTAGTGTATTAGGCCGGGGTGTGGGTGCTTGCCAGCGCCGAATAGTCTGGTGGAAGGGCACATTTGGTGCACTCCTTGCATACTCCAGTTCAAACCAGCTCAAGGAGCCGTTGGCTCCCCCTCTGGTGCAAAACTGGACAACGGAGGGACCCCTGAATCTTCCCAACCCTCTCCTGAGGGTACTTAAGGGCTTACCTGTGGGGGGGACCCTAGATTCGTCGTTGGATTCGATTCAGATCTAACTCCACTTCTTCTTTGACCGTCTGGCCCTCTTGACCGAGTCGTGATGACAGTGCCGAACTGATCGCATCGTCCTTTCTTTTAGGACCGAGACTGCAACTGAGGAGACTCTGTCAACTCCTGACCTCGTCGTCCTGCAGATCCGCTTAACCATCAGTGTCCTTGCTCCATACAGGTTTCGTCATGGGTCTGTGGACATCTAAAGGCATCCAAAGGAATCTCCCTTGGAGTGAAGGAGTCACTCCATTGCATCCGCAGGCACTGCAGCACGATCGACCAGTTTGCCGAAACTGGGCTCCAACAGACTCCACAGGGCTCAGCAACACAGATGGTGGATTTGCGTTCCCTCGAGGCCTGAGCTGTCCTCTCCTCGAGTTGAGGCCAGCATCCTTCGTAGAATGCCCTGCAACCAAACCACTGTGCACCGTGTCGCTGCAACGCTTCATCACCAGGTGACCGCAATATTTACCACGACCGACTCGTGCCAACAGAGTCGGACACACTTAAAGGTTCTGTCCATGAGTCTGTCCCTGCTATAACTGACCCGTGCCAACGCGGGGAGTTAGACGGACTGATTCTGTTGTCTTCAGCATCCCCGTCGTCGCTCGGGCAGAGCTATCGATCCGGTGTGCCCGTACCTGAAGCCACTTCAACTAAACCTGTTTCATTGAACTCGAGTGGCCTTCGTCTTCCATGCCTCCTGGATGTCCCGGTGTGGCATAGACTCTGTCCCCTCTGCTTTCAGGTACTTTACGACACAAACCTACGTCTGGGTTCCAATAGACTCTTTAATCCTTCTACAACAGTGGGCTCATCCTGAAGTCCTCGATTGTGCTCAACAGTGGTTGTAGGTGTCCTGAATCTGAGGGTTTCCACGTGGGGGGTGGCTCTTCAACCTTCTGTCTTCCACGGGGTCTCTCCGGGGTCCACTGGCAAGGGTCTTCACGACTGCAACCGCAACGCACCCTGAGTAGTATTGAGTACATTGTCATGTATCCTCTTGGCCTATGACTATCGTGGGGCACCTAGACTCTCACCTGGAGTGGTGTCTTGGGTCCCCAACTCCCTACATCTATTGGGTACAGTCTCATCTACGGGTGTGGTTCGCATTCCACTATTTTTGTATATGGTTTGGTCTCCCCCTGGTGACCACTGTGTAATAGTGCTTCTTACTGTTCTATTTTGAAGTATTGTGTGCTTTGTCAGTATATCTCCAGGTAGACGATATTGTATAGTGTTAGTGAGTTACTGTAATAAATACCAATTTTTATAAGTACACTGTGTGGTTAATTGTCACTTAGCCTATACTAAAGAAAGGATACTGGTAAACTGAGTTGCTTTACACTCCTCCTAGACTAAGCCTGAAGGCTGCTCTTCACAGCTACCACTTAGAGAGCCTTTCTAAGGTTGTCTAAACCACTAAAATCACCATAAGGGTCATCTGGATTAGTGCAGGGTGCTACACTTACATATGTGAGCATCATATACTAAGCCAGCCTCTCTCATTGGTGTGCAGCAGTTGGGATTCAAGCTTGCACCGGTTTACCAGCTCATCTGAGTTTGGTATAATTGAAAAACCATCACTAACATCTAGGCACATATTATATTTTATAGACAGGTAAGTTCTACTGAACTTACAGATTGGTAGGTAAGGGATTAGTACACCCTTTCTCTAATTTTAGGAAGTTTAGTTCCCAGTTGGTTAGGTAGGTGCAACACCACACTACACCTAGTATGTCTTTAGTAGTAGAAGCCAGTGGCTCTCTGCCTTCTAGATACAGTGGCTTCATGTTCCAGGAACTGAGAGCCCGGTGTTCCTCTAGAAAGCTTGAGACAGGGAAAAGCCCTAGCACTCAATGCCTCTTAGAGGTGTTACTGCAAGATGACCTCCAGAAAGCTGGTGGGTCAGAGGAGCAGGACCGAGTGGGTAGACAGAGGACAGAAGATGACTCAGGAGGGAACCCCCTCTTTGACCTAGATTCTGACCCTAACCAGGAGGAGTCTAATGGCTCCCCCCTGGAGAACCTAGATCCCCCAGGGGATAGTGCAGATGGCACAGAGGGTATCCCCCATTATTCTAGCTGGGAGGGCACAGGATGGGCAAAGGAGGATTAGTTCCTCCTCTACAGAGTCCATTGCCTCTGATGCTTCTGTAGGAACATCCATCTCTAGCAAGAGGGATGAATCCATAGATAGGGAATACCAAAGGGTCCGCCTTGAGAAACTGAGACTCAGGCTCAGGAAGGATCAGCTGGCCCTTGACAAGGAGGCCTTAGAGGTGCAGAAGGCTAGGACGAATTTGGTACTAGAGTCCCATGGTGGCAGCCCCAGTGTCCCTAGAATCAGGGAACCCTCCTTTGACACTAGGAACCTGAGCAGGATAGTACCTCCTTACCAGGAGGCGGATGATATCCATAAATGGATCACTGCTTTAGAGAGGGCCTATTAAGTACAGAAGGTCCCTCAAGGGCAGTGGGCAGCTATCATGTGACTCCCCTTTGCCAACAAAGGAAGAGATAAGCTCCTCACTGTTAGAGAAGAGGATGCTGATAACTACACTGTCTTGAAAACTGCTCTCATAGATGGGTTTGGCTTAACCCCTGAACAATACAGGATTAAGTTCAGAGATACCCAGAAAGTAAACACTCAAGACTGGGTTGATTTTTTAGGTGGTGCTATTAAGGCTCTGGAGGGCTGGCTTCATGGAAGATAGGTAAAGGACTATGAGGTACTGTATAATTTTATCATGAGGGAGCACATCCTTAATAATTGTTAGAATCAGCTTTTACACCAGTGCCTGGTGGACTCTGATCTGACCTCTCCGCAAGAATTGGGAAAGAAGGCAGACTATGGGACCGCACCAGGGTTAAGCAGAAAAACACTGGTGGAGGTAACCAGAAGAAGCAGGATTCTTCTAAATTTCAAGATAAGGGTGGGGACAAAAGCAAAGACAATAAGGAGTCTTCTCAAGGCCCCCAAAACCTGCATCTGAGGGTGGATCCCAAAGTCTCTAAGAAAGGAAAAAAGAAACCTTGGTTCTGCATTTGTAAAGTAACAACCCATTTTACAAGGGATGCTGATTGCCCAAAGTCCAAGGAAACTCCTACTACAACTGCCCCTAAGGCACCTGCCCCCCCTAGCACCAGTACAAGTGGTTACAGCAACCAAGGGATTAGTGGGGTTAGCATGGGGTTCTGAGGTGGGTTCTGGCTTAGTCAGAACTCCAGCTCAGGCTGTTCTAGTCTGCGATGGTGGCATAGACCTTGCCACCTTACTGGTAAGTCCCACTAACTTGGTCAAGTGCCGACAACAGCCTTTGATCAATGGAAAAGAAGCAATGGCTTACAGGGACACAGAGGCCAGTGTCACTATGGTGACAGAGAAACTTGTGTCCCCTGATCAACTCATACTTGGACAGATGTACCAAGTCACCAACGCTAACAATGTCAGGACTGACCATTCCTTGGCAGTTGTATCCGGTGTTGGAGGTACGGTCCCATCCACGGTAGGGCCCCCCGGGACCAATCTTACAGAGCCTGACAGCAACGTAGGGCTGCTGCCGACCACAGACACGATTCTGCCCTCCTGCTGCTGGGCTGAGCCCGAGCAGAGGAAGGTAGGACAATAGGTTTCCTGTCACAGGGAGGTGTAACCACCTCCCAGACAAGATTTAGTGTATTAGGCCAGGGTGGGGGCGCTTGCCAGCGCCACATAGTCTGCTGGAAGGGCACATTTGGTTCCCTCCTTGCATACTCCAATTCAAACCAGCTCAAGGAGCCATTGGCTCCCGCTCTGGCGTGAAACTGGACAATGGATATGGGAGTATCCTCCCCACTGTCCAGCCCCTCCTCTGGGAGGGACCCCTGAATCTTCCCAACCCTCTCCTGAGGGTACTCAAGGGCTTACCTGTGGGTGGGACCCTAGATTCGTTGCGGGATTCAATTCAGATCCAACTTTACTTCTTCTTCGACCGTCTGGACATCTTGGCTGAGTGGTCCTGACCGTGCCGAACTGATCGCATCGTCCTTTGCTTTGGGACCGAGACTGCAACTGAGAAGACTCTGTCGACTCCTGACCTTGTTGTCCTGCAAATCTGCTGCACCTTCAGTGTCCATGCTCCATACAGGTTCCGTCATGGGCCTGTGGACATCTAAAGACATCCAAAGGAATCTCCCTTGGAGTGAAGGAGTCACTCCCTTGCATCCGCAGGCACCGCAACACGATTGACGGGTTTGCCGAACCTGGGCTCCAACAGACTCCACAAGGCTCAGCAACACAGGTGGTGGATCTGTGTTCCCTCAAGGCCTGAGCTGTCCTCTTGTCGAGTTGAGACCAGCATCCTTCGTAGAACGTCCTGCAACCAAACCCCTGTGCACCGTGCCGCTGCATCGCTTCATCACCGGATGACCGCAACGGTTGCCATGACCGACTCGTGCCAACAGAGTCGGACGCACGTCTGGGTTCCAACAAACTCTTTCAACCTTCTACAACAGCGGGCTCATCCTGAAGTCCCTGAATATGCTCGACAGTGGTTGTAGGGTTCTTGATTCTGAGGGTTTCCACAGGTGGGGTAGCTGTTCAACCTTCTTTATTCCTCGGGGTCTCTTCGGGGTCCACTGGGAATGGTCTTTCCTCTTCAAGACTGTAACCGCAACATACCCAGTGTAGTATTGAATACTCAGTCGTGTATCATCTTGGCCTACGACTATCATGGGGCACCTAGACTGTGTGGTTCTTTTACACTTAGCCTATACTAAAGATTGGATACTGGTAAACCGAGCTGCTTTACACTCCTCCTAGACTAAGCCTGAGTGCTGCTCTCCACAGCTACCACTTAGAGAGCCTTTCTAAGGTTGTCTAAACCACTAAAATCACCATAAGGGTAGTCTGGATTAGTGCAGGGTGCTATATTTACATAAGTGAGCATACTATACTAAGCTAGCCTCTCACAAGTATTAGGTAAGGTTGTTAGTTTAGTATATAATTTTATTAGCATACGTTAGTTTATAGTATGTTAGGATAGGTAATTAGTAGTCGTTTCAGTTTAGGTAGTATTTTTATATGGAACAAATTGTTATTGGTTTGTGTTTTGTGGTGTTACTTATGTTTGAAGTGATTCGATGAACTGGTGATTTGGAAGTTGGATACAACAGATTCATTCCCAAAACAATATTTTGAATGTCTAAGTATGGTCATGACGTCCTCTTCTCAGGAAAAACTACTGTCATACTGCTGTTTGATTGTGATTAGAAAACATGCATAAAATTTAGGCTAGCAAAGTTAACTTCTGATGTTGCATAGGGACAGTCTGCTGATTCAATTTACATCTTATGAGGAACTGATGGAGTTGTCAAACACATTATGCTTCATCATCTTTGTGAATATGGTGAGGGATCTTTTTTGAGATGTGGCATGGCATGACACCCATCACAACAACCATTGTCCACGCTATTGACTATGAGTTAATCTGCCAAGTATGACTTGTTAGCAATGCAAGGTAAAGTCACATCTTGTGGCAGGAGACTGACTTGAATATTGAACCAAGTCCCTAACCCCATCCTGAATGTAGGGTAATGTGAAATTCCAACAACAATGTTGTCTTTGAGATTTGAAGGATTGGATGATTCACACATATCGTGTCCTCTCACTGCCTATCAGGGACACAGACACAGCAGAATCCCTTTTTCAAATGGCCCTCTGGATTAGTTGTGCTGCCTAAACTGCTCATGCATTTTTGACACATCAATACTTGAATGGCCACAGGGAACACACATCTTTGTAACTTTAGTGCTTTTATTTACAAGTGAGTTTCAGGAGTTAACAGACTGGCCCAGTTCTTTGGACAATAACCCACACATTGTTTACATGGCCAGTGGAGGGCCAGGCAGAGTCCTTTGGGGGAACATGTCCAGAGACATGTTGAGGAATGAGTAAACTTCAGTCAGGAGGCTGAATGTAGAGTCATTGGGGATCAATGGCCACATTGGCAGTCCATTAAAAGTCCAAGGTGAATGTAGCAGAGTCAATCTGAGGACACTGACAGATGATGTTCCGAGGCATGATGGTGAGCACAAGGTCAAGCAGAAACTAGCCATTTGACACAGATGAATGCTACCGCTGCCTTCTCCTTATGGCTGATGTTTCATCCACATCTTCCTCCTCTGATGTGTCATGTGCCTCCCTTAAGGGTGATGGTGGATTGGCTGCAGCACTGAGAGGCAGATGCACATCGGGGGGAAAGAAGTAGATGCTGAAGGTGGCGAAGCATTTATCTGTACCAACAAATGAGGCATCACTGCAGTGATGATGAGATGCAGGGCTTGCAAGACTCCAGCAACGTCTCTGTGGTAGGCAGCCATAGCAGCCAAGTGGGAATCCTACTTCCCCTCCATGTTCTCCATGATCTTACACATTTCTCCCAACTGTTTGGCAACATCGCTGGTGCCACTTTGACAGGACAGTTGTTCTGGTCTCTGAGTAAGGACACCAGTGATGTCACCCATGGAATGCTGGAGAGCATGGAGCGGACTGTGGGTGCCTCTGATGGCTTCTAGGTGATCCCTAATGGGACTGAGGCACCCACGGATCCCATCCAGTTTGGCCACCAGGCTGTCCAACCCCAGCCGCACCTGACCAGCCATCTCACGCTGGACTTCTACCGCACTCCGTTGGAAATTTAACAGTGGGTCCTCAGAGTCCAGGTTGACAGCTGTGGTGCTAGGTGGTGCCTGCTGAATGTTTTGGGCGGCAGGTGGAGAGGCAACGATGCTGCTGGATCGCCCTGCTCCCAGAGATGGGCTGCCTATGGAGACGAGCAGCTCTTTGAGGATATCCTGGTCGATGGTTTGGCGCTCTTCTTCAACTTCATCATTGAAGAGTGGGACAGGCTGCTGACCAGGAGGTGATGTTTCTTCCTCTGCAATGTAAACAGCAGATACTGTTGTATGTGTATGTCCACTTTGGGCAAGCATTTTAGCAGTTGACAATCAGAGTGCATGACAATTTCCATTCTCTATTTTTACATGCTACACCTATTACATGCAGCTTTGTGATTCATTTTACAACGTCACTTATGTAACATTTAGGTTGATCATAGTTCTAGACAGTGTCCCTTCATGCCAACAGTGAGGGGCATATTTCTAGGCCCCTGCTGCACCTGTTATATCATCTGTTCAAACGTTCCTGTGGTGCTGGTTGATTCACCTTATTGGTAATGCAGATTTGATCTACTTCATGTGTCTTGACACTGCATTGTGGATAATTCAACCTTACTCAATCAAGTTTGCGTATGGGTTAGTCACTAGGTTTAGAGGCGGAGATTTGACTGCACCACCCATTGATGTTGGCACTGCCACCTATTTTGTAGTGTGGCATGATGAGGAGGACACTCATGCACTTGATCTCCACGTTGAGATGACAAGTAGGTGGGCTTGAATTCCTCTACTCTGAGGAGTAGCTATGTGTTTCAAGACGGCCTACTCACATTGACACAGGTCAGTACCATTCATGGATGTTGATGTGCAGGGAGGACCACCTTCCTGTTCAGTGAATAGCGTTCCCTCTTTCCAGACACCCTTGCACTTTGGTGCAGTGGCAATGGTAAAATTATGCAATCAGGAGGACATAGGACTTTGAGGCAGGCTTCTAAGTTTGATGCATTATTGCATTGTAGACCTTTTTTGGACCTCACAGGGATGGGCACATGGATGATACATACTGTTGTGCTCAGGGTAATTGGATGCATTTGTTAACAGAAGGGTGTTTAAAGACATCAATAGCTATGCATTGGTTTACTGCCACTGTTTACTTTTCCTAAGGGCCAGTTTCCATGCATGTCAATGTGTCTTGGACCTCCAAACCCAGGACCATGATGACAATGACATACTGCAAACTAAACAAAACAAGAAGATACTTTGATGTGTATGACTGCATTTTGAGGAATAATGTAAAGGCAACATGTAGCCAAATGACATGCATTATTGCCAGATTGTGAATGAGGCAATTATCAAACTACACTTACCATGCACGTGACAGGGAATGTGTGGTTGTAGGAGCATTTTAAACAGAACAGGATGTTGTGATTTTAGGGTACACATTCCTACAATTCTGAGGCCTTGCACTGTACTTTGACATGCATATCCCTTTTACTCAAAGGTATACAGCACCTTGGCACTCCAGTATTTTAATATTTTATAATCTGGAATGTGCACATCATTGACACAAGGTGCTTTCAATGGCAGTGCAGCTTTTGATGTGGGCAACATGGGTGAGTCTACTTTAATAAGTGCTCTCAAACAGTTTTAGAAGTGATTATGTGTGCTTCATTTAGCTGCACAGATGAAAGCAGCAGGTAAGCCATTACAATTGCTTGTGGCATATTTCCAAGTCACTGTTGCAACAGAACCATCATCAATTTTAGGTTTAATGCGGAAAAGCATGATTCACAATATATACAAGGCAGTGTTAACCCACTTGATGTGGATTGGTCAAACCTTGTTAAGGAGGCACACTTTCATTATGTACCTGGGATCATATGTACTAACCTGTAACGTTACGCAGCTTTAGTCTTCTTGGACGGACACAGCGCTCAGCCACTTCCGTGAAGCGGTGCTCAGACTTATTTACTCCATTACTTTGAGGCATGGATTTTTGGCATGCACATGCAATAAATGTAGCTGGCTAGTCCCAATGCAGACACTTTTGCACCATTGTGCATGAGTACCTGCTTTTGCGCTAGGCAGCTATATTGATCAGCAGTGCATGTTGTGGCACAGGACTGAGCCATATATTTGTACATACAGTGCAGTGCTGTAATTGGAAATTGGCTGAGGGCTGTGTTGAGCCAAGTGGGCTGACCCAATGCTCAGTGGCTTTTGGGCATAATTACAGGCCCGTATCACCACAGGAGTGTCACTTTGAGTGGCTTTCCTGTGTCAATATGTGCTTCGCCTTATTTACAATGCAGCATTAAGCCACTGTACGTAGCTTAACACTGCCTTGTATATGAGGCATCCTTTCATGCTTTACTTAGCGTGGAAGGAGAGGGCAATGGGTTTGGCAGTGGGCATTCCACCTCAGAACCCTTTTTTTTACAATGTCTCCTATTTACAAGGGCAGCGTAAATGGGAGTAAACACCAAAATAAGGCCAGGAAATACATGGGCTTAAACAGGCTAATCAAGTATAATTTCTTAATTTCTCCTCGTTTTTGCTGTTTCCATGTGTGCTGCGTTGTGCAGAACACATAGGTAGGGCAAAAGGCCATTGTTTGTTTTTGTACAGGAAGGAAGACCTTCCTGCACATGACAATCTCCCCCTCAACGCAGAGACCCTTGCACTATGGTGCAAGGGGGCCTGCATTGAGGCTCGGCTGCTAATTTTTGCACCAGTGCAGGGTGAAATGCAGGGCTGCTTCATATTGTTGTAAATATGGTGCATCCCTGGGTTTCAGAAGTGGCAGAGTGTGGTTTTAGGCCAAGGAGGCTAATGCCATGCTCTGTCACTTCTCTAGTGAATATGCCCCTTTGCTTGTTAATATTGCCCAGAGTTAGGAGACACATGGGTGGTCAATTGTCAGTATATATATGCATTTGTGCTGGATTACAAGTCCCTTACAGCACCATTATGTGTCTTTCTATGTATTTGTTAATGATGTAACAGCTAAAGGGACATGTGAATGTACTCCCAAGTACCTATGTATATGTAATTTGATCTGCACACAGTGTGGGTGGGCACTGAGACATAGTTGATGTATGCACGCAACATTACTCCCCCACGCCCATGTCCCTGGCTGTTACTTACCCTGTTGCTGATGTAGCTGGTCATAATCAGCACTGTCCTGTCCCTCGACTCCAACCACTGACTCCTCGCATATGACCGTGGACACCTGTTTCTCCAATGAATCGAGCTACTCCTGCGGCGCTGGACTCCCACCTCCGGTCTGCAGTGCTGCCTGTCGATTGCCAGTTTCTGCTTAGTCTTGCGCCTGGCATCATAATAGCGCTTCTTACAGTCAGTCACCATCCTCTTGATTTCTGTTACTGCATTCACCTTGGTCACAATGGACTGCCACATGGCATTTTTGGTTCCCAATGACACCCTGGAGCTGACGAAGAGCTTGTGTTGGTTCTCCGTCACCTCCGCAATCAAGATCTAATTTTCCTCCTGACTGAATCTTGTTTTCCTCTTCCCCTGGGACTCTGGCTGGTCATCCTGGCTGTTAGGGGGGTTCGAGGGGTTGTTGTCGCCTGCTAAACTGGGTGCAGCCTGCTCCATTTTGCTTCCAGGTAGTTTAATTTTTATTTTTTTATTTCGTGAGCTTTTTGTGCTTATTTTTCCCATGAAACATGAAAAAAGTGATGTGAGGCTGATTAGCGTGAGTTTTCCAGCTGCTAATTGGTAGGCAGTTACTTTTTTTACGTTAGTGGCAAGATTTTTATCGCCACGACGCTAGTGTTTACCGTAACAATTGCCACAGTGAACTGTTCCTATCGCCATGTAGCGATGTCCTGTAAATATGTCAGTACCTTGGCAATAGTATTCGACGATACACAGCGGAAGAAATTTGCCGCTAAGCAACGCTAACTTTGCTTAGTGGCAATTCTTGAAATTATACCCCTCTGTTTTCTACGGCATTGCTGTCAGTTTATTAAACATTTCCTAAATTAGGCTAGAACAGAAAAAGTCAGCAAGTTCTTCACATTGTAAACAGACATGAACAGATCCATCAAGTCAGTGTTTACATTTCTGTTGAAGGAAAAGTGAATTGTGTCATTGTGTATTAGTCTATGCTGATCCTAGGAAAATGTTTGCAAGCTTTCAGTAACTTACTTTTCATTGATACGCAAAGAATTTTGGGTCATATTTACAAGACCCTATCGCCACCACAACATCACTAAAAGTGACGTTGGGGTGGCAATAGGAGCTTCGTCATATTTACAAGGCAGCGTTAAGCCACTTAACATGGCTTACGCTGCCTTGTACATAAGGCCTCCTTTCACTCTACACTTAGCGTGAAAGAGGCGAGCAATGGGGGTTGTGGTGGGCTTTCCACCCCAACACCCATTGATTTTGACGCTGCCCCCTATTTACAAGAGTCGCGTAAATAGGAGGCAGCCCCAAAATTAAGACCAGGGAAAACCTGGACTTAAACTGGCGAAACGAGGAGAAATGCTATATTTCTCCTCGTTTTTGTTGTTGCGTTGTGCAGCACACATAGAAACAACAGGTTTGCGACATAGTGCAAGGGTGTCTGTGTTAACGCCAATGATTGTTTATATGCAGGAAAGTCCCCCTTCCTGCACATAAACAATCATTTTGAAAAATGCCATTTTGCAATTTCTATGTGTGCTGCATTAAGCAGCACACATAGAAGTTACAAAATGGCATTTAAAGATTATTTATGTGCAGGAAGGGGTACCTTCCTGCACATAAACAATCATTGGCGTTAACACAGGCACCCTTGCACTATGTCGCAAACCTGTTGTTTCTATGTGAACAACATAAATTTAGCGCCAGCGCAGGGGAAACGCAGGGCTGCACCATATTCTAGTAAATATGTTGCAGCCCTGTGTTTCTAAAGTGACGAAGCGTGTTGTTAGCCTTCTGGGCTTAACGACACGCTTCGCCACTTTATTGTAAATATGCCCCTCTGTGTGAATCAAAAATCTGGTTACTTTCACTGTTGTTGATAACAACAGAATTGTGAACACCGACATCTTATAATGCCACACAAGACACTGTCCAGTTTTAAATGAGCTTATAATGTGACTGCTGTATGTGTGCCCACCCAACATACCAATTCAATAGGGCAAGAATGTTTTTTTCTTACCCCGATAAACTTTCTTAGAAATTGCCGGGATGATGCAATATCAGTATCTGATAGCTCAAGGAAGTCACCCATCATACCCTCCTCTGTCGCTGGCACATCCGTATAGAAATTTCTTGATCTGGCATAAAACTGTATCTCGCCATCAATAACTTGGCTCGTCAAGGCATAAAGCTTCACTGTAAAAGATAAATACAGAGTCATTATTGAGTTGTTATAACAACAATCCAAATATCACCAGTAGTACTACTATACTACTACTAATAATACTAATACTAATAATATATACAATATTAATACATAATAAGATGAATAAATGTTGTTTGAAATTCACTAAAACAGGCAAATCTCTAAGGGAAGTATTTGGGGATGTGTGCATATTTATAATTACTGACCTTTTGTTGAAGTGCAAATTTTGTTTTTGGCTTCTTATTAGAGACTTTTAACCGCAGATTCCTCACCCTTTGAATACTCCTCAGGTGTCAGTCTGGACCCAGAACATTTTAAACAACACCCCTGCGCCCGACAGGTAGCGCCACACAGCTCCACAATGATGTCACTCCACTCTGAAAGGGGCACGCGAGGCCCCATTTAGGCATCACTCATTTATGCTGACATCAGTTGCTTTCTATCTGTGCCAACAGTCACAGATTCGGAGCAAACCCTCATCTCATTGAGACAATTTCTCGAAACAATTCTGGAAAAATTCTAAAGTGTTCAAGGGACTATGTCACCCCCCAAATCTACAGCGTTCAATCCCTGTGGCAAATGACAAAAAGAAAAAGGTCTGTGACAGATGAGCAAGTGGTTTGTCTTTGGTTCCTAGGGTCAGACCACAACTCCAAGGCCTGCAGTGACTGTGCCTTGATGCACCCCAAGATCCTCCGGGATCGGAAAGCAAAGCTGTATGTTTCGAACCACTGCAAGATTCAGCGTCTTGTCTAGTTGAGGTCCAAGGGGAGGTTCCGGTACTGCTTCTGAGCTCGATTACTCAACAGATTATCGTTGTGGTCTAAATGTTTGGGTAAGTCAGAGAAAAAACACAAAAAGTCTAAGCAGGACTTGGCCCCTTCTCGTCATGTTCAATGAACCCAAAAGGCACGAGGGCATCAATGTGGCTCCCAGTGACACACTGGAAGCCGTTTCAACTCAGAGGCGACACTGACCCTTGTGCTGAGGCAGACCGAGCTCCCAGGGCAGTTGGCTACGTCGGAGCAAATCAAAGAATTCTGTGATGCTGCGCTGCAGCTTTATGGCATGCTACCGGCACCCTCTGGCGCACCTTTGCACCCCAAGAAACCGAGAGGCCTGGCAACTGGGCTTTCGCCATTGGGTTCAACCTTGGCGCCAGTCAGGTCCCCTGATATAATTCTGTGCTCCAGGCGGACCTCAGTGGTGGCTCCCTCTCTGACACCACATCCCATGCCGGATCATGATCTTCTGATTCCGATGCCAACACCATTGACTCTTGACAATAGCTGCCATCCCATTTTGCTGTCAAATGCTGAGATGGCAGCACCTCAACCTCGACCAAGATCGCAGGCATCTCTCTTGGAGCCACAGTCTACTGACCACCTCTCTGATTCTGATATGGTGCCCCTGCCTCTCAGAAGAGCTTATGTCCTACATGAATTGTTTGGCACAGATTCAAAGAATGGTGGATATGATGCTGTGGCTGAATTTGCCCAACCTTATCAGGAGGACAATTGGTATGAAGACTTCCAGGATACCAGTGGTCAGGATACTTCCCTAGATACTTTATTGGTTTCCCCTCTGAGCCTTGCCACAGAAGAAAGCGCCTCCTCTCTAATGGTTGTGCAGCAGGTGGGAGAGGTCCTTAATCTTCATCTCCCTACTCAGGAAATTAAGACCAATGCTATAACTGAGGTGCTTCAGCCCGGTCAAATAAGATCTGATCCCCTACTTTCCTTCAACAAGGCTCCTACGGACACGCTTTTGGGGACCTGGGCTAAACCCTTTTCAGGCCCCACTATCAATCGGCAGGTCGCCAGGCGCCATCGCCCTGCTCCGGTTGACCCAGATTTCCTCACCCAGCTCCCCACACCTGAGAGCCTTGTGGTACATACTTTGGCTAGCAAGGCCAACCAGAATTAGTTCCCTTCTACTCCCTCCAACAGAATCAAAGAGAATCGAGACTTTTAAAAGGCGTGTTTTCTCATCTACAAGTTTAACCCTTCACTCTGTCAATGTCAGCTGTATTTTAGGATGCTACACTCACGCTTGGTGGAACTTAGTGGCCGAGGTGTTGCCTGTTCTACCTGAGGAACCGATAGTCATATTCCCATACAGGACAGTCAAGATGTGGCCAAATTTACCATCTGCTGTGGGCTGCATACCACGGACTCTACTGATAGAAAAATGGGCACCAGTGTGGCCATTTGCAGGCGTGCTTTGATATGGTCCACTGGTTTTTCGGGTGATATTCAGGCCAGTGTCTTGGACACGCCCTTAAATGGTTCCTGTTTTTTCGGGGATAAAGCCAACTCGGCCCTGGGATTCTATCAAGATAGCAGGGCCACAGCATACTCTCTATGCCATTTATTCACCACCACATAAGCTTCCTCACCAGGTTTGACTCCTCCTTGGCTATGGTTGGGGTTTCCAATACTGCCAGCAGATACAACCAGTGCAATACCCCCAGCCCATTTGTGGCCATGGCAGTGTACCCACAGACCTTGTGGACAACAGGGGCAGTGTGCAGCTCAGTCTTCAGCCACTCCTGCTGCTGCAGCCCCCAAACCTTTTTAGCATGCCCTCGTTTGCACTCAGCCACCCTGTCGGAGGCAGGATACCAACATTTCCTGCCAGCATGGCAGACAATAACTACAGGTGATTGGTTTTATCATTGGGTCCTTTTCCGCCTGCGTTTCCCGTTCTCCAGGCAGTCAACCTTTCTCCACCTGGAGGGAGACAATCTGGTTCTTTGATGGTCGTGATTTCAATAGTGTTAGCGGAAAAAAGTGATAAATTAAAATTACCTCCTATCCTGTACTATTGTTTTATTCGTCAGGATGGGGTAAGATTCAAAACAGTGTGTGGTGTTCTGGTGAATGTGTGAATGGTCCACCGCACCTATATAATGATGATTTCAGTGGTCGACATGTTTCAGTCCATGGGTGTCTCTAAAGATTGGTGGACTTTCATCAGGACCTTAGTCATAGCGATAACGTGATAGATCGCTTTGACACATTGGGCAAGTTAATGTCACTTACCCATTGTAGGAAGGTGGAATCTGACTACATGGTTGCCCCCACTTTTTTTCTGGTGTTTTGATGGTTTTTGACTTAGTTTGGCTGGGAACCTGCTATTCAGGTCCCCAGCCTATCTGCTTTCTCTTATAAATGTATTCCATGTACTTTAGGTACACCACAGATTGGATTCTGGAGTGCCCTTATAAGTCCCTAGTATATGGTATACTATGTACCCAGGGCATAGGTACCCCAGAGGCCTACCAGGGGCTGAAGCATGTATTGTGCCACCCCTGGAAAGCCATCCAAAATGACACCACAGGACTGCTACTGCAGCCTGAGTGAGGTGGTGCATGCACCCCTTACAGAGATATAGGTTCACTATATCTCACCTATCACTGCACATAGAAATCTATCAGTCACCCCTATGGCAGGCCTTATCAATCCTGAAGGCAGGGTGCTTGGTTTTATGTGAGAGGGTGCCCATGCATGAGCAGAGCCCCTCTGCAGCCTTCGGAATCTCCTCTCCGGGGTTGTCTGTGGTGCAGCCTGACCATATACTCTTAAGTGCATTATATCCTCATGGTAAATGCTAACTTTGGGATGGCTGCACGGAAACATGTCGTGTTTGGTGTCAAACACCTTGGAATCATACCCCCACACCAGTAACTGGTGTGGGAGTATGATCCCACCCTTCTAGAGGGAGAGACATGACAGCACTAGTATACCCGGTACCAACTAAACAGAGCCCTGGCATCACAAAATGGATGCTGCAGCCACAGACCCGAGTCTGGCCTCCTGCTGCTGACCAAAACTCCGGCAGGGGAGGCCTGGACAATAGGTTTCCTGTCACAGGGAGGTGTTACCAACTCCCAGACAGGCCTTAGTGGATTGGGGCTGGGTGGGTGCACTCCAAGAGTGCTTTGAAGTCCTGCACTGGGGGCACATTTGGTGTCCTCGTGCATACCCCAGTTCAAACCGGTTGCAGGGGCTGCCAGCCCCTGCTCTGGCGCAAAACTGGACAAAGGAAATGGGTGTAGCCACCCCTCTTTCCAAACCCTCCCATAGGTGGGTCCCCTGAGTTAGTCCAACCCCTTTCTTAGGTATAAGTAAGGAACCCCTGGCAACAGGACTTGAGATATCCCTGGACGAAACTCTGCAACTGAACCCTGGAACTTCGACGCTCTACTCAAGACTAGAGGACTGAAGAAATCTCCCTTGGGGTCAAGGAGTGACTCCCCTGCTTGGCAGGCACCAACAAAGCATTTGCCGGTCTGCATCTCTGAAGCTCCCGCCGGACTCCGAAGTAATTGCAGCCCAAGAAGAGGATTTCCAGACTTCTCAGAGGACGACCCGAGTCCCCAGCAAAGCTGAGACCCGCAGCCCTCACGAGTGATGTGGAACCAGAACTCCTAGACACTGTGCACATTTGCTAGTGCATTGACTTCTCGACGTTTCTTGAAGTCCTGCTTTGGGTTACTTGTAGCCCAGTCCCCGAGCACCATTTGCACCAAAGATTGTGAGCCTACACTCCACGAGTGTTCCGTGGGTCCGCTTCCTGCATTTCCGCTTGGGGCTCCTTTGCAATCCCTGGTCCGTCAACTGGTGGGTCCCTGTGAAGGTAACTCTGATTTTCCTTGCACTTCCCTGGTTGCTCTAGATGTGCCCTGACTCCCCACTGCGTGGTGAGTCCCTCAGATCTTGCTGGTCTGCACAGAAGCATCTTTCTCTTTTCTGTGTGGGTTGCTGTTGCCAAGGCTTGTTGTGTTCAATCCGGACACCAATGCTGCAGCACTCGACATCCTTTGTGGGACAGCTCGAATCCAGCTCCTGGTTGTCGTCGACGCCTCCTGGGCCTCGTGGCTGATGAGTCAAGCTTCACCTCTTTCACCTGAAACACCCGACATTGGTGGGCATTCGACTATCATGCCCCTGGTCACTGGCAAGTGACCCAGACTCTGTCCCCTCTGCTTTCAGGTTCTTCTCATCTTTGATCCAGGCTTGAATCTCTTCGGACACTTCGCATCCTCCCGGCAGCAGCACTTCTTTGCAGGCTGCCATTGAAATTGACGACGCGACCCGACCCGACACCATTTGACACCTATGCACCCGGCTTCCCTGGGTGAGGTAACTCGAGTACTCTGGTGCTCCCGTGGGTGTTGACCCTAGAACTGTCTAAGTCCAAGAGGGTTTGGTCCTAGTCCACTTCTAAGTGTCCTTAATCTTTAAAACTCTAACCGCAACTTTCCCATAGGCTTTAACGGAGCTCGCGGCTGTGTTCACACACTGCACACGGCCCCCGTGGGTCCCTGCGTCACTACCTTGGGTGGTTCCTTGGGGTCCCAGCGATTCTACAGGCTCTAGGCCTTGTGTCTACTTAAGTCGTGGTTCTTATACCACTTTCTTAATATATGGTTTGGTACGCCCCTAGGGCTAATCGTATATTGTGCTAATTTACTATGCTATTTGACTTGTAACTTGTGTACTTTGACCTCTAGCCTCATAAAGAGACTATTGGGTAGTGTTTAGTAATAAATACATATATTTTATATATATACCTGATGTGGTTCTCCTTTCATTTGGTCATTCATGAGATTATAGACTGGTAAAACAAACAGCTTAACACTCCTTCAAGACTTAGCCTGAAGGCTGCTCTCCATAGCTACCATTAGGATAGCTTTCAATAAAGGTTGTCTTTAAACCTATCATCAATAAAGGTCGTTTGGACTGGTGCAAGGTGCCCACTATAACTAGTGGACAGCATATACCAGGCCAACTTCTCACACCCATCTTCGTCATTATTTCATGTAATCGATGGGTTTATAGGTTATTGTTCTACCTATAACTTGGGAAAGAAAAAGAAAAAGGGGAAAAGGAAAAACCTGCATATTGTTGCTTTATATAGATTTCATATAGTGTTGCTGAATTAGGTGCTTGGATGTGTAATGCTACTTGCATATGTGACACAATTTGTGTGCTGTACTCATGTAATTTCTCGTTACATATGACAGTGAAGCATTAATAATCAGGGTTCAATATCAAGAAGCCATGCAGTTATATTTGTTGGCATCAAAGGCTTACAAAAGGACAAAATAATTCAGTGATTTGTGCTCAGTTGGTAAGAAAAAAAAGTCTATGGCTGTTAAGTCATCATTAAGCTGGTGTAAACATATCAATTATTTTACTCATACTCTACACCACAAGAGCCTGCGTTGAGGATGTAATCAAACGTGCGCTCAAGAACATGTCCAATAAACGTGTCTAGAAAGATTCTCACCGTGTTAAAATTGTTTTGAAAAATTCTCACCCTCTGAATATTTTTACGGGGAGAGAAGGAAAGAAAAGCATGCTGTACAAAAAGTATTACTTTAGCCTTAACGTTTGTATCGTTTTATATTTTGGGCTTTGTAATTCAAAAGGAATATATGTAACCGTTAATAAACTTAATGGTACCTTTATGGGAGTTTAATTTAACTCCATCGGGTGCTGCAGGAGCTCTACAATAAGAAAGAAACAGGCATGACGGTGATATTTTCTTTGCTCACATTACCTTGGGTTGTTGGTGTAATTTCTTTCTCAGTTACCTCTAGAATGCTACTTGCATGCCCTTGTTGTAGCTTCTTACTGCGACCCAGAAGTTATCACCTGCGGTCCGGGAGGAAGTGCACCTTTATAGTGATGATGCGGTATGGAAACTGAAAAAAGACTATTTTAATGCCAATTTCAAGATGAAGACAGACTTAAAAATTCTCTAGGGGCGTGAAGGTGTAATTGTTCCTATGTGGTTTCATGTGCCCCTATATTAAGTGCTGTTATAAAATTACTATTGAAAGGGCGGTGTTAGGGACAAAAAGTGAGTCTCGATGTTGCGCTTCATGTGCTCAATGCAAACCTCTATGAAGGGATAAGACAGGTTTACCACGGCAATGTGCAGTGTTAGAACTGGGGGTCTCTAGTTGGCAGAGGTAGGTACCTTTGTCCAAATAGGGACCCTTGCTTCTAGTCAGGGTAAGGAGGTACACTCCTGAAATAACCCCTGCTCACCCTCTTGGTAGCTTGGCACGAGCAGACAGGCTTAGTTCAGAGGCAGTGTGTAAAGCATTTGTGAACACATACAGTAATCCAGTGACAACACTACAAATGGACACCACACAGGTTGTATTATAAAAATAAGTATCTTTTATATAGATTTACCACAAGACCATAAACGACAAAAATAATCCACAATACTGTACTTTAAAGATGGTAGAATTAGCGTGACTCTCTTTAAATGAAAATGCGACACTTTGAGTTCAATGTACCTTAAGATGCGTAACGCAGGGCAACGAAAAGTGTTGCAGGGAAGGTGATGCGGTAGTCCCTTACACGCAAGGACGGTGATGCGTTGAAGATCTGGTGCAAAAGAAACAAAGCGGCGTCTTCTTGAGGTTGCGACAACGAAGAGGTGATGCGTGCACGCCCGACGGCCGTGCGGCGATTGCGATGAGTCTTTGGAGCCGCGACAGGCCCTGCGATACGCTTCCCTGGCGATGCGACGGCATCTGATGCGAGGTCGGCGATCTTCTCCTGGGATGCGGGGCGCGCCTCGTGTTGCGATGCGTCGGCGTCTGATGCGACGGCGACACTCTTCTCCGGTGCTGCGAGGCGCTTCGAAGGATGCGGCGCGCTTCTTCGGGGATGCGCCGGCGTCTGATGCGACGGTGACACTCTTCTCCGGCGATGCGAGACTCAGCGGCTGCGGCAACACGCTTCTTCGTGTTGAGTCGCGCTTCCAGCTCCCAGAGACACGCAAGTGTGTCAGAAGGTCCAAATTCCCAGCAAGGGAATACAGGGGGAGCTGGTGGGTGAAGTCTGTTGTCCCTGAGACTTCAGCAGGAGGCAAGCTCTAAAATCAAGCCCTTGGAGATCCTTCACAAGTTGATGAAAGTACACACAAAGTTCCCTTCTCCTTTCTTTGGCAGTCAGGCAACCACTGCAGGCAGATCCCTCTCAGTTTAGGGATAGTCTTCTCCTCAGTTTCTTCTTGGTTCCGCTCCTCAGCAAAGGTTTCTTCTTGTTTCCCAAAAGTGATCTAATTTCCTAGGGGTCTGGGTCCCCTTTTATACACCTTTTCTCTTTGTTCTCTGAAGGCAGAGAGGCCTTTGCCTAGTCCAAAACCAGTTCTGGTCAGTCCTGGAGCACTTTGTTTACAGGACTCCTTCTTTCCTTTCAGAATGTGGGGCAGAGTGCTCAGCCGCCCGGCAGGAGGTGGAGCCAGCATTGTGGAAGGCAGGCACAGCCCTATTCAGACCCAGGTGCAACTCCTCCCTCCACTCTGGATGCAGATCTCTCTATTCAGCCCTGTCTCCTGTAGCCACCCCCAGCCCCTGTCACTCAAACTCCAGATAAGGAATACACAACCTAGCAGAGGCAGGCTTGGATAGTTAGGCAAGAAAATACCTACTTTCTAAAAGTGGTATTTTCAAACACAGAATGTTAAAACCAACTTCACTAAAAGATGTATTTTATCATCCTGAGTTCAGGCATACTAAATTCGTTTTTCTACCATGTTCCCTGGGTCAGTTAGGATTATAAGGTGTAATAATCAAACTGCCCATTCTGGCCTATGGGGAGCAGGTAGCCTTGCAATAGTGAAAAGCGAAAATGGCTGTAATTCACTATTAGGACATGCCACACACACCAGGGCATGTCCTACCTTATACTAGCAATGCACCCTGCCCTAGGGCCTACTTTAGGGGTGACCAACATGCAGTAAAGGGAAGGTTTAGGGCCTGGTAAGTGGGTGCACTCACCAAGTCTACATGGCAGCCCTAGGCTGCACACAGGCTCTGCAATGGCAGGCCTGAGACACATTTTACAAGCTGCTTCTGTGGGTGGCACAACCAGTGCTGCAAGCCCACCAGCAGCATTGGATTTACAAGCCCTGGGCACACTCAGTGCACTGTACTAGGGACTGACAAGTAAACCAATCATCCAATCATGGAGTCACTAATACATAACACAATTTATCACAGGGAGCACTTGCACTGTGGCACTGAATAGCAGTGGCACAGTGCCCAAAGCATCTAAACCAGCAAAAACAGATCAATAACATTGGAGGCATCATCAAAAATGGAAGGGAGACCCACGCCAAGGATGCCAGGTCTAACATGCAGTATTATGTAAATGCAATGGCATTATCTTGAGTGCCCATTATAATGAAGTTGTCATTGTTTCTCTGTTGTCTATTCGCCTGTAATGTACGGGTTAAGAAACGTGTTTACTGGTCATATTTTGTTTCGTGTACACACGGGTCACTCTGCTGTTTTAGCATTAGTTGTTCAGTGTTTTAATGACAACCAAGGAATATTGTCATTTAATCCTTTGTCATATGTCCGTAAAGGGTATACCCAATCTTTTTCCTTCTCGAAGAGAATTCTTTATGCGCTTGGGTCTCCTTTCTTATCTAGAGTTTCAATGATGACCCATTCCATGTCCTTCATGGTGTGGTTCATGTTCAGAAAATGGGTACTCATATGTGTGGTTGATTTTTTACACTTTATGTTACTGCGGTGCTCACAAATTTGTTGTTTCACTTTACGACATATCATGCCTATGTATTTCAATTGGCTAGGGCATGTGGTCGTGTATATCACCTGCGTCGTATTGCAATTTGTGTGTCATCTGACTGACCAAATAATATCATCAGTCAACTCTAAAGTGTTGTTTTTTTTGGTCAAGTGACACACAGAACAGTGGCCACAATGGTGGTGTCCTTTTATAGCTTGAGACATCCACGGTATCAGGTTAGACTCCCTCTGATTTAGTCTTGGTCTTGTGTGGACTAGGATGTCCCGAATGTTCTTTGTTCTCCTATTGGAAAATCTGGGTTTGGGCCATTGTAGGTTTCCTGACGTGAGGATGTTCCAGTTTTTGTTAATTAACTTCTTTACCTGGTTTGAAGCTATGTTGTACGTAGTTACACAGGTGAGGATATCTTTATGCGGTGTTTTGGGTGTCACCTCAAAAAAGGTTCTCGCGGTTCTGAAGCGGAGAACCAAGATATACCGCTGCCTACGGGTTAGAGTGTGTGAGGGCCTTTGTACAACACTTATAGACCCTGGCTTTTTCAAGATATGTGGTTCATTCTCTTTTGATTATAAACTATTAAGCATGGAAGCAGAATGAATCACTGCTTCTTCCTCCCTTCTCTAGATTTTTTAGACAATAACTTCAGACAAGTGGGTCCTGAAATGTATTCAGTAGGGTTACTCTTTACCACTACTTACAACCTTGCTTCACCTTCCACCATCTTCAGACCACCTGATGGATGACCATCTGTCCCTGTTACAGCAGTAAGTGCAGGCACTTTTGGCCAATAAACTATAGAGAGGGTGCTGGTGCCAGAAGTTGGTCGTGGTTGTTACTCTCGCTGCTTCTTGGTGCTGAACGAAAATGGATGCCTTCATCCCATCTTACCCCTTGACCCTGTCAATGCCTTCCTCCAGAAGGACAAGTTCAAGATGCTCACCCTGGCAAGGTCTTGTCTGCCCTTGACTCGGAGACTGGATGGTAGCATTAGACCTGTAGGATGCTTATTTCCACATCCCCATTCTGCAGGCCCACAGACGTAAGCTACCATTTGTGGTGGGCCAGAAGCATTTTCAGTTCACTGTTCTCCCCTTTTGCCTTACCAGTGCCCCTCGGGTATTCATGAAAGTAATGGCGGTGGTCGCAGCACATCTTCAGAGGTACTAGTCTTCACCTACCTTGACGGCTGGCTGCTGACGGTGACTTGGCAGGCAGTCATCACCCACCTCCAGATTACAGAGAACATCCTGACATAGTTGGGGTTCACTATCAACATGCCGAAGTCACACCTGACTCCTTTGCAGATGCTCCCTTTTACCAAAGCCATTCTGGAAGCAGACATTTGGGCTGTGATCCCAGTGTTTCAGCCTTGGTCCTGGATCTCAGTAAGGATGACTCTGAGACTTCTGGAACTGATGGACTCCTTTATCCTGCTTGTCAAGCACGCCAGATGGACCACCATTTGGTCAATGGCAGACCCCTCTTCCTACCCAACAGTGATAACCTATGCATCGCTTCTGGGTTGCGCTGGCCACCTGCGAAAGTTGGAGATCAGAGCCTCTGGTCTCCGGCAGAGACTTAACTCCATATCAATCTAATTGAGCTCCAAACCATCCACTTAAGCATTGAAAGCTTCCTTTCCTACCATCAAAGGGAAACTGGTGCATGTGCTCATGGACAACACCACCTCCATGGGCTACTGCAACAAGCAGGGTGGGGTGGGGTCATGGACCCTGTGGCAGGAGGCCCTGGACCTCTGGACATGGCTGGAACACAAGGAGATATTGTGGCGGTATGCAACCTGGCAGGATCTCTGAATGCCAGGGTGGACGGACTCAGCAGTTGACACCTCGCAGATCACAAATGGCAACTACATCCGAAGGTGACACAAGGACAAGGACAAGGACAATGAAGACCACCTTGGTTTGATCTTTTTGCCACTGCTGAGGATGTCTAATGTCAGCACTTTTGCGCGCCTAAGTCATCTTAGTGGCTCCAAATTGGGCATGGAGAATTTGGTATCCCATACTCCTGGGTATGATCATCTGTCCTCAGATCAGGCTGCCCCTTCAGGAGAACCTCTTGTCGCAGCGTTCAGGCAGGTTCCTGCATACAAACGTGCACAAGTTCCAACTCTAAGATTGGAGACTGAGCTGCAACAGTTGAGGGTTTTTGATCTTCATTCTGAGGTTGTTGATGTGATTGTGATAGCCAGGCGCCCCTCAACTAATTCTGTATATGTTCTGCCATTGAGACAGGTTTGGGAAACGTTTGTGGCTTGGTTTACCACCAGGGAGATTGGCCCACTTTATTCCAAGCTGTACAAAGTGTTGTTGTTTGTGTTATTTCAAGTCCAGAAAGGACTTGCTGTGGGCACTGTTAGGGGTATCCGTCAACTCTTTCACCCTTTTTACAGTAGCCAGACCAGCCTTCATTGTTTAAATTGCCTGTTGTGGTGCACTTTCTCAAGGGTTTACAATACATTTTTCCCCCTTCTCTGTTCATGATGCCCCAATGGGATTTGAATTTGATTCTTAGGTTCCTCTTGTGTGCGACCTTCAAACCTCTGAACAGCTACTATCTCCAGCTGTTTACCCTGAAGACTGTCTTTCAAGCTCTCTCCATCAACCCACCATACACCACTTTCTACCTAGACAAGTTAGTTCTATGGACTCGAGCCTCCTATCTTCCAAAATTAGGGACTCAATTTCATGTCAGTCAGAACATCACCCTTCCGGCATTCTTTGCTTCACGCACCCCTATAAGGAGGAGCAGAGACTCCATCGGTTGGATCGAAAAAGGCTTCTTAGTTTCCATACTATTCATACCAGAGAACACCGGGAGGACAATCAGCTCTTTATCTGATTCGCCGGAGTAAAGAAAGGTAGTGCAGAAGAGGACTATCTCTCACTGAAACATGCTCTGCATTAAGATCTGCAATGCATTTTCCTAGAAGCAGGTTCTAGAAGTCTTGCAGGCTCACTGTCCTGGACATTTGCCAGGTGGCTGCGTGTGCGAAGCTCCATACATTCAAGAAGCACTACTGTCTGGATAGCCAGGCCCATTGAGAGGGGCACTTTGCCCCTCGACACTGCAGGACTTTTTGGTTTGAGCCAGCTTACAGACCCACCACCTGGGATGTACTTCTTTAGGGTCAGGTAAGAGTGGTGGGGCGGGGGGGGAGAAGTCAACAAATGACGGAATGGGGAAAATAAAATAAAAAAAATAAAACTACTTACCTTGCGCTCGCCGCATTGCCGACTCGGCGATGCGATGAGCGCAAGGTAAGTGGTTTTATTTATTTATTTTATTTCTCCATTCCATCGTCTGTCAACTCCCCTCCCCGCTCCCACCCTGCCCCACCACTCTTACCTGAACTGCCCGCGCCTTCTACTTTAGCATCTATTCAAGGGTGAGGAATCTGCAGTTACAAGTCTCTATCAGACGCACAAGGTACTTATCTTCAGGAACGCTCTATCAGTCCCACCAAGAAAGTTGCCAGGTCAGCCCCAAAACAGAGAATGACAATAAGTGCAATACTAAGTTCAGTTCAATCAAAAACAGCACAAGAACACTATGGTGACACAAATCAAACCCTCAGATATTTTGCGATCACAGTTAATACCACTGTATTAGGTCATTTGGGCTGGGGGTTACAAAGGTGGGGGTATCATGGTGCATAACCTAGACTGCCTGTAGTACATTGTGTATATCATACAATTGAATAACCTTTGATATGCCTTTATACCCTAGTATGCAGGAATTACATTGTGAAGGGCGCGCAATGTTGCAGGGAGTATAAAGAGCGGCCAACCCATTTGTTGTGTAGTTCCTAGGACCCCCCCCCCCAGGACCTGCACGTTTTTGATGACCTAAACTGAGGGCTTGGTGTGCAGACAGACTCTGGACACCCCCACAGGCTGAGTCAGCTGTTAGAACAGCTAGCTCTACGGTACCACTACCATCCCCCTGTATTCTACAGTGGTGTGTGTAGTTTCTGGCAACCACTGAACATGACAACCCCGATTCCTCAGGTATCGTGGAAACAATACGATATCTTTCCCTCAGTCACTCATGCTTGCTTTTCTCAGAATACACATAGAATGAAGATTGGAACGGTTTCAATAGTTATTTATTGGTCAAGCGTCAGTCTAGTGTGAAACATATTAGCTGCGACAATAAAAAGACAGGAGCAGACAAATGTGAATGCTAGTACCAATATCGTAAATAGCAGATACATTTCTACCATAGTGCTAATAAGATGAATAAAAGCAGATTATATAAAACAATAGCATTGGTGTACTCCTACAATGTGTAGCCTACCTAAATGTACCTAGCCTAGGTATGTGGGGGAAGCCTGCATATGTAAATGGCAAGATAGATCCTAATAGATCTGAATGGAGCCAACAAACCCCCGGGGAAGTGCTAACCCCTCACCTGATGGTTCTGAATGAAGGACCCCGTCTCTGCGTCGAGGATGGCACCCCGCAAGGGATGTCAGGTCTCTGCCGGTTGAAGGATCAGTCTGCAGAGTCTCGGTGCAGCCTGGAAGGAATTCTCCTCTGTCTTGTAAGGGGGAGTGAGGGTCTTTTATACTAAAGTGGTCACTCCGGGGTTTTTCTAGAATCAATATGTTTTGAAAACATTCGCTAATCCCCTGCTAATCCTTTTCTAAACAAACATGATCATGCACAGCTGGCTGTTGGCCATGGAGGAAAAAAAAGTGGTGACCCTTATACAGAATAAATCTACCATGACTGGGGACATGTTTATGTACGTCAGGTACAGGGATTAAGATATAGTACCAAGAGCTACTAGGTAAAAGGTCACCTATGTAAGACCGTTATGTCATGTGGATGGGACAAAATGTATGTAATCGGTATGTACATGATGGGACTAACCTAAAGGACATGATACCCACTCCTCATCAAAAGGTCAACAAGGTCAGCTATGTAATGATAGTAAATGCTAAAAAAGGCATAACAAATCCTTTATGTTAAAAGCATACTATATGAAAGGTATTCTTCCCCAAAAAGCGTTCATAAAAGGTCCTCTATATTTTGAATATAATGTCATTGTTTTTCTGAACACCTTGAAAGCCACTATGTTCATATAGAGCAGAGAAGACCTTCAATTTGGTACATATTTAAAAATTGCCCAAACGGTTCCCAGCACAGGAAAGGCCAGATTGTTTAAGAATCCTGCGCTGAAGACTCAACATCACTGTACATGTCATCCGCAGGAGGCAGTCTTTCTAGTACCTCCAGTATGAGATCCAATGAGCAGAGGTGGTCAGCACTAGTTCCCACGGCAGCCGTCGGGAAAGAATTAGATGCCTGTGTGTCTAAGACTGACGCCTGCACATCTGTAGTAGAGCCGATCTCCCTTCCAACAGGAGCTGAAGCGTCCTGTGGAGGCTCTAGGAATGCCATCATCAACATGGGAATACGCTGTGGACAACTGTGCACATGGGCCCATAAAGGTGCCAGGAGCATTGCCATGTCCGGTGGCCCAACCGATGGAAGTGTCAGACAGAGGTCCAACATGCACCGAATCCGCAAAAGAGACAGCGGAATGCTGGTAGAATGCAGTCAAGCCAGGCCGGTCTGAAAGACAGGAACCAATGCTCGCTCAGCTCTCGAAGCCGAGGTATACCCAGGAAGAACACCAATCGCTCACGACAGCATCGCTCCAGTATTGTTCTCTCCATGTCTCGAGTGATATTGACATTCATTGCGAAGCAATAGAATTAAAATCAGGATACCTGCCACTGAAAGCAGGACCAAAGGAAGCCCTCAAAAAACGCTTCCAAGTAAGAAGTGTATAAATGATGGAATCACTCCAAAAATGGTTTGAAAGGTGGTTAACAGACCTGATCCAATGCTCCTAAATAAGTGTACTATCCCCCTCGTATCAGACATGTTAACGATACGATGGACTATTTCTCCGAAATGAAGCGGGAAGTTCGTACGGCACAGAACCCGTATCTCTGCCGAAGACCTTGCCACTTGGAGATCAAAAGTCTCTCGGGCTGAAGCTAAGGCCATATTTTGCTGAAACAGCATGGCTTTCATTCTGCTCACAGAATCAAACCCTAAGTTGGATATATTCAGTGAAGGCCACAGTGGTGCCTCCCTAACTGTGCGAGCTGGGGGAAACAATACTTGCTTATAACAAATAACCCCGGAGTTGACGGTCACTAGATAAGCAATGCCGGACGTCATACCACAGCAGGCTTGGTCATTCAGCATCAAGTAACTCCCATTAGAAAGTAACTAAAAAACCGGATGAATTACGGCAGCTGGAGAACCCTTCAGGTATCAGGACAAGTTCGCTATTGACGCATTACATGGGCCGTGCAGCGATGCTTCCTTACACACTAAAGACCCACTTAAGGTCTTTTCGCAGTTTGAACCACTCAAGAAAACCTCCTTGTCCTTGTTCCTGCACCTATATGTGTATGGCAACTCCCAGGTTTCTCTTATGTACCCTTCGCCCAATGCTTCATACCTGCCTACTGGGTAATATTTCAGGCAGTATTGGAATTGGAACGTCGTGATTGGCAGTGTGATATAGCCATGAATTAACGATTCCGTAGATGGTGACTCTGCTACAGTAAAAGGTAATTTCTCTAGTTTTTCAATGAGCAGCATGGTGTACTTCGCATCTCTGCGTGCCATGGTCAATTGTCTTTCGGTCAGATTGTAAGCCGAAAACTGATTTGTGTCTTTAATGTATCGCCATGGAACGTGGCCAGAATGCAATGATTGAAGCGTCCTGCTGAAAAGCATAATAGCCCGTAGCTGAGTTTGCCCATGTTGTAGAATAGACAAATCTTGTTCCATTATGTCGATAGCTGAGTACACAATGTTGCCCAATGAATAAATACGAGACAAGAGTGTGGTCATGCCGTTGTCTACCACATCTAAGGCCTTTTCTAGGTTAATTCTATTGATTTCACGAAGTCTCTCTGCAGCTTCTTGTTGGGAGACTTTCCAAACCTCATTATAGATGGTATATAAGAAGCGCTTACTACGTGGTTTCTTGGGACCTGACAAGAAATCCCTAAAATTCATGTTGTCTGACAGAAGGGACAAGTGTTGTTTCACTGTGAAAGTGTCAAGGTCTTTAGCCAGTCTAGGCACAACTTCCCGACACTATAAGAAGTCACTACCCTGGGTCGTCTGTGTGTACATAACGTGGGTCGGGCCTATGGATACTAAACCCTTCGGTGGTACCCTTGAATCTTCCATTACACATATTCGTGTCTACAGGCCAAACCAACCAACCCTTCCAATCGGGAGATGATGAATTGTGCTTATTTGTACCATGTGTCCCTTCACTCGTTAGCGTGTTATTTGAAATACCCTTAATAGGTGTGGGTGAAGAGATTCTCTGTGTTTTCATGTCTTTGACTTTTGCAAACCCGTAACAGGTAGTCTGTTGTACTGTTCTGTTCAGGAAAATCATCTGTAATGGTATGAGGCAAGCTCTGAATAAAGCCTCAGTTCCCTGAACCTGCCACTCTCTTGTCCCCCAGATAGATTTTGTATCTATGGAGTCTCTCCATTAGTCGAAACCCTGTATAGACAGTTGGGAGATAAAAGGTGTTGAATATATCAGCTTTGTGTTTGTTAACATAATTTTCTTCGCTGTTGCATTAGATTGTGCAAGTTTGTAGTAAAACAATTCTGAATCGGATATATTGAACCCCGAAAAGTATGCAAACTTCTGTGCGAATGTGGCAGAACTACCTTGTGGTGTTGTTGGGCAATGTTCCCATTGATGATACACATTAGCAGTGCATGGTACACTTGCTCTATGCAAAAAATTATTACCATAATGTTGGTAACAAAACATGGTATTGTAATCAGTTGTATCCTCATACAATTCCCTGTAAGAAAATGCAGCAAATTGTTTTAAATCTGTGAGAATAGTATTAACAGTCTCAATGTCGCAATCATCAGAGAGTGTACTGGGGGTAATGAAATCATTTAAATACATTCTAAACAAATGTGGAATTTTTAAATGTTCAGTAGGGCCAAATACATCATATGAAACTTTATCCCAAACTATACCATCAGGCATTGGAACTGCTTTAATGTTCACCAGGGACAAGTCTCTTTGGTCACGGTGTGATGATGTATGTGGTTTCAGGACCAAGTTCACAGATTGTACTGCAGAGCGTTCTGGGAGGTAATGTCTGTTCAGAAGTAGAAAAAAGACAGTCACTGTGCCGATCCAAATTGACAGGTATACAACCCCTATTGCAAACCAAATATGCAACCAAGGTGGCACTAAGTAAGTCTTTTTGAGCAAAAGATAAAATTAGCTAAATTTTTCTTTCTTTGAAGTGGGTGGCGTTTGATCAGGTTCACTTGGATCTGAAGAGAAATCATTGAAGTTGATGAAGCAGCCAGACGCAGTTTGATCTATCTTTGGTAGCTCCGCAGGTTTTGTAGAACTGGCAGATCTGTTGTTTGAAGGCACATTAATGTAGACATCATTGTTGGGCCGAATTGCAACTTGCATTGTTGTTTCTTCTTGATGTTTTTTCAATTTCAACTGGTGTGATTTGTACTCTATTATTTGTTACTCTTTCACATTGTGTAGTGGAGTCTTGAAAGGTAATTAGTCTTTCCATCTGATCTTCCTGTATAGTAGCAAGAGGATATCTGCTCAGGACCCCACGCGGCCTACTATTGAGAATTGGCCACATGATGTGGTTTGATCAGATCAATGGAGACAAATCTTTTCTCTTTTTTGCCGGCAAGAGTCGGAAGAAGTACTGTTCTTGTTCCCACAACCGCCAGGACAGGTACAGCTGTTCTGTAAGATGGCCCAAACTCTCTTCTGTCCATGATCTTTTCCCTGAATAGGTCCCCAATCTGCGGGACCCAGGCAGGTCTTGCCGGTACTGGTTTCACTTTCCCAGTAGCGGTGCATTTGACTTGCACGTTGCTTTGTAACTCTCGGAATTCATTGAGTTCCTGTAAAACAGCCAAGTGGTCATTCAGTTCAAATGGTTTTGCATCCGCCACTGTGCTGGCACAATCGAGATCAGGTACCCACATTCTTGTCCCAAACAGGATTTCATAAGGGGTACGGCCTCCCAAGGATTTTCTTGGCATATTATTTAGTGCACTCTGGACCCCATATAGGTGATTAACCCATGTACTACCCGCGCCTAATACCCTAGCTGTTAAGGATTGCATTAGGTCCCGGTTTTTCCTCTCCACCACCGAATTACCCTTGGGATGGTAGGGGGAGGAGTACACAAGGCCACGCCCATACTTTCCATGGCTTCCTTGTAAGCCCTAGAGCTAAACGCAGGACCACGGTCGGAATGTAATGTGCCAATTGCATATGTACCGATGAAGACTCACAAATCCTTTATAAAAGTTTGAGCATCAGTCGAGCACTGGGGCCAAACCCATAGGAATCTAGAGCATGATTCCACTGCCACCAAGATGTACTGAATTTAGGGGGCCGCAGTGGCCCAAATAGACACATGCGAGAGGTCTGTCTTAAATCAGTAATGGGGTTTGCAGTGGCTTGTGAATGGTGCAACCCTTCATCTGCTGGCAAATATCGCACGTCAGGACATAGACCTTTGTTTGTTTTGTCAGCCTCAACCACCAGTAATGCTGCTTCAATAATGAAATTGTTGCAGTGACTCCTGCGTGTGCAGACCCCAGACCCTCGTGTGCAGCTAGAATTAAACCTAATCTGCGATATTTGTTTGCTATTACTCTATCCCCTACTCCTGGAATTTGAGCATGCGGTGTGTTGTGCGCATCTAACTTGTAGGAGTACTTGAGTGGAAAGCCTTTTGGCAGGACAGCAGAGCCGTTCTTTGTGGGATTGATAGCTACTAGTGTATCTCCGTCTATTCTTGTGTGAACAAGTGATTGCGGCAATGGCAGCAGTTCGCACTGTCGGCTTGGCGGCTTCATCAGCCAGTGAATTCCCTTCAACATGTATGCCAACACGCTGATGACTCAAAGTGTGAATAACTTGAGCCCGTGGCAGGCATGCTCTCAGCTTTGCCACTTGTTCCCATAACAATTGATGTTTTATCGTGCAACCCTTGGAGTCTCTGAACCCATTCTGGCCCCAGTAGTGAAGATATTCATTGTAGGATTGCACACAGTAAAATGAATCGCACACAATCAGTGTGGGGAATTCCCGATCCGTATACTGTAGCGCTAGTATCTGGGCTTTCAGTTCGGCCAGCTGCTCTGTATAATCTCCCAGAGATTGCGTAGTCGTATTGCTGGGATTGAACTTACCATCCCTCATCCGACCTTTCACTATAGCACATGCTGCGCTCTATTGCTGTTTACTTCCATTAGCCGGTTGGGCAAAACCATCAGTGTAAATGATGTATTCATACTGATCTAGAGGCAAGATTTCATTCGGGAGAGGGTATTCTTGTTCGTACTGCAGGAATGCTTGTGTTTTCAGTGTAGGAACATATCTGTATTCTACATCTGTTGCAGTGAGAGAATTAGCCCAATGTATCCATCGTGGATGCAGTGCCTTCGCATTTGGAATGCTGGCTTTGGTTACCACTTCTAAAGTCGGTATCAGGGTCACAACGATAATGCGTTTCCCCTGTGCTAGTGCTCTTTCTCTCCTTACAGCAGTCTGTACAGCCGTCAGTATTTTTCTGTAGCTGCAAATCAATTTTCAGCATTCATGTACAAATGAGAATTTGTACGCGATTGGAACTGTCTCACCTTCATTGAACGTGTTATAAGTATACCCTGACAACCCGAGACGACCCGTAATACCAGGTTGCGGACGTTTACTCGTGTCTGCAACTGTTTTGAAGCTATCATGTCAGCTTGAACTGAACGTAGAGTGTCTGTATGTTTTTGAGTCCACTTGTTTGCAGTGAAATCTGGTCTGATTAAGTCATAGAAAGGTTTGACTCTTTCTGCGTAGTCTTGAATATATGTTCTGCCAAAATTTAGAAATCCTAAAATGGATTGTAAACCCTTCAGAGTTTTAGGAGGCTGTATTAGTGCAGATTTTTCTAAAACGTTCACGGCCAGGCTTTTGCCTTCACTTGACAGCTCATATCCCAAAAATAGGATGATGAGATGGGCAATTTTTGATTTTTTGAAGTTAAATTTGTAGCCCCAATTGGCGAAACCAACAACTATGTTGTTCACCCTGCACAAGTGTTCAAGTAATTGATCATCCGTCTGATAAATATCATCTACGTAGGACACTGCCTCTTCATCGCAAGTTTGTAATAGCTCTGACACTCTTGCCGAAAATAATCCGGGGCTGTTCTTATAGCCTTGGGGCAGGCGACAAAATTGACGCTAAGTACTGAGGGCCGAACATCCTGGTAAATATCTGCTTTGGAGGAGCTATATTTTGCCAGAAGAATCCATTCGAGATATCTAGTGTTGTTTTGTATTTCTTCCACACAATGTTATTCATTATTGCAGCACTATGTGCGTTCTGAACAGCAAATGTTTTTGTGTATGTGTTCAAGTGTTTATAATCTAAAACCAAACAATATGTGTTGTCAGGTTTCATTACGGGAAACAAAGGGTTGTTCATTGGTGAGGTGCAAGATTCAATCACTCCTTGGTATTCTAGTTGGTCTAAGATTTCTTTGACTTGTTTCTTCGCTTCATTTTTAATAGGGTACTGTCTCTGTGGAGTTGGAGTAGTTTTTAATGGGATTTTGTGGTGTTTGGACTCCATGTCCCACCCCACATGGTTGCAGTATAATGCCGGAGCTAGCGCCTGCGCCCACTCCTGCGCATATGAGTGTTTTAAGGAAACAGGAACGAGGTCAGAAAAAACAGGCAAATGACGCTTTCACCTTTTGAGCAATCCATTATAAATTCAGGTGGCCAATCTTTTTCTGCTAACAGGATGTTGTATCCAAATGTCAAATTATCCCAAAAGAGACCTTTAATTTTCCTTGAGATGTCCCCCTTTATTTGGAGATTAATTTTGTGTAGACGGTGTGGGACACTCACTCTTGTATCAGGTGTTTCCACCGTGATATATTCATTCAATACTGCTGTCACCAGAAACTCCTTCAGGTTCTGGCAAGCTATTGTTACTTCTGTCACGCTGTCTAGATTGTCATAGCCCATTCCCCGTTCAGAAGCTGAGTCCTCAGTAACGTGGGCATTTCTCATTTTTAAGCCAGCTACTTTCTTCTTTTTAATTCCAAGATAAGTCAGGACAAGTGAGAAATCGTCATTCAACACGGAAAGGATTCCAATACAAGGTTTACTAGATTGTGATATTTATATGTAATGACTCGTTTCAGAGACTCCGAGTCAGGTAGAAAGAGAACAGTGACAGCCAACAGGTGTTTCGCCCCCTTTACATGGCCATCCGTCCTGGGGCTTCCTCAGGGCATGGTAAAATCTGATCAGGACAAGGTATAGTCCAGTTAGGTCCGCTCGTCGTATTGTACTTCTCAGATTTTACCACGCCCTGAGGAAGCCCCAGGCCGGATGGCCATGTAAAGGGGGCGAAACACGTGTTGGCTGTCACTGTTCTCTTTCTACCTGACTCGGAGTCTCTGAAATGAGTCATTACATATAAATATCACAATCTAGTAAACCTTGTATTGGAATCCTTTCCGTGTTGAATGACGATTTCTCACTTGTCCTGACTTATCTTGGAACTCTCTTGTCGCCAGTGGGGTAGGGGCCTCCCCCTGTCAAGGACAAGTACCTTTCTCATACTCTACTCAATTAAATACGACCAGTAAAGGATCGGGACCGATCACCCCCTTTTACCTTGAAGACTTTCTTCTTTTTGAATTGAGTCTTAGCTTTAGGTTGCTCTTCCTGTTTGATAATGAATTTTTTTTCTGACCGTCCTTTCCTCTCCGAGCTTTTTGATGAACCCTGAAAGGAATGAAAGGAACGTGTATCAGTATCCTGATAATTGTCAGGTGTCCTAATGTTATCACGATTCCTAAGGTTGTACCTCTTTTCAGAGGACTCCCGTTGGGGAGACCCACCCCTTGATCGTGAAGTGTTTCTGTTATTATTATTTTTGGATTGATTATTATTATCCCATTTCTTTTTAGAAGAACTGGGTGCTTGCTTTGAGTTATCCTTGTCAGAATTACCCACACTTGTGGTTTCCCTGGTTTGGCTCCCAAGCTATCTCTACCTAATGTAGCATAGGTTTCTTCAATAATTTTTGGTAATGCGCGCTCCTGATTTGCAGGAGTTGTTTCCTTAAGTGTTGGCGTATGGCCACCGCTGCTGCTTCCCCCTTGATGTTGCTCTGCATAATTGCCAAGACTTGGTCAAAATTACCCATTACTTTCATCCCCAAGTCCAGGGCAGATCCTGCCCCGTACTCATTCTGTATCTGTTTCAATACTTCAGGAATAACTTATGTGGTCGTCACGGTACCGTGTATTCTAACGTGTACTGCAGCAAATATTGTTCCCCATGTGGTAAAATCCTCCAGTGAGGGAACCCTTCCCATTGGCAAGCAAATTGTTAACATTCTGTGTTTTTCCTGCGGACCCATTTGGGGAAATACTGCTTCCAACTGTGCTATTTTGTGAGCAATCCAGAATGGTACTTGATCCCTCTTTGATGGGAACGCACCCATTATTGCTTTTAGTGTCTGTGGACTAATTATTGGTGTGTGATGGGACTGGACTGTACCAGGTGGAGCAGGTCTTGCAGGTTGTAATGTGAGTGTTCGAATGACGAACTGGACAATGTGTCTGTATAGCCTGACTATTTCTTTGTATAGTGTACGCACTTTCCCTGCTGGGAGCGTGTCTATTTCAGGAGGTGGAGTGTAAGTCACTAAGACTGGCCATGTTGCTTCTCCTATGCTGAGCGGACCAAGTCTCAAGACTGAGGTTGTGTGTTTGAGGGCGCCTTTAAACCAGTTGTTATGTTGCTGGTATGTTAACAGGACTTCAATGTCCTCGTATGGGATGCATTCTTCTGGTGGATCCACTTCCATGTATTTGTGGAATAATAGTGTCTGTGGATCTGCAGGTGGGAATTTCACCCAGGAATAGAATACCTCTGATCCGAACACCTTGTGTGCCTCAATCACGAAGGTGACATGACCACCTGTTGCAGGTAATCCATGTTCTAACAATTTCAGAGTTACTGCCTGTCTGCAGTTTTCTGTAATGTTAAGAGCGTTAGCGAACTCCTCCTCCCCTGAACTATTTGAAGGCTCAGTCATTTTTAAAGGAGGAGAGTAGAAGAGAATAGAAAAAGGTTTTAAGTGATAGGGGTTTGCACAATGTAGGGAACTTTTAATCCTTACAAGCTTGTCTAAACCTTCAGCCAATATACAGGTGTACCTGCTCAGCTGAGGCGGATTATCCTTCCCAGTTCAGACGTCTCTGGAGAAATGTGAGTAGGACTGTCTGAGAAAGCATGACTGAACTACTCAGATTTAACTGTTAATATAAGAACCAAACCAACGTTGGCGGCGCCATGTTGTGTAGTTCCTAGGACCCCCCCAGGACCCCCCCCCCAGGACCTGCGTGTTTTGGATGACCTAAACTGAGGGCTTGCTGTGCAGACAGAGTCTGGACACCCCCACAGGATGAGTCAGCCATTAGTGTCACTACCATCCCCCTGTTTTCTACAGTGGTGTGCGTAATTTCTGGCAACCACTGAACAAGACAACCCTGATTCCTCAGGTATCGTGGAAACAATACGGTATCTTTCGCCCCAGTCACTCATGCTTGCTTTCCTCAGAATACACATAGAATAACGATTGGAACGGTTTCAATGATTATTTATTGGTCAAGTGTCAGTCTATTGTGAAACATATTAGCTGCGACAATCAAAAGACAGGAGCAGACAAATGTGATCACTTGTACCAATATCGTAAATAGCAGATACATTTCTACCATAGTGCTAATAAGATGAATAAAAGCAGATTATATAAAACAATAGCATTGGCGTACTCCTACGATGCATAGCCTACCTAAATGTATCTAGCCTAGGTATGTGGGTGAAGCCTGTGTATGTAAATGTCAAGATAGATCCTAATAGATCTGAATGGAGCCAAGAAACCCCCGGGGAAGTGCTAACCCCTCACCTGATGGTTCTGAATGAAGGACCCCGCCTCTGCGTCGAGGATGGCACCCCGCAAGGGATCTTAAACACAAGTGGGGCTGCTCCTAGTGAGGTGATCTACAGGTGATTAGAGGTGCGTGATTGGTGGGGGCATTTTACAAAAAGTGAAGGACTGGCCTCACACACCACCTGGTGTCATGCTTCATCATAGGCCGTCCTCGCCCTCTAAAAACTCGGTTTGATAGAGGGCGGGCATACACCTGACGACAGGGATGCACTTCTAAACTAAGTGGGGGCCTGTGGAGAGGACATAAAGTTAGTATTGGTAAGTGTATTCTGTGAATACCGAAAATTACTAACTTTACGTATTTCACGTAAGTCAGTTCAGTGAATCAGGCCCAGTATTTCCAGGAGATCAGCGGTCAGGAGTCGGAGTCAGGCTTGCAGTGACCTACTGGTCACTTTTCTAGTTGTTCATGTGTACCAGCCACTTCCCGAGAGCTGGCTTACACCCCAACCCACACCCATCCAACACAGGCGTCACAGGACATGTGACCCTCTTAATAAAAGGGCCGGGCGCACGTGCCTTGGGCCAGTTCTACCCACTATAATACTGTGTCCATGTCTTTCTCTATACATTGCAAGGCTAAACACAGCAGTTTGAATTACGGAGAGATAAGGGTGCAATTGAACCGGTATTGTATTCACTGTCTCTGCTGTGTCAGCTGTTGATTATGGAGATGCCGCAGAGCGATGTTGAATGCTTCATTCGATTACGCGGCAATAGTCATGTGCGTTTTGTAACCCATTCTGAGGTAAAACTGGTTATTTGGTGCACGCACATTTATTTCTGCAACTTGGGCATTGATTATGCTTGTATGAGATTTCAGAAAAAAGAACATTGGTGATTCAGCATTACTGTGGTGCCAGAGAGCACATGAGAAGCATTGATAAATAAAGTTTTAAGAACATTTTCTGGGACTGGAAACTGTGCAAGGTGAAAACCAAGAGGCCGGTTGAAAATATAGCAATAAATGAGTGAGGTGATAATTGCAGATTCCTTTATCGCCTAAAACAGGTGTGGCGAATCACCTAGAAATGGTAAAGGACCCCTGTGAGACACAGTGAAAGAAGGGCATGGTGGGTATACTATTGATGGTGACATGTTAGTATCAATGCATGAATAAAGACAGTACAGTTGATGGAGAATGAGATAATGATCCCTGTTATTGGTTATGTTTCACACGTAATGCCACATCCACTATGTTCACAGCAGACTGAGGGAAAAGATTCAAAGTCCTTTATTTTTTCAGGTAGTTTGAGGGGGATAAGAGTTAGCTCGTAGATTCTATGTATACCAGGTGAAGGATCATTGTATAACCTGTTTGTCTTATTTCTTAGGTCTCCCTCCCAGCTGTTCCCAACCTCCCTTCCCTTTCCCTCACTTGATCACCTCAATATTCTGCGCTATAATAGTACACAGAATTAGAGCTGTCGAGAGGTGGACCATCTTGAGAATCGATCCGATCCTGAGGACTCATCTGGCTGACAGAATAACAAGCCCACTAACTTTTTGTCCTCCTGGTCAGTTCAATATCCATGATGGTTACCTAAGAAGATGTATTAAGGCAATAGCGCTAGTTCAGCAGGATACAGCAGAATCACAGGTCGAAACTGCTGCCTTACAAGACAAGGTAGAGAGAATGCAACAGAATCCCTTTGATGTTAGTTCAGGGCGGTTTACAGGGCGACAATCCTGGCAGCCAGGGCGAGGGGTTTTACCCTCGCCCACTTAGATTCCACCCATCTCACTAGAAATCCCCACACCCATTCCTCTGGCAGCAATTTCATGGAGATGTAAACAAGGTGCAAGTGTTTCTAACCCAAGTTCTCCTGCATTTCACTTGTCTGCCATGATTCTTCCCTACTGTTCAATACAGAGTGGCGTTCATAATTTTGTATTTGACTGGTGGCGTTGCCCAGTGGGCTGTCCCTTTAGTTTGTAGAGATAACCCTATGTTGCATAATTGGGACAACTTTCGTTCAGAGTTTGTGAAGGTATTTGATCATAGAGCCACAACTTTCTCAGCAGATTGGAGCTCAAACAAGGGAATAAGGATTTAGTGACATATCTGAGCACATTTCAACGTTTAGTTGCGGAAACAGATTGGCCTGAGGTGAAAAAAGTGGCATTATTTCGTCAAGGCTTAAAAGTTGAGTTGAAAGATGTGATAGCTCAGATGGATCTGCAACCACAAACATGTACCAATCTTATTAATCTTATTCTTCGATTGGACCACCAATTCATGGAGCGTAAAGGTGACAAAACGAGAGGAGGTCGTCCATCCATATGTTTTGACAAGAATAGAGCCGTTACCACAGGAACCAAAGTCTCAACAAAATCCATTGAATTAGGAGCTGTACGAGCCTCTCTTTCCAAAGAAGAGAGAGAACAAAGGACAAAAATGGTTTATCATTATATTGCAGATGAATGGGGAATTTTGTAAAAGAGTACTTATTCAAGCAAAAAGGTAAGTCTGTTCCCTTAAAATCTTTCATTTATAAAGGTCCCCAATTGAGTTCTGGACACAGGTAACTACCAATTTGGATTGGATTCTGCATCCACAGGCATGTACAGTTCAGAAAGCCACTGATGTCAGTGCACATGAATGGTGCCTATATAGGACACCGCACATCACTTCCAAAGCGCAGCGACATTGGCGCAGGGAAACTGCTAAAGATTTTCCAGATTCAGTGTGACATCTGGAGCAGGAGAATATTCAAAAGGTGAGAAATCTGTGGTTAGATAAAGTCTTTACCAGAAAGAGCATTACCGTAGGTAAGTAACTTGTTCATCTGGGTTCACAATTAGAAGTGGTCATATTTGCAGAATATGGGATTTATCAGTGTTCAGATTTCACATGATAGAATCTTTACCTTACTTGGTGAATGTTTTTTTATACGTATAATGAAATATGTTTGTCTTAAAATGACTTTCCAATGCAATGTGAAAGAAATTAGGTTATTAGTTAAAGTGAGTAAAAGGGGGTGATGCCCCACCTTAAGCAATAAACACAATCCTTGACAGTGTGAGGCACTAAAGTCACTAAATTAACCTGAGCTCAACCCCCCAGGTAGCTATGGCACACAGCAGTCAGGCTTAGCTTAGAGGTAATGTGTACAGTATTTATGCAGTACAAAAGAGTAATAAAGTAAAAACACCACAAAAGAAAAATCCCAAATCAATCCAGAAAAAAGAAATACATTTTAATAAATTAAATGACACCAAAATGACAAAAATGCAACTATGGGGACCAGAGATAGGGCTTTTTATAGTTTTAAATAAAAATAGCGCAATGAAAACTAAGCGCCAACTGTGATTAAATGGTAACGGTAGATCGGGACCTAGGTGTGATTTGAGGACCATCATGATGGAGCGTGAGTCAGATACAGGAACTAGTTACGACCTGGTCGGAAGTTTTACCTTGGGACTTAGACTCAAGCATGGAAGTTAAAAAGCTTCAGCGTGGCAAGGCAGCAGACTATAGCCTAAAAGTACTCCACAAGGTTGGATAGATGAGGTCCAGTGAAGCCGCTGGTTTTTGGCAGGAAAGCTACAGAAATTAAAATTTCACTCCTAAGCAAGGTCCCACACCAGCAAGATACTTTTGTTGCCTTCTCCCGGTCAAGATTTCTTCGTTCCCATTTAGCAACTTTTCTACAGCTCGGATTCTTCCAGTGGGGAAAGGCTGCAGCATGTAGCTGAGAAGGGCTCTATGAGTCCAGAGACTTTCTCTTTGAATTCCTGCTAGTTTGGATCTGGTGCTGCAGAAAAGCTCTGAGCGGAGGAAACCGGACTCTCTAACCCAGTAGCAAAAGACCCCGGCCGGATCGGCTTGGGAGGTTTGTCCCCATCCTCCAGAGGTCTTTGGAGCAAAAACGTTTCTAAATTCCAGGAGTTCAGGATTCATAGAAGAAGTCTAGCCTGACACAACCAAGGTTTCCATGACCCTAGGACAGCACTCCAGTAGAGGTCAACAGCAGGGTCCACAGGCAGTTCACTTGGAACTAGTCAGCTGGGTATTTGCAGGAAAGGCCTCTTGCAGCTTGTTATGTATCCTGCCAGAGGAACAGAAACACCGGCCCTCACCCAGGCCTTTGTCTCTGCTCTGGAAACAGTTTTCACACCTCATTCAAGCTTGAGCAATTCAGAGGGCTGCAACTGGAGGCCAGTGCAGAAGGGCCTCCAGAGGCAAAAGGTAACTTTCTAAAAGTACTTGGTTCTTTAATATTTCTTAAACAAATGACTTTAATAGTGAATTGGGCTTTTAATAAATGTTAAAAAGAGTCCAAGAATGAAATTTTTAGTCGTTTCCTAGCCAAATATAGCATTATTACATTTAATATTGCAACCTAGTTTTTTCTTATTGAATAGCTAGCCTTGCAACAGTGAAAATAGCTTTTAGGAGCTAGTCATTGTAACAACATGTCTAATAATAAAATTCTATATGTCCTGCTTTTAAATACCATGCACCCTGCCTTATGGGCTATATGACCTACTTAGGGATGATTTATTAATATGTTAAAGGGTTTTTCTTGACCGGCTAAATTGAAAGCTGCTTCAGTCAGGCTAGAATGTTAGCCCTAGGCCTTGTTTGCACTGCCTCTGTAGTTGATGGCACTAGTAGCTTTTAACTTGCAGGCCCTGAAAACACTTTGTAATATATTTGATAAGAACTTATAGTCAAGTTTTAGGGTTACACCAGTTCAACCATGTTTAAAGGGGGAGCACAGGCACTTTACTCCTGGTTAACAAGACTAAAGTGCACAGAGGTCTGCAGCCATCAAAAACAGATAGGGTAAAAAAGTGGGGATGTGGGGGTACACTATGCAAAAGATGGTCATTTCCTACATAATGCATTTTTTTGGTGTGTCTTTTGAAGTCGTCTTTGATTTTGAATCCCATAAACCAGAATGTTTAAAGCTTTTGGCCAATTAGTAAGCAAAATACTTTCTTGATTGAAAATTAATTTTATATAATTATTTATTCTTGTTCTAAAAAAATTGATTGGCATTTATATCAAGCAACATCTAATAAATAATTTGAAGAACATAATTATGTGTTCTACCACCATCTTCACAGTTCAAGCAGTAGCATGTTAAATGTGTACTAATTAAAATACTATACTTGAACATGTGCAGTGCTGTTCTCTTATTCTTTTTTTGAAGGTACAAGATGCTATTTGGACTGTCGTCCCAATAATAAGACTAAAAAAAAAGAACAGAGATGCTAGGAAATTTTTCAGAGTGGGAATGCTGCAATCAAAATTACATCACTAAACTCAGAAGGATTGCGAAAAATCCAAGCGTCACACAAAGAACAAGTATAGCTAATGAGCCATGCCCATTCAGCAAGAGAGCAGTAAGGGTGTGGTATGTAGTTTCTGGTGCATTTTGGACCACACTGTCACAGAAATATTACTAAACCATTGTGTAGTAGAGCACTGTCTTCAAAGACAGCAAATTGTTCATGGAAATTGACACTAAATTTGCCTACACACAGTTTTGCTGATAGAAATATATAGAGCACAAACAATAATTTGTGGAAATCAGGTTTCAGCAAATATTTGTCATTTGCACATCACCAAGTAAAGTGTCATGATTTGTTCTGCTCCTATTAAAATCTTTGGTTTTATTACACTTCAGATTTACAAAAATAAAGTGTTTCATTAGTGCTTTCCTAACTGCTGATATATTTGAAATACTTGTGCAGTTAATTCATAGGTATTTAACTTTTGTTGTGTTTTTGAAAAATAAGATATCCTGCAGTCTTTCCTTTCACACCAGTAAGATAGTGGTATAGTTCATTTTACAAAATCCTCAGTAAGATAGTGGTATAGTTCACTTTAAAAAACCCTCTCACTTTACAGTCAGCGAAAGAAATCACCAATCTCCATGTTAAAAAAGTAACCAAATTTTGTTAGAAGACATAGCCTGACATTTAAACTCTGACTTTGAATGCACAGCAAATGTAACAAGATAAAAAGAAAACTTGAAGGCATCTTTATTACTCATTCACCTTCCAAACTCCAGCATAGTTATTTTGTAGGTGTAGTGGTCTGCCCCTGCGCACCTCTACTTTGAGTGCCTATGAAAAAAAAAAGACCCAGACTTAAACAGACACACAGCTTTACAGGCATATCCAACAGACTTCTGTAGGATTCAGATTCCGTTCTCCTTTCAAAGATATTGCGCTTTGAATCCATAAACAGTAAAGTAGCATATATCTTTCCATTTCCTATTCCACTCCAAAAACTTAGATGATTAATACTCCAACTATTTTTAGGATTTGCCGATAACTTCTTGGAAAAGACGCATACTCTTTCAATACTATGTTTGTAGATTGTAAATTTATTCTGAAGTTCCAAAATTTAACTCAGAAACAAGATGACTATAATTATATCCACCATAAATATATCCCTTATAAACAGCCCCACCCAGAGTTCTCCAACGAGCATTCACCTATGGCATGAGAGATATGGTATGGCGATGGACAGTTAGGAGTTTATTCAAATGGAGAAGCCCCGATTATATGTGGCACACAAGGCACACATGAGTTTGTGGTGGATTTTCTGCACCCCTCGCATAGTGATATTACCAAAATTAGTCGCTGAAATTTACACAGACTCTATCTAACAAAGAACTGTTTCTTCTTTATCATGGTACATCTTCAGCTTGAATGGATGCCTTGAAAGTGTGTGTACTGGAAAGAGGCGGACAAGAACAGCTTTTTGAAACCAGAGTAAACCTCTATGCCGACCTATTTTATTTAATCAATGACCTTGAAAGGTTCTGAGCTGCCACACCTCAATGCATATCATACATTTATATAACGTTCACAAATATGAACTGATTAATTAGACATAATTCTATGCTATTAAAAAAATGTATTTCTTTATTTATTTCATTATGAAAATACATATAAATCTCTAAAGTTCACACATAGACATTTAGTAATGACACAATTAATATATTAAGTTTACACAGTATTTCTTTTACAATTCATTTAAAAAAAAAATTGGACATCCCACACAAATAGAATATACAAACAATAAAAAATTACTCACTGTCATCATTCATTCAGTCCCACTAACATACTGTCACATGTACTCATTCACACAATACTCTTTCAACCACATACTCTTAAAAAGTAAGAGGAGGATTTATAGACCCTCTGGTGGATTGTTAAGGTATTCAAGGAACACCACTTTAGGAGAAAAAATTCTCTAAAGTCACTTTGTTGAAAACAGTTAGCGGTCTACGCGCGTTTCAGTGGAAAACCACCTTCCTCAGGACCCGGTTTACTGGAGATTCATAAAAAAATAAAGATGTAGGGATGTCTTCTTAGAGCCACTGTAGGCGGACCTTTCTCAATATAAGACCCTCTGAGGTATATCCAATACATTCAATTATCTTATATTAAAAGTTGTATTTCAGCAAGTACACCCTTTCTTCTCACATATATCAATTAAATAGTCGAGGGTACGAAAAAAGCCATCCAAGTTTGTTAGGTCAAAGTAAGTTGCACCAGTCACAAATATAGTCCGTGCTGCACGCGTGGTCTGTCCTCAGCTCCGTGCAAAGATGCTCTCTAAAAGAATGTTGAGTTCCGATCTTCAAGAGCAGCTTTTTGTCCTTTGATAGCCTTTACTCCTAGCAGCTATAAGAAAATTCACCCTTTGGCTAATTCTTGCGATTACGTCACAATTGTTCCTCCATCTCTGACTTTAACACTCTAACATGAAAGCTCATTATGATGAGGCTCGGAAAGCTTCCGAGCACAGTTCGGAGGCTTTCCGAGCCTCATTGTGGTTCCAAAAATGACAGGCTCATTACAATGGAGGCTATGGAGTTTGAAACCGGCCAGACATTCCAGCTGGCTTCCAACGGGCTCAAGGAGCCCATCGGCCAGTCGTAACCGGCATTTAATCCCTATGGACGGCGTCCATGCCGGCCTGATTACGATGTCAGTTTCCAGCAGGGTTTCCATGCCAGGCTTTCCGACATGAAAAGCCTGTCAGAAAGAGACTTTGGGAGTCCCTAGCAGTGCCCCCTTCAGCCAGCCGCTTCCGGTTGGGGGCTGAGGGGGCACCTATGGTGCCCCCCTGTTCATCCCTGCACCATGTGCTCAGCCCCCCTCCCTTTAAAATGAAAAAAATGGCCAAGCCCCAAGGGATGGGGTCCCCGGGGCCGAAATCGGCCTCACGTCGCCCCCCTCGTTTTTTTGGTAATTTTGTTTTAAAAAATGGGTTAGGCCCCGGGAGATGGGGTCACTGGCCCCAAAATAATCAAGAGAAGTGGGGGCCACACAGCCCACCTTTTCTTTAAAAAAAAAGAGGAAGCTGGCAACTCGCTGGAGGCCCCCCCTCAATGCACTACTCTGCAAACGCGCCTCCTAGCGAGCTCTTGGTTGGCGGATGAAGTCCCCTTCGATGCTGAAGATCCTTAGGGGCCAACTAGCCCACCTGTTACCTCCAGTAAGCCCCACACAGTAGGATTGCTGAGAGGTGGTCGGAGACCACGTCCCTTTTTACAGCACTGTGCAAACGCGCCTCTTGGTGCACTGCCGGTGGGGCGATGAGGTCCCCTTGTGTCCTGATGACCTCAGGACTAAAGTGGACTTCATCCCCCAAGCAGCAGTGCACCAGGAGGCACGTTTGCAGAGTGCTGTAAAAAGGGGTGTGGTATCTGAAAAGGGGCATGGTCTCTGACCACCTCTCAGCAATCCAGCTGTGTGGGGCTTACTGGAGGTAACAAGAGGGCTAGTTCACCCCCAAGGACCCTCAAGAGCCAAGGGGACTTTATCCCCCAACCAAGAGCGTGCCAGGAGGTGCATTTGCAGAGTGGTGGAGAAAGGGGGTGTGGCCTGCAACCACCTCTCAGCAATCCCACTGTGTGGGGCTTACTGGAGGTAACAGGTAGGCTAGTTGGCCCCTAAGGACCCCCAGCAGAGAACTGGTTGAGGGATGAAGTCCACTTTACTCCTGAGGGACCCTGGGGGCCAAGAAGCCTTCCTGGGACCTCCTGTAAGTCCTACGCAGCGGAATTCCTGAGCGCTGGTTGGAGGCCCAGCCCCCTTTATCCACCACTCTTCAAACACAACTGCTAGTTAAAAAACCATAGAAAGTTACTGAAAAAACCACAGGTTTCAGGTATGTTATAGTTAGAAATTTGCATTTAAAAAACCTTAGATATTCACTGACAAAACCACAGGTTTCAAGGATTAAGGGGCACATGCATCAAGCTAGGCAATTGCGATTCCTTAATAGCGATTATTAAGGAATCGCTATTAAGGAATCGCAATTGCCTATGCATGTAGGTTTTGCAAAAATATTTGCGATTCCTACACATTCCTTAATTGCGAACCGCAAATTGCGATTCGCAATTAAGTAATGCCTTCCAATTCATTCCTATGGGCCTAGAGGCCCATAGGAATGAATGGGAAGCCATTCGCAATTTGCGAGTACCAAATAGGTACTCACAAATTGAGAATGCAATTTGAAGGGTGCTAGGGGGCCTTAAAGGCCACCCTGCTGCACCCACAAATTTGGCATCTGTGCTCCTGTGGCGCACACATATACCCTAAGGGCATATGTGTGCGCCACATGGCACTTTGAAAAATGCACTTTTGTGCATTTTTCAAAGTTTTGCTAATTACCATCAACTTGCAGTTGATGGTAATTAGCGTTTCCTAAATGCGAAGTCGCATTTAGGAAAGGCTTTGATGCATCCCAAATAGGGAATCGCAATTTGTGATTCCCTAAAAGCAATCGCAATTTAGGTAATCGCAAAATTTGCGATTAACTATATTGCGAATGGGTTTGAGGTTGATGCATCCCAATTGCCTAAATACCGGTCGCAAAGGGGCCGATTCGCAGAATCGGCCCGTTTGCGATCAGTATTTAGGTTGATGCAAGTGCCCCTTAGTATTTAAAAAAACTTAGAAATTCATGGAAGAAACCACATCAGTGATGTCACTGACCATGTCATGAGTGATGTAATATGAGATGTCATCAGATTTGCATTGCAGGGGCGTGAGTTAAAGTTAGCTCAGCTAACTATAACGGCTAAATTTCTCTGGTTTTGTACGAGTGAAATGTCAGACTAACTATAGCATTCCCGTAACCTGTGTTTTTTTCCGTGAATATATACATATATATATATATATTCACTGAAAACAACCACAGGTTTCAGGGACGTTATAGTTAGTTGGACATTTCACTCCTACAAAACCAGAGAAATTCGGCTGTTATAGTTAGTTCAGCTAACTATAACTCGCGGCCCCGCAATGCACTGCTGATGACGTCACAAATTACATCATTCATGGCATGGTCAGTGACATCACTGATGACATCACTGATGACATCTCAAATGACATCACTGATGGCATCACTGATGACATCATCCAGTGACTGTGTGTTTCTGTAAAGTTTAAATATGTTTTATATAAATGCCAAGGTGTATTGAAGAATGAGTGGGTGTATAAGTGTCTGGATGGAGGATTTAGTAGGTGCGTGACTGACTGTATAAGTGAGTGATTAAATGTGTCTTACTGAATGCATGGGTTAGTGACTGATACAGACATTCACACAGTTTAGTTTGTCAGTTGGTGTGTAAGCGGTTGCATGGGTTGGTGAGTAGCTAAATGAGGATCTATATGGGTTATTGATTGGTTGTCTGAGTATCTGTATGGGTGCCTGAGTGTCTGTGTGGGTGGGTGAGGGATGTGACTCTGTGCATAGATGTGTGAGTGGATGATTCACTGTGTGTATGGGTTCAAGAGTGCATCTGTGAAGGGCTGTATGGGTGGGTGAGTGTGTGTATGGGTGTGTTGGTGAATGAATGGATGCCTCAGTGGTATATGTGTGAGTAACTGCATATGTGAAAGGCAGTGTATGTGAGAGTTGGAGTATATAAATGACTATAAATGAGAGTCAGTGATTGTGAGAGTGGTTGTATCAGTGATTGTATAAGAGAGTAAGTATGTGTTAGTATCTGTTTGAAAAAGTGATGTGGTGTGTGTATAACTGTATAGGTGAGTAAATGGGAGTGTGATTGATTCTTTGCAAGACTGACTAGGTGTGTGAGTAACTCTATGGATGAGTGGTGGTGTGTGAGTGTCTGTATAGATATGTGAGTGCATATGATAATGCTGTATTGATGGTTGACTGCATGTATGAGTGACTGTATGGGTGAATGAGTGGATGTGTGTGTAGACCTAGGAATTAGTGAGTGGGTATGTACTAACTGGTATTGGTGTGTCTATGGTTTCGAGAATGGTAGTCTGTATTTTAGAGTGGGTGTATCAAAGGTTATATTAGGGTATGAGGAGGTGCATTAGATTATCACGTGGATGATGTCATCAGTGATGTCATCAGTGATGTCATTTGAGATGTCATCAGTGATGTCATCAGTGATGTCACTGACCATGTCATGAATGATGTAATATGTGACGTCATCAGCAGTGCATTGCGGGGGCGCGAGTTATAGTTAGCTGAACTGACTATAACGGCCGAGTTTCTATGGTTTTGTACGAGTGAAATGTCCAACTAACTATAACGTCCCTGAAACCTGTGGTTTGTTCAGTGAATTTCTAAGGTTTTTAAATTCTAATTTTTAAACATAACGTCCCTGAAACCTATGGTTTTTTCAGTGAATTTCAAATGTTTTTTAAATGCTAATTTCTAACTATAACGTCCCTGAAACCTATGGTTTTTTCAATGAATTTCAAAGGCTTTTTAAATGCTAATTTCTAACTATGCCTACAAAGGTAGGACATGTGAAGAAAGAGGAAGAAAAGCGCAGAAAGAAGCAAGACAAATGCAGAAAGAGGCAGCAGAAGTCCAGAAAGACGAAGAAAAGTGCAGGAAGAAGCAAGAGATGTGCAGAAAGAACCAACAGAGGAGCAGAAAGTCCTCCTGTCCTCCAGTGGTAACTGACTCTGACTAACCAGACCTAGAGCCAGTGCTATGCTAAAAGACACTTAGAATACTGTGAAAACACCTACATACACTAGGGAACACTATGCGTTGGGGTACCCCTGTGATTAGCATGACCTCCTCTGTATTTGCCATGAGTTAGTGCCTGGGTCATTGCATGAGTACATGGGTACTGACTGGATTATTAGACTACTGCAAGGAGAGTGCATGGTGAATTTATAAGTGCTTGGGTTTTGGCGGAGTGATTGGATAAGTACATGGTGCTGGCTGGGTGATTGGAGGAGTGCATGGGTAGTGACAAGGAGATGGCTGGACTGCATCAGTAGTGCCCAGGGGATTGTAGCAGTGCATGTGTTAGTGCCTGGGTCATTGCATGAGTACATGGGTAGTGACTGGATGATTAGAGTACTGCAAGGAGAGTGCATGGTGAATTTATAAGTGCTTGTGTTTTGGCGCAGTGATTAGATAAGGACATGGAACTGGCTGGGTGATTGGAGGAGTGCATGGGTAGTGACAAGGAGATGGCTGGACTGCATCAGTAGTGCTCAGGGGATTGTAGCAGTGCCTGTGTTAGTGCCTGGGTCATTGCATGAGTACATGGGTACTGACTGGATGATTAGAGTACTGCAAGGCGAGTGCATGGTGAATTTATAACTGCTTGGGTTTTGCCGGAGTGATTAGATAAGTACATGGTGCTGGCTGGGTGATTGGAGGAGTGCATGGGTAGTGACAAGGAGATGGCTGGACTGCATCAGTAGTGCTCAGGGGATTGTAGCAGTGCCTGGGTCATTGCATGAGTACATGGGTAGTGACTGGATGATTAGAGTACTGCAAGGAGAGTGCATGGTGAATTTATAAGTGCTTGTGTTTTGGCGCAGTGATTAGATAAGGAGATAGAACTGGCTCGGTGATTGGAGGAGTGCATGGGGAGTGACAAGGAGATGGCTAGACTGCATCAGTAGTGCTCAGGGGATTGTAGCAGTGCATGTGTTAGTGCCTGGGTCATTGCATGAGTACATGGGTAGTGACTGGATGATTACAGTACTACAAGGAGAGTGCATGGTGAATTTATAAGTGCTTGTGTTTTGGTGCAGTGATTAGATAAGGACATGGAACTGGCTGGGTGATTGGAGGAGTGCATGGGTAGTGACAAGGAGATGGCTGGACTGCATCAGTAGTGCTCAGGGGATTGTAGCAGTGCATGTGTTAGTGCCTGGGTCATTGCATAAGTACATAGGTACTGAATGGATGATTAGAGTACTGCACGGAGAGTGCATGGTGAATTTATAAGTGCTTGTGTTTTGGCGCAGTGATTAGATAAGGACATTGAACTGGCTGGGTGATTGGAGGAGTGCATGGGTAGTGACAAGGAGATGCCTGGACTGCATCAGTAGTGCTCAGGGGATTGTAGCAGTGCATGTGTTAGTGCCTAGGTCATTGCATGAGTACATGGGTAGTGACTGGATGATTAGAGTACTGCAAGGAGAGTGCATGGTGAATTTATAAGTGCTTGTGTTTTGGCGCAGTGATTAGATAAGGAGATGCAACTGGCTGGGTGATTGGAGGAGTGTATGGGTAGTGACAAGGAGATGGCTGGACTGCATCAGTAGTGCTCAGGGGATTGTAGCAGTGCATGTGTTAGTGCCTGGGTCATTGCATAAGTACATAGGTACTGACTGGATGATTAGAGTACTGCACGGAGAGTGCATGGTGAATTTATAAGTGCTTGTGTTTTGGCGCAGTGATTAGATAGGGACATGGAACTGGCTGGGTGATTGGAGGAGTGCATGGGTAGTGACAAGGAGATGGCTGGACTGCATCAGTAGTGCTCAGGGGATTGTAGCAGTGCATGTGTTAGTGCCTGGGTCATTGCATGAGTACATGGGTAGTGACTGGATGATTAGAGTACTGCAAGGAGAGTGCATGGTGAATTTATAAGTGCTTGTGTTTTGGCGCAGTGATTAGATAAGGAGATGCAACTGGCTGGGTGATTGGAGGAGTGTATGGGTAGTGACAAGGAGATGGCTGGACTGCATCAGTAGTGCTCAGGGGATTGTGGCAGTGCATGTGTTTGTGCCTGGGTCATTTCATGAGTACATGGGTAGTGACTGCATGATTAGAGTACTGCAAGGAGAGTGTATGGTGAATTTATAAGTGCTTGTGTTTTGGCGCAGTGATTAGATAAGGACATGGAACTGGCTGGGTGATTGGAGGAGTGCATGGGTAGTGACAAGGAGATGGCTGGACTGCATCAGTAGTGCCCAGGGGATTGTAGCAGTGCATGTGTTAGTGCCTGGGTCATTGCATAAGTACATAGGTACTGACTGGATGATTAGAGTACTGCACGGAGAGTGCATGGTGAATTTATAAGTGCTTGTGTTTTGGCGCAGTGATTAGATAGGGACATGGAATTGGCTGGGTGATTGGAGGAGTGCATGGGTAGTGACAAGGAGTTGGCTGGACTGCATCAGTAGTGCTCAGGGGATTGTAGCAGTGCATGTGTTAGTGCCTGGGTCATTGCATGAGTACATGGGTAGTGACTGGATGATTAGAGTACTGCAAGGAGAGTGCATGGTGAATTTATAAGTGCTTGTGTTTTGGCGCAGTGATTAGATAAGGAGATGCAACTGGCTGGGTGATTGGAGGAGTGTATGGGTAGTGACAAGGAGATGGCAGGACTGCATCAGTAGTGCTCAGGGGATTGTAGCAGTGCATGTGTTAGTGCCTGGGTCATTTCATGAGTACATGGGTAGTGACTGCATGATTAGAGTACTGTAAGGAGAGTGTATGGTGAATTTATAAGTGCTTGTGTTTTGGCGCAGTGATTAGATAAGGACATGGAACTGGCTGGGTGATTGGAGGAGTGCATGGGTAGTGACAAGGAGATGGCTGCACTGTATCAGTAGTGCTCAGGGGATTGAAGCAGTGCATGTGTTAGTGCCTGGGTCATTGCATGAGTACATGGCTACTGACTGGATGATTACAGTACTGCAAGGAGAGTGCATGGTGAATTTATAAGTGCTTGTGTTTTGGCGCAGTGATTAGATAAGGACATGAACTGGCTGGGTGATTGGAGGAGTGCATGGGTAGTGACAAGGAGATGGCTGGACTGCATCAGTAGTGCTCAGGCGATTGTAGCAGTGCATGTGTTAGTGCCTGGGTCATTGCATAAGTACATCGGTACTGACTGGATGATTAGAGTACTGCACGGAGAGTGCACGGTGAATTTATAAGTGCTTGTGTTTTGGCGCAGTGATTAGATAAGGACATGGAACTGGCTGGGTGATTGGAGGAGTGCATGGGTAGTGACAAGGAGATGGCTGGACTGCATCAGTAGAGCTCAGGGGATTGTAGCAGTGCATGTGTTAGTGCCTTGGTCATTGCATGAGTACATGGGTAGTGACTGGATAATTAGAGTACTGCAAGGAGAGTGCATGGTAAATTTATAAATGCTTGTGTTTTGGCGCAGTGATTAGATAAGGACATGGAACTGGCTGGGTGATTGGAGGAGTGCATGGGTAGTGACAAGGAGATGGCTGGACTGCATCAGTAGTGCTCAGGGGATTGTAGCAGTGCATGTGTTAGTGCCTGGGTCATTGCATGAGTACATGGGTAGTGACTGGATGATTAGAGTACTGCAAGGAGAGTGCAGGGTGAATTTATAAGTGCTTCTCTTTTGGCGCAGAGATTAGATAAGGACATGGAACTGGCTGGGTGATTGGAGGAGTGCATGGGTAGTGACAAGGAGATGGCTGGACTGCATCAGTAGTGCGCAGGGGATTGTAGCAGTGCATGTTTTCGTGCCTGGGTCATTGCATGAGTACATTGGTAGTGACTGGATGATTAGAGTACTGCAAGGAGAGTGCATGGTGAATTTATAAGTGCTTGTGTTTTGGCACAGTGATTAGATAAGGAAATGCAACTGGCTGGGTGTTTGGAGGAGTGTATGGGAAGTGACAAGGAGATGGCTGGACTGCATCAGTAGTGCTCAGGGGATTGTAGCAGTGCATGTGTTAGTGCCTGGGTCATTGCATGAGTACATGGGTAGTGACTGGATGATTAGAGTACTGCAAGGAGAGTGCATGGTGAATTTATAAGTGCTTGTGTTTTGGCGCAGTGATTAGATAAGGAGATAGAACTGGCTGGGTGATTGGAGGAGTGCATGGGTAGTGACAAGGAGATGGCTAGACTGCATCAGTAGTGCTCAGGGGATTGTAGCAGTGCATGTGTTAGTGCCTGGGTCATTGCATGAGTACATGGGTAGTGACTGGATGATTACAGTACTGCAAGGAGAGTGCATGGTGAATTTATAAGTGCTTGTGTTTTGGTGCAGTGATTAGATAAGGACATGGAACTGGCTGGGTGATCGGAGGAGTGCATGGGTAGTGACAAGGAGATGGCTGGACTGCATCAGTAGTGCTCAGGGGATTGTAGCAGTGCATGTGTTAGTGCCTGGGTCATTGCATGAGTACATGGGTAGTGACTGGATGATTAGAGTACTGCAAGGAGAGTGCATGGTGAATTTATAAGTGCTTGTGTTTTGGCGCAGTGATTAGATAAGGAGATGCAACTGGCTGGGTGATTGGAGGAGTGTATTGGTAGTGACAAGGAGATGGCTGGACTGCATCAGTAGTGCTCAGGGGATTGTAGCAGTGCATGTGTTAGTGCCTGGGTCATTTCATGAGTACATGGGTAGTGACTGCATGATTAGAGTACTGCAAGGAGAGTGTATGGTGAATTTATAAGTGCTTGTGTTTTGGCGCAGTGATTAGATAAGGACATGGAACTGGGTGGGTGATTGGAGGAGTGCATGGGTAGTAACAAGGAAATGGCTGGACTGCATCAGTAGTGCTCAGGGGATTGTAGCAGTGCATGTGTTAGTGCCTGGGTCATTGCATAAGTACATAGGTACTGACTGGATGATTAGAGTACTGCACGGAGAGTGCATGGTGAATTTATAAGTGCTTGTGTTTTGGCGCAGTGATTAGATAGGGACATGGAACTGGCTGGGTGATTGGAGGAGTGCATGGGTAGTGACAAGGAGATGGCTGGACTGCATCAGTAGTGCTCAGGGGATTGTAGCAGTGCATGTGTTAGTGCCTGGGTCATTGCATGAGTACATGGGTAGTGACTGGATGATTAGAGTACTGCAAGGAGAGTGCATGGTGAATTTATAAGTGCTTGTGTTTTGGCGCAGTGATTAGATAGGGAGATGCAACTGGCTGGGTGATTGGAGGAGTGTATGGGTAGTGACAAGGAGATGGCTGGACTGTATCAGTCGTGCTCAGGGGATTGTAGCAGTGCATGTGTTAGTGCCTGGGTCATTGCATGAGTACATGTCTACTGACTGGATGATTACAGTACTGCAAGGAGAGTGCATGGTGAATGTATAAGTGCTTGTGTTTTGGCGCAGTGATTAGATAAGGACATGAACTGGCTGGGTGATTGGAGGAGTGCATGGGTAGTGACAAGGAGATGGCTGGACTGCATCAGTAGTGCTCAGGGGATTGTAGCAGTGCATGTGTTAGTGCCTGGGTCATTGCATAAGTACATGGGTACTGACTGGATGATTAGAGTACTGCACGGAGAGTGCATGGTGAATTTATAAGTGCTTGTGTTTTGGCGCAGTGATTAGATAAGGACATGGAACTGGCTGGGTGATTGGAGGAGTGCATGGGTAGTGACAAGGAGATGGCTGGACTGCATCAGTAGAGCTCAGGGGATTGTAGCAGTGCATGTGTTAGTGCCTTGGTCATTGCATGAGTACATGGGTAATGACTGGATGATTAGAGTACTGCAAGGAGAGTGCATGGTAAATTTATAAATGCTTGTGTTTTGGCGCAGTGATTAGATAAGGACATGGAACTGGCTGGGTGATTGGAGGAGTGCATGGGTAGTGACAAGGAGATGGCTGGACTGCATCAGTAGTGCTCAGGGGATTGTAGCAGTGCATGTGTTAGTGCCTGGGTCATTGCATGAGTACATGGGTAGTGACTGGATGATTAGAGTACTGCAAGGAGAGTGCAGGGTGAATTTATAAGTGCTTCTGTTTTGGCGCAGAGATTAGATAAGGACATGGAACTGGCTGGGTGATTGGAGGAGTGCATGGGTAGTGACAAGGAGATGGCTGGACTGCATCAGTAGTGCTCAGGGGATTGTAGCAGTGCATGTGTTAGTGCCTGGGTCATTGCATGAGTACATTGGTAGTGACTGGATGATTAGAGTACTGCAAGGAGAGTGCATGGTGAATTTATAAGTGCTTGTGTTTTGGCGCAGTGATTAGATAAGGAAATGCAACTGGCTGGGTGTTTGGAGGAGTGTATGGGTAGTGACAAGGAGATGGCTGGACTGCATCAGTAGTGCTCAGGGGATTGTAGCAGTGCATGTGTTAGTGCCTGGGACATTGCATGAGTACATGGGTAGTGACTGGATGATTAGAGTACTGCAAGGAGAGTGTATGGTGAATTTATAAGTGCTTGTGTGTTGGCGCAGTGATTAGATAAGGACATGGAACTGGCTGGGTGATTGGAGGAATGCATGGGTAGTGACCAGGAGATGGCTGGACTGCATCAGTAGTGCTCAGGGGATTGTAGCAGTGCATGTGTTAGTGCCTGGGTCATTGCATGAGTACATGGGTAGTGACTGGATGATTAGAGTACTGCAAGGAGAGTGTATGGTGAATTTATAAGTGCTTGTGTTTTGGCGCAGTGATTAGATAAGGAGATGCAACTGGCTGGGTGATTGGAGGAGTGTATGGGTAGTGACAAGGAGATGGCTGGACTGCATCAGTAGTGCTCAGGGGATTGTAGCAGTGCATGTGTTAGTGCCTGGGTCATTGCATGAGTACATGGGTAGTGACTGCATGATTAGAGTACTGCAAGGAGAGTGCATGGTAAATTTATAAATGCTTGTGTTTTGGCGCAGTGATTAGATAAGGACATGGAACTGGCTGGGTGATTGGAGGAGTGCATGGGTAGTGACAAGGAGATGGCTGGACTGCATCAGTAGTGCTCAGGGGATTGTAGCAGTGCATGTGTTAGTGCCTGGGTCATTGCATGAGTACATGGGTAGTGACTGGATGATTAGAGTACTGCAAGGAGAGTGCAGGGTGAATTTATAAGTGCTTCTGTTTTGGCGCAGAGATTAGATAAGGACATGGAACTGGCTGGGTGATTGGAGGAGTGCATGGGTAGTGACAAGGAGATGGCTGGACTGCATCAGTAGTGCTCAGGGGATTGTAGCAGTGCATGTGTTAGTGCCTGGGTCATTGCATGAGTACATTGGTAGTGACTGGATGATTAGAGTACTGCAAGGAGAGTGCATGGTGAATTTATAAGTGCTTGGGGTGAGAAGTTGGCATGGCATTGGCTGTCCACTAGTTCTAGTGGGCACCTTGCACCAGTCCAAACAACCTTTATTGATGATAGGTTTAAAGACAACCTTTATTGAAAGCTATCCTAGTGGTAGCTATGGAGAGCAGCCTTCAGGCTTAGTCTTGAAGGAGTGTTAAGCTGTTTGTTTTACCAGTCTATAATCTCATGAATGACCAAATGAAAGGAGAACCACACCAGGTATATATATAAAATATATGTATTTATTACTAAACACTACCCAATAGTCTCTTTATGAGGCTAGAGGTCAAAGTACACAAGTACAAGTCAAATAGCACAGTAAATTAGCACAATATACGATTAGCCCTAGGGGCGTACCAAACCATATATTAAGAAAGTGGTATAAGAACCACGACTTAAGTAGACACAAGGCCTAGAGCCTGTAGAATTGCTGGGAACCCAAGGAACCACCCAAGGTAGTGACGCAGGGGACCCACGGGGGCCGTGTGCAGTGTGTGAACACAGCCGCGAGCTCCGTTAACGTCTATGGGAAAGTCACGGTTAGAGTTTTCAAGATTAAGGACACTTAGAAATGGACTAGGACCAAACCCTCTTGGACTTAGACAGTTCTAGGGTCAACACCCACGGGAGCACCAGAGTACTCGATTTACCTCACCCAGGGAAGCCGGGTGCATAGGTGTCAAATGGTGTCGGGTCACGTCATCGATTTCAATGGCAGCCTGCAGAGAAGTGCTGCTGCCGGGAAGATCTAAAATGTCCGAAGAGATCCAAGCCTGGATCGGAGATGAGAAGAACCTGAAAGCAGAGGGGACAGAGTCTGGGTCACTTGCCAGTGACCAGGGGCATGATAGTCGAATGCCCACCGATGTCGGGTGTTTCAGGTGAAAGAGGTGAAGCTTGACTCTTCAGCCACGAGGCCCCGGAGGCGTCGACGATGACCAGGAGCTGGATTCGAGCTGTCCCACGAAGGATGTTGAGTGCTGCAGCGTTGGTGTCCGGATTGAACACTGTGAGAAGTTGGCCTGGCATATGCTGTCCATTAGTTCTAGTGGGCACCTTGCACCAGTCCAAACGACCTTTATTGATGATAGGTTTAAAGACAACCACTTATTGAAAGCTATCCTAGTGGTAGCTATGGAGAGCATCCTTCAGGCTAAGTCTTGAAGGAGTGTTAAGCTGTTTGTTTTACCAGTCTATAATCTCATGAATGACCAAATGAAAGGAGAACCACACCAGGTATATATAAAATATACGTATTTATTACTAAACACTACCCAATAGTCTCTTTATGAGGCTAGAGGTCAAAGTACACAAGTTACAAGTCAAATAGCACAGTAAATTAGCACAATATACGATTAGCCCTAGGGGCGTACCAAACCATATATCAAGAAAGTGGTATAAGAACCACGACTTAAGTAGACACAAGGCCTAGAGCCTGTATAATCGCTGGGAACCCAAGGAACCACCCAAGGTAGTGACGCAGGGGACCCACGGGGGCCGTGTTCAGTGTGTGAACACAGCCGCGAGCTCCCTTAAAGTCTATGGGAAAGTCGCGGTTAGAGTTTTAAAGATTAAGGACACTTAGAAATGGACTAGGACCAAACCCTCTTGGACTTAGACAGTTCTAGGGTCAACACCCACGGAAGCACCGGAGTACTTGAGATACCTCACCCAGGGAAGCCAGGTGCATAGGTGTCAAATGGTGTCGGGTCGCGTCGTCGATTTCAATGGCAGCCTGCAAAGAAGTGCTGCTGCCGGGAAGATGCGAAGTGTCCGAAGAGATCCAAGCCTGGATCGGAGATGAGAAGAACCTGAAAGCAGAGGGGACAGAGTCTGGGTCACTTGCCAGTGACCAGGGGCACGATAGTCGAATGCCCACCGATGTCGGGTGTTTCAGGTGAAAGAGGTGAAGCTTGACTCTTCAGCCACGAGGCCCAGGAGGCGTCGACGATGACCAGGAGCTGGATTCGAGCTGTCCCACAAAGGATGTCGAGTAATGCAGCGTTGGTGTCCAGATTGAACACAACAAGCCTTGGCAACAGCAACCCACGCAGAAAGGAGAAAGATGCTTCTGTGCAGACCAGCAAGGTCTGAGGGACTCACTACATGGTGGGGAGTCAGGGCACTTCTGGAGCAACCAGGAATGCCCAAGGAAAATCAGAGTTACTTTCACAGGGACCCACCAGTTGACGGACCAGGGATCGCAAAGGAGACCCAAGTGGAAATGCAGGAAGCGGGCCCACGGAACACTCGTGGATTGTAGGCTCACAGTCTTCAAAGCAAATGGTGCTCGGGGCCTGGGCTACAAGTAACCTAAAGCAGGACTTCAAGAGACATTGAGAAGTCAGTGCACTAGCAAATGTGCACGGTGTCCAGGAATTCCGGTTCCACGTCACTCGTGAGGGCTGCGGGTCTCAGCTTTGCTGGGGACTCGGGTCGGCCTCTGAGAGGTCTGGAAATCCTCTTCCTGGCTTGCAATTACTTCGGAGTCCGGCGGGAGCTTCGGAGATGCAGACCGGCAAATGCTTTGTTGGTGCCTGCCAAGCAGGGGAGTCACTCCTTGACCCCAAGGGAGATTTCTTCAGTCCTCTAGTCTTGAGTAGAGCATCGAAGTTCCAGGATTCAGTTGCAGAGTTTCGTCCAGGGATATCTACAGTCCTGTTGCCAGGGGTTCCTATCTTATACCCAAGGAAGGGGTTGGACTAACTCTGGGGACCCACCTATGGGAGGGTTTGGAAAGAGGGGTGGCTACACCCATTTCCTTTGTCCAGTTTCACGCCAGAGCAGGGGCTGGCAGCCCCTGCAACCGGTTTGAACTGGGGTATGCACGAGGACACTAAATGTGCCCCCAGTGCAGGACTTCAAAGCACTCTTGGAGTGCACCAACCCAGCCCCAATCCACTAAGGCCTGTCTGGGAGGTGGTAACACCTCCCTATGACAGGAAGCCTATTGCCCAGGCATCCCCTGCCAGACTTTCGGTCAGCAGCAGGAAGCCAGACTCGTGTCTGTGGCTGCAGCATCCATTTTGTGATGCCAGGGCTCTGTTTAGTTGGTACCGGGTATACCGGTGCTGTCATGTCTCTCCCTCTAGAAGGGTGGGATCATACTCCCACACCAGTTACTGGTGTGGGGGTATGATTCCAAGGTGTTTGACACCAAACACGACATGTTTCCGTGCAGCCATCCCAAAGTTAGCATTTACCGCGAGGATATAATGCACTTAAGAGTATATGGTCAGGCTGCACCACAGACAACCCCGGAGAGGAGATTCTGCAGGCTGCAGAGGGGCTCTGCTCATGCATGGGCACCCTCTCACATAAAACCAAGCACCCTGCCTTCAGGATTGATAAGGCCTGCCATAGGGGTGACTGATAGGTTTGTATGTGCAGTGATAGGGTGAGATATAGTGAACCTATATCTCAGTAAGGGGTGCATGCACCACCTTACTCAGGCTGCTGTAGCAGTCCTGTGGTGTCATTTTGGAAGGCTGCACAGGGGTGGCATAATACATGCTTCAGCCCCTGGTAGGCCTCTGGGGTACCTATGCCCTGGGTACATAGTATACCATATACTAGGGACTTATAAGGGCACCCCAGAATCCAATCTGTGGTGTACCTAAGGTACATGGAATCAATTTTAAGGAGAAATCAGATAGGCTGGGGACCTGAATAGCAGGTTCCCAGCCAAACTAAGTCAAAAACCATCAGAACACCAGAAAAAAAGTAGGGGCAACCATGTAGTCAGATTCCACCTTCCTACATAACCCCCCCCCCCAAACGAAAGGAGATAAGGCTAACCTTGGCCAGTTGAGCCTTTATTGACTAAGTGGCCATATAAGGAAGTACCTGCACTAGCATGGTTACCCCCTGTCTTATGGTCCACTAAGCTATCCCTCACCCTAAGGGTATGAGAGGGTCTCCACCATGGGGAATTACTACCTGTGGTGTATTTTGGTAAAGGAAAAGGCTGGTGAGGTGTCTGATTAGGGAAGTGAGGCCCTAATAAAGTTGGTCTCAGCTTCCTCAGATCACTGGTCACCATGGATGCCTTTCTTTCCATGACTGAGTTGCACTTTGCTCTTAGGGTCAACCTTTGGCTGCCTACAGCTGGGGGTTGAGTCCCTTTTGGTGGAACACTGGAGGGACATGGCAGGTTTGGAACCTTTTGGTCCCAGGTTTGCCCTTGCCCAACAGAGTCCTTCTGGGGGAGGTCCCTACACGAAGGTATGGGGGATCCCTCAGTGTGTTGAGGAATTTTCACCTGGCTAGGGCTACTAGACTGGGTGCCCCTAATCTGCTGATGGGGGGGTTCCTCTGGACAGGGGGCCCTGTGGGGTCCACTAACCTCCCTGACCTCTGCAGCCCTGGGCTGACTGAGGCAGGGTAGAGAGGGGCAGTTTACCTGCTCCAGACTGGGTACCACCTTGAAAGGGTCCTCTGCCATCAGGGGGGTTGCCAGGCCAGGCCTGACTACCTCTGGGGCAGTTCCTTCACTAGGGGTAGGATCAGTTCCCTGAGGAGGCTGACCCTTACCTACAATCTGGGGGGAAGAAGACTTTTCTTCAACCCTTGTGCTCTCTTGTGGAGGAGAGTGGGCCATTCTTTCAGGCTCCATCTCTCCAAAATTTCTCTGGGCTTGGGCTGTGGCCATCACAGCCCCAGTAACTCTTTCAGGGATGCCCAGCATTCTAAGATGGGCTTGGTGTTCAACTTCAGCCCAGGCTGAAATTTCCAGATCATTGCCCATCAGGCAATCTACAGGCAAGTTGGGGGACACTGCCACTCTTTTTGGGCCTGTGACCCCTTCCCAGCTGAGATTGACTATGGCCATGGGGTGATCTGTTCTGACACCATCAATGTTGGTCACCTGGTATTTAAACTCAGGTAAAAGCTGGTGAGGGGGACTAGTTTCCCTGCCACCATGGTGACACTAGCCCCTGTGTCCCTGAATGCCACAGCTTTCTGACCATTAATCATTGGCTCCAGTCTGTACCTGCCCAATGCATTGGCACCCATGGTAAAGGTGGCAAATCCTATACCACCATCAGAGTCAGAGGAGTCTGGTGAGGGGGTTCTTTCCAAATTAGGGCCCACCTCTGTTCCCCTTGCAAAAGCACCTAACTTTTTGGGTGCACTACTCCCAACTGGGGGATTACTACTGGTAGTACCAGGAGGGGTGGTAGTATTAGCTGGAGGAACATTTTCTTTATTGCCCATCCTGGGGCAACTGGGATCGGTTTTCCAGTGTCCACGCTTTTTACAGACATGGCAATATGGTTTCTTTTCAGGGGAGGAAGGAGTTTGGGACCCACCCCCAGAAGAGGACTTTTGGGGCCCTGTAGTGGACTTATCCTTAGATTTATCCCCACCTTTCTCTTGGGACTTGGTAGAATCTTTCTTCTGGTCACCACCCTGATTCTTAGGCCTTACCCTGGTTCTGACCCATTTGTCTGCCTTCTTTCCCAATTCTTGGGGAGAGGTCAGATCAGAGTCCACCAGGTACTGGTGTAAAAGCTGGTTTTGACAATTATTAAGGATCTGCTCCCTCATAATCAAATTGTACAATCCTATAAAGTCATGCACCTTGCTGCCATGTATCCAACCTTCCAGAGCCTTAGTAGCACAATCTACAAAGTCAACCCAGTCTTGAGTCTGAGCCTTTTGGGTATCTCTGAACTTCAACCTATACTGTTCAGTGGTTAGGCCAAACCCATCAATCAGAGCACTCTTCAAGACTTTGTAATTGTCAGCATCCTCCTCTCTAACAGTGAGGAGCTTGTCTCTGCCTTTGTCTGCAAAGGAGAGCCACAAGATTGCTGCCCACTGCTCCTGGGGGACCCTCTGAAATTTACAGGCCCTTTCCAGTGCAGTAATCCATTTGTGGATGTCATCCCCACTGTGGTAGGGAGGGACAATCTTGCTCAGGTTTCTATGGTCATAAGACATTTCCCTATCCCTAGGGAAGTTGCTGCCACCATGGGACTCTAGTCCCAACTTTCTTCTTTGTCTATGAAGCTCTAGGGACTCCCTGTCTATAGCCAACTGCTCTTTTCTGATTCTCAACTGAGCTTCCTCATACTTGAGCAGTCTCTCTTTCCTTTCATGAGAGGATTCCCTCCTATGAGAGGAAACAGAGGTCCCTACTGAGGTGTCAGAATGGTTAGATTCTTCAGAAGGAGATCTTGACCTTCTAGGCACACTCACAACTCTTCCTGGTGGGACAAAGGGGAGGCCATTCTGGTCCTCCTCCTCATCTGCAGGAGGAGCTGGATTTTCCAGGGCAAGATCATTGTCATCTTCCTGGCCAGTTTCAGAGGTCAGGTCCTGGGTTTCTTCACCCCTGGTCCCTTCCTCATCTTCTGCCCCACCCTCTCTGCCTACCCCTTCAGACCCTGTGGGTCTTCTCAGATCATCCAACAGAAGCACCTCTATGAGGCGTTGGGTGTTGGCACTTTTGCCTGTCTTCAGCTTTCTAGTACTGCACAATGCTCTCAATTCCAAGAATGGGAGGTTGTCATACTTGGATGGTAGAAGCCCATTGGCTTCTGGCAGGGACCCACTGGTTCCTGGCCTTGAAGACATCACTAGTGAGGTGTGGTGTATGCACTACCTACTCTAGTGTGGCCTACTAAACTCTCTTGAGTTGTAGAAAGGGTGTACTAAGCCCTTGACACACAACTCTAAGTTCAGTAGAACTTACTATATTTCTAAGCTTGAATGTATATGTACCTCAGGTAAATTTAGTGGTTTTCAGTTAGTCACACACTTGAGATTATCTGGTAAAACAAAGGCAAGCTTGAATCCAACCGCTGCACACCAATGTGAGAAGTTGGCCTGGCATATGCTGTCCACTAGTTCTAGTGGGCACCTTGCACCAGTCCAAACGACCTTTATTGATGATAGGTTTAAAGACAACCTTTATTGAAAGCTATCCTAGTGGTAGCAATGGAGAGCAGCCTTCAGGCTAAGTCTTGAAGGAGTGTTAAGCTGTTTTTTTTACCAGTCTATAATCTCATGAATGACCAAATGAAAGGAGAACCACGCCAGGTATATATAAAATATATGTATTTATTACTAAACACTACCCAATAGTCTCTTTATGAGGCTAGAGGTCAAAGTACACAAGTTACAAGTCAAATAGCACAGTAAATTAGCACAATATACGATTAGCCCTAGGGGCGTACCAAACCATATATTAAGAAAGTGGTATAAGAACCACGACTTAAGTAGACACAAGGCCTAGAGCCTGTAGAATCGCTGGGACCCCAAGGAACCACCCAAGGTAGTGACGCAGGGGACCCACGGGGCCGTGTGCAGTGTGTGAACACAGCCGCGAGCTCCGTTAAAGTCTATGGGAAAGTCGCGGTTAGAGTTATAAAGATTAAGGACACTTAGAAATGGACTAGGACCAAACCCTCTTGGACTTAGACAGTTCTAGGGTCAACACCCATGGGAGCACCAGAGTACTTGAGTTACCTCACCCAGGGAAGCCGGGTGCATAGGTGTCAAATGGTGTCGGGTCGCGTCGTCGATTTCAATGGCAGCCTGCAAAGAAGTGCTGCTGCCGTGAAGATGCGAAGTGTCCGAAGAGATCCAAGCCTGGATCGGAGATGAGAAGAACCTGAAAGCAGAGGGGACAGAGTCTGGGTCACTTGCCAGTGACCAGGGGCACGATAGTCGAATGCCCACCGATGTCGGGTGTTTCAGGTGAAAGAGGTGAAGCTTGACTCTTCAGCCATGAGGCCCAGGAGGCGTCGACGATGACCAGGAGCTGGATTCGAGCTGCCCCACAAAGGATGTCGAGTGTTGCAGTGTTGGTGTCCGGATGGAACACAACAAGCCTTGGCAACAGCAACCCACACAGAAAGGAGAAAGATGCTTCTGTGCAGACCAGCAAGGTCTGAGGGACTCACCACATGGTGGGGAGTCAGGGCATGTCTGGAGCAACCAGGAATGCCCAAGGAAAATCAGAGTTACCTTCACAGGGACCCACCAGTTGACAGACCATGGATCGCAAAGGAGCCCCAAGCGGAAATGCAGGAAGTGGGCCCACGGAACACTCGTAGAGTGTAGGCTCATAATCTTCAGTGCAAATGGTGCTCGGGGCCTGGGCTACAAGTAACCCAAAGCAGGACTTCAAGAGAAGTCGAGAAGTCAGTGCACTAGGAAATGTGCATGGTGTCCAGGAGTTCCGGTTCCACGTCACTCGTGAGGGCTGCAGGTCTCAGCTTTGCTGGGGACTCGGGTCGGCCTCTGAAAAGTCTGGCAATTCTCTTCCTGGGCTGCAATTACTTCGGAGTCCAGCGGGAGCTTCGGAGATGCAGACCAGCAAATGCTTTGTTGGTGCCTGCCAAGCAGGGAAGTCACTCCTTGACCCCAAGGGAGATTTCTTCAGTCCTCTAGTCTTGAGTAGAGCGTCGAAGTTCCAGGATTCAGTTGCAGAGTTTCGTCCAGGGATATCTAAAGTCCTGTTGCCAGGGGTTCCAATCTTATACCCAAGGAAGGGGTTGGACTAACTCTGGGGACCCACTTATGGGAGAGTCTGGAAAGAGGGGTGGCTACACCCATTTCCTTTGTCCAGTTTCACGCCAGAGCAGGGGCTGGCAGCCCCTGGAACCGGTTTGAACTGGGATATGCACGAGGACACCAAATGTGCCCCCAGTGCAGGACTTCAAAGCACTCTTGGAGTGCACCCACCCAGCCCCAATCCACTAAGGCCTGTCTGGGAGGTGGTAACACCTCCCTGTGACAGGACACCTATTGTCCAGGCCTCCCCTGCTGGAGTTTCGGTCAGCAGCAGGAGGCCAGACTCGTGTCTGTGGCTGCAGCATCCATTTTGTGATGCCAGGGCTCTGTTTAGTTGGTACCGGGTATACCAGTGCTGTCATGTCTCTCCCTCTAGAAGGGTGGGATCATACTCCCACACCAGTTACTGGTGTGGGGGTATGATTCCAAGGTGTTTGACACCAAACACGACATGTTTCCGTGCAGCCATCCCAAAGTTAGCATTTACCGCGAGGATATAATGCACTTAAGAGTATATGGTCAGGCTGCACCACAGACAACCCTGGAGAGGAGATTCCGCAGGCTGCAGAGGGGCTCTGCTCATGTATGGGCACCCTCTCACATAAAATCAAGCACCCTGCCTTCAGGATTGATAAGGCCTGCCATAGGGGTGACTGATAGGTTTCTATGTGCAGTGATAGGTGAGATATAGTGAACCTATATATCTCTGTAAGGGGTGCATGCACCACCTCACTCAGGCTGCAGTAGCAGTCCTGTGGTGTCATTTTGGATGGCTTTCCAGGGTTGGCACAATACATGCTTCAGCCCCTGGTAGGCCTCTATGGTACCTATGCCCTGGGTACATAGTATACCATATACCAGGGACTTATAAGGGCACCCCAGAATCCAATCTGTGGTGTACCTAAGGTACATGGAATCAATTTTAAGGAGAAAGCAGATAGGTTGGGGACCTGAATAGCAGGTTCCCAGCCAAACAAAAGTCAAAAACCATCAGAACACCAGAAAAAAAGTTGGGGCAACCATGTAGTCAGATTCCACCTTCCTACAAACACAACAACCCTTGCCAACAGCAACCCATGCAGAAAGGAGAAAGATACTTCTGTGCAGACCAGCAAGGTCTGAGGGACTCACCATGCGGTGGGGAGTCAGGGCACTTCTGGAGCAACCAGGGAAGCCCAAGGAAAATCAGAGTTACCTTCACAGGGACCCACCAGTTGACGGACCAGGGATCGCGAAGGAGCCCCAAGCGGAAATGCAGGAAGCGGGCCCACGGAACACTCGTGGAGTGTAGGCTCACAATCTTCGGTGCACATGGTGCTCGGGGCCTGGGCTACAAGTAACCCAAAGCAGGACTTCAAGAGACGTCGAGAAGTCAATGCACTAGCAAATGTGTACGGTGTCCAGGAGTTCCGGTTCTACGTCACTCGTGAGGGCTGCGGGTCTCAGCTTTGCTGGGGAATCGGGTCGGCCTCTGAGAAGTCTGGAAATCCTCTTCCTGGGCTGCAATTACTTCGGAGTCCGGCGGGAGCTTCGGAGATGCAGACCGGCAAATGCTTCGTTGGTGCCTGCCAAGCAGGGGAGTCACTCCTTGACCCCAAGGGAGATTTCTTCAGTCCTCTAGTCTTGAGTAGAGCGTCGAAGTTTCAGGATTCAGTTGCAGAGTTTCGTCCAGGGATATCTAAAGTCCTGTTGCCAGGGGTTCCTATCTTATACCCGAGGAAGGGGTTGGACAAACTCTGGGGACCCCCCTATGGGAGGGTTTGGAAAGAGGGGTGGCTACACCCATTTCCTTTGTCCAGTTTCGCGCCAGCAACCGGTTTGAACTGGGGTATGCACGAGGACACCAAATGTGCCCCCAGTGCAGGACTTCAAAGCACTCTTGGAGTGCACCCACCCAGCGCCAATCCACTAAGGCCTGTCTGGGAGGTGGTAACACCTCCCTGTGACAGGAAACCTATTGTCCAGGCCTCCCCTGCCGGAGTTTTGGTCAGCAGCAGGCCAGACTCGTGTCTGTGGCTGCAGCATCCATTTTGTGATGCCAGGGCTCTGTTTAGTTGGTACCGGGTATACCGGTGCTGTCATGTCTCTCCCTCTAGAAGGGTGGGATCATACTCCCACACCAGTTACTGGTGTGGGGGTATGATTCCAAGGTGTTTGACACCAAACACGACATGTTTCCGTGCAGCCATCCCAAAGTTAGCATTTACAGCGAGGATATAATGCACTTAAGAGTATATGGTCAGGCTGCACCACAGACAACCCCGGAGAGGAGATTCCGAAGGCTGCAGAGGGGCTCTGCTCATGCATGGGCACCCTCTCACATAAAACCAAGCACCCTGCCTTCAGGATTGATAAGGCCTGCCATAGGGGTGACTAATAGGATTATATGTGCAGTGATAGGGTGAGATATAGTGAACCTATATCTCAGTAAGGGGTGCATGCACCAACCTACTCAGGCTGCTGTAGCAGTCCTGTGGTGTCATTTTGGAAGGCTGCCCAGGGGTGGCATAATACATGCTTCAGTCCCTGGTAGGCCTCTGGGGTACCTATGCCCTGGGTACATAGTATACCATATACTAGGGACTTATAAGGGCACCCCAGAATCCAATCTGAAGTGTACTTAAGGTACATGGATTCAATTTAGAGAGGATGCAGCTAGGCTGGGGTCCTGGATAGCAGGGCCCAGCCAGACTAAAGTCGAAAAACAGTGTAACATCAGCAAAAAGTGGGGGTAACCATAAGAGGCAGATCCTACTCTCCTACACAACCCCCCCCAAACACAGGGACATTAAACTAACCTTGACCAGTTGAGTCTTCATGTTCTAAGTGGAAATATCTGGAGCGTCCATCTGAATTGGCATGGTTACTCCCAGGTCTATGTTCCACTGTATAGTCCATCCCCTGTAGGGAAATGGACCACCTCAAAAGTTTGGGGTTTTCACCCTTCATCTGTTTTAGCCATAAGAGGGGCTTATGGTCTGTCTGAACAATGAAGTGAGTGCCAAACAAGTATGGCCTCAGCTTCTTCAGAGCCCAAACCACAGCAAAGGCCTCCCTCTCAATGGCTGACCAACGTTTCTCTCTGGGGGTCAGCCTTCTGCTAATAAAAGCTACTGGCTGATCCTGACCTTCATCATTCAACTGTGACAGTACAGCCCCTACCCCCAACTCAGATGCATCTGTTTGCACAATGAACTTTTTGGAGTAATCAGGACTCTGCAGAATGGGAGCAGTGCACATGGCCTGCTTCAGGTCATCAAATGCCTTTTGACAGCTAACTGTCCACTGAACCTTTTGGCATTTTCTTAGAGGTTAAGTCATTCAGGGGTGTCACTATTGATCCATACCCCTTGACAAATCTTCTGTAATACCCAGTCAGGCCTAAGAAGGCTCTCACCTGAGTCTGGGTAGTTGGAGCAACCCAGTCCATGATGGTCTGGATCTTGCTCTGCAATGGTTGAACCTGGCCTCCACCCACAAGGTGGCCCAGGTACACAACCTGACTCTGCCCTATCTGGCACTTTGTGGCCTTGATAGTTAGGCCTGCCTTCTGCAGGGCCTCCAAAACATTTCTGAGGTGGACCAGGTGATCCTCCCAGGTGGAGCTAAAGACAGCAATATCATCTAGATATGCTGCACTATAGGCTTCCAGACCTGTAAGGACTGTGTTCACCAACCTCTGAAAAGTGGCAGGTGCATTCTTCAAACCAAAGGGCATCACCACAAATTGGTAAAGCCCACCAGGGGTAGAAAATGCAGTTTTTGGCTTTGCATCATGAGCTAGTCTGATCTGCCAGTAGCCAGCTGTCAGGTCAAATGTGCTTAGATACTTGGCTGAGGCCAAAGTGTCTATTAGCTCATCTGCCCTGGGGATTGGATGGGCATCAGTCCTAGTGACTGCATTGAGGCCCCTGTAGTCCACACAAAACCTCATCTCTCTCTTGCCATATTTGGTGTGAGGTTTAGGCACCAGGACCACTGGAATAGCCCAAGGGCTATCTGAGGGCTCAATGACACCCAGTTCCAACATTTTCTGGACTTCTGTCCTGATACAGTCCCTGACCTGGTCAGGTTGCCTGTAAATCTTACTTTTAACAGGCAGACTGTCCCCAGTGTCCACTTCATGAGTGCACCAGGTGGTCTGACTTGGAGTCAGAGAAAACATGTGTCTGAACTGATTGAGCACCTGTCTACAATCAGTTTGCTGCTGGGCATTGAGGCTGCCTGCCAAGGCTACACCATCTACTGACCCATCATCAGGGTTCTGTGAGAGCAGGTCAGGGAGTGGGTCACTCTCTTCCTCCTGTCCCTCATCAGTTGCCATGAGCAAGCCCATGTCAGCCCTGTCCACATATGGCTTCAGCCTGTTGACATGGAGCACCCTATGGGGGCTCCTGGGAGTTCCCAGGTCTACCAGATAGGTAACCTCTCCCTTCTGTTCAACAATTGTATGGGGGCCACTGCACTTGTCTTGGAGGGCTGCTGGGGCCACTGGCTCCAACACCCACACCTTCTGCCCTGGCTGGTAAACAGTCAGCACAGCATTTTGGTCATGCCAGGCTTTCTGTAATTCCTGGCTAGCCTCAAGGTTTTTGGTTGCCTTTTTCATATACTCAGCCATCCTGGAGCGGAGACCAAGTACATAGTCCACTATGTCCTGTTTAGGGGTTTGAGAGGTAACTCCCAACCTTCCTTCACCAGACACAATGGACCCCTGACAGGGTGGCCAAACAAAAGTTCAAAAGGGCTGTAGCCAACCCCTTTTGAGGCACCTCCCTGTATGCAAATAAAAGGCAGGGCAAGAGTATGTCCCATCTTCGCCTAAGCTTTTCTGGGAGCCCTTTAATCATGCCCTTTAAGGTTTTGTTGAACCTTTCAACTAAACCATTGCATTGTGGGTGATAGGATGTGGTGAATTTATAATTCACTCCACACTCCTTCCACATTGCAGTCAAGTAACTGGGCATAAAGTTTGCATCTCTGTCAGATACTACCTCCTTAGGAAAGCCCACTCTTGAGAAAATTCCCAGGAGGGCCCTTGCCACCACAGGTGCTGTAGTGGTCCTAAGGGGAATGGCTTCTGGGTACCTGGTGGCATGGTCCACCACCACCAGGATAAATCTGTGCCCAGATGCTGTTTGGGGATCCATGGGACCAACTATGTCAATCCCCACCCTCTCAAAGGGAACCCCCACCACAGGTTGTGGTATCAGGGGGGCCTTTGTGGTGCCACCTGCCTTCCCACTGGCTTGGCAGGTTACACAGGAGCGACAAAACTCCTTGGTGTCTTCAGACATGTGGGGCCAGTGAAAGTGAGGGACAATTCTGTCCCAAGTCTTGTTCTGGCCCAGGTGACCTGCTAAAGGAATATCATGGGCTATTGTCAATAGGAAGCCCCTGAACTTCAGAGGTATAACCAACCTCCTGGCTGCTCCAGGCTTGGGGTATCTAGTCTCTGAGTACAGGAGTCCATCATCCCAATATATCTTATGGGTGCCACTAGCATTCCCAGCAGCCTCAGCAGCAGCTTGCTGTCTGAGGGGTTCAAGAGAGGGGCAGTTCAGCTGCTCCTGGCTCAGATCTGCCCTGGAAGGGCCCCCTGTCCCCAAGAACTCAACCTGATCAGGTTCAAGCTCCTCTGGGACAGTTCCTTCCATAGGCCTGAGATCATCTCCCTCAAGAGACTGATCTGTTTCCTGAGCCAAGGGGGGAGGCACTGCCTTAACCCTACTGTTCCTCTTCTTGTAAGGCACCTGGTCCATTGTTCCAGAATCCATGGCCTGTTCAGCTTTTGACATTTTGGCCTGTGACCTAGTCACAGCAAAGACATGTGCAGGGATCCCTAGCATTTCTGCATGTGTCCTGAGCTCCACCTCTGCCCAAACTGAGGTTTCAAGATCATTGCCAAGCAAGCATTCGACTGGTAGGTCTGCACTCGTCCTTCTTAAGGCCAGTTACCCCTCCCCAGGAGAAGTTAACAACTGCCAGAGAATGGTCTGTTCTGACATTGCTAGCATTGGTCACTTGGTACATTTCACCAAGTATAATCTGCCCAGGAACCACAAGATCTTTTGTCACCATTGTGACACTTGCTCCTGTGTCCCTGAATGCCAAAGCCTCTCTTCCATTAATTAAAGGCTGCTGTCTGTATTTGCCCAAATTATTGGGACTCACAAAGGGGACATATCCATGCCCCCATCACAGACTAGGACAGCCTGAGTTGGCACTCTGACTAGGCCAGAGCCCATCTCAGTACCCAGGGTCAACCCTACTACACCCTTATTCTGAGTACCTCCACCACCAATTGTAGCTGGACTAGGGGGAATAGTTGCCTTAGGGGCAATGGTGGATGGAGTAGAGTCTTTGGACTTGGTGCAGTCACTTGTCCAGTGAGTTTTCTGCTTACAGATTTTGCACCATGGTTTCTTTTGGCCTTTTCCTTTACTAGATTGGTATTCCCCACCAGATGCAGATTTTTGGGGACCTTGTGAAGACTTCTGGTCTTTACCCTTTTCCCCACCCTTGTCAGAGTTTTTGGAATCTTGCTTCTTCTGGTCACCACCTTGGTTCTGTACCTTCTGCCTCACCCTGGTTCTGACCCATTTGTCTGCCTCCCAATTCTTGGGGAGAGGTCAGATCAGAGTCCACCAGGTACTGGATGCAACAGCTGATTTTGACAGTTATTAAGAATCTGCTCCCTCATGATTAAATTATACAATCCTTTGAAGTCACATACCTTACTGCCCAGTAACCAACCTTCCAGAGCCTTAGTAGCACAATCTACAAAGTCCACCCAGTCCTGTGTCTGTGCCTTTTGGGTATCTCTGAACTTTAACCTGTATTGCTCAGTGGTTAGGCCAAACCCATCTATCAGTGCACTCTTCAGGACATGGTAATCATCAGCATCCTCTTCTCTAACAGTGAGGAGCTTGTCTCTACCTTTGTCTGCAAAGGAGAGCCACAAGATTTCTGCCCACTGCTCCTGGGGGACCCTCTGAACTTTGCAGGCCCTTTCCAGTGCAGTAATCCATTTGTGGATGTCATCCCCACTGTGGTAGGGAGGGACAATCTTGCTCAGGTTTCTATGGTCATAAGACCTTTCCCTATCCCTAGGGAAGTTGCTGCCACCATGGGACTCTAGTCCCAACGTTCTTCTTTGTCTATGAAGCTCTAGGGACTCCCTGTCTATAGCCAACTGCTCTTTTCTGATTCTCAACTGAGCTTCCTCATACTTGAGCAGTCTCTCTTTCCTTTCATGAGAGGATTCCCTCCTATGAGAGGAAACAGAGGTCCCTACTGAGGTGTCAGAATGGTTAGATTCTTCAGAAGGAGATCTTGACCTTCTAGGCACACTCACAACTCTTCCTGGTGGGACAAAGGGGAGGCCATTCTGGTCCTCCTCCTCATCTGCAGGAGGAGCTGGATTTTCCAGGGCAAGATCATTGTCATCTTCCTGGCCAGTTTCAGAGGTCAGGTCCTGGGTTTCTTCACCCCTGGTCCCTTCCTCATCTTCTGCCCCACCCTCTCTGCCTACCCCTTCAGACCCTGTGGGTCTTCTGAGATCATCCAACAGAAGCACCTCTATGAGGCGTTGAGTGTTGGCACTTTTGCCTGTCTTCAGCTTCCTAGTACTGCACAATGCTCTCAATTCCAAGAATGGGAGGTTGTCATACTTGGATGGTAGAAGCCCATTGGCTTCTGGCAGGGACCCACTGGTTCCTGGCCTTGAAGACATCACTAGTGAGGTGTGGTGTATGCACTACCTACTCTAGTGTGGCCTACTAAACTCTCTTGAGTTGTAGAAAGGGTGTGCTAAGCCCTTGACACACAACTCTAAGTTCAGTAGAACTTACTGTATTTCTAAGCTTGAATTTATATGTACCTCAGGTACCTTTAGTGGTTTTCAGTTAGTCACACACTTGGAGATTATCTGGTAAAACAAGGCAAGCTTGAATCCAACCGCTGCACACCAATGTGAGAAGTTGGCCTGGTATATGCTGTCCACTAGTTATAGTGGGCACCTTGCACCAGTCCAAACGACCTTTATTGATGATAGGTTTAAAGACAACCTTTATTGAAAGCTATCCTAGTGGTAGCTATGGAGAGCAGCCTTCAGGCTAAGTCTTGAAGGAGTGTTAAGCTTTTTGTTTTACCAGTTATAATCTCGTGAATGAACAAATGAAAGGAGAACCACACCAGGTATATATATAAAATATATGTATTTATTACTAAACACTACCCAATAGTCTCTTTATGAGGCTAGAGGTCAAAGTACACAAGTTACAAGTCAAATAACACAGTAAATTAGCACAATATACGATTAGCCCTAGGGGCGTACCAAACCATATATTAAGAAAGTGGTATAAGAACCACGACTTAAGTAGACACAAGGCCTAGAGCCTGTAGAATCGCTGGGACCCCAAGGAACCACCCAAGGTAGTGACGCAGGGGACCCACGGGGTCGTGTGCAGTGTGTGAACACAGCCACGAGCTCCGTTAAAGTCTATGGGAAAGTCGCGGTTAGAGTTTTACAGATTAAGGACACTTAGAAATGGACTAGGACCAAACCCTCTTCGACTTAGACAGTTCTAGGGTCAACACCCACGGGAGCACCGGAGTATTCGAGTTACCTCACCCAGGGAAGCCGGGTGCATAGGTGTCGAATGGTGTCGGGTCGCGTCGTCGATTTCAATGGCAGCCTGCAAGGAAGTGCTGCTGCCGGGAAGATGCGAAGTGTCCGAAGAGATCCAAGCCTGGATCAGAGATGAGAAGAACCTGAAAGCAGAGGGGACAGAGTCTGGGTCACTTGCCAGTGACCAGGGGCACGATAGTCGAATGCCCACCGATGTCGGGTGCTTCAGGTGAAAGAGGTGAAGCTTGACTCTTCAGCCACGAGAACCAGGAGGCGTCGACGACAACCAGGAGCTGGATTCGAGCTGCCCCACAAAGGATGTCGAGTGCTGCAGTATTGGTGTCCGGATTGAACACAACAAGCCTTGGCAACAGCAACCCACGCGGAAAGGAGAAAGTTGCTTCTGTGCAGACCAGCAAGGTCTGAGGGACTCACCACTCAGTGGGGAGTCAGGGCATATCTGGAGCAACCAGGGAAGCCCAGAGAAAATCAGAGTTGCCTTCACAGGGACCCACCAGTCGACAGACCAAGGATCACAAAGGAGCCTCGAGCGGAAATGCCAGAAGCGGGCCCACGGAAAACTCGTGGAGTGTAGGCTCACAATCTTCATTGCAAATGGTGCTCGGGGCCCGGGCTACAAGTAACCCAAAGCAGGACTTCAAGAGACGTCGAGAAGTCAGTGCACTAGCAAATGTGCACTGTGTCCAGGAGTTCCGGTTCCACGTCACTCGTGAGGGCTGCGGGTCTCAGCTTTGCTGGGGACTCGGGTCGGCCTCTGAGAAGTCTAGAAATCCTCTTCCTGAGCTGCAATTACTTCGGAGTCCGGCGGGAGCTTCAGAGATGCAGACCGGCAAATGCTTCATTGGTGCCTGCCAAGCAGGGGAGTCACTCCTTGACCCCAAGGGAGATTTCTTCAGTCCTCTAGTCTTTAGTAGAGCGTCGAAGTTCCAGGATTCAGTTGCAGAGTTTCGTCCAGGGATATCTAAAGTCCTGTTGCCAGGGGTTCCTTACTTATACCTAAGAAAGGGGATGGACTAACTCTGTGGACCCACCTATGGGAGAGTTTGGAAAGAGGGGTGGCTACACTCATTTCCTTTGTCCAGTTTTGCACCAGAGCAGGGGCTGGCAGCCCCTGCAACCGGTTTGAACTGGGGTATGCACGAGGACACCAAATGTGCCCCCAGTGCAGGACTTCAAAGCACTCTTGGAGTGCACCCACCCAGCCCTAATCCACTAAGGCCTGTCTGGGAGGTGGTAACACCTCCCTGTGACAGGAAACCTATTGTCCAGGCCTCCCCTGCCGGAGTTTCGGTCAGCAGCAGGAGGCCAGACTCGTGTCTGTGGCTGCAGCATCCATTTTGTGATGCCAGGGCTCGGTTTAGTTGGTACCGGGTATACCGGTGCTGTCATGTCTCTCCCTCTAGAAGGGTGGGATCATACTCCTACACCAGTTACTGGTGGTGTGGGGGTATGATTCCAAGGTGTTTGACACCAAACACGACATGTTTCCGTGCAGCCATCCCAAAGTTAGCATTTACCGCGAGGATATAATGCACTTAAGAGTATATGGTCAGGCTGTACCACAGACAACCTCGGAGAGGAGATTCCGAAGGCTGCAGAGGGGCACTGCTCATGCATGGGCACCCTCTCACATAAAACCAAGCACCCTGCCTTCAGGATTGATAAGGCCTGCCATAGGGGTGACTGATAGGATTATATGTGCAGTGATAGGGTGAGATATAGTGAACCTATATCTCAGTAAGGGGTGCATGCACCACCTTACTCAGGCTGCTGTAGCAGTCCTGTGGTGTCATTTTGGAAGGCTGCCCAGGGGTGGCATAATACATGCTTCAGCCCCTGGTAGGCCTCTGGGGTACCTATGCCCTGGGTACATAGTATACCATATACTAGGGACTTATAAGGGCACCCCAGAATCCAATCTGCAGTGTAATTAAGGTACATGGAATCAATTTAGAGAGGAAGCAGCTAGGCTGGGTTCCTGGATAGCAGGGCCCCAGCCAGACTAAAGTCGAAAAACAGTGTAACATCAGCAAAAAGTGGGGGTAACCATAAGAGGCAGATCCTACTCTCCTACAAATAGCTTCCGCAAAACAATTCGCCACAAATGAGAGCAACAACTAACGCTAATAATATGCAGAGTTGGCGTTCCCGTGCAAAAATAACACGAAAACACCACTTCCCGATATTTTCAACGAGCAGCCAAATCTGGGGTGCGATCCAAAAACAGGCAATAAGCTGCGTTAGCAGTACAAATTTAACATCTGCCTTTTACTGGTGTAAAGCAGGACGACTACCTACAGTGTGAAAGGGAGCCCAGGCCATAACCACATCTAAAGACCAACACATGTCATAGAGCTACTGACCATGCAGCTCCGACACCCAAGAAGGCCACAACACCCACTGCCATCACCCTCAGGACCTCCCCCGGACCACCCCCTCCCTACTACCACCGAGGCAGCGCAGAACAGGACAGCGGACCCTCCAAAAACGGCATGGTCCCTCAGCCACACAATAGCTGAATGTTGGGAGATGTGGCAACCAAGTATGTGTGAAGGACGCAAGTCACCCATCAATAAAAATGCACACAATACCAAGTGTAGCGATGATGTGGTGGACAGACCTCACTATGCAGAGCACAAACCTCTCCATGTGGACATATACTGCTGGTGCTTGTAGTGTTGTGGACAATAGACGCAACCATGTTACCTCAGGCAGTGGGGAAGATCTCGGTCATGTAGCTGTGTTGTCCCCCCCTGGAAGCGGAAGCGGAGTGGGCTGGTCCAACGTACCCTACTCCAGCGTAGGAGTATGAATAAATAGGCTGGGGCTCTGGGCGTGGTTCACTTGTGGGAAGGCCAAAGCGTCTGCCAGGGCGGCAGCCCTCACCCTGCCACGAGGCCTCCGCCGTGACCGCCGGCCTCCTCCTCACAGGCCCCCTGCGAACCCAGCAGCAGAGCACCACAGACTTATGTCTGTACAGACTACTGCCTTCGATCTACACTGCGGACAGCAGGGCTCACAATTCAGATCGAGTCCCGATTGCAGATGACGCAGTCCAGTAGGCAAGAGACATTGCTCCCAGTGCGGCCCGCCCGGACCACGCATCATCGCAGGCTGCGCACAAGCTGAGTGCTTCAGGTGCCACTAACTCAGTGCACCACAAGTCATCGCCACGTAGCCTTATTAAGGCAGAATTCATTAGACAAAACACATTGCTACCAGTGCGGCCCGCCCGGACCACGCATCATCGCAGGCTCCACACACGCTGGTTGCTTCAGGTGACACTAACTGTACAGCTCAACTCAACGCCACGTGGCTGTGGGCCCTTGCTGACCGCTGCCCCCGGCCTACACTGCGGTCATCAGGGCTCACATTTAAAATTGACTTTTGATTCATTAATTGCAGAGTCCAGTAGGCAACTAAGTATTACGTCCCTAAAACCTACATAATATCCTTTTAGTATCCTTGCTTCAAGAACTTGTTTTATATCAGTTATAGCTTTAGTACAATGACCAACTTCATCTTGCAAGTCCAAAGGAACATTGAATGGCAGTCTACACTGCGGACAGCAGAGCTCACAATTTGAATTCAGTCTTGATTTATTAATTGCAGACAGAATTGTACTCTATGTCCTCGAATTTTGTCAAGAGGAAGTGACAAAAAGCATTCCTTGATGTCTGTGCTGACTACTGCCTTCGATCTACACTGCGGTCAGCAGGGCTCACAATTCAGATCGAGTTACGATTGCAGATGACGCAGTCCAGTAGGCAAGACACATTGCATCATCGCTGGCTGCGCACATGCTGAGTGCCACACCTACCACTAACTGTATGCAGCTCAAGTCAACGCCACGTGGCTGTAGGCCCTTCCTGACCGCTGCCTCCGGCCTACACTGTGCTCAGCAGGGCTCACAATTCAAATTCAGTCTTCATTCATTCATTTTAGAGTCCAGTAGGCAACTAACTATAACGTCCCTGAAACCTACATATTTCGACAGTGTATTCCATAAATGTTTCATCTTTTGTTCCATACACCTACACTGCGGTTAGCAGAGCTCACAATTTAAATTGAGACATGATTTATTTATTGCAGACAGAATTGTACTCTATGTCCTCGAATTTTGTAAACAGGAAGTGACTAAAAGCATTCTTCGATGTCTGTGCTGACTACTGCCTTCGATCTACACTGCGGATAGCAGGGCTCACAATTCACATCGAGTCGCGATTGCAGATGACTCAATCCAGTAGGCAACAGACATTGCTCCCAGTGCAGCTCGCCCGCACCACGCATCATCGCTGGCTGCGCACACGCTGAATGTTTCTGATGCCCCTATCTCAGTGCTGCACAACTCATGGACCCTTTATGATACAATGTTTTGTGTATACTTTCACATCTGCTGCCCCTACCTCAGTGTACCACAAGCCATGGACCCTTTACGATACAATCTTGTGTGTATTATTTCACATCTGTTGCCCCTACCTTAGTGCAGCACAAATCATTGACCCTTTATGATTGAATCTATGTGTCTGAGCCAATGATTACTGTTGTACTTGTTGCCAGCACCAACCATTCCCGGAGGGCTGGCTTACACTCACCCCACACGCATCCAGCACAGACGTCACTGGACATGTGACCCTGGTAATAAAAATGAGTCGAGCGCACGTGCCCGTACCCAGTTCCACTATCTATCTGTGTCCGTGTGTTCATTATGTATGCAAGATGCCGCCCCTTGGCCCTACCACATTACATTGTGCTGTGAACAGCGTATGCAACCATGTTACCTCTGGCAGTGGGGAAAACTTCGGTTATGTAACTTTCTCTCGGTCATTGTACAAGTACGTACGTAGAGACTGGATCATTAGAGTACTGCAAGGAGAGTGTATAGTGAATTTATAAGTGCTTGGGGATTGGCGGAGTAATTCTATAAGTACATATGTTGGCGCAGCCTAACCCCAAACACAAGCTTGGCTCTAATTGGCTGCCCTCCATGTGCCAAAAACTGAAACTTAAACTTTCCATGGCCCTGTATTGCTACAGCTGCAACACTCCACTGAATGTGCAATAAACATTCATATCCACACAGATGTGTCATGTCCACCATCTTTCATGTGTGGAACTATGGATGAATGTAGGGTCAGTGATTCCTCGTACCTTCCATGTTGGCCATGTTGTGGGACTTGGCTCACAGAGTGACACATTGGCGCTTGTGACCCTGGTGACATCAGCACTACAACAGGGACACCTGCATCAGTTGATTCCTCATACAGCCCAGGACGGAGCCACGCTCATAGCTCCGGAGTCATTCTTCACAGCCTCACGCAGGACTGGCATACGCCAGGCCAGCCCACTCCGCTTACGCTTACAGGGAAGGACAACAACGCTACATGGCCCAGATTTTCATTGCAGTGATCTGCTGGTCACACCCTAGTTGTCAGTACGCCACAGCCACTCCCTCACGGCTAGTATACACCCACACCACACCCATCCAGCACACGCGTCACAAGACACGTGACCCTGCCAATAAAAAAGACCGGGCGCACGTGCTCGACGCCATTTCAGAGTTGCTCGCACCGGATACACTGCGGCCGGCACAGGCACACGGGACGGTGACTTTCAGTCCACTGAGGTACGGGTACCATAACTGCTGAGCGGGTGTGCAGCCTGCGGTGATGGCCCGTCCCAGCGGTCTGGACAGCTCAGGTTTTGTGTGCCCTGCTGGACCGCAGTGTAGGCCTGAGCCATCAGACAGCTCAGGCCTACCGCCACGTGGCGTCGCCTTGCTGGTCACAGAGTTAGTGGCACCGCAAGGGCTGAGCGGGTGTACAGCCTGCGATGAAAAGCCCGGTGCACTGGTATGTTCTCTGCCATGGCGAAATCAAGACCCAGCACCAAATGTGAGACCTGGTGGCCTGCGGAGCGGGGCTGCATGACATGCAGGGTGCGGTGTCCGCGGGCCCAGGGCTTGGGGCTTGCAGCGGCACGTGGTAGGCCCTCTTTTCTACACGCAGGTTGCGAAAGGTGAGCAGAGAGGCTTGTTAGCGCAGCGGCGGGCAGTCACCTCCGGGCAGTGGGAGTGGATGGGGTGCAGCAGCCTGGGTGCGCAGCGGCGGACAGTCACCTCCGGGCAGTGGGAGTGGATGGGGTGCAGCAGCCTGGGTGCGCAGCAGCGGGCAGACACCTCTGGGCAGTGGAAGTGGATGGGGTGCAGCAGCCTGGGTGTGCAGCGGCGAGCAGACACCTCTGGGCTGTGGAAGTGGATGGGGTGCAGCAGCCTGGATGCACAAAGGTGGGACAGAGAATTAGGCGTGTGCAGTTGTATGTACGCTGCCATTACTGATTCCATACTACGTTTCAGATGAGTAAGCTTGAGGGCTCCACTATGTCCCGGCACGTGGTTGGAGACACACCGGTGACGGAAAGGTGAGCTGTGAGGGTTTTGTCCACAGTGTCAGCACTCACTGTCCCTCTCCATCTCTTCCTTTCTCTCCCTCACACTCTTTCTCTCTCCCTTCCTCTGTCTCTCACTCTATCTCTTCCTCTCTCTCTCACAGTTTTTTTCTTTCTCTCTCTCTACCTCTCTCTCTCTTCTCTCTCTCTCTCACTCTTCCTCTGTTTCTCTCTTCCTCTTTCCACACTGTTTCTCTCTTTCTCGCTCTCTTCCTCTCTCTCACTGTTTCTCTCTCTCTTCCTCTCTCTCTCACTCTTTCTCACTTTCTCTCTGTCTACCTCTCACTCTTTCTTTCTTTCTCCCTCTCTTCCTCTCTCTCTCTCCTTTGATGGACGCATGACGCACAATCTTATCTTGCTTTTTGTCTAGCAGGCTGTGATTCACAGATTGACGACCCCCCCGACACAGACCTCCCGCCACGAGGCGATGACTTCAGTTCCACTGAGTTAGTGCCACCAGAGCTGAGCGAGTGTGCAGCCTGCGATGATGCATGGCCATCCTGCAATCAACACCCGCTCTGAATTGTGAGCTCGGCTTGACTGCGTGTACGCAACTTTCGCTGCCGGAGGTTGCTTCAGCACGTGGTGGACCCTCTTAGACACACGCCGGTGGCGGAAGGTGAGCATAGAGCCTTGTTTCCGCAGCAGCGAGCAGTCACCTCTGGGTGGTGGGAGTGGATAGTGTGCAGCACCCTGGGTGCACAAGAGCGTGCAGACACCTCCGAGCAGTGGAAGTGGATGGGGTGCAGCAGCCTGGGTGCACAGGAGCAGGCAGACACCTCTAGGCAGTGGGAGTGGATGGGATGCAGCACTCTGGGTGCAAAGGAACGGGCAGTCAACTCCGGGCAGTGGGACTGGATGGGGTGCACCAGCCTGGGTGCACAGCAGCGGGCAGACACCTCTGGGCAGTGTGAGTGGATGGGATACAGCAGCCTAGGTGCGCAGAGGCGGGCAGACACCTCTGGGTGGCGGGAGTCGATGGGGTGCAGCAGCCTGGGTGCGCAGGGGCGAAACAGAGAATTAGGCGTGTGCAGTTGTATGTACTCTGCCATTACTGATTCTATACTATGTTTCAGATGACTAAACTTGAAGACTCCACTATGTCCCGGCACGTGGTTGGAGACACACCGATGGCAGAAAGGTGAGCTGTAAGGATTTTCTCCACAGTGTCAACACTCACTCTCCCTCTCCATCTCTTCCTTTCTGTCACTCACACTCTTTCTCTCTCTCTCACTCTGTATCTCTTCCTTTCTCTCCCTCACACTCTTTCTCTCTTTCTATTTCTCTTCCTCTCTCTCATTCTTTCTTTCTCTCTCTCTTCCTCTCTGTCTCACTCTTTCTCTCTCTCTCTACCTCTCTCTCACACTGTTTCTCTCTTTCTCTCTCACTTCCTTGTATCTCACTCTTTCTCTCTTTCTCTATCTCTTCCTCTCTCTCTCACTCTTTCTCTCTTTCTCTGTCTTCCTCTCTGTCTCACTCTTTCTTTCTCTGTCTCTTCCTCTCTCTCACTCTTTCTCTCTTTCTCTCTCTCTCTCCTTTCATGGACGCATGACGCATAATCTTATCTTTCTTTTTGTCTTGCAGGCTGTGATTCACAAATTGTCGAGGGATGACACGCCATACCTGTACCTACTTTTATTTTGTTGTTTTGTTTAAATAAAATGTTTTATATGTAAATCCATAGATGACTGAGATTCTTATTTGTCCAACCTCACATGCATCTTCTTTACTATAATTGTGCGACATCAGCCAATTTGTTACGTTCCAGATTTCCTAACGTTGCTGTCACATTTGTTTGTGTTGGGGGAGGTGAGGGGGATGGCGGACAAGGGGCTGGTGGCGGGGGTGTCGGAGCAGTGTTGGGTGTCCGAGCTGCATGATCGTTGGCTCCATTGCATCTGTTGTCATTCAGGTATGGCTCTGGGTGGGCTCCTTTCATATTGCAGGTTGTAGTCCGACTTTACACCAGCTCAGAGCAGGTGTAAACTTTCTGCTACTAACGCACCTTATCGCCTGTTTTGTACTCTCTTCGACGATCTTGCTGGTGGTTGAGACACTTGCGAAGTGATGTGTTCGCTGCTTTTTGCACGAGAACACCTACTCTACATCTCATTAGCAATATTTGCCGGACTCATCCGTGACGATGCTTTTTGAGGCTGCTATCGCTGGTAAACTGGTGATATGGGCTGTTTGCTCCAGCTTGTGAATGGTGCGTTAAATTTATCACCATTTTGGTTGCGATAAAGTGCCGTTAACTCAGCGATATGTCCTTGAGAATATATCCCTCGGTGTTTGAAAGACTTAAGAAGTACTCGAGTGCCGCGCTGAGAGCCGCGCACCCATCGCTTTCACAAGTTTGCTATGACAGGGCGGGAGAGAGCGAGGGAGAGAGACAGAGTGAGATAGCACAAGCAGCGCAAGGCCGCACGGGCACCTGGCTCCACAAACCAACATGTGTGTGTGCATCGCCATCCGTGCACAGGCAATTCCCCCACAATGCAGCCCACACACATATCAATCACAGAACATCAGCAATGAAGGCAATGTGGTACAAAACTCCCCTCATACGGGTTCTGTGTCCGGTGTGTGTGGCGGGGTGATGGCTGCATGGCTGTGTGCCCCTGACACATCAGACTGCGTAGGTGATGGGGCTGCATCAGATGTCGTCCAGCACCTATGCAAAAACAATGTCTGGCTCACAGAGGCGGAGCTTGCCAAAGGGATACACCCCGCACATAACACACCTTCTTAATTTCTAATTTACCTTCCTAGTTGGTATGCAGATTTCAAATGTCACAAACGAATGCAATTCTTTCTTGTCACACAGTACATGTAATGCACCGCTTTCATCAAGAATGGAACCAGTAATGGCACAATTTCCCTGTTGCTCCACACATAAATCCATGTAAAGAACAAATCAGAATAGTTCCTTATTTTTTTTAGATTGCAAAACCTCTCTTTATTGCTTATTTTTGAACTTTCCATATAAACTGTTTTGTTAAGGACACATACAGGTGAAAAGTTCAAGGTATTGTATCAACACTTTCTAGAACATTCTATGACATGTGCAGGTTAAAAGTTCATCATTTTTTTAAACCTACCGATATTTTGTTTTGCAACATTTTCTCCAACATTTAACGGCACGTGGAGGTCAAAGGTTCACCATTCTTTCAAGTTTGAACTGCACCTTCCAAATACAATTAACAGGTGTAGTTGAGCTGAGCAAATTTCGGGGCATATTATCAAGCCTATTATCGCCGCTTTAGCGGCCGTTTTCGGCCAAAAAGCAGCGATAATGGCATCGCAGTATTAGCAAGGACACGCTAGCGCGTGTTTCCTTGTCTTAGCACCGGTTTTCCTTACGCCTTGCATCGCATCTCTAATGAGATGCAAAGTAGGCGTTCCCTAGCAAAACAACATTAAAAATATCGCTATCTGTCCTTCGCGGTATTTACAAGCCCGCCCAGGACACATATAGTGATATTAAAAGCCGCGCTAACCGCGGTTATCGCTGGTATTTTACGTCTGTGAAAATCCTGACTTGACTATCTTTTACATGGGAGGTGGATTGTACGGCTAAATCCACATCTCCCTATCACTAAGGATTCCCCTATCGATGCAGGTTTATCGCTGGATTCACAGCAATAAACCTGCATTTCACCGCTATTGCCGGATTTTTCATCGCCGTGGAGATAAGCGTTGTAAATAACGCGATATCTCGGCGATCAAATCCGGCGATAGCCGGCGTTAAACAAAATCGCTCTAAGCGCGCTCAGCGATATTTATCGCTGATCGTTGATGATATGCCCCTTCATCCTATAATATGTACTCCACGTATAAACTGCTTTTTTCTTAACCAATCACAAAGATGCTTTTCATCAAAACTAATATACACCCTACTTTTTAGGACACAATACATTTCATCTCCCAATCCGTTAACGTTTTGTATGTAAAAAAAAAGTAGTTCCCCATGTTTAAACATATCTCTTATTCTACGAACGGACTGCATGAGCTACAGACATTTATCCATATCTTCTAGCCATACCTTCAAAATGCTAGTGTGGATTGTAGGACATAGCTATGTTTTCTGGTGCAAGAGGTATGCAGAACAGAGACGTATTGACTTAGACCTAGGTTCACAAAATGTGTACATTAAATGGTTTGCACAGAGAGGATTGAAGTGGCACCAATTGCTCCCTTTGGTTAAAACCTGTTTGCATCTCCAACACCCTGATCTCATGATTGTGCACTGTGGTAGTAACGACCTAGGCACATTGACTGGGTAGGTTTGGAAATGCTTATGAAGGACACCTTTGGACAATTGATGTTACTTTGCCTCAAACTGTCTTTGTATATTCCAATATATGCCAAAGACAGAAGTGGAAATGGTCAAACCAATTTTGTCATAAGATTAAAAATCTAGGAAGAATGTCAACAAAGCTGTGTCTGCATACCTCAGAGACCATAGAATGGGGTTGATTTACAACAACAACATACGCTTTCGATATCGCTGATATCTACAGAAGTGATGGAGTACACTTCACAGATGAGGGAAACTGAATTTTCCTGATTAATCTCAAGCTGTGCATTCGCACTTACATGTAGCTCCAACTAATAAACAGAAGGGCTTTTTTTAGAGCTGCCTTATATTCCCAATTTCGGCTCGCAGACTATCAGCAGCAATTTGGCTAGCAGAGGGACATCTGCGGGCCGTCGGGCAGGCTCGCAGAGGAAGAGCTGCGGCCCGTGGGCTCAGCTTGCAGAGGGAGACCTACGAGCCGTTGGCTCGCAAAAGCACAGCACCGTACCGGCACGCAGAGGGAGAGCTGTGGCCTGACTCGCAGAGGGAGACCAACGGGTCAACAGGCCTGCTAGCAGACACACAACTATCAGTTAACGGGCTGGCTCACAGAGATACATCTGCGAGCCCTCCACGCTGCAACCCGACGGGCTAACTCGCAGAGGGAGAGTAACGGGCCGACGGGCCTGCTAGCACAGACACAGCTACGAGCTAACGAGGTGGCTCACAGAGGTAGAGCTGCGGGCCCCACGGCTCGCAGACACAGAGCTGCGAGCCGACGTACTGGCTTCTAAAGGCATAGCCGCGAGCTGATGATGTGGGGAGAGGGAGCGTAAAAGGAGTATCTCGCACAGACAGACCTGCAGGATATTTTCAGTATTGCCTCGCAGAGGTAGAATTACGGATCCGATGCCTTTTAGAGGGAGAGATGCGAGCTGACGGACTAAGTCACAAAATGGCTCACAGCTCGCAGTCGCAGAGCTGCGAGCCGACGGACTCGCTTCTAAAGGCATAGCCGCGAGCTGGTGATGTGGGGAGAGGGACCGTAAAAGGGGTATCTCGCACAGACAGAGCTGCGGTATATTTTTAGTGTTGCCTCGCAGAGGTAGAACTACGGACCTGATGCGTTGTAGAGGGAGAGTTGTGAGCTGACGGACTGAATCACAAAATGGCTGCCAACACTTCCTAGTTTCAACAGTTCGCAGCCAATCAGCCGCAAGCTCGTGCTCGTAACGCTTCAGCCAATCAGATGTCAGAATTCTTAAATATCGATATCTGGAAAATTTGATATTTCTCTAAAACTACTGAACGGATTTACTCGATTTAAACAAAAGCGTGCTTTCTGGACCAAGACCTTTCTCTGTGCCAAATTTGGCGTAATTCCGTTCAGCAGTCTGACCTGTAGCCTTGTCTAAAGTTTCCTATGGAAATTGCATGGAGAAAACACGTTTTGGGACCCCCCTTTTTTCTTTGCCCCCCCTTGACGAATCCCCCCCAAACTTTTAGGATAGCAGCTAACCTGAAAAGAGGAACTTTTTCGAAAATTTCGTAAAGATTCGTCAAACGACGCCAAAGTTATAAGCACATAAAAAATGCTTTTCCTATGGAAACGTGGTCCTAACTATAACTACCTACTATATATATATATATATATTTATATATATATAAATATATATATATTACAAAAAGAGTTGCCTCTAGGTGGGATGCACTCCCAGGTGGAAATTACTGAGCATTATTATTATGGGGATTTACTGGTGGTTGCCGCATGCCGGCACGTCACATGGTCTGCCACTGAAGAGGGCATTGGCCCGAAACGCGTCTGGCAGGTTACCAGAAAAGGACTTTGTTCATGGCGTGTGCCCTTGCTTTGGCGTAATTTCCACCTGGGAGTGCATCCCACCTAGAGGCAACTCTTTTTGTATTTTGTACAGCGGCCTGCCTGGTCGCGGGATTGCACCACCGCAAAACACTTGCGGGTCCGCGGCTGCTTTATTGGGGCAGCTAACTGTGGAACAGGAGGTGCCTGTTATATGCAGGGGTGGCGGCGCGAACATCGGCAATCCTTTTAAAGACATTTTTGAATGTGAGTGCCGGCGGCGACCCACTTGGGTTTCACTGAACCACCAGTCCCAGGAAGCATTGCTTCAGGTGGTTCACCTGAGCATTATTATTATGGGGATTTACTGGTGGTTGCCGCATGCCGGCACGTCACATGGTCTGCCACTGAAGAGGGCGTTGGCCCGAAACGCGTCTGGCAGGTTACCAGAAAAGGACTTTGTTCATGGCGTGTGCCCTTGCTTTGGCGTAATTTCCACCTGGGAGTGCATCCCACCTAGAGGCAACTCTTTTGTATTTTGTACAGCGGCCGGCCTGGTCGCGGGATTGCACCACCGCAAAACACTTGCGGGTCCGCGGCTGCTTTATTGGGGCAGCTAACTGTGGAACAGGAGGTGCCTGTTATATGCAGGGGTGCCGGCGCGAACATCGGCAATCCTTTTAAAGACATTTTTGAATGTGAGTGCCGGCGGCGACCCACTTGGGTTTTACTGAACCACCAGTCCAGGAAGCATTGCTTCAGGTGGTTCACCTGAGCATTATTATTATGGGGATTTACTGGTGGTTGCCGCATGCCGGCACGTCACATGGTCTGCCACTGAAGAGGGCGTTGGCCCGAAACGCGTCTGGCAGGTTACCAGAAAAGGACTTTGTTCATGGCGTGTGCCCTTGCTTTGGCGTAATTTCCACCTGGGAGTGCATCCCACCTAGAGGCAACTCTTTTTGTATTTTGTACAGCGGCCTGCCTGGTCGCGGGATTGCACCACCGCAAAACACTTGCGGGTCCGTGGCTGCTTTATTGGGGCAGCTAACTGTGGAACAGGAGGTGCCTGTTATATGCAGGGGTGCCGGCGCGAACATCGGCAATCCTTTTAAAGACATTTTTGAATGTGAGTGCCGGCGGCGACCCACTTGGGTTTTACTGAACCACCAGTCCAGGAAGCATTGCTTAAGGTGGTTCACCTGAGCATTATTATTATGGGGATTTACTGGTGGTTGCCGCATGCCGGCACGTCACATGGTCTGCCACTGAAGAGGGCGTTGGCCCGAAACGCGTCTGGCAGGTTACCAGAAAAGGACTTTGTTCATGGCGTGTGCCCTTGCTTTGGCGTAATTTCCACCTGGGAGTGCATCCCACCTAGAGGCAACTCTTTTTGTATTTTGTACAGCGGCCGGCCTGGTCGCGGGATTGCACCACCGCAAAACACTTGCGGGTCCGCGGCTGCTTTATTGGGGCAGCTAACTGTGGAACAGGAGGTGCCTGTTATATGCAGGGGTGCCGGCGCGAACATCGGCAATCCTTTTAAAGACATTTTTGAATGTGAGTGCCGGCGGCGACCCACTTGGGTTTTACTGAACCACCAGTCCAGGAAGCATTGCTTCAGGTGGTTCACCTGAGCATTATTATTATGGGGATTTACTGGTGGTTGCCGCATGCCGGCACGTCACATGGTCTGCCACTGAAGAGGGCGTTGGCCCGAAACGCGTCTGGCAGGTTACCAGAAAAGGACTTTGTTCATGGCGTGTGCCCTTGCTTTGGCGTAATTTCCACCTGGGAGTGCATCCCACCTAGAGGCAACTCTTTTTGTATTTTGTACAGCGGCCTGCCTGGTCGCGGGATTGCACCACCGCAAAACACTTGCGGGTCCGTGGCTGCTTTATTGGGGCAGCTAACTGTGGAACAGGAGGTGCCTGTTATATGCAGGGGTGCCGGCGCGAACATCGGCAATCCTTTTAAAGACATTTTTGAATGTGAGTGCCGGCGGCGACCCACTTGGGTTTTACTGAACCACCAGTCCAGGAAGCATTGCTTAAGGTGGTTCACCTGAGCATTATTATTATGGGGATTTACTGGTGGTTGCCGCATGCCGGCACGTCACATGGTCTGCCACTGAAGAGGGCGTTGGCCCGAAACGCGTCTGGCAGGTTACCAGAAAAGGACTTTGTTCATGGCGTGTGCCCTTGCTTTGGCGTAATTTCCACCTGGGAGTGCATCCCACCTAGAGGCAACTCTTTTTGTATTTTGTACAGCGGCCGGCCTGGTCGCGGGATTCCACCACCGCAAAACACTTGCGGGTCCGCGGCTGCTTTATTGGGGCAGCTAACTGTGGAACAGGAGGTGCCTGTTATATGCAGGGGTGCCGGCGCGAACATCGGCAATCCTTTTAAAGACATTTTTGAATGTGAGTGCCGGCGGCGACCCACTTGGGTTTTACTGAACCACCAGTCCAGGAAGCATTGCTTCAGGTGGTTCACCTGAGCATTATTATTATGGGGATTTACTGGTGGTTGCCGCATGCCGGCACGTCACATGGTCTGCCACTGAAGAGGGCGTTGGCCCGAAACGCGTCTGGCAGGTTACCAGAAAAGGACTTTGTTCATGGCGTGTGCCCTTGCTTTGGCGTAATTTCCACCTGGGAGTGCATCCCACCTAGAGGCAACTCTTTTTGTATTTTGTACAGCGGCCTGCCTGGTCGCGGGATTGCACCACCGCAAAACACTTGCGGGTCCGTGGCTGCTTTATTGGGGCAGCTAACTGTGGAACAGGAGGTGCCTGTTATATGCAGGGGTGCCGGCGCGAACATCGGCAATACTTTTAAAGACATTTTTGAATGTGAGTGCCGGCGGCGACCCACTTGGGTTTTACTGAACCACCAGTCCCAGGAAGCATTGCTTCAGGTGGTTCACCTGAGCATTATTATTATGGGGATTTACTGGTGGTTGCCGCATGCCGGCACGTCACATGGTCTGCCACTGAAGAGGGCGTTGGCCCGAAACGCGTCTGGCAGGTTACCAGAGAAGGACTTTGTTCATGGCGTGTGCCCTTGCTTTGGCGTAATTTCCACCTGGGAGTGCATCCCACCTAGAGGCAACTCTTTTTGTATTTTGTACATCGGCCTGCCTGGTTGCGGGATTGCACCACCGCAAAACACTTGCGGGTCCGCGGCTGCTTTATTGGGGCAGCTAACTGTGGAACAGGAGGTGCCTGTTATATGCAGGGGTGCCGGGCGCGAACATCGGCAATCCTTTTAAAGACATTTTGAATGTGAGTGCCGGCGGCGACCCACTTGGGTTTTACTGAACCACCAGTCCCAGGAAGCATTGCTTCAGGTGGTTCACCTGAGCATTATTATTATGGGGATTTACTGGTGGTTGCCGCATGCCGGCACGTCACATGGTCTGCCACTGAAGAGGGCGTTGGCCTGAAACGCATCTGGCAGGTTACCAGAAAAGGACTTTGTTCATGGCGTGTACCCTTGCTTTGGCGTAATTTCCACCTGGGAGTGCATCCCACCTAGAGGCAACTCTTTTTGTATTTAATAAATATATATATATACAAATGCGTGTGACGCCAGGGACGCCTCAGCCTCTCGGGTCGGGGCCTGTACGGGTGCGTCTGCTCCTAATACATTCCAAACAAAAGCATGTACTGTTCCAGTCACATGCAAACAGGCCCACCAGACGTGCTTCTTTGAAGAATTCTTTATTTCCGACAAGTATTGCAGCATTACGCGTTTCGACTCTAAGGAGTCTTAATCATATGCGACACATGAGTGAGCAGCCATCTGATCTTGTTTCCGGTCAGCTTCAAGAAAGTGATGAATGACTCCAGAGTATGAGTATATAACGTCGAGTTTTAAAGTGGCAGTGTGTCAGTCACTTGAATATTTAATATCAATCCACGCATGGAACAGTGTGCACTTTCAAATTTCAGTGTGATCGTCAGTATGTTAAGAATAAATTAGTTCACATATGCAGGTCTTTCCACTCATTCCATTTGGTGCGTTGTTTCAGATCTTAAGAACCACAACTACCCATAATGCTTCGTATTCTCCTCTGCATGCTATCCCAATCCTTCAATCACTTTCATTTTGTTCCATTAATCACTTTGGAAGTACATATACCAAAAGTCCTCATCACGCCTTCAAAGGAAAATTCTGTGTATGGCAGAGTCATTTGGCATCATTATATAAACCAAGGTAATGTCACTCGTTTTTCAAACCATGTAGTTGAAAATGTTCTTTTAACTTGCCTGCTTTAAGTTTTCATCTGCACGACGTGCAGGGATCGAATATCCCAACAAACCCTGGCTGTTTTGAAAGAAGTTTCCAAACAAGATCAGATGGCTGCTCACTCATGTGTTGCATATGATTAAGACTCCTTAGAGTCGAAACGCGTAATGCTGCAATACTTGTCGGAAATAAAGAATTCTTCAAAGAAGCACATCTGGTGGGCCTGTTTGCATGTGACTGGAACAGTACATGTTTTCATTTGGAATGATAGATAGATAGATAGATAGATAGATAGATAGATATCCCAGAAACAGTGTCCCAAAACGAAAATGCACTCCTTGTACTGGTTTGATATTTATTCATTTAGGCTGGAACACTTCGGTAAGCACAATAGCACAATTCAAACCGCTCCATATGCCTGATGCATTTCAGACTCTTGAAGTCCTTGTTCGCAGGCTGGGTGTCAGACATTACAACACAGCTGCTGCACATCACATTATCCTCATGCTAAATACTAATAAAGTCCATAGTTGCTTCTCAAATGAGTTATTACTTACAAAGTATCTTGGGACACATGGTTCTGTCAGCTCATTAAAGCACTCTGGTGGGTTTGCAATGTCCAACACAAGTTACCGATGTCCATTACCCTGCAGTGGGCTGTGTAGGTTGTTATATAGTTAGGAACAAACTTTCCGTAGGAAAAGCATTTTTTGTTTTGCCAACAACTTTGGCGCCGCTTGACGAATCTTCACAACATTTTCACAAAACCTTCCCTTTTCAGTTCAGCTGCTGTCTTGAAAGTTTCGGGGTCATCCATCAAGCGGAGGCCGAGAAAAAAGGGGGTCCCAAAACACATTTTCCCAATGTTACGTGTTTGGGGATGTTTCCTTTTTTGACGACAACTGCAGCCAGAACCGCTGAACGGAGTTACACCAAATTTGGCAGAAAGCTAGATGTTGGTCCAGAAAGCGTGCTTTTTGTGATTTGGTGCAAATCCATTCAGTAGTTTCGGAGATATTTAAGTTGAAAAAATATAGCTATCTGGGGACGTGAGTTCTCGCAGTGGACTCGCGAATCCTACTAAAATTTCAATGGCTGCCAAACCTTCCACCAGGAAGTGTTGGCAGCCATCTTGGGACTCAGCTTGAATCCGAATCCCACAAGAAAAGTAAAAAATAAGAAGAGAGGTCAGGGTAGGAATACCTTGAACCCCGTCGGGGGTTAAAAGCATTTTTTTATTGAATTTTGCCACGAATTTGCGTGGTTGTATGGTGTGTGAGTAGGCGTATAAATGGTTGTATGGGTGTGTGAGTGGCTCTGTAGTTGACGTCATCAGTGATGTCATTTGAGATGTCATCAGTGATGTCACTGACCATGTCATGAGTGATGTAATATGTGAGGTCATAAGCAGTGCATTGCGGGGGCGTAAGTTATAGTTAGCTCAGGTAACTATAACTGCTGAATTTCACAGGTTTTGTATGAGGGAAATCTGAACCTAACTATAATGTCCCTGTAACCTTTGCTTTTTTCAGTGAATATATATATACTCAATGCGCGAAGCATACCAAATGAAGTTAATAGACTAAGTCCAGCAGAAGAATTGAATTTTTTATGGGATCGCCGGCAGACACTACACCCAGGGAATCAGAAAAAAATGCCAAACAGCGAAGAAATCAGAGGCGCAGAGCAAGGCTCAAACGCAGGCGGAGCAAGACCAAAGAAACCACAATGGCGCAGACGATAACACAAAATGACAATACTGTGGTAAACTTGTCATCAATGACCTTATCTAAAGCGGAGACACAGTTGTTAGCTCTTGGACTTTTGTTTTGCCCAGAGATCAGTTTTAATTACGGACGCACAAGAATTGATATATACAAGTACATACGAAAATTAAAACTGAAAAAGTTCTTCACGATTAAAAAGGAAATAAACAACAAGGAGAAGATGTAAATCAAGAAAATAATGACATGACAATAAATGCTAATCTTCAAGTATCTGATGCATACACGTTACTGACCCTACATGAATTAAGTAATGAAACTAACCAAGAACAAAAAGATCTAGTAGAACTAGGATCTACACAAGAGAGACTATTAGCCCTTAACTTAACTCATCCCAGTGCGGGCAGTAGCCCCTTTAAGGCCAAATCTACATTCTATCCCATGATGCCGAAGGATGCAATAGATACTTTTCATGACAGACTGACGGAGGATGTGAAGGAACTATACTGCAAAACCATGCAAAGTAAAAAAAGATTGAAATATAAAAATCAGCAATATGAGAACTTGATTAGGAAACTTAAGAATAATCAAGAAATCATAATGAACAAATCCGACAAAGGAGGGAATGTTGTCATCTGGCCCCGTAAGGAATATATTCAGGAAGCACAAAAATAACTGAATAACATTGAATGTTATGAGAAAACCAATATGACTGAGTACAAAAAGCAACAGAGATTTAAAAAAAAGATCTGTATTCATGGAAAAGGCAAGGACTGATTTCCAGTCAAGAACATACATTTTTACAAAATGATTTCCCGGTGATTCCTACACTATATCTCATTCTAAAAATACATAAAGAGATAATTCCAACGCCAGGCAGACCCATAATATCGGCCATTGGAGGAATAAGTGAACATATAAGTCAATATGTGGACTATTTCCTACAGAGTTATAAGCGGGCACTCCCTTCATATATAAGGGATACGAGTGACTTTTTAAATAAGATTCAGCACATACAATGGAATGATGATTTACTTTTAATAACATTGGACATAGAATCGCTCTATACGAGCATTGATCACCGGGTGGGACTAACTGCGATTAAGCATTATCTGGATACCAGACCATTGACATTTCGCAGTCATAATTTAATGCTTCTTGAACTGATAAAATGGTGCCTATTTAACAATTTCTTTATGTTCGGTAAAGACCTATATCTACAAAAACGTGGAGTAGCAATGGGGCCTGTTTCTCCCCAGCTATGCGTGCTTGCACGTAGGCTGGTGGGAGGAACAGGTTCTAAGAGGAACATATGCTGAAACTTTCACCACTCATGTATTATATTGGCTACATTCATAGACGATGTGTCTTAGTAAGGGTGATCGCCAGAGTGCTGAGACTTTTATTTCAGAAATTAACACCAATGATATTAATCTTAAATTTACATCAGATATTAGTCAGCAGAGCGTAGCCTTTTTAGACACTACAATATATGTGACTGGTGATAGGCTTGAATCCACTTTACATAGGAAACCCACAGAAGGAAATGCTACATTACACGCAAGGAGTTCACATCCTAACCACCTGATCAGGAGTATCCCCTATGGGGAACTCCTTAGATTGAAAAGAACCTGTAGTACTAGGGATGAGTTGGAAAAATGTACTTATGACACAGTATTGAGATTTGGAGAACGAGGATACAGTTAGGCCATACTAAAGGAAGCTTGTGAGAAAGCAGAACGGGTAACTAGGGAAGTCTCATTAACAAACAAGAAAAATAAGAATGTAACAGATCCTGAGTCTAACATTACTGTCAATGACAAAGAAAGTGCTGCCCCACGTTTAATTATGACGTACAGCAGACAACAAAGGCAATTGAAAGCCATCATCAATAAAAATTGGCCTATACTAATGACAGATGCAGTACTTGCCCCTTCTTTGACTACTAAACCAACAGTGACCTTTAGACGAGCAGTGTCCATGAGGTCACAATTAGTAAAAAAAATAGCCCAGAAATAACATTGCGGACCACTTGGCTCCAACCAAAACAGGGCTTTTTTAAATGTAAGTCATATCGTGCCTGCAAATTTGGTACTAATAAAACTCATTACAAAACACCTTTTAGTTCTAAAAGTATACCTATTAAGGCCATTATTCTTGCCGCACTGAATATGCAGTGTATGTTCTCACATGCACGTGCGGCCTGAACTATATTGGTAGTACCAAGTTGCAGGTACATGTACGTATACTGCAACATTTAAGGGCAATTGTAAATAACGACTGCCCTTACCCGGTTGCACGGCATTTCAAGAAGGAGCATGACAACAATCTTGAATGCCTATCATACTATGTGATAAATGCAATTCCTAAACTGCGACGAGGGGGCAACAGAGAGCACATGCTGAGGCAATTAGAAACTTGCATGATTATTGAATTTGACAGTAAGGCCCCCAGAGCACTCAATAACACGGAGGACCTGCATAACTTCTTATAATCAGATAATTGGGTGCATCCTTTACAATCAGTATACCTAAGATATGATAAAATATGTGATTATCAGCCGTCTTAGAATTATTTTATTTTATATTTTTTTGTAAAAATATACAAAACACTACATAAAAAATCCCCATAAAAAATCCCCATAAAAATGATCGTATAGATGTATATATTATATATAAGCAATTTTGCACTTTTGTGGTACTGTATAGCACAATGCACTTTACTTAGCATTCTTTGCACATAACGAGCAATTAGAGCACTATGCACTTTAGGAGGTTGTAAGGAGAAAATACATCTTATACGTTCATAGCAGATCATAGAACTAATACGGTTAAGGGGAACTTGGATACATGTTCAACAAATTATTTGTGTTTTAATACTGTCGAAAAAGTGATAAAACATTGACTAGTATTATTAAGTATTTAATCTTGCATTTATGCAGATATAATAAATAAGCATTGTGTTATTTTTTTAATGCATTTTAAGAGATACCTCTTGTATTGATTTTAGATTACCATTTTATATGATTATATTTATATATCTATTTATTTATATACAGCATAGAGTCATTGAACTTGCTATGGCAACATATGTTTACAATGAGGATAAAATGCATTTTATGATCTCATTTTTGATTTTGTGAACAGTCATAATCCAAGTTTTTAAAAATTATGGTATTTATGGAGTATACTATTTATGTGTCGGCTGATATGTGAATTATGAAAAACAAGATGAAGTATTGTTTTTTAGAAGCATTACGTATAGGTTTGCTAATAGTCTTTTCTCTATGTTTGGGGACACGTGACACTTTTGGGAGAGAGAGAAAAAAATATAAAAATGCCTCACCGCAAAGCAGCCTTTATGTGATCGAGGCCGGTTTCCCCGGCCGAAACGCGTCATGACATAGCTGAGAGTAAAACTAATAAAGACAATTCGCACAAGCAACAAGGAGTTCGTGCTATCCTTATCACCGTCTGGAGGTTAAGGATTGGTATTTGGTTGGAATGTATATATATAAGGATACAATGAGTCACAAAGAAATAAAATATCCAAGAAAGAAGTGACTCAAACAGATATCTGTTTGAGTCACTTCTTTTGGATATATATATATATATATATATATATATATATATATATATATATATATATATATATATATATATATTATCTACTGGCGGTCGCCAGTAGATAGTTATAGTTACAACCTATTATCCATAGGAAAACCGTGACATTCTGATTTGTAAATAACTCTCTTGCCGGTTGACGTATCTTCGCAAAATTTTCAAAACTTTGTGGGCCGCTCCGGTCCGCTCCTACCCTGAAAGTCTCGGGGGGATTTGTCAAGCGGGGGCCGAGAAAAAGGGGGTTCCAAAACGCGTTTTCCCCATGCTAATTTTCCATAGGAAACTTTAGACACGGCTACAGCCCGAACTGCTGAACGGAATTACACCAAATTTGGCAAAGAGGTAGTTCTTGGTTCTAGAAAGAACGCTTTTGTTAAATGGTGTAAATCCGTTCAGTAGTTGCTGAGAAATTCCAAAAGTAAAAATATCGATATATCTTGACGACAGGTCCGAGGCCAGCGGTTCTGCGCACACCCTCCCGGGCACGAGATTCACGTTGATTGGCTGCCAACTGACTGTCAACATTCCGATTCAGGAATGTGTTGGCAGTCATCTTTGTCTAACCGAGTCGAACAAGAAAAAGGTAAAAAAATGCGTAAAGCACACAGAAGTGGTGACAGGGTAGAAACACCCTGACCCCCTAGGCTTGCTCAGGGGTCCCACAAGGACCCCGAGGCCCAAAAAAAGCACTTTAAAAAAAAAAAAATGGCCGAATTTGCACTGGGTGCTCGAATCCGCAGAGAAAATTTTACAAAACGAACCACGGGCTCCCGCGCTTCCTTGTACTTAAGCCCCCGGGTGGGCCTGGTCCCAGGGGCAATCACTATAACTTGTGGGGGCCCGCCACCTCCCGGGGCTTTATTGAAAATAAGTGCGGGGGGGCTCCCAACCCTCCACGCTGCCCCGGTGACCGCCACCTCCCTGGGGCTTTATTATTATGGAGGCGGGGGCCTCATGGGCCCCCAAGCCCCGGGGACCACCACCTCCCCGGGGCTTCCTTGATTAATAGGGGGGCCTCGTGGGCCCCCCAAGCCCGGGGACCACCACCTCCATGGGGCTTCTGGTATTAATGAGGGGGCCTTGTGGGCCCCCAAGCCCCGGGTACCACCTCCTGGACCCCTTGATGACCCTGGGGACCACCACCTCCCAGGGCCAGCTCCTGCAATGTCCCGGGGTGCACACCCCCGGGACATTGCCGTTGGCAATGATAGGGCGGGAGCCGTGCGGCTCCCGCCCTGTCATTGCAAACTCTGCTTTGCTTCTTGGAAGCAAGAGCAGGAAACCTGCTCTCGCTTTCAAGAAGCAAAGCAGAATTGCTTTTGGGCAACTGGAGCTGCATGTTAGCAGCTCCCTTTGTCCAAAAGCAGAGCTGGCTCCCGCAGGAGGCGGGGAGCCGGCTGGGACCGTGGGGGCATTGGGGCTCCCCCCACGGTCCCCAACATGAGGCCAGGCCCTGGGGGATGGGGTCCCCGGGGCCAGAAGTGGCCCAGTGGAGGGGGGCTACGTGGCCCCCCTCCCAGGAAAAATAATAATAAAAAAAAATTTAAAAAGGAAGACCGGCCCCGGGGGATGGGGTCCCCGGGGCCATAATTGGCCTAAAAAGGGGGGCCATGCGGCCCCCCCTCCAAAAAAAAGAAAGCTGGCCAGGCCCCGGTGGATGGGGTCCCCGGGTCCATAATTGGCCTCAGGAGGGGGGCCATGCGGACCCCCTCCAAAATTAAACAAAAATGTAAAGGCTGGCCAGGCCCCAGGGATGGGGTCCCCGGGGCCAGAAGTGGCCCAGGGAAGGGGGGCCACGCGGCCCTCCTCCCATAAAATAAAAAAAATTAAAAAAAGAAACCGGCAACTCCCCTCCCTGCATGACTCTGCAAACACGCCCCCTGGTGCGTTTAAGTTGGGATTAAGTCCCTTCATTCCTGAGGGTCTCTGGGCAACTAGCTCACCAGGTACCTCCAGTAAGCTCCACACAGTGGGATTGCTGAGAGGTGGTCCGAGGCCACGCCGCTTTACACCACTCTGCAAGCGCGCCTCTTAGCGCATTGGTGGTGGGGCGATGAGGTGCCTCTGTGTCCTGAGGACCTCAGGACACAAGTGGACTTCATTCCCCAAGCAGCAGTGCACCAGGAGGTGCGTTTGCAGAGTGGTGTAAAAAGGGGGCGTGACCTCGGATCACTCTCAGCAATCCAGCTGTATGGGGCTTACTGGAGGTAACAGGAGGGCTAGTTGGCCCACAGGGACCCTCAGTATATCAAGTGGACTTAATCTCCCAACTGTAGAACGCGCAAGAGGCGTGTTTGGATGAATGTGGAGAACAGTGGGTGCATGGCCTGTAAAAACCTCTAGAAATTGTACTGAGTAAGAACCATAGTTTGTCAGGGACATGATAGTTAGTAAATTAGCATTTAAAAAACCTTTGCCTGACTGACTAGGTGTGTGAGTAACTCTGGATGAGTGGCGCTGTGTAAGTGTCTGTATAGGTGTATGAGTGCATATGATAGTGTTGTATTGATGAGTGACTGCATGTATGAATGACTGTATGGGTGAATGAGTGGATGTGTGTGTAGACCTAGGAATCAGTGAGTGGGTATGTAGTAACTGGTATTGGTGTGTCTATGGTTTCGAAAATAATAGTCTGTATTTTCGAGTGGGTGTATTAAAGGCTATATTAGGGTGTGAGGAGGTGCATCAGATTATCACGTGGATGATGTCATCAGTGATGTCATCAGTGATATCATTTGAGATGTCATCAGTGATGTCACTGACCATGTCATGAATGATGTAATATGTGACGTCATCAGAAGTGCCTTGCGGGGGCGCGAGTTTTAGTTAGCTCAACTAACTATAATAGCCGAATTTCTCTGGTTTTGTACGAGTGAAATGTCCAACTAACTATAACGTCCCTGAAACTTGCGTTTTTTTAAGTGAATTTCTAAGGTTTTTTAAATGCTAATTTCTAACTCTAATGTCTCTGAAACCTATGGTTTTTTTAGTGAATATATATATATATGTAGATAGTTACAGTTAGGACCTAGTTTCCATAGGAATTTATTTTTTTGACTTGCCTATATCTTTGGTGCTGTTTAACAAATCCTTACGAAGTTTTTCAAAAGTAGAAGTGCCGGTCATTCTAGTTGTGCATGGAAAGTTTCGGGGTGAACTGTCAAGAGGGGGCCGAGAAAAAGGAGGGTCAAAAAATTGTGTTTCCTATGTTAATTCCCATAGATATTTTAGACATGACTACAGCCCGAACCGCTGGACAGAATTACACCGAATTCACAGAAAGGTAGCTCTTGGTTTTGAAAGAGTGTTTTTTGTTATTTGCTGTAAATCCGTTCAGAAGTTTTTGAGATATTAATGAAAACCAAATTTGTATATCTAGGGACTCAGATCCTCCGAGGATCCAACAGTCCCCTTGCTGAAATCTGGCACCTCTCTTGCCTCTTTCTGCACCTCTCTTGCCTCTTTCTGCACCTCTCTTGCTTCTTGCGGCACCTCTCTTTCTGTACCTCTTGTGCCTCTTTCTGTACCTCACTCTCTTCTTTCTGACCCTCTCTTGCTTCTTTCTGCACTTCTCTTGCCTCTTTCTGTACCTCTCTTGCTTCTTTCTGTACCTTTCTTCCTCTTTCTGCACCTTTCTTCTTCTTTCTGCACCTCTCTTGCCTCTTTCTGCACCTCACTTGCCTCTTTCTGCCCCTCACTCTCTTCTTTCTGCACCTCTCTTGCTTCTTTCTGCACCTCTCTTGCCTCTTTCATTTCTCTTGCTTCTTTCTGCGCCTCTCTTGCTTCGTTCTGTACCTCTCTTCCTTTTTATGCACCTCTCTTCCTCTTTCTGCACTTCTATTGCTTCTTTCTGCGCATCTCTTGCTTCCTTCTGCACCTTTCTTCCCCTTTTTGCACATGTCTTACCTATGTAGCTGTAGTTAGAAATATTCATTTTGAAAAACATAGAAATTCACTGAATAAAACAGGTTTCAGGGGCGTTATAGTTAGAAATTAGCATTTAAAAAACCTTAGAAATACACTGAACAAAACCACAGGTTTCAGGGACGTTATAGTTAGGCTGACATTTCACTCGTATGAAACCCAAGAAATTCAGCCTTTATGGTTAGCTGAGCTAACAATAACTGGAGCCCCGGCAATGCACTGCTGATGACGTCACATATTACATCACTCATGACATGGTCAGTGACATCACTGATGACATCTCAAATGACATCACTCATGACATCATCCAGTGACTGAGTGCTTCTAAAAAGTTTAAGAATGTTATATATATATATATATATATATATATATATATATATATATATGAACATTGGCGGGCAATCACCAATCTTGACCAGAGCTATAGCACTGCCAGGCATTTTCCCAGGGAACACGGGTCGGATTGGACTAGAGCCAAATATTTTGGATTAGACACTATTGCACCAAACCCGAGAGGAGGCAATCGCATTGCGGCCCTCCGTAAACTAGAGTCACGTCCAATCCTCTTAGCAGGGACCATGTACCCAGATGGCCTTAATCAGGACGAGGAATTGTATTCCCACTTATAGGATGTACACTGCTCGTTTTGATCATAGCCTTGACTGTATACTCACGCCCTACCCTCCTCTTCTTTTGGTTTATTTTGTTAAGTTGCACCCCTTTCTTCCCTTTTTCACACATGTTACTATATTAGATAGACAGACCCGTAGCTCAATTGATTACTATGTATGTAAAGTCTCTTTAACTTTATGTTTTCTTTTATGTAATAGCTAAAACATGAATACTGTTCAGTATGTGATATGATGATGCTAATCATTGCAACTTTGTTACATTTGCAGAATTAGAGCTGTGAATCACCCTGAAACGGCACGTTGACAATCATGTAAGAGCACTGGAGTATGGCGGACCTTCCATCCAGCTCCTAGTCACTTTACGTACTCACTTGGGTACTACACCTGTATTGCAGCGAATTGTCGGTAGGTGGAACATAGCCACGAGGTATTCCTCTAGTAACCACTACTTGAAAATAGGGCACTAGTCCCTTCACTATACCACAAATGAGCAGTCCCTTTTTGTTATATTGTATTACCATAAATGTTACGACTTGGAGACTTTTCTAAACAGTTGAAATGCTACTAATGTATCAACATTCAAACAGCTGCGTCTGTTTTCACTGTGCACCTTGTCACGTCATTTTTATATGTGCTTTAAACATTTCTTGTATGTTCATGAAACAAACATGTGCACGTACCTTTAAATTGAAAAGAATGGAGGCGATGGTCATGTGACCAAGACCACGGACGTGGTCGAAACGCGTCGTCCTTGTCTGTCGTGAGAAAAATAAACTGCTTTGACCGACCGAGTGGGCTCGCCTGGATTCTTTTCCTCAAGATCCTTTTGCTGTGCGATATATATATATAAGCGTATACTACAGCATCTTCGGGCAATAGCCAATCAGGATAATACATATCCGGTGGCTAGGCATTTTAAGGAGCTACATCATAGTGAAAACCAGGGTTTAAAGTACTTTGTTATTGATGCAGTGACTGCAAGCAGGAGAGGTGGTGATAGGGAGTCCAAGCTTCGCAAGCTGGAAACTAGATATATTCTCCAGCTTGATACTAAGAATCCTGGCGGACTCAATGTCACGGAGGATCTACATACATGTTTGGTGTAAAAACTGATAGATAGATAGATAGGTAAATTTGAAAGAGGGAAAACAGAGATACTGTTTTTTTAAAGGATAGGAAAAGGTACAATAAATTTTAGATAATATTTTTTTTAAAAATTCTTATTGTTTTTCCCCCCCCTTTTTTCTATGACTATATGAATTTTAACATCTTTTTAACATCTTTTATTCTGTTTTACCCTTGCTGTATTGTAGCCAAAGTGTACCTCATAGAGACCATCGATATCATTTTTCTAACATGACTTTAGAACTAGTCGTGTGAGTCGTTATATTTGATTCAATAAGAACATATGTGCTATATAATTATTTTGTTACATGCAGCCTCTAAGTACCCTCTTAGCTATGAGCCGTTTTTTACCTCAGCGAAGTATATTGTCTTCTGAAAAACCATAACATTTTGATGAGCCAAAATTCAGATCATGTTATAAGATGAAGATAATTAAGTGAAACTCAAGTGAAGACAAGGAGAATAACAAATTAAGAGCAAAAATGGTAAAAGAAATCTATAAAAAGTGTGGATAATATTAAAAGAAACAAGGGGAATCACCAGTAGTAGAAAAAATATAATAGATGGATCACTGATTTTAATCATCACTAAATACTTTGCACAGCACTAGTTTGCACATAGTAAGTTGGAATATGGAAATGGCAATCCAAGGACGACATACCATTGAATAAAATGAAATAGGGATTTATCCCATTAGTTTTGAGTTTCCTCATATTTGTTCCATAGCATGAATATATTTTGTTTAATATGATACATACCAGGCATTAACAATAATGATTCTCACGATAGAAAAATACATATAATCTATCGGTAATGTATGTACACCCTTGGGGAATGAGATCCATAATCCTTTCTGACAAATAGTATTTTATTATTTAAATTAGAAAATTGGTTTGATAACAGGGCTGATGGACTTCTGCAGTCTATATCAAAGCCAACAAGTGTAAGGATAACGATATTCCTTGCACTAATGCCTGTGGATACATCATTAACCAGTACGGGTGGATACATCTATGGAACTGGGAAGGCTAATTACATTATGCACAATATATGCAGTAATAGAATGGACTGTGAATTTTTAAAAATATAGCGTGGTTTGTACATATAGGTTATCTGAGGTTTGTTGGTGGTCTACTATTTCCAGGGATTTATCCTATGAATAATGACATTGAGTATTATGTGTTTAAATTTGTCGCAGGATTTCGATATGGACATTCTCAGCCACCAACTTCTATCATTTAAATTGGGGTATTTTATAATGTATTTTACATGAACGCAGTTTTGCACATATCAGCACTATATGCACTTTATCCAGCAAATATTGAGATATGTAGTACAAGAATGTGGAAATATTTATGCTTAATGATTATATATGGCCGCAATATTTTTACCATTTCCATTATAACTATTGTCACGTGGTGGAATTTGAACAATGCACTGTCACTTTAAAAGCTGTGATCTGCCACTATCACATTGTCATGTGAACAAGGCTCGGACGAGCCGAAACGTTATGGCGGCATATAGCTAATAAATAATTTTTGCACTTACCTGCTGGTCCGTGTCCGTGCCTGTTGTGGAGGTGGCGAGGAGAAGTTGCTGCTGCTCAGCTGCGGAGTTGGTGATATATATATATATATATATATATATATATATATATATATTTGTTTCCAAAAGTTTTCCCTGCATTAAGAACGCACTCCGCAGCAGGTAGGTTTCACACCCTTTATTTGCAGATGAAAGTGTAACCTACTGGAAGGTATAATTAATTGCCAAATATGACCACAAGTACCAGCGTGCAACAGTAAACAAAATCCATTAAGGAAGGCACACCGGAGGCCTATAAATAAAGGAGCACGCAGAATACTGTGTTCAAGGAACATTGCTGTGAAATCACGGATGCCTTTGAAAAAGAAGCAGAAAAGCTTTGAAACGCGTCAGGCAGGAGGATTGAAAAAGGTCGGAATGCAATTACACTTTCATCTGCAAATAAAGGGTGTGAAACCTACCTGCTGCGGAGTGCGTTCTTAATGCAGGGAAAACTTTTGGAAACAAAGATACACGGCGCTTTCCGGCCGTGGAGGACTGCACCGCCCATGAAACTAACGAGGGGCTGCAGGAGGGGAATTTTCCTTTCCGAGGCAGACACAGCAGCGCAATGGATTGGGAAGGTGTAATTCCATTCCGAGGCCCACTGGAGGGTTTAATTTGTCCTCAAAAGTGACGTGAATTACACAGAACCTACTGGAAGGTATAATTAATTGCCAAATATGACCACAAGTACCAGCGTGCAACAGTAAACAAAATCCATTAAGGAAGGCACACCGGAGGCCTATAAATAAAGGAGCACGCAGAATACTATGTTCAAGGAACATTGCTGTGAAATCACGGATGCCTTTGAAAAAGAAGCAGAAAAGCTTTGAAACGCGTCAGGCAGGAGGATTGAAAAAGGTCGGAATGCAATTACACTTTCATCTGCAAATAAAGGGTGTGAAACCTACCTGCTGCGGAGTGCGTTCTTCATGCAGGGAAAACTTTTGGAAACAAAGATACACGGCGCTTTCCGGCCGTGGAGGACTGCACCGCCCATGAAACTAACGAAGGGCTGCAGGAGGGGAATTTTCCTTTCCGAGGCAGACACAGCAGCGCAATGGATTGGGAAGGTGTAATTCCATTCCGAGGCCCACTGGAGGGTTTAATTTTCCTCAAAAGTGATGTGAATTACACAGAACCTACTGGAAGGTATAATTAATTGCCAAATATGACCACAAGTACCAGCGTGCAACAGTAAACAAAATCCATTAAGGAAGGCACACCGGAGGCCTATAAATAAAGGAGCACGCAGAATACTGTGTTCAAGGAACATTGCTGTGAAATCACGGATGCCTTTGAAAAAGAAGCAGAAAAGCTTTGAAACGCGTCAGGCAGGAGGATTGAAAAAGGTCGGAATGCAATTACACTTTCATCTGCAAATAAAGGGTGTGAAACCTACCTGCTGCGGAGTGCGTTCTTAATGCAGGGAAAACTTTTGGAAACATATATATATATATTCACTGAAAAAACCATAGGTTTCAGACACGTTATAGTTACAAATTAGCATTTAAAAACCTTTGAAATTCACTGAAAAAACCATAGGTTTCAGACACGTTATAGTTACAAATTAGCATTTAAAAACCTTTGAAATTCACTGAAAAAACCATAGGTTTTAGGGACAGTTATAGTTACTTGGACATTGCACTCGTACAAAACCCGTGGAAATTCCCCGTTATAGTTAGTTCAGCTAACTATAACTCGCGCCCCGCAATGCACTGCTGATGACGTCACATATTACATCACTCATGACATGGTCAGTGACATCACTGATGACATCACTGATGACATCTCAAATGACATCACTGATGACATCATCCAGTGACTGTGTGTTTCTGTAAAGTTTAAATATTTTTAAAATATATAGGAAAAGACGTATTGAAGAATGAGTGGGTGTCTAAGTGTCTGTATGGATGATTTAGTAGGTGCGTGACTGACTCTATAAGTGAGTGATTTAACGTATCTTACTGAATGCATGGGTTAGTGACTAAACTGGGTGTTTGTCTGTATCCGTCTGTCTGTTGCTGTGTAAGTGGCTGCATGTGTTTGTGAATAGCTAAATGATTTTCTATATGAGTTATTGAATGCTTGTCTGAGTATCTGTATGGGTGCCTGAGTGTTTGTGTGGGAGGGGTGTGTGCAACTCTGTGCATAGATGTGTGAGTGGGTGATTCACTGGGTGGATGGTTTCAAGAGTGCATCTGTGATAGACTGTATGGGTGGGTAAGTGTGTGTAAGAGTGTGTTAGTGAGTGAATGTATGTCCCAGTGGTACATGTGTGAGTAACTACATATGTGAAAGGCAGTATATATGTGTGTTGGAGTATATAAATAGCTATAAGCAAGAGTGTGTGATTGTGAGAGTGACTGTATGGATGAGTGTGTGCTTGTATCAGTGATTGTATAAGAGCGTAAGAATGTGCTAGTATTTGTATGATTAAGTGAGCTGGTGTGTGATAACTGTATAGGTGAGTAAATGGCAGTGTGTTTAATTATTTGCATGACTGACTAGGTGTGTGAGTATCTCTATGGATGAGTGGCGTTGTTTGAGTGTCTATATAGGAGTAAGAGTGCATATGATAGTCCTAGTACTGAGTGACCGTAAGTATGAGTGACTGTACGGGTGAGTGAGTGGATGTGTGTGTGTAGACCTAAGAATCAGTGAGTGGGTATGTAGTTATTGGTGTTGGAGTGTCTATGGTTTTGCGAATGGCAGTCTGTAATTTAGAGTGGGTGTATCAAAGATTATATTAGGGTGTGAGGAGGTGCATCAGATTATCACGTGGATGATGTCATCAGTGATGTCATTTGAGATGTCATCAGTGATGTCATCAGTGATGTCACTGACCATGTCATGAGTGATGTAATATGTGACGTCATCAGCAGTGCATTATGGGCGCGAGTTATAGTTAGCTGAACTAACTATAACGGGGGAATTTCACGGGTTTTGTACGAGTGCAATGTCCAAGTAACTATAACTGTCCCTAAAACCTATGGTTTTTTCAGTGAATTTCAAAGGTTTTTTAAATGCTAATTTGTAACTATAACGTGTCTGAAACCCATGGTTTTTTCAGTGAATTTCAAAGGTTTTTTAAATGCTAATTTGTAACTATAACGTGTCTGAAACCTATGGTTTTTTCAGTGAATTTCAAAGGTTTTTTAAATGCTAATTTCTAACTATAACATGCCTGAAACCTACGGTTTTTTCAGTGAATTTCAAAGGTTTTGTAAATGACAATTTTTAAAATGTATTAATTGTTATATTAATTTTTTCATACTGATTTACTACATTTTTAGAAACAATTTTTTTTTACATATTTTATTTGTCAAATTACATTGTAATTACATTATACATTACATTACAAAAATACTTTCTCAGAATGAATTACTTTAGTTTAAATACTTTGCAGATAGGCAATAGACTTTTAAGTACAGTAGTTACAGTTGTTGCAATGGGCAACACATTTTCAAACACAATGCAACATTCAGCTCAATGTGAATTTCTAGTTAAATGCAATTAGTTACTTTATGGATTACTTTTGTAACCACAGGACTGGATCCTAGATTCGGTCCTGGTACATCTCCTGTAAACAGTTGAGTAAAAGCGTTTTGGTTACAGTCGTGATTTTTAAGGAATATTATTGTATTTTAAAAGTTGACACTTTGAAACTTTTTCTCATAGAATCACCAATGTTATCCTATGGAAGGAAATTCACTTAGCAGGTAAAAACTGTTATCGTTACTTTTTCTTACTCAGTGTTGGATCCTGGATCCAGCACTGGTGCATCTCCTGTAAACAGTTGAAAGAATGCGTTTAAGTCATACAGGCGATTTTTAAGGAATATTTGTAGTTTGTGAAAATCAACACTTTGAAACTTTTTTGCTGAAAACCAGTCAATGTTAGCCTATGAAGGAAATTCAAGTTACCGGTAAGTACGGTTAAAATTACTTTTGAGGATCAGTACTGGGCTGAAACATGCAGCACTGAGGTCTCTCCTGATAACAGGTGAGTAAATCGGAATTCGTATTTCAGCTGATTTTAGAGGAATATTTTAAAGTTCCAAAACTCCACACTTAGAAGAATTTCCAAGTGAAACCAGTCAATGTTAGCCTATGGAAGGAAATTCAAGTTACTGGTAAGTACGGTTAAAATTACTTTTCAGGACCAGTACTGGGCTGAAAGATGCAGCACTGAGGTCTCTCCTGATAACAGGTGAGTAAATCAGAATTCGGATTTCGGCTGAATTTAGAGGAATATTTGTATGTTTCAAAAATCAACACTTAGAAGAATTTCCAAGTGAAACCAGTCAATGTTAGCCTAGGAAGGAAATTCAAGTTACCGGTAAGTACGGTTAAAATTACTTTTCAGGATCAGTACTGGGCTGAAAGATGCAGCACTGAGGTCTCTCCTGATAACAGGTGAGTAAATCGGAATTCGTATTTCGGCTGATTTTAGAGGAATATTTTAAAGTTCCAAAACTCCACACTTAGAAGAATTTCCAAGTGAAACCAGTCAATGTTAGCCTATGAAGGAAATTCAAGTTACCGGTAAGTACGGTTAAAATTACTTTTCAGGATCAGTACTGGGCTGAAAGATGCAGCACTGAGGTCTCTCCTGATAACAGGTGAGTAAATCGGAATTCGTATTTCGCTGATTTTAGAGGAATATTTTAAAGTTCCAAAACTCCACACTTAGAAGAATTTCCAAGTGAAACCAGTCAATGTTAGCCTATGAAGGAAATTCAAGTTACCGGTAAGTACGGTTAAAATTACTTTTCAGGACCAGTACTGGGCTGAAAGATACAGCACTGAGGTCTCTCCTTATAACAGGTGAGTAAATCGGAATTCCTATTTCGGCTGATTTTAGAGGAATATTTGCACAATGGTGAAGGGAGGGGGCGGGGCCTGAGGTGACATCTTGCAAACGCGCCCCGTGGCGCGTTTTAAGTTGGGGGATTAAGTTCCCTTGAATCCTGAGGGTCCCTAGGGCCAACTAGACCACCAGGAACCTCCAATATGCGCCAGAGGCTGCGTTGCAGAGACGTGTAGAGAGGCCACACCCCTTTTTACACCTCTCTGCAACGCAGCTCTGTGGCGCTTTCTGGATGTACCTGTTGGGCTAGTTGGCCCCCAGGGACCCTCAGGATTGAAGGGGATTTAATTCCCCATCTTGAAACGCGCCACGGGGCCTGTTTGCACACATGTCACCTCAAGCCCCGCCCCCTCCCTTCACCACTGTGCAAACGCGCCCCGTGGCGCGTTTTAAGTTGGGGGATTAAGTCCCCTTGAATCCTGAGGGTCCCCGGAGTCCAACTAGCCCACCATATACCTCCAAAAGCGCCATAGAGCTGCGTTGCAGAGAGGTGTAAAAAGGGCGTGGCCTCTGTACACCTCTCTGCAAGGCAGCCCTGAGCGCATACTGGAGGTTCCTGGTGGGCTAGTTGGCCTCCAGGGACCCCCAGTATTCAAGGGGAATTGTCTTCTCTGCAAACGCGCCAGGGGGCGCGTTTGCAGAGTGGTGAAGGAAGGGGGCGGGGCCTGCGGGCCCGATCGTTTTTTTTTTTTTTTTAAATTTTGTTTTTTTTTGGGGAGGGGGGCCGCGTGGCCCCCCACCCGGGCCACTACTTGCCCCGGGGACCCCATCCCCCGGGGCTGGCCCTCTCGTTGGGGACTGTGGGGGTCCCCAAACCCCCACAGTCCCGCCGGCTCCCGTCTCCTACGGAGCCGGCATTGCTGCCTTCCACATGGGGAGCAGCTAACATGCTGACTCCCCATGTGGAAAGCAATCTGCTTTGGATATTGGAAGAGAGAGCAGGTTTCCTGCTCTCTCTTCCAATATCCAAGCAAGCTTGCAATGACAGGACGGGAGCCGCGAGGCTCCCGTCCTGTCATTGCAAACAGCAGTGTCCCGGGGTAGGCACCCCGGGACACTGCAGGAGCCGGCCCTGGGGGTGGTGGTCCCCAGGGCCATCAAGGAGCTCCAGGAGGGGGCCGCGCGGCCCCCTCCCATTCAGTGCACAGCCCCGGGGAGGTGGTGGTCCCTGGCTCTGGAGGTCCAAAACGGACCCCATTGTAATTTTTCTTAGTGCCCCGGGGAGGTGGTGGTCCCGGGCGTGGTGGGGGCTGGAGCCCCCCACACAGGTTTTTAATTAAAAAAAGAAGCCCCGGGGAGGTGGTGGTCCTCGGGGCTGCGGAGGGCCTCAGAGCCCTCCCGCACCATTGTACATAAAGCCCCGGGGGTGGTGGTCCTCCGGGCTTGGGGGGCCCTTAGAGGCCCCCACACATAAAATTAACCCCTCAGCATGCCCCCGGGACTTGGGCCACCCGGGGCCACTCAACATCGAAGCGCGGGAGACCGCGCTCGATTTTTTTTTTTTCCGGCAGGGTTCGCGCTCCCTGAGCGCATCCTGCCGACTTTTTAAAAAAAAATTTTTTTTTTGCCCAGGGGTCCTTGTGGGACCCCTGAGCAAACCTAGGGGTCAGGGTGTTTCTACCCTGCTCCCTTTGTGCGCTTTGCGCACTTGTTTCTGTCCCTCGGTTCTACCGAGGGACAAAATGGCTGCCAACATTTCCTGAATGGAATGTTGACAGCCAGCTGACAGCCAATTAACATGCAGCTCGTGATCGGGAGGGTGCGCGAATCCTCCGTGCCCATAGATATATATGTACTTTTACTTTTTGATTTTCTCAGTAACTACTGAACGGATTTACACCATTTAACAAAAAGGGTTCTTTCTGAACCAAGAACTACCTCTTTGCCAAATTTGGTGTAATTCCGTTCAGCAGTTCGGGCTGTAGCCGTGTCTAAAGTTTCCTATGGGAAAATGCATGGGGAAAACGCGTTTTGGGACCCCCTTTTTCTCGGCCCCCGCTTGACGTATCACCCCGAGACTTTCAGGGTAGGAGCGGACCGGAGCGCCCCACGAAGTTTGAAAATTTCGCGAAGATACGTCAACCGGCAAGAGAGTTATTTCAAATAGAATGTCGCGGATTTCCTATGGATAATAGGTTGTAACTATAACTATCTACTGGCGACCGCCAGTAGATAATATATATATATATATATATATATATATATTCACACCAGGCTTGCCCAGATACAAGACCGCACTCCGCTGCAGGTAAGTTACAAACTTTATTTTGAAAGGCATCCAATTTCCCATCCCCATGTCGGGTCCATGGCCTTACGCGTTTCGAAGCATTTGGCTTCTCTTCAGAGGCCCGTGTCAGCAAACTATTGAAACCGGTTACTAACATCCTCCCCTTCGTGCTTTTTAAATACTTGGCTTCCGGTGTGCCTTCATGTTGAAAAAAACCTTTGATTATGCACGCTGGGATATGTAGTGCTTCCATTCATTTTAAGATCCTTCAGTGGGTTCGGTTGCTGCACACGTTGTTTGGGACACAGTTTATAGCCCTCCAGTGGGCTCCAGGATAGAACTTTGCATGCCTAATTCTTTCGCCTGCTGCGCCCGTAGAAAAAATGAAAGGTTCCACTCTTTCGGGTCCTTAACTTAATTATTGGCGGTGGCGTCGTCTCCGCGGCCTGGAACCGCCGCGCTTTCATATTCACACCAGGCTTGCCCAGATACAAGACCGCACTCCGCTGCAGGTAAGTTACAAACTTTATTTTGAAAGGCATCCAATTTCCCATCCCCATGTCGGGTCCATGGCCTTACGCGTTTCGAAGCATTTGGCTTCTCTTCAGAGGCCCGTGTCAGCAAACTATTGAAACCGGTTACTAACATCCTCCCCTTCGTGCTTTTTAAATACTTGGCTTCCGGTGTGCCTTCATGTTGAAAAAACCTTTGATTATGCACGCTGGGATATGTAGTGCTTCCATTCATTTTAAGATCCTTCAGTGGGTTCGGTTGCTGCACACGTTGTTTGGGACACAGTTTATAGCCCTCCACTGGGCTCCAGGATAGAACTTTGCATGCCTAATTCTTTCGCCTGCTGCGCCCGTAGAAAAAATGAAAGGTTCCACTCTTTCGGGTCCTTAACTTAATTATTGGCGGTGCGTCATCTCCGCGGCCTGGAACCGCCGCGCTTTCATATTCACACCAGGCTTGCCCAGATACAAGACCGCACTCCGCTGCAGGTAAGTTACAAACTTTATTTTGAAAGGCATCCAATTTCCCATCCCCATGTCGGGTCCATGGCCTTACGCGTTTCGAAGCATTTGGCTTCTCTTCAGAGGCCCGTGTCAGCAAACTATTGAAACCGGTTACTAACATCCTCCCCTTCGTGCTTTTTAAATACTTGGCTTCCGGTGTGCCTTCATGTTGAAAAAACCTTTGATTATGCACGCTGGGATATGTAGTGCTTCCATTCATTTTAAGATCCTTCAGTGGGTTCGGTTGCTGCACACGTTGTTTGGGACACAGTTTATAGCCCTCCAGTGGGCTCCAGGATAGAACTTTGCATGCCTAATTCTTTCGCCTGCTGCGCCCGTAGAAAAAAATGAAAGGTTCCACTCTTTCGGGTCCTTAACTTAATTATTGGCGGCGCTCGTCTCCGCTGGCCTCGAACCGCCGCGCTTTCATATTCACACCAGGCTTGCCCAGATACAAGACCGCACTCCGCTGCAGGTAAGTTACAAACTTTATTTTGAAAGGCATCCAATTTCCCATCCCCATGTCGGGTCCATGGCCTTACGCTGCTTCGAAGCATTTGGCTTCTCTTCAGAGGCCCGTGTCAGCAAACTATTGAAACCGGTTACTAACATCCTCCCCTTCGTGCTTTTTAAATACTTGGCTTCCGGTGTGCCTTCATGTTGAAAAACCTTTGATTATGCACGCTGGGATATGTAGTGCTTCCATTCATTTTAAGATCCTTCAGTGGGTTCGGTTGCTGCACACGTTGTTTGGGACACAGTTTATAGCCCTCCAGTGGGCTCCAGGATAGAACTTTGCATGCCTAATTCTTTCGCCTGCTGCGCCCGTAGAGAAAATGAAAGGTTCCACTCTTCGGGTCCTTAACTTAATTATTGGCGGTGCGTCGTCTCCGCGGCCTGGAACCGCCGCGCTTCATATTCACACCAGGCTTGCCCAGATACAAGACCGCACTCCGCTGCAGGTAAGTTACAAACTTTATTTTGAAAGGCATCCAATTTCCCATCCCCATGTCGGGTCCATGGCCTTACGCGTTTGCCAAGCATTTGGCTTCTCTTCAGAGGCCCGTGTCAGCAAACTATTGAAACCGGTTACTAACATCCTCCCCTTCGTGCTTTTTAAATACTTGGCTTCCGGTGTGCCTTCATGTTGAAAAAACCTTTGATTATGCACGCTGGGATATGTAGTGCTTCCATTCATTTTAAGATCCTTCAGTGGGTTCGGTTCCTGCACACGTTGTTTGGGACACAGTTTATAGCCCTCCAGTGGGCTCCAGGATAGAACTTTGCATGCCTAATTCTTTCGCCTGCTGCGCCCGTAGAGAAAAATGAAAGGTTCCACTCTTTCGGGTCCTTAACTTAAATATTGGCGGTGCGTCGTCTCCGCGGCCTGGAACCGCCGCGCTTTCATATTCACACCAGGCTTGCCCAGATACAAGACCGCACTCCGCTGCAGGTAAGTTACAAACTTTATTTTGAAAGGCATCCAATTTCCCATCCCCATGTCGGGTCCATGGCCTTACGCGTTTCGAAGCATTTGGCTTCTCTTCAGAGGCCCGTGTCAGCAAACTATTGAAACCGGTTACTAACATCCTCCCCTTCGTGCTTTTTAAATACTTGGCTTCCGGTGTGCCTTCATGTTGAAAAAACCTTTGATTATGCACGCTGGGATATGTAGTGCTTCCATTCATTTTAAGATCCTTCAGTGGGTTCGGTTGCTGCACACGTTGTTTGGGACACAGTTTATAGCCCTCCAGTGGGCTCCAGGATAGAACTTTGCATGCCTAATTCTTTCGCCTGCTGCGCCCGTAGAAAAAATGAAAGGTTCCACTCTTCGGGTCCTTAACTTAATTATTGGCGGTGCGTCGTCTCCGCGGCCTGGAACCGCCGCGCTTTCATATTCACACCAGGCTTGCCCAGATACAAGACCGCACTCCGCTGCAGGTAAGTTACAAACTTTATTTTGAAAGGCATCCAATTTCCCATCCCCATGTCGGGTCCATGGCCTTACGCGTTTCGAAGCATTTGGCTTCTCTTTAGAGGCCCGTGTCAGCAAACTATTGAAACCGGTTACTAACATCCTCCCCTTCGTGCTTTTTAAATACTTGGCTTCCGGTGTGCCTTCATGTTGAAAAAACCTTTGATTATGCACGCTGGGATATGTAGTGCTTCCATTCATTTTAAGATCCTTCAGTGGGTTTGGTTGCTGCACACGTTGTTTGGGACACAGTTTATAGCCCTCCAGTGGGCTCCAGGATAGAACTCTTGCATGCCTAATTCTTTCGCCTGCTGCGCCCGTAGAAAAAATGAAAGGTTCCACTCTTCGGGTCCTTAACTTAATTATTGGCGGTGCGTCGTCTCCGCGGCCTGGAACCGCCGCGCTTTCATATTCACACCAGGCTTGCCCAGATACAAGACCGCACTCCGCTGCAGGTAAGTTACAAACTTTATTTTGAAAGGCATCCAATTTCCCATCCCCATGTCGGGTCCATGGCCTTACGCGTTTCAAGCATTTGGCTTCTCTTCAGAGGCCCGTGTCAGCAAACTATTGAAACCGGTTACTAACATCCTCCCCTTCGTGCTTTTTAAATACTTGGCTTCCGGTGTGCCTTCATGTTGAAAAACCTTTGATTATGCACGCTGGGATATGTAGTGCTTCCATTCATTTTAAGATAATATATATATATATTATCTACTGGCGGTCGCCAGTAGATAGTTATAGTTAGGACCTATTTTCCATAGGAAATCCGCGACATTCTATTTGAAATAACTCTTGCGTCGGTTGACGAATCTTCGCGAAATTTTCAAACTTTATGGCCCGCTCCGGTCCGCTCCTACCCTGAAAGTCTCAGGGTGATTTGTCAAGCGGGGGCCGAGAAAAAGGGGGGTCCCAAAACGTGTTTTCCCCATTCATTTTCCCATAGGAAACTTTAGACACGGCTACAGCCCGAACTGCTGAACGGAATTACACCAAATTTGGCAAAGAGGTAGTTCTTGGTTCAGAAAGAACCCTTTTGTTAAATGGTGTAAATCCGTTCAGTAGTTGCGGAGAAATTAAAAAATAAGAGTCAAAAAATCAATTTCCCATAGGAAACTTTATGCAAGGCTACAGCCCGAACTGCTGAACGGAATTACACCAAATTTGGCAAAGAGGTAGTTCTTGGTTCAAAAAGAACCCTTTTGTTAAATGGTGTAAATCCGTTCAGTAGTTGCTGAGAAAATCAAAAGTAAAAACACATATATATCTGGGTGGAGCCTAACCACACATGTCATCGTGAGATCTGATTGGCTGTCAGCACTTCATCCTGGAATTGCTGGCAGCCATCTTGGGACCAATATAAATGATAGTACCCCATTGAAATGCATTGTAGTGAATCGAAGATTTGGAGGGTTACCAAAAGGAGAACTATAAAGGGTGATAACAGACTTTAGTTACATTAGAATTCATTTGTTGATGGTACCATACTAATTTCAGGAATTGTGGTGTGTTCTAAGGTGATTTTACCCTGTGAAAAACCTTCTGCTGGGATATCATGAATCATGTTTGAGAGAAAACTATTTTCACATGCTTGTCCCATACAGTTTTGGAAGGTGCCCCAGAAGCTAAAATGAGAGCATATTTTCTGTAAATTCACATTATCTTTCTCAGTCATGTGAGAATGAAGTCTGACATTCTCAGTAAAACATGTACATCCAACAAGGGCAGAGACTGTCAGTTGATTCCTTTGTGTTCTACTGCAGCTTCCCAGAGTGTTCTAAAGAACAACTAGAGTGCTAACAGCCTTACTTATGACAAAAGTATGGCACACCTGAAGCCATCTTGATTGGAATAAACTGGTAACACTTAAAACATTTAATTTAAAAAGGAACAAAATGATGGGGTTCATCTTGTCATAGAAATTATGGTTAGTGCTCTGGAAAGAAAAATTAGGACATGTTTCAAGTGTGATCTCAAATATCTTCCTGTTATATTTCAACAGGAGCAGCCTGTCAGTTGATGCCTTTGTGTTCTACTGCAGCTTCCCAGAGTGTTCTAAAGAACAACTAGAGCGCTAACTGTCTTACTTATGACAAAAGTATGGCACACCTGAAGCCATCTTGATTGGAATAAACTGGTAACACTTAAAACATTTAATTTAAAAAGGAACAAAATGAGGGGGTTCATTTTGCCATAGAAATTATGGTTAGTGCTGTAGAAAGAAAAATTAGGACATGTTTTAAGTGAGATCTCAAATATCTTCCTGTTATATTTCAACAGGAGCAGCCTGTCAGTTGATGCCTTTGTGTTCTACTGCAGCTTCCCAGAGTGTTCTAAAGAACAACTAGAGTGCTAACAGCCTTACTTATGACAAAAGTATGGCACACCTGAAGCCATCTTGATTGGGATAAACTGGTAACACTTAAAACATTTAATTTAAAAAGGAACAAAATGAGGGGGTTCATTTTGCCATAGAAATTATGGTTAGTGCTGCAAAAAGAAAATTTAGTGCATGTTTTAAGTGAGATCTCAAATCCTCTTCTATTTCATTAGAAAATTCTGACATGCAGTCTGAAACAATCACTTTCAATACCAGCAGTAGACTTCCAGTTAACTCCTTGGTGAGCAGTAGCTTTACTACAGTGATCTAATGAACAACTAGAGTAATAACATTCTGAATTTATGGCAAATGTGTGACACATCTGAATGCCTTCTTGATGGAATCAAAGTAAAAAACTGAAAGTATTTCCTACTGAGGAGACTGCAGTAAATGAGGAAATTAGGAAACTTCATAACAAAGAAGTCTTCCAAGATGGCCACCAGTGAAAAAAGAGCCCAAATGTAGCACAAATATTACCCAGATGTAGCCCACATATAGCCCAATGACAAAAGTGTGCAAAACACTTTTTATTTTTAGTTTTTTTGCAGTTTTATGTAGTGCAGACTGGTCAGGTATTGGAGCGTTGCATCTTAAAACATGACCCCCTACACTACAAAAACACCACTGCACTACCCTAAACCCTAAAACACTACCCCAGCACGACCCCCTACACTACACAAGCACCACTGCACTATCCTAAACCCTAAAACACTACCCCCAGCATGACCCCCTACACTACACAAACACCACTGCACTACCCTAAACCCTAAAACACTACCCCAACACCACTGCACTAACCTAAATCCTAAAACACTACCCCCAGCATGACCCCCTACACTACCCAAACACCACTGCACTACCCTAAAACATGACCCCCTACACTACACAAACACCACTGCACTACCCTAAACCCTAAAACACTACCCCCAGCACGACCCCCTACACTACACAAGCACCACTGCACTACCCTAAACCCTAAAACACTGCCCCCAGCACGACCCCCTACACTACACAAACACCACTGCACTACCTTAAACCCTAAAACACTACCACCAGCACGACCCCCTACACTGCCCGAACACCACTGCACTGCCCTAAACCCTGAAACACATACCCTAGCACGACCCCTACACTGCCCGAACACCACTGCACTGCCCTAAACCCTGAAACACCACCCCCTTCACGACCCCCTACACTGCCCGAACACCACTGCACTGCCCTAAACCCTGAAACACCACCCCCAGCATGACCCCTACACTGCCCGAACACCACTGCACTGCCCTAAACCCTGAAACACTACCCCCAGCAAGACCTCCTACACTGCCCGAACACCACTGCACTGCCCTAAACCCTGAAACATCACCCCCAGCAAGACCCCCTACACTGCCCGAACACCACTGCCCTAAACCCTGAAACACCACCCCCAGCACGACCCCCTACACTGCCCGAACACCACTGCACTGCCCTAAACCCTGAAACACCACCCCCAGCACGACCCCCTACACTGCCCGAACACCACTGCACTGCCCTAAACCCTGAAACACCACCCCCTGCACGACCCCCTACACTGCCCGAACACTACTGCACTGCCCTAAACCCTGAAACACCATCCCCAGCACGACCCCCTACACTGCACGAACACCACTGCACTGCCCTAAACCCTGAAACACTACCCCCAGCAAGACCCCCTACACTGCCCGAACACCACTGCACTGCCCTAAACCCTGAAACACCACCCCCAGCAAGACCCCCTACACTGCCCGAACACCACTGCCCTAAACCCTGAAACACCACCCCCAGCAAGACCCCTACACTGCCCGAACACCACTGCACTGCCCTAAACCCTGAAACACCAGCCCCAGCACGACCCCTACACTGCCCGAACACCACTGCACTGCCCTAAACCCTGAAACACCACCCCTGCACGACCCCCTACACTGCCCGAACACCACTGCACTGCCCTAAACCCTGAAACACCACCCCCAGCACGACCCCCTACACTGCCCGAACACCACTGCACTGCCCTAAACCCTGAAACACCACCCCCTGCACGATCCCCTACACTGCCCGAACACTACTGCACTGCCCTAAACCCTGAAACACCACCCCCAGCACGACCCCCTACACTGCACGAACACCACTGCACTGCCCTAAACCCCGAAACACTACCCCCAGCAAGACCCCCTACACTGCCCGAACACCACTGCCCTAAACCCTGAAACACCACCCCCAGCAAGACCCCCTACACTGCCCGTACACCACTGCACTGCCCTAAACCCTGAAACACCACCCCCAGCATGACCCCCTACACTGCCCGAACACCACTGCACTGCCCTAAACCCTGAAACACCAACCCCAGCACGACCCCCTACACTGCCCGAACACCACTGCACTGCCCTAAACCATGAAACACCAGCCCCAGCACGACCCCCTACACTGCCCGAACACCACTGCACTGCCCTAAACCCTGAAACACCACCCCCAGCAAGACCCCCTACACTGCCCGAACACCACTGCACTGCCCTAAACCCTGAAACACCAGCCCCAGCACGACCCCTACACTGCCCGAACACCACTGCACTGCCCTAAACCCTGAAACACCACCCACTGTATGACCCCTACACTGCCCGAACACCACTGCACTGCCCTAAACCCTGAAACACCACCCCCAGCACGACCCCGCTACACTGCCCGAACACCACTGCACTGCCCTAAACCCTGAAACACCACCCCCTGCACGATCCCCTACACTGCCCGAACACTACTGCACTGCCCTAAACCCTGAAACACCACCCCCAGCACGACCCCTACACTGCACCGAACACCACTGCACTGCCCTAAACCCTGAAACACTACCCCCAGCAAGACCCCCTACACTGCCCGAACACCACTGCCCTAAACCCTGAAACACCACCCCCAGCAAGACCCCTACACTGCCCGTACACCACTGCACTGCCCTAAACCCTGAAACACCACCCCCAGCATGACCCCCTACACTGCCCGAACACCACTGCACTGCCCTAAACCCTGAAACACCACCCCCAGCACGACCCCCTACACTGCCCGAACACCACTGCACTGCCCTAAACCATGAAACACCAGCCCCAGCACGACCCCCTACACTGCCCGAACACCACTGCACTACCCTAAACCCTGAAACACCACCCCCAGCACGACCCCCTACACTGCCCGAAGACCACTGCACTGCCCTAAACCCTGAAACACCAGCCCCAGCACAACCCCGTACACTGCCCGAACACCACTGCACTGCCCTAAACCCTGAAACACCAGCCCCAGCACGACCGCCTACACTGCCCAAACACCACTGCACTGCCCTAAACCCTGAAACACCAGCCCCAGCAAGACCCCCTACACAGCCCGAACACCACTGCACTGCCCTAAACCCTGAAACACCACCCCCAGCAAGACCCCCTACACTGCCCGAACACCACTGCACTAAAGCCTGAAACACCACCCCCAGCAAGACCACCTACACTGGCCGAACACCACTGCACTGCCCTAAACCCTGAAACACCACCCCCTGCACGACCCCCTACACTGCCCAAACACCACTGCACTGCCCTAAACCCTGAAACACCACCCCCTGCACGACCCCCTACACTGCCCGAACACCACTGCACTGCCCTAAACCCTGAAACACCACCCCTCAGCACGACACCCTACACTGCCCGAACACCACTGCACTGCCCTAAACCCTGAAACACCACCCCCAGCACGACCCCCTAAACTTCCCGAACACCACTGCACTGCCCTAAACCCTGAAACACCACCCCCTGCACGACCCCCTACACTGCCGGAACACCACTGCACTGCCCTAAACCCTGAAACACCACCCCCAGCACGACCCCCTACACTGCCCGAACACCACTGCAGTGCCCTAAACCCTGAAACATCAACCCCAGCAAGACCCCCTACACTGCCTGAACACCACTGCCCTAAACCCTGAAACACCACCCCCTACACTGCACGAACACCACTGCACTGCCCTAAACACTGAAACACCACCTCCAGCAAAACCCCCTACACTGCCTGAACACCATTGCTCTGCCCTAAATCCTGAAACACCAGCCCCAGCAAGACCCCCTACACTGCCCGAACACCACTGCACTAAAGCCTGAAACACCACCCCCAGCAAGACCACCTACACTGCCCGAACACCACTGCACTGCCCTAAACCCTGAAACACCACCCCCTGCACGACCCCCTACACTGCCCGAACACCACTGCACTGCCCTAAACCCTGAAACATCAACCCCAGCAAGACCCCCTACACTGCCTGAACACCACTGCCCTAAACCCTGAAACACCACACAGACCCCTACACTGCACGAACACCACTGCACTACCCTAAACCCTAAAACACTACCCCCGCATGACTCCCTACACTACCCAAAGACCACTGCACTACCCTAAACCCTAAAACCACGACCTCCTACACTACACAAACACCACTGCACTACCCTAAACCCTAAAACACTACCCCCTACACTACACAAACACCACTGCACTACCCTAAACCCTAAAACACTACCCCCAGCAGTACCCCCTACACTACCCAAACACCACTGCACTAACCTAAACCCTAAAACACTACCCCCAGCAGTACCCCCTACACTGCCCAAACACCACTGCACTACCCTAAATACACTACCCCCAGCACGACCCCCTACACTACCCAAACACCACTGCACTACCCTAAACCCTAAAACACTACCCCCAGCACGACCCCCTACACTACCCAAACACCACTGCACTACCCTAAACCCTAAAACACTCACCCCAGCACGACTCCCTACACTACCCAAACACCACTGCACTACCCTAAACCCTAAATACTACCCCCAGCATGACCCCCTACACTGCCCGAACACCACTGCACTGCCCTAAACCCTGAAACACCACCCCCAGCACGACCCCCTACACTGCCCGAACACCACTGCACTGCCCTAAACCATGAAACACCAGTCCCAGCACGACCCCCTACACTGCCCGAACACCACTGCACTGCCCTAAACCCTGAAACACCACCCCCAGTACGACCCCCTATACTGCCCGAACACCACTGCACTGCCCTAAACCCTGAAACACCAGCCCCAGCACAACCCCGTACACTGCCCGAACACCACTGCACTGCCCTAAACCCTGAAACACCAGCCCCAGCATGACCGCCTACACTGCCCAAAAACCACTGCACTGCCCTAAACCCTGAAACACCAGCCCCAGCAAGACCCCCTACACTGCCCGAACACCACTGCACTGCCCTAAACCCTGAAACACCACCCCCAGCAAGACCTCCTACACTGCCCGAACACCATTGCACTAAAGCCTGAAACACCACCCCCAGCAAGACCACCTACACTGGCCGAACACCACTGCACTGCCCTAAACCCTGAAACACCACCCCCTGCACGACCCCTACACTGCCCAAACACCACTGCACTGCCCTAAACGCTGAAACACCACCCCCTGCACGACCCTCTACACTGCCCGAACACCACTGCACTGCCCTAAACCCTAAAACACCACCCCTCAGCACGACACCCTACACTGCCCGAACACCACTGCACTGCCCTAAACCCTGAAACACCACCCCCAGCACGACCCCCTACACTGCCCGAACACCACTGCACTGCCCTAAACCCTGAAACACCACCCCTGCACGACCTCCTAGACTGCCCGAACACCACTGCACTGCCCTAAACCCGGAAACACCACCCCCAGCACGACCCCCTACACTGCCCGAACACCACTGCACTGCCCTAAACCCTGAAACATCAACCCCAGCAAGACCCCCTACACTGCCTGAACACCACCTGCCCTAAACCCTGAAACACCACCCCCTACACTGCACGAACACCACTGCACTGCCCTAAACCCTGAAACACCACCTGCAGCAAAACCCCCTACACTGCCTGAACACCATTGCTCTGCCCTAAATCCTGAAACACTAGCCACAGCATGACCCCCTACACTGCCCAAACACCACTGCACTGCCCTAATAGAGCTGGGCTGCAGGGTGATCGTGTGCATTTGTTAAAGTTTTCATCTTAATTTCAGCACATGACGGGTGTCGTGATTAACATGAACACTTTAACAAATGCTCTCTTTGAGCAGAATTTTTTTTTATAATAACTTAGGAGGTCATTACGATGGCGGACGGAAAAAAAAACGACCGCCATGGTAGCGGGAAAACACCGCCCGCCGCTACCGCGGGAAAACCGACGGCTAGATTAGGATCCCCAGCGGTAAAACCCCAACCGCGGCGGAAAGGAGACCCGAGAATCCGCCGTACGCCTGCGGAAAGGGCCCAAACCCGTCCGCGACGGTCGGAGTCGCAGCGGAAACAGGCCATCAACCACAGCGGAGACACCGCCATCAAAATTATGATATTCCCGACATCCCCGCGGTGCAGTGCGCTGTTTCCGACCGCCGCGGTCGACAACAGTGAAGAATCAGTGAGACGGCGGAAGCGCCATAGCCGAGCCACCACTGCGGACGCTCCGTCCAAAAAATGGCGGTCGCTAGAAAAACACACAACATGGCCACAAAGTGCACCAACCATACAAGGCATGCACCCAAAAATAGCTAACACAGCCCCAAGACACACCCCCATGTGAAACTCCAAAACTACAAATCCCAGGTACACACACACACCACACCTGCAACCAATACCCCATCCTGACACACCCACAGACACCAGTATAAATCCAGCCCCCAACAGACCACAATCCTTTGCAAAACTCCACAACTGAGGGGACATCCACCACAGATGACAGGAGAGGCAAATCTGCACAACACACACACATCACCACCACCATCACCACTTCCACACCTGCACCTCTGACACCTTTGCACAGCACACACCATACACATCACAACCACCACTACCACACCCAAACCTGCACCCTAAACACCTTGACACATCACACACCATGTCACCACAGAGAATGCCCAAATTCACTGAGAGTGAGTTGAGGGTCATGGTCGATGAGATAATCAGGGTAGAACCACAATTGTTTGGTAACCAGGTCTAACAGACACCACTAGCAACAAGGACGCAAATGTGGAGAAGGATAGTAGAGAAGATCAATGCAGTAGGGACCGTGCCACGCAATAGAGATGAAATCATGAAGAGGTGGCACGATCTGAAGGCAGAGGTCAAAAAGAGGAGAGCCAAGAACCATGAGCTGGCTCAGAGGACAGGCAGTGGCCCTCCCGTTCCACTCAAAACATTCACTGAATGGGAGGAGAAGGTGCTTGGCATTCTACATCCAGAGAGTCTCTCAGGAATACCCGGGGGAGTGGAGGCTGGTAAGTACAAACAAATGCCTAACATCACACAAATGTACTGTCTTGCCCTATTACAAAATTATTATTATTAATGCATTTTGTAGAGCGCTCGGCTACCTCCAACGGAAGTGTCCCGGTGCTAGCGATGAGTACAGATTGCGTGCAAGAGCTGAAGAAACATGCAGTGTTCTAGGTTAGGCTGAAAAGCCAAGTCTTTAAGGCCTTTCTAAACAGAGGCTCTGAGTTCGCCTTTCGAAGGTGGGCTGGCATAGAGTTCCACAGAGAGGCTGTTTTCACAGCAAAGGCGCGTCCCCCCATCCTGGCCCTTTTGAAGCGTGGGGTCACCATTAGGTCCTGATGGTTTGACCTCAGAGATCTTGATTGGTAATATTTCCGAAGTCTGTGCTTCAGATATTGAGGGCCAGCATCTCTCATGGATCTGAAAGCCAGTATCAGTGCCTTGAACTCGATCCGTCTCTTGACAGGGAGCCAGTGAAGGCTTCGCAAGTGGGAGAGATGTGGTGACGAAGAGGCACGTTTCTGATCAACCTGGCTGCAGCATTTTGTATAATCTGCAGTTTTCTCAGCAAGTTATCTGGGAGCCCCAGGTAGAGACTATTTGCGTAGTCCAATTGGGAGGTCACAAGCGCATGGACCACATTTTTCCTGCAGTTCATTGGCAGTAAATGCAGGACTCTTCGTAAACTTTTTAATTTCCAGAAACATACGGAAGAGACTTTGCAGATTTGGGCACTACCCGATAAAGTAGAATCAAATCTTAAGCCCAGGTTCCTAGCCGAGTGCACCGGGCTAGGAGGGGGGTTAAGCTCGGCCGGCCACCAAAGTTCAGACGAGGGAGGAGATGATTGGTTAAAAAAACAATACCTCTGTTTTATCAGTATTCAGCTTCATGCAATTGTTTGTCATCCATGCCAGGATTATTCGTAGACATAGTTTGAAATTCATGAAAGCTACCTCCGTGTGTTCATTAAAAGAGAACACAAGCTGAGTGTCATCAGCGTACGAGACCACCTTCACTCCACACTGTTCAATCAGTGTGGCGAGAGGGGCCAGGTACACATTGAAAAGGGTAGGGCTCAACGCCGAACCCTGTGGGTCCCCAAAACTGATAGATCTAGAGGCCGAAATAAAAGGGCGCAGGAACACATTTTGAGACCGGCCTTCTAAGAAGGTGCGGAACCAGTTTAGAACAGTGCCCTTCACACCTAGGGACTCAAGTCTCTCTAATAAGATCTGGTGTGACACAGTGTCAAAGGCTGCGGACAAGTCCAGCAGCACTAACATTGCGCATCTGCCTTGGTCTACCGTTTCCCGTATGGTTTCTGCCACTTCCAGAAGAGCCGTCTCTGTGCTATATCCCTTCCTGAAACCCGACTGGGAGTCATGGAGAAGATGGTTAATCTCCAGGAACTCTGATAGTTGCATTTGGACTACCTTTTCCAGCACTTTGGCCGGTGCCGGGAGGAGAGAAATCGGTCTAAAGTTTTTTAGATCTAAAGGGTCCGCGTCTTCTTTCTTTAGGATAGGTTGGACATAAGCCGTTTTCCATGGCACAGGAAAAATGCCCCGGCTCAGGGAGGCATTCCATAAGGCATTTAGGACGGGATTAAGCAGTGGAGCAAGTAATTTAAAAAAATTGGCTGGACAGGGGTCGGTCGGGGCACCGGATTTGATTTTACTTAGTTCCACCAATGAGGTGGCTGTGCATAATGGCTGAAAATAATACCTCCTAGGTACAAATTCATTCATGTGCACAACACTCCCCCCAACACATCTCTCACAGATACAACAGACACTCCCCCGAAGCCCCCCAAAGGTAGTTAGCAACATCACCATGGGTACATGTGTACATGCTGCCAGCACTACAACTCCCACCAGGCCCCCTTGTCCCACAGCTGAGCAGGATGTAGCCCTCCCCCCACCCAGAAGCAAGCCTCAGCCAGTGTGTGCTACACCCTCACCTAACAGGTAGGTAGCCATCTTCACAGGGAGGTGGGTGGGTGTTTGGGAGGCCTGCACTACAACTCCCAACAGGCCCCCTTGGCCCACAGCTGAGCAGGATGGAGCACTGCCCCCACCCAGAAGCATGCCTCAGCCATTGTGTGCTACACCCTCACCTAACAGGTAGGTAGCCATCTTTACCGGGAGGTGGGTGGGTGTTTGGGAGGCCTGCACTACAACTCCCACCAGGCCCCCTTGGCCCACAGCTGAGCAGGATGGAGCACTGCCCCCACCCAGAAGCATGCCTCAGCCATTGTGTGCTGCACCCTCACCTAACAGGTAGGAAGCCATCTTCACTGGGAGGTGGGTGGGTGTGTGGGAGGCCTGCACTACAACTCCCACCAGGCCCCCTTGGCCCACAGCTGAGCAGGATGGAGCACTGCCCCCACCCAGAAGCATGCCTCAGCCATTGTGTGCTGCACCCTCACCTAACAGGTAGGTAGCCATCTTCACCGGGAGGTGGGTGGGTGTTTAGGAGGCCTGCACTACAACTCCCACCAGGCCCCCTTGGCCCACAGCTGAGCAGGATCGAGCACTAGTCCCACTCATAGGCATGTGACGTCTGTGCAGCCGCACATGACACCATGCCACTTAGTCCACAATCACCAACACAAATAATGCAAAACAGTTGTGTTGTAGTCACCATGCACAAGTCTCTGTTCAAAATTGACCCACATTGTGTACACTGTGCCAGGCATCACACACTACAACACTAACAACGATCATGCTGCCCTGCAGCAGTGTCTGGCCGTTTGTATGGCAAAGTGCAAATCACCCATGTCATACCACAGTGTTGCAATGTAAACAGTGGAAGTGCAGTGCACCCAAAAACTACACTGCAGCTGGGACTCACAATGCTAAACTAAGCAGAACCCAAATGTCCTGCAACACACCCAGCTACCCCCGTGCTGCACTGAATTGCAGAACAGCACCTTGTCTGAATTAAATTGTCAAAGGTGTCTTGTTTGGACCACCAATGTGTGTATGCATTGACAATGTTCACATCTCACACTGTCTGTCTGAACATGCTGGTATAGTCTGGCCCCAAAACCATACATTGTCTGCACAGGGCTGAGTACATCTCACACACACACCACTGTTGACCACAACATGTCAGTGTATGGATGCCCTGGAACAACTGCTACACCAGTACTGGGCTCATGTTCTCAGGTCCACAAATACCATTAAACCATGACAGTGTGGAAATGTATGCTGGGTGAGATCTACACCCTGCTGTATGTCACCACTGTGCTACGAGACCATACCCCTTGCCCAATTGTGCCTTCAAATGTCGGGGAGTGAACCCCACAGCCAGATAGCTGGGACAACAGTGATGGGGGCTATACCCCATGACCAAATGTAATCTGAAATCAATGGGTACAAAAAGCCACACACACATCATGCTCACCACACGCACATTCCATCCAAAGATTCCTACCAAGTCACATAGCCATGTCATTGCTCACCGTCGCCTCAAACGGCAGTTAGCCATCTTCACAGTGAGACGGTGCAGTGTGTTTGGCTATCCGTCCCACAAAATGCAACATGCATGCTGTCCCACCACTATGGAGGATGGGACACTACACCCCCAATAAGAAGCATGTGGCAGGCAATGTATGCTACCCACCCAACTCACAGGTAGGTAACCGCATCTCACAGGTCGGGGTGTGTGGGGCTGGGAAGCTTGCACAACAACTCACACGGGCCCACCTGACCGCCAGCACACAAGACCCATCACTTCCTGGCACCAACATGCATGTGTCAGTCATTGCAATGTACACTGCAAAAGAACTGGCATGTGGACATATCATGCTGACTTGTCCCACACTGGACCAAGATGGAAGCCCTCCTCCTACACACACGGAGAGGTCTCACAAATACAAGGAAAACACAGCAAACACAACATATCTACAGCCACAACATGCAGCCAGATATGCATTTATAAAAACATGTTGGCATAGGACACCAGGCCTCTCAATGCACAACTGCACACCCAGATAGCATTGGCAACTATAGTGTGCACACACCTAAAAAAATGAAACTGTGACAGCAACCAAAGTGTGAATGACTGAAACACATGTCGATGGAACTCCGAGCACAACCATGCACACCACTACATGCCATCTGACAGTAGCAGTGGACCAGACCACCTAGGATCTAATTAAAGCAAACTTAAGCATGTCTGGAATTGCAAATACAGATATCTACACCACATTGAAAAGGTATGCATGAAACTACAATGCTCACTCACTGTGCAGAGAGAACCGCTACAAGGGCTCTACAAGTGACACATACGCGTAAATGGATGACATATGATTGATCAATAACAGGATGCCAACATGAGACTGTCAATGTCAAAAAATTATATTGTGCATGTCATGTCTTGACAACTCCCAATATGGACAAGTAATGTATGTACCACAACAGCTTGTAATGCATCACTGGATGTCGGTCAATGCTAATTTGTACAGTGAACAACTGATGGATGTACAAACAGTTGATGTAACACTGCTAACACAAACTTTGATGGGTGCAACACAATGACCATTTCTCATCTGACCCACAGGTGACCTAGAACTCACTGCAGAGGATGACACCACCCTGCAGAGCCAGTCCCCCCCCCCCGGAACAGAGACAACTGGATGAGGACTCCCTGGATACATTGGATGAGGAGCTCCACGCTGGCCCATCTGGTGTGGCAGGCCTCAACCAGTCCCAGGCACCCATTGTCCCCCAACCACATCAGCTGCAGCCCCTGACCATCCTCTGACAGCTGCTGTCACGGCCTGTGTGTCAACCACCACTACCACCACCACCACCACAGCTGGCCGCAACACCCTCCCTGCCCCAGGGGTTGAGCAGCCCACAACATTGACTGCGGAGGCCAGGGAGAGGATGCAGCGGGCCAATGTGAGGACCGGACAGGACCATGGCAGCAGTGCAGCTGGTCGGGACAGGCTCATGCAGAGGGGGACTGATCCTGGGACGGAAGCCCTGGGCCACATCGACAGAGTCCTTGGGGCATACCAACAGGCCCAGGGACGAATGGGCCGGTTAGAGGAAGAATCTCGGGAGCACCTCCTGCTGCTGAGGTCCATGGACACACGCATGGGACAGATTGTGGACCTCTTGGGGCAGCTAGTGGCGGTTCTGAGGGACAGGCAAGCGCAACAATCTACCCCTCTGCCTCCCCCGTTGGGCAGCAGGATGACACTACATCATCCTCCCCTGCGTCCACAGAGGGGGGTGAGTCCTCAGACACCACTGCCCCTGCAGCAGTGGCCCCTCCAGTGAAGCACAAGAGGGGCCGTCCACGGAAAGGCCAGGGGGACTCACGTGCCCAAGCACATGCCAAACGCTAGTCCCCGAACCAGCCATGATGGCAGACCACTGCACCACTGCATTGACCTTTTGGACTATCCTTCACCACACTGCCATGTGAATGGCATCCATCTGTTGGACTGGGTCTCCACATCATTGTGGGGACTACTCAAGTATCACATTTACCATGACTGTCAACTCACTTCTTCAATTCCCCCTTCACATTTTCTCCACCCTTGCATGTCACAGTTGTAAATAAATACACCTTACACACATGTTGTTGTGTCTGCTCCATCTTTAATACAGGATGTGCAACCTTCACCGTGTAAGACATGGTCCAGGGGAATGGACTGTAGGTAACAAGTGAGATGCTGAAGGGACCTAGGGAAAACCGCAGAACAAGAGTCACTTGTATGGGTGTGGCATTGCACACATCACACAACACTTGTCAACAAGGTACTCAGATCTAAAAACTTTACACAGAGCAACAGTCACCATAGAGACAATGTGTATCACACTAACCAATCACACATACATTGGCAGGCAGCAATGAGTCAACACCAAGCTGCAGTCAGCAAGCTCACATACACCCACACAGCAACAGCAACACCATCAGACCATTTCGTCCCTTCTACATCGTCACTCACCTTCAAGTGAAGTAGCGGGTGATGAGCTGTCGACGCATGTCGACCCCTTCCTCCTCTCCACTGCCCTCGTCACTGGATCCGGCTTGATTTGCAGGCGGCGGCCTTGGCTGCTCATCATCGTCATCCAGGATCAGGGGTATTGCCTTGCGAATGGCCAGGTTGTGGAGCATGCAGCATGCCACCACTATCTGACACACCTTCCCTGGCGAGTACATAAGGGCCCCCCCAGTACGGTCCAGGCACCGAAATCTTGATTTCAGGAGACCAAATGTCAGTTCTATCACATGCCGTGTCCTCCCATGGGCATCATTGTATCGCACATCAGCTGGCGTGACGGGGTTCCGCAATGGGCTCAGCAACCACGGGCGGTTTGGATATGCCGAGTCACCTGGGAGTGAGAGACACAGATTAAACTTGCAGTCCCAAAATGCAACACAACAGCATGTCACACACACACACCACTCTAATCCACTATGCATACTCACCCACAAGCCATGCACGCTCAGGAAGCAGATTGGCCATCAACTGAGGAACGATGCTGCTGCGCAGGATGTGGGCATCATGGGCTGAACCGGGAAACTTGGCACACACGTGTGAGATGATCATGTCCGCCAGGCACACCACTTGTTCATTTACCGAGTGTGAATGCTTCCTATTGCGGTAAACCTGTTCACGTGCCTGTGGTGGCACAAGCCCAACATGTGTGCAATCAATTGCACCAATGACATGGGGGATATGTCCAAGGGCATAGTAATCGCCCTTCACAGCCACCAACTCAGGCCCCCTGGGAAAATGGATATATCTGTCTTTGTACAGCATCATGGCCGACAGGACATCCCTCAGGACCATGCTGAACATTGGCTGTGACATCCCGCCTGCACTTGCGACCGTGTGCTGGAATGAGCCCGTTGCAAAGAAATGCAGGCATGCCATCACCTTAGATGTTGCGGTGAAAGCTATTGGATATGTCCGACGTGGCTGCAGGTTGGGCTCCAACATGGCACATAGGTTCTGCATGGTTTGTCGGTCCAGCCTGAATTTACGGATTATCTCCTCATTCTCCATGTCTGCCAGGACTGTGAACGGACGATGGATATTGGGCCTCCTCCTCCTAGGACAGATCACAGTGCACAGATGTCAATGCAGAAGACCATGAAATGTGCATCACATCAATTTCTTCTACAGACACATTCCCAAGTCTTACAACATGCACCATTAACCGACAGGGCACTTCACAAGTAGGTTCACATCAGGCACACTACTCGTACACCTGTCCCCTTACCAGCAGCAATTATCTGTGCACCCCTCCGGCTCATTCGCATGCACAGTGTGATATACTAACAGATATGGGTGCATACCTGTGAGTATGACCCCCAGCATATGTTAATAATTGCAATACTACCCGAACACACCATGTTGCTGGCCCTGATACACCTCCCAACACAGGTTGCACATGGCACACATCAACGGCACACTGACCACCGGCTGAGCATGGGGGACACGTGTGTGCATGTGCATTGGACAATGTGCCAGTCAATGAGACGACATTGTGCGTTACATTGCACACACAGACAGTGTCCATTATCTCCATATGCTATGCAACACATTTACTGGACAGTCTACATTTCATTACACAGCACATGTGACATGTGCGAGTGTATGTGCCCATGCAATGTATTGGCGACCCATATATGGTATGTGTTGGTGACCTGGAGTGACATGTCCCTTTTGTGCATTTGCCCTCATGAGGACCCTTCAATTGTTGAGACCCTGGGCACTGTACATGTTGGCCTATGCAGAGAGCTGGAGAACACGTTAGGTGCAGCACAGCTACTCCACAACTCCATTAACGCTCACTCCAGGCACTGTCTGGCAGACATATGGCGGTGCCTACCGCCTGGCCACTGAGGTGTGGCACCGCCCATAACCCATGCACGATCGCGGGAGACACCGCCAGATATGTATGTGACAATAGCGGTCACCATGCACCGCTACCCAAATCACGCTCACTCCAGGCACTGTCTGGCAGACATATGGCGGTGCCTACCGCCTGGCCACTGAGGTGTGGCACCGCCCATAACCCATGCACGATCGCGGGAGACACCGCCAGATATGTATGTGACAATAGCGGTCACCATGCACCGCTACCCAAATCACGGTCACTCCAGGCACTGTCTGGCTGACATATGGTGGTGCCTACCGCCTGGCCACTGAGGTGTGGCACCGCCCATAACCCATGCACGATCGCGGGAGACACCGTCAGATATGTATGTGACAATAGCGGTCACCATGCACCGCTACCCAAATCACGGTCACTCCAGGCACTGTCTGGCAGACATATGGCGGTGCCTACCGCCTGGCCACTGAGGTGTGGCACCGCCCATAACCCATGCACGATCGCGGGAGACACCGCCAGATATGTATGTGACAATAGCGGTCACCATGCACCGCTACCCAAATCACGGTCACTCCAGGCACTGTCTGGCAGACATATGGCGGTGCCTACCGCCTGGCCACTGAGGTGTGTCACCGGCATGGACCATGCCCCTGCAGCCAATGGGAAGCAGCCTCGCGGTAGCCTGATGCGAGTTTGAAAATCGCGGTAGGCGTGCACCACCCCGCGGAGGCGGTCACTGGAGGCATTCAAAAGATGCACCACCGCGGTAGCGCGCACATGCATCCTACGGTGTGTCACCGGCATGGACCATGCCCCTGCAGCCAATGGGAAGCAGACTCGCGGTAGCCTGATGCGAGTTTGAAAATCGCGATAGGCGTGCACCACCCCCTCGGAGGCGGTCACTGGAGGCATTCAAAAGATGCACCACCGCGGTAGCGCGCATATGCGTCCTACGGTGTGTCACCGGCATGGACCATGCCCCTGCAGCCAATGGGAAGCAGACTCGCGGTAGCCTGATGCGAGTTTGAAAATCGCGGTAGGCGTGCACCGCCACCGCGGAGGCGGACATTGGATGTATTTGAACGAGGCAGACTTGGTACACCAATTGCAGCACCCTGGGACCACTGACACAGCCCCAGGGGCCTATATATGTGTGGGAGGGCGCACCACATTCCCACAGCTACCAGGGACTGCTGACTGACAACCCTCCACCTGCTGCTGCTGCCTCAAGGGACTGCTGGTTGCCACCCTGCACCTGCTGCTGCTGCTGCTGCCTCAAGGGCAAAAGAAACAACTGATGGACGGAATGCTGGACAATGCAAACATTCACCCCCAGTCACAAGGATCTGGGTTAAATCCATCATTCTTTTGCTCACCACACCACCCCAGTTTGGACCCAGCCATATGCAAATCAGTCTTGACCCTGATCCTTGTGGGAACAGTCCAGCCCAAACTGCCAAGCCAGGTCCTCCCTGGACCAGAAACAAACATCCTAGGACCGGTTTCAGGGCATCACCCTTCTTCAGCCAGGCTAGCTTGAATCCAGTGGTGTAGTGAGCACGGGACCCACGTCTGGGCATACCCTTCCCACTTAGGGCGACAAATGCAAAAGAAACAACTGATGGACGGAATGCTGGACAATGCAAACATTCACCCCCAGTCACAAGGATCTGGGTTAAATCCATCATTCTTTTGCTCACCACACCACCCCAGTTTGGACCCAGCCATATGCAAATCAGTCTTGACCCTGTTCCTTGTGGGAACAGTCCAGCCCGAACTGCCAAGCCAGGTCCTCCCTGGACCAGAAACAAACATCCTAGGACCGGTTTCAGGGCATCACCCTTCTTCAGCCAGGCTAGCTTGAATCCAGTGGTGTAGTGAGCACGGGACCCACGTCTGGGCATACCCTTCCCACTTAGGGCGACAAATGCAAAAGAAACAACTGATGGACGGAATGCTGGACAATGCAAACATTCACCCCCAGTCACAAGGATCTGGGTTAAATCCATCATTCTTTTGCTCACCACACCACCCCAGTTTGGACCCAGCCATATGCAAATCAGTCTTGACCCTGTTCCTTGTGGGAACAGTCCAGCCCGAACTGCCAAGCCAGGTCCTCCCTGGACCAGAAACAAACATCCTAGGACCGGTTTCAGGGCATCACCCTTCTTCAGCCAGGCTAGCTTGAATCCAGTGGTGTAGTGAGCACGGGACCCACGTCTGGGCATACCCTTCCCACTTAGGGCGACAAATGCAAAAGAAACAACTGATGGACGGAATGCTGGACAATGCAAACATTCACCCCCAGTCACAAGGATCTGGGTTAAATCCATCATTCTTTTGCTCACCACACCACCCCAGTTTGGACCCAGCCATATGCAAATCAGTCTTGACCCTGTTCCTTGTGGGAACAGTCCAGCCCGAACTGCCAAGCCAGGTCCTCCCTGGACCAGAAACAAACATCCTAGGACCGGTTTCAGGGCATCACCCTTCTTCAGCCAGGCTAGCTTGAATCCAGTGGTGTAGTGAGCACGGGACCCACGTCTGGGCATACCCTTCCCACTTAGGGCGACAAATGCAAAAGAAACAACTGATGGACGGAATGCTGGACAATGCAAACATTCACCCCCAGTCACAAGGATCTGGGTTAAATCCATCATTCTTTTGCTCACCACACCACCCCAGTTTGGACCCAGCCATATGCAAATCAGTCTTGACCCTGTTCCTTGTGGGAACAGTCCAGCCCGAACTGCCAAGCCAGGTCCTCCCTGGACCAGAAACAAACATCCTAGGACCTCAAGGGACTGCTGGCTGCCACCCTCCACCTGCTGCCTCAAGGGACTGCTGGCTGCCACCCTGCACCTGCTGCCTCAAGGGACTGCTGGCTGCCACCCTGCACCTGCTGCCTCAAGGGACTGCTGGCTGCCACCCTGCACCTGCTGCCTCAAGGGACTGCTGACTGCCACCCTCAACGTGCTGCTGCTGCCACATGTCCATTGTGATGTCGAGGACTCAGAAGATCCGTGCCAGTCCCTTCACCAGTGAGGAGCTTGGGGTCCTGGTAGACGGGGTGCTTGCACAGTACCCAAGGCTTTATGGCGGCCCTAATGTCGTGGTAAGTCTCCCAGAGTGTGAGTGAGAGTGCAGGGTGTGCACACGTGGGGTGGAGGTGCTTCGGTATGTGTCAGTGGTTGTGGGGCTCTGACATGCACTGCCTATCATGTTTACTACAGCGGGAAGGGCTTGGTGGGCTCTTTCACACGTTACCCTGCATGCCTATCCTGAGTAGAGGGACATGTCCTGTATTGTCAGCCATACAGTGCAGCTGCATTTTGGTGATGCAGGAGTCTGGCCAGTTAGCGTTTGTGTGAATGGCTGTGTTGCTCCCAATTAACCCACTCAGTGTCAGTCGACCTGCCCTGCACAGTCCCCACCGAATGCCACATGTCCACATCACTGCATGTACAGTGTGTACCATGTGTGTTTGGCTCACGCCTCTTCATCTAAGTCCCATCTCTGCCATGTAGATTGCACAGGAGCAGGCGTGGGGGAAGGGTGTGTGTATGACAGTTGTTGTCACTCTATGTGAGTTCCAAGACACAGTGAGGCTTTCACAGGGCTAGGACACTTAGGTCTGCGCAGTGTTGGACACAGTGAGTCCAACAACATGACACATGTTTTGCTATCTTCTCTATGTGTAGTTGTAGGTAACTGCAGACAGTAGCTGCAGGCAGACTACACGTTGCTTGCTGTGTTGGTATCCTGCATGTGAATGGGATGTGGAGGTACTGTGTCCACCATCGAACATGCATGCCTGTACGTCTGATTGACCAATGACATTGCATCATGTTCAGAGCAATTGTTGGCTATGTGACAGTTGTAGCTGGAGTTTTGGATGAGTCACTGTCGTGCTACTGCATTTTCGTTGTGTTGTTATTGTGCACTGTGTCACTGGAACATCACCCCTCTTGTCTCCCATGCCTGCAGCTGAAGGTCCACCAGCGTAAAGGCGTGTGGAGGGCCATTGCCTCCAGAGTCCGGGATCTGGGTGTGTCAAACCGAAGGCGCACCCAGTCATAAAAGGTGGGACGACATCTGCCGGCTGAGCAAGAACGTGGCCGAGATGACGCTGGGGCTGCTCCTCGGACTGGCAGGTTGGCTAGGCGCAGCATGACACCACTAATGGCCCGCATCCAGGCTGTCACACAACCTGAGCTGGACAGACGACTGAGGGAGCATCAGCAGCGAGCCATGTGTTGCAGGCTGCCTTTGGCTGGGAGTGGGTGCATGTGTCTACAGAGTGTGCAAATTGTCAGCTGTGTGATGTTGGTTGTGTGGTGCAATGTTTTGTGAGTGGCCTCTGTGCTGGGTGTATGTGCCATGCTTTTGCACAAACGGCGCTTCATGAAGTGAGTTTTAGCACTGTGCATCTCTCTTACATTTGGAGTTGTGGCCTTCAGGTACCTTCTGCTGTGGGGTAGTGTGTGAATTCTGATGGATGGTAATGCCAGTGTTCCAACTGTGAATGTGTTTCAATGAATGCGTGCAATTCCAGACCTCAGATGTCTGCCAGTCAGACATCTGAGGCCAATGTGCAACAGTAGATGTGCCCATGGACTCGATATGGTGGATGGCATGTGTGCAGGGTCATTGTGGGCTGGTATGTTGTAGTCTGTGTGGTCCCCTACTGCTCCACACATGTAGGTGATGTGCACCATGTCGTGGTGTTCATCCTTGCCAACATCGGGACAGTGTGTGTGCACAGGCCATTTTGGGGCTGTGTCTGATGTGAGCCAACTGCAGGATGGTGTGCTGTGTGAATCACCTGGGGCACTTATGGCAGGACGTGTGGTGGACATGCACCGTTGTGTCGAAATTTGGGTGTCAAGATATATGTGTGCACAGGGTGGCATGCAATGTGCTGCACACCTCTTTCTAGGATGCAGATGTATTGGCACGTGTTAGTTCTGTTGATGCCACTCATCTCACAGTACTTCTCTCTCCTATGCAGCAGCTCCCGTATGTGCAGAGGGAGAGGGGACGGACACCAGTGGTGAGGCTTCCACTGCAACAGCCGCACCGGAGCTGACTGACACAGATGTGACCAGTGCCGAGGAGGGGGACAGGAGTCTGCTAGAGGATTCACAGCTGGTGACACAAAGCTCTACCTCATCTGACGCCAACGGTGACACATCCATGTTGGGGGGTACAGGGAACGGGGACTCTGCCTCCTCTTCCGTCACACAGCATCCAGTGCCCAGCCTCCCTTCAACCTCCACTGGTGCTGCCCGTGTCCGCACGAGTAGGAAGGGAAGAGTCACCTTCACCCCAGGCACAGCTGCCCCAGCCCATGTCAGCCCTGCTGCCCTCAGTGCAGAAGCAGTCGAGCTATTGCGCCAGCTGTGCGTGGGGCAGACAGCACTTCTCAATGCCTTCCAAGACCACGACAAAAAGTTGGGGCAGGTTATAGCTTTCATGGAGGGCTTCCATTCCGACGTGGGTGGGCTACACCGCACTGTGCAGTCCTTGTCATCAACTGTGACAGCAGCCCTGCAACAGGCACATAGTCAGGGAGCGGCTCCCAGCACTCGGTCCGGCCCTGTGTCACTGTGCACCTCTGACGACAGTGACAATGCCCAACGGACCCCAAAGTCCCGATACGGAACCCGCAGCACACAGGAGCAGCAGCAACCCAAGCGTACTAGGGCACAGACACCATCCCCACATAAGAGTAAGGCCACCCCAGAGCGCAGAGAGAAAAGCCCATCAGGCGACAGCAAGGGCCACAAAGCAAAGAAAAAAGCATCAGGGTCACAGGCCTCACCTTCCTCCCCTGCCAAAGACTCCCCTGTCCCAAAGACGTCTCGCAGAGGCAAAAGACAGTTTCCACACCCACTGAGAAGGTGTTGCCTGCAAACATTACACACGATGAGGGCCCCATGGATAATCCATCCTTGACCTCCACTCCCATCCCAAGCCCTGTGAAGCCAGCACGGGAGGACACTGTAGGGGGCAAAGCTGGTGGACAGAGGGAGGCAGGGCGGCGGCAAACACCAGGCAAGCGCACAGCGGGTTCCAGCATGTCCCCAGAGGGGGTCACCTTCCACACCAGAATCAGCTTTGGTGTTGGGGTCACCTGTTGTGTCTGCCCCAGTTCCCCTCAATCCCCTGACAGGGAAGCCTTTCAGGATCCCCAAGAAGTGGAGAGGCACCCCTCCACAATCTCCGGCACACACTGTGTCTCACCAGGGCATGAGTCCACCTCCCCGGGCCACCACCCCACCTGGTCCAAGCAGCCCCCCAGCTACCACATGCACAGTTGGCTCTTCCACAGTTGTTACTCCCACTGCCCAGGGTAGTCCGCCAACAGACCCCAACACACAGTCAGCTCCAAGTCCGACAGACAGCCCCATCTGAGTGGTGGTCACCCTCACACACCTGTCTGTCCACAGGGGTGCGTGTGATGCCCATTGTCAGACCCATTACTCTGTTGCTGTGCATGGCATGTTAGAGTTGCATACATTCCCTGTGTAGCTTCTGATGTAACTACTCTGCACATTGTACTTGCCTTGTGTTTCACTGCTGTGTGCCCCCTGCCTGTGCAGCTTCTCATGTACCTCACCTGCACTGTGTCCTGGCCACTGGCCTTGCTGTTCACTGCTGTTTGCCCCTTGCCTGTGCAGCTTCTCATGTACCTCACCTGCACTGTGTCCTGGCCACTGGCCTTGTTGTTCACTGCTGTTTGCCACTTGCCTGTGCAGCTTCTCATGGACTCACTCTGCACTTTGTCCTGCCCACTGGCCTTGCTGTTCACTGCTGTGTGCCCCCTGCCTGTGCAGCTTCTCATGGACTCACTCTGCACATTGGTCTGGCCACTGGCCTTGCTGTTCACTGCTGTGTGCCCCCTGCCTGTGCACCTTCTCATGGACTTAATCTGCACATTGTACTGGCCACTGGCCTTGTTGTTCACTGCTGTGTGCCCCCTGCCTGTGCACCTTCTCATGGACTTAATCTGCACATTGTACTGGCCACTGGCCTTGTTGTTCACTGCTGTTTGCCACTTGCCTGTGCAGCTTCTCATGGACTCACTCTGCACTTTGTCCTGCCCACTGGCCTTGTTGTTCACTGCTGTGTGCCCCCTGCCTGTGCAGCTTCTCATGGACTCACTCTGCACTTTGTCCTGCCCACTGGCCTTGCTGTTCACTGCTGTTTGCCCCTTGCCTGTGCAGCTTCTCATGTGCCTCACCTGCACTGTGTCCTGGCCACTGGCCTTGTTGTTCACTGCTGTTTGCCACTTGCCTGTGCAGCTTCTCATGGACTCACTCTGCACTTTGTCCTGCCCACTGGCCTTGTTGTTCACTGCTGTGTGCCCCCTGCCTGTGCAGCTTCTCATGGACTTAATCTGCACATTGTACTGGCCACTGGCATTGCTGTTCACTGCTGTGTGCCCCCTGCCTGTGCAGCTTCTCATGTACCTCACCTGCACTGTGTCCTGGCCACTGGCCTTGCTGTTCACTGCTGTGTGGCCCCTGCCTGTGCAGCTTCTCATGGACTCACTCTGCACATTGGACTGGCCACTGGCCTTGCTGTTCACTGCTGTGTGCCCCCTGCCTGTGCAGCTTCTCATGGACTCACTCTGCACATTGGTCTGGCCACTGGCCTTGCTGTTCACTGCTGTGTGCCCCCTGCCTGTGCAGCTTCTCATGGACTTAATCTGCACATTGTACTGGCCACTGGCCTTGTTGTTCACTGCTGTTTGCCCCTTGTCTGTGCAGCTTCTCATGTACCTCACCTGCACATTGTACTGGCCACTGGCCTTGTTGTTCACTGCTGTTTGCCCCTTGCCTGTGCAGCTTCTCATGTACCTCACCTGCACTGTGTCCTGGCCACTGGCCTTGTTGTTCACTGCTGTGTGCCCCCTGCCTGTGCAGCTTCTCATGTACCTCACCTGCACTGTGTCCTGGCCACTGGCCTTGTTGTTCACTGCTGTGTGCCCCCTGCCTGTGCAGCTTTTCATGTAAATACTGTGCATATTGAAATGCCCACTGGCTTTGCTGTTGCCCAAATTTGTTGTGTCAATATGCAAATTGTGAATAAACACAGTTGGTCCTGCAGTGAGTTGTGTCAGTGTCCTTCCTGAATAAAGTTGTTTCTGTGTGTGCATGGTTTACTGTGTCACAGGCTCACTATGCCACTTCGACATTTCCAATGGGTTGTGTCACATTTAATTTTTTTGCAGGGGTGGGAGGCACTTCATTTCTACATGACTGTGATACTTATGGGTGCAGTGCAGGTGGTTGGCAATGAGGTCTTGTAGTCATCTTCCTTCTTGGCTCATGTTATCTATGGTGGACACATGTCAGGTTTGTGGGCAATGGCAGCACAGGGTGGGTGTTTGGGCACAGGCTTACAGGCAGGCAGGCCAGGGTCATGGGGTCTGTGTGAGCTTCCTTTCTGTGTGCCAATAAGTGTCGGTGTATGGTCATCTTGTGGTGATGAGTTATCCAGGTCCCATGGCTTACTTCCAATGTGTGCACTTGGGTGGTGGAGAAGTGTATGGTGTGAAGGGGTGACTTTGTTGTGACTGTGGATGTGTGTGCACATGCATTGTCAACTACTGCCATGTGTGACCCTGGTGTGGTGTGCCTGTATGTGTACTTGTTTAGCCCTGTGGTTGTGTTTTGTGCACATGGCAGTATTGTGTGTTGCTGTTGTGGGAGGAGGTATGTGTGACATATCCTACTTGTGCTTTGCTGTCATGTAGTGTGTCACTGGGCCCTGTGTGTTGTGCAGCAGACGTTGTCTTGTCCAGTGTTTGGATGCCTATGTGTGGCTGGTCAGTGTTTGTGTTCAGGGCCTTCCTTACATCCCTGTGCCTATACATGGGTGTCCTTGCTGTCTACAGGAGTTGTACCATTGGGGTGACCGTGGTTTGTGTTGACTGACTGTGTCAGCCATGTGTGCTGTGATGGGCTGTGTGTGTTCTCACATGTGTCTTGTCTTGCATGTGCTTCACACATGCTTGATGGTTGTGTCACTGCCCTTCCATTTGTGGGCACCTCACTTTGGCTTTCCTATATGTTGTCCTCCATTACTGCTGGCATGTGGTGTGTGTATGTAGCTGTGAGTCAGGGTGGTGTGTGTGTGTGTGACTTGTCAAGTAGTGTGTGCAGTGAAGTGTTTGGTCCTCATCTGTGTGTGTGTACATTTTGTGCCTAGCCTCAGTGTTCTTGGCTTGTGTGTGAGGTTGTTGTGGTGTGTGTGTTGGCTGGGGCCTGGGCTTCTGTGCTATGTGTTCCTTTGCAAAGGGTCCTGCTGTGGCTGTATATGCAGTTGTTGGGACGTGGGGCATGGTGTGGCTGTAGTTGTGTTGTTGTTGTGCAGGAGTGGCACTTGTGAGACACATGTTGTGTCCCTTCAAGGAGGTAGCTGGTTTGTTGTGGATGGAGTTGTGGCTCTGTGCAATTTGTATGGTGCCCTTGGCTTGCGCCGGCCCTGTGCTCTGCGTTGTGTGCATGGTTTCATGCACACTGACCGCGGCGGTGACGTGACCGGGACATTTGTTCATAAATGCGGTACATGGGTGGGCAGTATGTGGCGCGATGTTTTTGTGACAGGTGGGACATGTGTGTGTGCAGTGATGGCTGTGTGCCTGTCCCCACAGGGGTGTGTGGTGTTCCCATGCGATGTTTTCCCCCCCTGGAGCTGTGTATTGTGTTACTTGCACTGTTGTGTCTGTACGTACCTGCGGAGGCGTCCGCGGCGGTGGATTACTTGCAGGTGGTGGATCATGTACAGCACCGGGAAGGCATGTAGGGCAGGATCCATCGCGGTGTGTCCCGGGTGTTTCTTTTCTGTCTCCGCTGTGATGTCTCCGCCGTCTTTCGCTGTGCGGTTTCTCCGTCGCGGTGCGCTGCCCTGTTTCCGGCATCGTGATATCTTCGGCGTACGGGACGTCATTCCGCACGGCGGTGTGTGGTGATTGGCTCACTCCGCCGCGGTGGCGGGTGCTGTTCGATGGCGGTCGGCGTCACACCACGGCGAACGGTAAATGCCTATGTTTTCCCATCCTAATATGGCGGGCGTGAAGACCGCTGCTTGCGTGCGGTAAAAGGCATTTTTCCGCGCCACCGCGGTCGTGCCTCCGCCCGCCATCGTAATGGGCCCCTTAGTTATTATAATTTTATTTTTTGCAGTTTCAGGCCTGGCTTAGGGTAGGGCCGCATCAGACATTAGGCTAACGCATTTTAATGCTAGTGTCCACATCACCGCATTAAAATGCATTAGGCACGAATTCTAGCGCCCCTCTGACAATACTGCAATTGAGGCACACTGCCAATGAGGCAGCACCAGCCCGCTAAAATTGTCTAACATATATGAGCATGCAACTGCGCCTTCAAATTTAAAATGCTATGCGTCAGAAATAGAATATTCATGAGAAGCACTGAGCAGGCAGGCCAGAGTGTAAGAGATCAATTAGCCATGCCCCAACCAGCCTTCCTGTGAATCTACTCTGGGGGTACCAGCCATCACGTGGGTGATCCATGGGGCGTGCCTAGCCTGCTGTTTTGCCACAATCACACCACCCTTTTGGTGACCAGAAGCACACATGCTTCGAAGATTGGACACCCTGGCGGTCGGTAGCTTTGTTTTTCTTTCCGGCACCTGCCAGCATAGAAGTCACATTACCTGAGCCTCTTGCACAGGATGTTATAGTTTTACAGCCTGCTGGGCCCATTCCCTCCTAAGCCCCCACGTCAGCCTGGACAGAGATTGTTGAGAAAACGGTCACCTTCTCAGCCCCTGCCGTGCCCTCTGGACATGTGTACTTTCGTGAACCGGAGGCACGGTACTGGTCTTGTCACTTGATCCCGGGACTTGATTGTCGTCAGAGCGGCACACAAGTGTTTAAGTGCGACCAGCAGAGGTAAGAGGTGTTTTTAAAAACAAGCTTGTCACACGGTAGCTGCTGCTGAGGGCACATAATTTAATGGGTCAAGAATTAGGTTTTCAGGGAAAGGCAATGGGAATGGTAATTCCAGGTGTAAGTGAGTTAGGACCCCCAGAGTAAAAAGTAGAGCTTTCATTAGAATACTCTGCATGCTGCACAGAGAAGGGAATTAAACATCTTTCAGTAATAGAATGAAAATGCAGCTCTCCCAGGTTTTCTCCCCTCACTGCCAAACAAAATATTTCCGACACCAAGCACAAACATTTTTTTGTAGTGACTCTGTCCAATCATGTTAATTCACCTCATGCACTCTAGCTCAGCCATTCTAGTAGCAAGACGATCATTAACCCTCTAAGTAGTCTGCTTACTTCCTTAAAGCTCCACACATGCAGTAGTCAAAGTGGGCGGGATCGGCAGGGCACAAAGTGCCCCTACAACTTTAATTTAATAGATTCCGTTCCCCTGCTTCCCAGGATGGCAGAAATAGCCAAGGCCCCCAGATAAGGCTCGGCGTGCGTGGCAGTTCGGGGCGGGGCGGGTAGAGAAGGAAAACGACTCTGTCTCTGCCCTCTTGCCCAGAGAAGACAAGGACAGTGTCCACTTCTGCTCTGCCGCTGGCAAAAGCACTCACTAATTTCTGAATAAAGAGCATAAAAGCGTTAATGTCGTTCCTGCTTACATTTCACATGCTTTACTTAAACTTGCATTACTATGAGTGTTTGCTTTTTCCAGGATGCTGTTACTTTTTTTTAATGCAAAAACAACAGTTGATGGACAGAATGCAGAACAATGTCATACATTCACCCCAGTACAGAGATCTGGGCCTAAATCCATCGTTTTTTGCTCACCATGCCATTCCAGTTCGAACCCAGCCATATGCAAATCAGTCTTGACCCTGTGCCTCATAGGAACAGTCCAGCCCGAACTGCCAAGCCAGGTCCTCCCTGGACTGGAAACAAGCATCCTAGGACCGGTTTCGGGGTTTCACCCCCTTCAGCCAGGATAGCTTGATTCCAGTGGCATGGAGAGCACGGGACCCACGTCTGGGCATACCCGTCCCACTCGGGGTGACAAATGCAAAAACAACAGTTGATGGACAGAATGCAGAACAATGTCATACATTCACCCCAGTACAGAGATCTGGGCCTAAATCCATTGTTTTTTGCTCACCATGCCATTCCAGTTCGAACCCAGCCATATGCAAATCAGTCTTGACCCTGTGCCTCATGGGAACAGTCCAGCCCGAACTGCCAAGCCAGGTCCTCCCTGGACTGGAAACAAGCATCCTAGGACCGGTTTCGGGGTTTCACCCCTCTTCAGCCAGGATAGCTTGATTCCAGTGGCATGGAGAGCACGGGACCCACTTCTGGGCATACCCGTCCCACTCCGGGTGACAAATGCAAAAACAACAGTTGATGGACAGAATGCAGAACAATGTCATACATTCACCCCAGTACAGAGATCTGGGCCTAAATCCATCGTTTTTTTGCTCACCATGCCATTCCAGTTCGAACCCAGCCATATGCAAATCAGTCTTGACCCTGTGCCTCATGGGAACAGTCCAGCCCGAACTGCCAAGCCAGGTCCTCCCTGGACTGGAAACAAGCATCCTAGGACTGGTTTCGGGGTTTCACCCCTCTTCAGCCAGGATAGCTTGATTCCACTACTTTTGTTTTAGGCAGCATATTACTCTCGTCTAATGCGTAATTTGAATTGTGTCGCATCCAGGTGTTTATAGTGGGGCACAATTGGGTTGTAGCTGAAGGCAGTGCAAGTTTCTCTCAGTGGGGCAGTATGGTGTTCAGTGGAGAAGAGGATGTGGCACTATGGTCAGAGCTGCCAATTTGGAAGTGGGGAACCAGGTTCAGCCTTCATGACCACTCCACCAGACCACTCACCTGAGGGAGCACATTCCCTTGCTTGACTTTAGAAGACCCCGATAGACCTTAGATGCCCTGGTGTCTTAGCACCAGCATGTGGACCCTAGCGGTGGCAATTGTGGGTTGACCTTAAAGGCCTGTCAACCACAATCCATACTGAAGTTCACCTCGAGTCTTGCGGGCAGGCCAATGAAGCAGCACACCCTGGTGCGACAGTGACTGTGATTGAGGTCACAGGACCCTTGAGCAGGGTGGCTCTAGGGTGGTGCGATCGCACCGGGGCGTTGACTTCGGGTGGGGTGTCATGCTTGCAAGTATATTATGTTTCTAAAAGCACTTGCTCCCTCCTTCCTGGCCTCCAGCAATTTTAGGCAACAATAAAAATGTCATGATAACTCCGGTGATTAATGTTCTTCCTAGAGAGAGATGGAGTTTTGTCAAATGGAAGTTTTGACTCATGAAAAGGTAGCGCAGAGGGCTAATTTGCCTGCTGCAAAGAACATGTACCATCCAGATCACAAAGTGCACATAATATAAATGGGTCAGTGGGTTACTGTTTTTGTCAGTGAGATCCTTTTGTTACTTGCAGTTTATAAGTCAAAATCCTAACATAGAACAGTGAGCTATTAACTGTCATCTAAGAGTGGCATGTTTTTTCCCCAGTCTGATTATCCTCATTTTGCAAAAAGGGTTCATTTGACTAGAAATCAATTCTGGTTATTAAAGAGAACCCCCAATCATGGTATTACATTCTAAATTCAGAGTTTGTGTTTCTCCAGACCAATCACTATTAAACTATACTGCCTACTAGTATGGATGTCATGTGACTCCTACACCTTGTAGTCCTTTGTCTTATGTAACATTTCCTATACAGAGATTTACACACATATGATTAATTGTATCTGTGTAATGAGTGTGATGTAAAGTGCTCTGACACCCTACACTGGAGCGAGAGTGTGGTTATGGAGACTTGAGGGGTACTGTTAAAGGGCGGTAGTGAGGGAATCAGTGGCGGAGGGAGTCATTGGGGAGGCACCAACAAACAATGTTGCACAGGACTCCACTAGTGCTAAAGCCGCCCCTGCCCTTGAGGCCAGGCCGCCTCACCCATTGGTCCCTCCGTTGGCCTTGTTTCAGCAGTAGTAGCTGTAACTCACCAGGAGTTGGCAATGCAGGATTTGCAAGCACGCCAAACTAAGTTCACAAACTTCACAGTCTCTCTGCTTCATGCACAAATACTTTTAACATGTGCTGCCTGCTTTGGGGCTACTGGAATTATGCAGCAATGGAGGAGAAATTGTGCCGCAGGGTTGACTAAATTATGCAGCAAAAAAAAGGCTGCAGCGTAATGCAGTATATTTTCTGATACTTTATTATTTTTACATTTTTACACATACTAACAGTCTCTGGAAAGATTTTTCCTTATTAGTACCAGTGTAACATACAAATCCAGCAGTGAGAAAGGTGATCAGTCAACCTTTGCAAAGGGCCGTCCACTTCGCAGAAACACAAGTCACATTTTTTAGTAACTTTTGATCCGTTTGAGCTACAAACAATTTATTAGTTAAAATCGTCAAATTATGCAGCAGATGATACAGTATACGGCAAATATTGCAGAACCAGAATTATATAGAAAACATTTGCAAGCTAGGATATTTTGCCATTCATGCTTGAACTGCTCTTGTGGAAAAGGGGAGGAGAAATGCTGATGACAGAAGCTGCACCGCTCGGAGATAAATGGTTTGTGCTTCCAATTTTAAGCATATTTCACCTGAAAGCACATGCCGTGTTTGTAGGCTTGCTGCATTTCTTCTCTTAATAGAGCACAGCTGGGGGGTGATTGTGTGCCTTTGTTAACGTTTTCCTGTTAATCGCAGCACCCGTCATGAGCTGCAATTAACATGAAAACTTTAAAAAAGGCACACAATCACACTGCAGCACAGATCTATTAAGAGAAGAAATGCAGCAAGTCTACAAACCCAGCGTGTGCTTTCAGGTGATTCTGAAAGCACACGTTGTGTTTGGTGCTGCATTTCTTTTGTTTAAAGTATTCATGTTAATCGTAGCTCGTGACGGGCGCTGCAATTAACACGAATGCTTAAACAAAAGCACACAATGAGCCCCACAGCCGCACTCTAGAAGACAAAAGAAATTTAGCAAGTGCTCCCTCCTTGATCCGACAGGCTGCCTCTTCCTCTGCAACCTGAAAATGGCTGTTTTTCGCGCCACTCACCATTTAAAAGCGGCGGCACGAATGCTCTCGGGGGATATGTGTGTGCACCACACACATGGCACTGCGCGCTCTGGGGCACCGAGATGCGCGCACATTAAAGGGAACACTGGTCAGGACACGGTATCAAAATGTTTCACTTGGAGTTACAGCACTCAAAAAGGTCTAAAGTGGTAAGAGTCCACACGGAGCAGGCTTCAAATCTGCAGGTACATAAAGGATGGCCCATGATCCAAAACCTTGGAAAGGAAGACACACATCTCAAACCTAAGCCAATTTCTTACATACAAAAGAAAGACAGGGAATTGTGTTTGCTGGCATATGGGTCAATGCATGTACCTGCACACGAGTGACAATACATTTCAACATCCAAACAAATCCTTTACTATCAGCTCATTATCATGTCCTGGGCACAAATGGGGATGGATGTAAATCACCTTACATTAACCAGGCAATGCAGATCTCGTCAGAAGGGCATAACAAACATTCATCATTAAGTCAAGCATACCACAACAGGAGCATATGGTACACAATTGTACAACAAGATAACCATAACAAGATAGATGAGCACAGAGGGATCATGGGATTTAGAAGGTCATCCTCCCACATACCTCACAGTCCACACAAGGGGGTGAGACCATGGCCTCTAGTACAATAGCCATTGTCAACAGTTGACATTGTAGCATATGCGAATTCTAAGAGACACCCCTACACATGAACAAAGGAGGAAATGTCAGGCAGCCAGTCTGCCTCACATGACAGAGTAGCTGCCTCATCTAGACATGTCCAAACCACCGCTGAAAGGTCCATGACCACATGTCTGTGACCCTGACCCCTCCAAGTCCTTCACCCATCCAGTGGCTCTTCCTGTGCATCTTGTAAGTCCTGTAACAAGTTGTCCTACAGATTAGCTATTGCAATCCTGTGGAGGCACACGACTCACTCCATGCGCTGCGCAGTAGCCTCAGTCCTACACCATTAGTGAGTAACTGCACCCAAGTGTTGCAGTGTTGGGACTGCAGTGGCCTAACAATGCATGCAAATGGCCTGGTGTGTGATGAGCATTTACAAATCCATCCTTTCATTGGATACCTCTAAAAACATTATTTGCATGAATATCCCTCTCTGCATCCCCTCCAATGGAAGGAGGTTGAACCAACCCCTCACTGGGCTAAGTACATCTGTAACTCTGGACCACAGGTTTGCAGCATACAGCCATGCCCAGAACATATGTATCAAATACAAAGTAGGTGCATTACATCATGTGCACAGAGGGCAGGACACAAAATTTCAGGGTCAGACAGCTGAGGTGAGACATGCCCTGTGCGAGATGTCAAATTGAATGGACTGGAGTTTGGCATCACGAGATACTGTACATGAGTAGTGCCTACTGTTTTCCCACTCCTCGCCCGTGAGGGCTCATAATATATCAGTGTCCCATAGCCAGCAAGCAGGTGACAGGGGGTCATTCTTCATGTGTTCAACCACATCAACAAATAAGGTCACCAGTCTCCAAACTCCACCCATGACGTGCAGGGCGTGGGTCAGGGGGCGATGCGCCGATTGAGTATCTGTGACTCTCAACATGTGTCCGATCTCAGCTATCAGTGTGCCATGTGCCAAGAAATGGCCCCCTGGAATGTCAGGATCTTCCTGCAACTGGCCAAAGGTAATGTGCTCCTGGACCCTGAGCTCAATCCTGTGTCTCTCCATGCTATCAGTCCTTCCCAACAATGCTTCTATGGAAAAGTGCTAGGAAATGCAGAATAATAGACGGAGAGTACGGGATAACATCCCTCAGTAGCCTCAGGCCTATTTAGCTCAAATAAGCAACTTTAACCAGGCTGTCAGCTCCACAGGGGAGCTGAGCTCCAGGGAGCTGCAATGATCCTGCCAGCTCTTGTGCCCTGCATGTTGGGAGCATGCCCACTTCATACAACTGCCTCCCAGCCAAACAGCACACCGGCTATTGCAGCTGGGCTGACACATAACATCCCATAAAAATATTTGCACCCTTGACAGCCTTCACACAGGCAGATGCAGCCTCCACAGAGCCACACTTATCCTGCCACCATTGCAGATCAGCTCTTGCAGCATGGTGTCCAACTTCCTGGAGGTGGCATGAGGCACAGCCACCGCTAGGTGATGGGAAAATTACAAGATGCAGGGGAGCATTACCATTTTGGCAAGAGAAAGATATCCTTGGCTTGCAACTGGGCTGAGTGCTAAATAAAACATCTGTGGATGTAAGGAGGATATGGCCCTGCTCAGATTTACACAATCAGATCCTTTGCAACATGACAGTTACAGATCACTAAGTTTTTTTTTAATTGTATATAAGCTTTATTTCGACAATTCTTGTCATAAAAGCTATAAAAGACGCAAGTTGGCATAAAAGAAAAAATATCTAAAAAGAGCAATTCATGCAGCAGCTTGTTACAGTTAAATACCTACAAACAATTCATCTTGGTACACGGCTAAGACAAAAAGGACAATATGAAATACAGCAGATCAGTAGCAAAAAGCAATTGATACAACAATGGAATAATAAAACATACATTAAAACAATGTAGAGAGGGAAAAGGAGCATCATAGCATTTTCACCTTTGGCGTTTCTTCTAATAGACCCAGCTAGCAATACCCAGCAGGCCTTTTTATTGATTTTCCAACCCTCCTCGGGACAGCGTTACGAGGAGGTTATGAACGATAAAGTGCTTGTGCATAACATGTGGAATTGTATACATTAAGACAATGTAGAAGAGGGAGATGGAGCATCATGGCATTTTCACGTTTGACACCTCTTCTAATGGACCCAGCTGGCAATACCCAGCAGGCCTTTTTGTTGATTTCCCAACCCTCCTCGGGACAGCGTTATGAAGAGGTTGCAGACAATAAAGTGCATGTGCATAACATATAGATAAACAACAATTGCTATCCTACGAGGCCTTGGGCAACTATGTATAATCCTCAACCTGCTGGGTGCTATGGCGTTCCTATCTGGGCTTCCTTCTTAAAAGCCATGCATGCCTTAAAAACTTAGCCACTCCGCAAGCAAAGAGTGGTCTGGGATCTGATCTTAAGATGCACAAGGTAACATGGTTGTTCCGTGTGCCCAGTTGCCAACAGATCGGTTTTAGCCATTTCATCTTTGGCTTAGCGTAGGCCTGGCAGGCAAACAGCACATGGGCTACCCTTTCCACCGGGTCCTTACAGCAAGGGCAATCCTTTGGTGTTGGGTTGCATGGGTGCCAGTTAGCTGTTGCCTCGCAAACGGGGAGTGTGCCACCCCTAAACTGGATGTATAACATCCGGTCCCGAAGCGCCTGAATTATGTCTAGGTAGGGCTTCAAATATCTAGTCTGTTTGTGAAGATAAAATTCTACGGTTAGTCTCCCCAAATTTGGGTTTGCTGGATTCTTGCTGTTCTACCCATTCCCAATAATGTTGTTTGAGCTCTTCTTTACGGGGTGGATCCTGCTTGGCCCAGTGGGTTTGAAGCCCAAGTGCAGACATCAATTTCCATTTCCATTCCAACATTTGTGATCCAGCATACCTTGTTACAGCATAACCTCAGATAAAGCATCCGCACAGGATAGGAGCTCTGGGGTCCGCCTAATGTGAGCCCAAAAGAGCAGCGGGCGAAGCCTCACTATATCACCAATAGAGCGCCTGCCCATGTCAAGCATTAGGGGAGTAAGTGGAGTGTTCTGAGGCAGCATCACTAGATCTCTTAAAAAAAGTATGCTCAGATCTACAGAGATCGTGAACCTTGTCAAATACCCACAGCTCTGCTCCATACAGAGCTGTGCTAACTGCTTTTGAATCATAGACTTAGAGGCTGGAGCTACCAGTCTGCTGTGTGATGAGCGGTGTTCCTTTCCTAGTAGCCCCGTTACTCACACGTGCCCCATCAGCATCTTAGTTAGGTGAGGCTTCCACAACATTTTGTCCGAGAGTCAGTCACCAAGATAGTCAAAGGTACCAACTCTTTCCAAGGGAGTTCCACCTAGCAAGGGGCTGTCTTTGTAGGACTTGTGAGGGTTAAAGGCCATAAGTTTGGTTTTTGAGGTGTTAATAACCAACTCCCTTGTGTCGCAAAAGAGATGGAATCTGTTAAGTCACCGCTGGAACCGTGCTGGGGTCTTTGACACCAGCAGAGTGTCATCTGAAAACAAAAGGGTCGGTACCTTATCACCCCCTAAAGTTGGCGCGTCTGCTGGTTCTTCTTGCAAGAAGCTAACCACTCCATTCATGTAGAGGGAGAATAGAGTCGGAGCCAGGACGCAACCTTGTCGAACTCCCCTGCTGACCGGGATGCGATCGGTCAGTTGCCCCTGAACCCCCCATCTAATCTGTGCATAGTTCCCTTTGTGTAACTGAACTACCAGGTTAAGGATGGGTAGTGGGATGCCCATGTCTTTAAGCACCAACCATAACTTGCACCTGGGGACCAGATCAAAAGCAGTCTTCAGATCAATAAAAGCTAAGTAAAGACTGCCCTTGCCGATCACTACCACTTTCCAGTAAAGGAGTAAGAGCAAAAATGCCTGGTCGATGGTCCCTGTCTTCGCCCTAAAGCCAGCCTGATACAGCGATAAGATTGCATAGTCGTCTGCCCATATCTGGATCCTCTGCAGCACAGCTCTGCAGAAGACCTTCAGTAGGGCATCTATCAGGCTAATGGGCCTGTCGTTTGAGGGTTCGTCTCTGGCACCCTTTTTATAGATTGGGATCGGCTCTGCGCCCTTCCAAGACCCGGGGACTGGGGCGCCGCTAGCTATTGCATTTGACAAGAGTAAAATATAGCGGGCACAATTTGAAATATCAGCTCAAAATAAATCACCCGGGATGCCGTCTGGTCCTGCAGCTTTGGACGTCACTATTCTTCCTATTGCGGCCTCTATTTCTCCCAAGGTAAAAAGTTCGTCATCCTCAGGGGGGCTAAAAAAATCAGCCATCTCCGCTGTGGGCGAGTCCCAAGAAATTGTATAGAGCTTCCTGAAGTGGTCATACCATTTCTGACCAGTGATGTGGTTAGGCTCCTGAGTTACTTCCCCAGGTGACTAAGTACCAGAATGACTTAGCATTCTTCGCTACGCTTGCTTCCTTAAGTTCTTGCCAACGGGATTCGTCCCATGCCATTTTAGCTGAGCGCAAAGTATCCTTATAACACTTCCTGGAAGCTTTAATCACAAGGCGATTCTTAGCTTTGATTGCTGAAGCTAAGAGGGATCGCTCGTGTCTGCAATCCTTTGTGTACCACGAGTAAGCTCCTCCTGATGGATTGCTGGGCTTTCAGTCTGGCCTAGGAGCTAAGAAGTATGAACTGAGTTGGTCAAAAGTTTGTGAATGAGCCGCGGCTACATCGGCCACTCCGTTTTCACTAGCAACTAAGAACTGTAGCTCCAATGTGCCGACTAACAAGTCATGCTGTATGCCTTTGATATTATTTTCATTCAAATCCACCTTTCGCCATTTGAAGGATCTACAGTTGTTAGAGGGGAGAATCTCCCTGGTATAGAACAATGGAGATTTGTTCTTAGGATAATAAGAAGCTTCCCACAGGGGGTTCACACTTAGGCAAAGAGGATTATGGTCACTCTCTGTTGTTGTTCCCATACTCACGCTACCAGATCTCTCCAGAGCCTCAAATCTAAAAGAATGTAATCGATGCGGGATGGACAACCAACTCTATTATACGTGTTTGCCCCATGCCTGTCTGAATGGGTTATGCCATTTACCATTTACTGCCCTCAAGCCAAACTCAGCATTAAGGGCGTTGAGCTGGAGCGCCGTCTGTGTTCATCTTTTGACTGGGGATAAGTTTAAGGTTGGGACAGCCCATTTGAGGTCTTCGTCCTTAGAGCCTAGTAGTTCTTCTTTATCGAGGGGCTCAAAAGTGCTATTAAAGTCACCCGCTACTATTACTCTTGAGTGAGATGAACATCTAGCTAAGCTCTCTTTCAATAGGGTAAGGGTGGGTGAAGGTCTACCCCCTTTAGTTCCCCTCACATAAACATTGAACAAATCAATGGGATCTCCTCCCATAGGTCCCTTGATGCCAACCCCCAGAATATCTGGGCTAGAACTTGGATGGAGGATATTTTGACAACCCAAAGCAATGCGCACCCAAATAATCAACCCCCCTGCCAGGCGCCCTCTCCCTATTGTCGTTGCTGGTAAACAGTAACATGCGTAGCCTGATTTAAATAGGGGAACCAAGCTCCAGGTCTCCTGGAAGATGCAAATGTTGTATCCCTCAATTAGTTCATTCCAGTGAGGGAGTGACAGTTTGTTGTTTAGCCCAGTCACATTCCAAGATATTACCCTAAGCTGTCGATAGGAATCTAGGCTAAGGGACGATACAGCATTTGGGTTGGGAGGGCAGTAGTTAATGGGGGCCTGGGTTGTACTTGAAGATTGTTGTTCGTGTAGGAGTCAGCATCTTTCAGCCCACTAAGGTTGATAGAGGCACTGCTCACACCTGCTTCTAGCAGAGGTCCATCTTCCCTTGGGTAAAACACCTTCTGTGGAGCCTCAACACTTGGGTGGTTATCTACGTGGGTAGGCAGAATTAAAAGTGGCCTAGGGTGCTGATGGTCTTCATTCAAGAGTCAATCGTTAAGGTCTAGGTTGGAACCACTAGATGTTCCACCCAGGGCTAAGGGTGAAATTGGCTTGCTCTGGTCAAGTGGTATAGAGCCCTTGAACTGGATTGAGGAGTCATCGGGGGAGCAGGTTCAGTATTCAAGGGCGAGGAGATTTACGGCCAAATCTGTCCTTTTAACGGTGAGTTCGATGCAATCAGATGGTTGTGCAGGGACAGTGCATCTTCGAGCCTTTATGATGTCATCGCGAATCACTGAGCGGCAACCCCTAACCTGACGAATGCAGTGAATCACTTTATTGATCAAGGAATATTCCCCCTCATTGTCCTTCCTTTTACCAAGTTTAGGGACGTTAACCATAAAGATTTTCTGGGCGGATGGCAGGCGTGAACGAGCTGGTTGTATTAGTTGGTTCCTGCCATAATGTGACAATGGTTGCCCCTGGGGCAGGTAGGTGTTACTGATCCCAGGACGATTAAGGGGGCCATGCACAACCATTGGATTAAGGGGGTAGTTGGCTCGATTGACAGTGGGTTCAGGTAGTGCATGGGTGCGGGAATGGTGACGGTGTATAATTGGGGGGCCCATTAGGGAGAGTGTCCCTTTGACGTAGAGTTGGCTGATTATTATTATTATTATTAAAGTTTATATAGCGCCTGAATCACCCCTGAAGGGGTATCTCTGCGCTCGTGGACAGACGTGGGAGTACTGGCACTATGCGAAGCATCTAGAACAAAAATGTTTTCAGGGACTTTCTAAACTGAAGATGGTCCGGACACTGCCTCAGTGTAATAGGGAGCAAATTCCAGTGCCTGGGAGCGAGATACGAGAAAGCTTTCCCCCCTGTCCTAGACTTGTTAATCCGGGGAACTTTGAGGAGGGATTTGGAGCTAGATCGAACGTCTCTAAGGGGAGTATATTGGTAAAATTTCTCCGCAAGGTATGCTGGACCATTGCCAAACACCGCCTTATGAACGATGCAGCAAACCTTGAATTTAATTCGTTTGCGCACCGGAAGCCAATGCAGCTGCTGTAGCAGCGGAATCGAAGATGATCTGTAAGGGGCGTTCAATACCAGCCGTGCCGCTATTTTGGACTACCTGTAAGCGATCTAACGAGGCCTCGTTAGCCGAGACCAGTAGAGCATTACAGTAGTCGAGTCGACTCGAAACTAGCGTCTTAATGAGAGCCTTCCGTGTATAGTCTGGGAGGAAAGGAAATGCTCGTCTCAACAGACTCAACACATGAAAACATGAGCTCACCGTATGGGCCACCTGCTCCTTCATGTTCAGGCTCTGCTCAATGCGAACCCCTAGATTTTTTACTGATGCCTTTGGGGCGGGAGAGACACCCAGCTCCCCTGGCCACCACTCTGGTGTCCACAACAATGCGGCCTCTCCGAAGAGCATAATCTCTGTCTTCCCGGCATTTAATTGTAGAAAGTTGTTACACATCCACTGAGATATTACTAGCATGCCGGAAGAGAAGGTGGTCTGGGCCGTCGTGGAGGATTTGTCAAAAGAGAAGGTAAGCTGGGTGTCATCCGCATATGATATTGGCATGAACCCATATGTCCTCAGGAGATCGGCCAAGGGAGCAACATAGATATTAAATAGGGTAGGGCTTAAACAAGAGCCCTGTGGTACTCCCTTGGTCAACTTCTTGGTCTTAGAACTATACGGTCCCAGGTTGACTGTCTGGGAGCGATCAGAAAGGAAGCTAGTCATCCACCGCAAGCCCTCTCCCTTTATCCCAGACTCCTCTAGTCTCCTGAGCAAAATCTGGTGATCGACCGTGTCGAATGCCGCCAAGAGATCTAACAACACCAGTAGAGTGGATTGCCCTCTATCTAGTGCTAGCCTAATGTTATCCTTGACAGCCACCAGGGCTGTCTCCGTGCTATGATTAGGCCTAAAGCCTGATTGCGACACATCCAGGCTACCTGGCGCTTCGGCATGAGCTGACAGATGTTTATTAATGTGCTTTTCCAAGATTTTGCTCAGGAGCGGTAAGAGGGATACTGGTCGCAAATTCGAAAGATCTTTCATAGAGGCCTTGGTGTTTTTGTGGAATGGGATGACCTGTGCTACCTTCCATTCTGGTGGTAAGTGACCTTCCTTTAGCGACGCATTCAGGAGGGAGCAAATAGGAGCAGACAGTTGTTTAGCGAGACCCGCAGAGATTTTGGCCGGTATAACATCGAGTGGGGAACCTGATTTTACAGTATGTAATAAGGTTTCTACTTCATCACAAGTCAAGGGGGGAAAGCTCATCAATGGCTTCCCCCTCTTGCAGGGAAGGTGGTCATGAGTCATGACCGACTTCGTGTTACCAGCTGTAATGATCTTATTGTAAATAAGATCAATTTTCTGCTCAAAATATTCCGCTATAGTATCGCATAGAGCTTGAGATGGAGGTTCTTCCAGATCACACGCTTTGGGGTTTGTGAAAGACTTAAGGATCTGGAATAAGGCTTTTGGGGCATTCCCTGCCTGGGTTAACTGCTGAGCAATAAAAGCTTTCCGGGCTATTTTTATGTTTTTATGATACTGGGCAAGAGATGTCCTGTATTTTTCTTTGTCCCTTGTATTATGGGTCTGTCTCCACCGCCTCTCAAGATTTTTGCAATGGGCTTTCCCAATGCGTAATTCAGTGGTAAACCAAGCTGCTTGAGCCTGCCTTGGCTTACCCGTGGAGGTTTTTAAAGGCGCGAGTTGATCAATCGCAGCTTTAGCCAAGGCATTGAAACGGGCTAACCCCTCCTCTACCTTTTCATGTTCTCCATCCCATGACGCTGGAAAGGTAGCTGAAAAAGCCTCAGGAGTGATTTTGTGCCACTGTCTAAACAAATGTTTGGAATCAAGGCCAATCTTTTCCTGACCTCTGGGTCCCTGAATCTGAAAATCAACGAGTGCATGGTCTGACCAACTAACAGGTCGTGGAATTTCACAAATAATATGGGGCGAGTTAGTGAAAATAATATCCAAAGTGTGGCCAGCTATATGAGTTGGACCTTCGTTGATCTTAGTTATGTCTAATGCTGCAAGGTCAGCCAGGAGAGCCACTGCCTCCGCATTCTCCACGCACTCGCTATGCACATTAAAATCTCCAAGTAGGAGAAAATGTTTGGTAGAAATGACATGCGGTGCTATCAATTCCACCAGCGGAAGCGAAAAATCCGCAATGGGGCCCGGGGGACGGTAAACTAAAGCTCCCTTCCAGCTATGCTGTGGAGTTAGATCTATCCGGAAAACTAGAATTTCGATTTTTTCGTTACTCCGTTGCTCCAAAATGGTAACTGTGGCCCGGTCTCTGTAGACAATAGCTATCCCTCCCCCCACTTTGTGCTGTCTATCCAGTCTTTGAATCTTGTAGCCCTCTGGGAGTGCTATAGTGATTGCAGGGGTGGAGCCAGGTTTTAACCATGTCTGTCAGGAAGCCTAAATCCGGTTTCTCCGAATCAAGCAGATCCCATATTTCTATTGCATGTTTCGGATGTGATCTGACGTTGCCAAGAAAGCCTTTCCACTCTTGTTTGGGAGATGTGTGGATTTTACCTAACTTCTGTCCTATCAGTCAGTCAGTAATAACTTTATTTCGGTCAAATAGACCTTAAAAGTACAACTAAAATTATATACAATTCATTTCCTTTTAAAATCGATTACAATTAAAAAAAAGAAAGCTAAAAAAGATAGAGCAAGGATGGCTACATAAAGTAAGCACAGTTTAGATGAAACATACACAAATGTGGCCTATCACCGATATATGGTATAGTCTGTTCGACTAGTTCCACGCATGGGAGAGCCTGATCATATAAAACAATTGATTGGTCATAACTGGTAACAGTTCTGATGATACAAAGTACATGTGTAACATTGCGAGATTAGGGACAGAGGACAGAACCAGGTAAAAGAATTTTTTTTAAAAAAATGTAAATTTGATGTATCAAAGCAGGTGATCTCAGATAAACAATAAAAATTAGTGGCCCAATAAAATTCCTCGTTACATTTGTGCATAGCTGAGGCCCTCATTTATTGCTATTGTTTTGTTTTTAAGAGGGCCCTACGAGTGCACCACATGGAGAATAGGAAACCTGCTACCGAATAAAGGGAGGCTGGTATCGTGTTTAAATATCCTGAAAGCCTCACAACAGCGTCTGGTCCCTAGGTTTCTGCAAATCTGGGCCAGCCACCGTTTTCTCACTTTGTGGTATCCGGGACAGCTAAAAAATACATGAAAGTCAGATTCTATTGGGCAGTCACATGCTGGACACCCCAAAGTTTGTAAGCCACCCCAGTGGTTTGTAAAGGAGCGGAGAGGCAAGACCCCGTATCTAAACTGCAAAAAGAGCTTTCTTGCGGTTGCTGGCTTGATGTCATTTAGGGCCGGCTCTAAGCTATACCTATCCTTGAACTCTAGGAAGGTTACAGTCAGTTTACCTGCTAAGGGGTTTGATTGAAGCTGGGCCAATTTGAATTCCCCGTAACAATCCCTCAGCATTTTCCTAGAGATTGAGGCACAGGCAACCTCCGGGTCATCCCAAAGATTGCCCCGTCCCAAGCTTGTTAACATATGACGGACATAGGAAAGCCAGGGTAATTTGCCCGCCCCTGGTAGGCTCAGCACCTCTCTTAATTCATCTCTGTATGCTACAAGTTCAGGGGTAACCCACAGACGTCGCCAGAATAGGAGGGGTCTAAGGTTAGATTCGTCCGCTATGGGCCTTACCCCCAGGTCCAGACGTAGCGGCGTGAGTGGGGTACTCTGTGGGAGACTAAACAGTTGCCTGAGAAAGATATTTTCTGTCTGTGTAAGACTCTCAGAGCTACGGTGTCCCCACAGTTCTGCCCCATACAGTGCCCCTCCCCTAGCTTGGACCTTATAGATTTCTATGGCTGGACTCACAGGTTTATAACTTGATTTCCGAAAAACCTTCATTAGTCCTCCAGATGATTGTGAGAGCTTAAGGGATGATTTTTAATTTGAGCCCCCAGTCCATAGAATCTGTAATTGTAATGCCTAGATAGTCGAAAGAGGATACTCTTTCAAGGGGTTTGCCATATAGAGATGGATTTGGTCGAGTGCTTTTCGGGGAATTGAACACCATGAATTTGGTTTTTGGAGGTTGATTTCAAGCCCTCTTTCCCTACAAAATGCGTCGAACCTATTTAATACCCTCTGTATCCCCATGGGTGATTTAGATACTAGTAGAGTATCGTCGGCAAACATCATAGCTGGAATTTTGCGTGTTGCCAGCTTAGGGATGTCCAAATCTTTCTCGCTGAGCAGATAATCTACTAACCCATTTATGTATAGGCTAAATAGGGTCGGGGCAAGTAGGCATCCCTGTCGGACACCTCTGTTTACGGGAATGGGGGCCGTAAGGCACCCCTCCTTCCCATATCTGATTTGGGCGTAGTTTCCCTCGTGCAAACGCTTTATAGCTTGGCACAAGTAAGGCGGAACCCCCAACTCATGCAGGACTGCCCACAACTTCTCTCTGGGGACCAAATCAAACGCGGACTTCAGGTCTACAAATATTAGGTAGAGGCTGCCACCCTCCAGACACACGATCTTCCAGTGTAATATTTGTAGCCTGAGGATTTGGTCCAGTGTAGACAATTTTTCCCTGAACCCTGCCTGAAGGGGAGTAAGTATCTTATGCTCCTCCATCCAGCTCTGCAGCCGGAGCAACAACACGCGTGCGAAGATTTTTTGTGTAATGGCTATAAGGCTAATTGGCCTGTAATTTGTTGGCAACAGCGGTGAGCCCTTTTTATAGATGGGGATTATTTCCGCTCCAGCCCAGCTAGGAGGGATCTCCATACCTTGGAGTATAGCATTGAATAATACCCAAAGGTATGGCGTCCAGACAATGGGTTCACTACGGAGAAGGTCCCCTGGGATCTTGTCCAGTCCGGGGGCTTTGCCCGGTGCTATTTTGGAAAGGGCGCAAGTTATCTCATTGAGGGATATCACAGGGGTGTCAGCCGATGTTGTGGGGGTGAGCATAGATACAATCAGGGGTCCATCCCTCAGGACAAACATTGACAGCTGGTTCAACCGATGTTTCCACCCTTGAGTATAGGGACTCAAAGTGGTCCCTCCATACACATGCTTCCAGGTTTGGCTCTATCGGGGATTTTGCCTCACAACTGCCTGTGTTGACCACTTTCCAGAAGGTCCGCATATCCCGGGCACCCAGAGAACTTCTCAAGATGTCCCACTTGCTGCTTTCCCACCTTTTTTTGCCTCACTAACACTGGCCTTATAGGCCACTCTAGATGTTTTGATTAAGGGACGATCATTAGCCTTGATGGAGGCAATCAGGGCTGTTTTGGCCTTACGACATTCGTCATTATACCAGGGGTGGGAAGATTTCCTAATGGGCCTGGAGTTTTTTATAGGAAAAAAGAAATCAACCGTAATAGCCAGTAGCCTAGTATGATTCTGGGTGACCATTGAGAGATCAATTCTGCCTCCATTAATGGGTACAGAATTAGTTGCGGTCAAGAGCACCGGGATGAGGGCTTCATACAGGGAGCCTATTTTATCCTGTGTCTGGTTTATGTCAGCCCAGCGTACTCTCCTCCTACAATTTGAAAGGGACAGCCTATCATCAGAAAGGGAATAGACACTTGTTACACTCCCAGTATTGGGCTCGTGTAATTCTAGCACAAGGGCGTTATGGTCACTATCTTGTCGTGCCATAACTTTGAAATCAATAACCTTGTGCCAGGATTTACAATCAATTAGAATGTAGTCCAGTAGGGAGCCTCTCCCATTTCTGATAAAAGTGTAATTTCTGGATGAGTCAGATTGTGTTCTCCCATTACACGCCCTTAAAGAGTATTTTAAAACAAAACAGTTCATCTGGATCACCAAAGGGGACCAAATTTTAACTAGAGGGCATGAAGACTCGGGGATGGCCCAGTATTTGTCTTCTTCGCAGAGGCTATCCTTGTGCAAGCCATCTAGCGGCTCATACTGACAATTAAAATCCCCTCCTACGATTACCATACAATTATCTGTGATGGTGGCTAGAAATGACGTTAGTTCCTCAAGAGTTTTTGACACCTGGCCCTGGTTGACTGGTCTAGAGTACACATTTAAAAGGGCGATGGAGATCTTGGGGGAAAAGTGCAGAAGAACACACAGAATGTCATTTGAAGATGATTCTATCCACTCTGCTGAGCAGCCTAGATGGACTGCCACCCATGTGCTCAGGCCTCCTGAAGGTCTCCCTTTCCCCCCTGATGTTGCAGGGATATTAAATATAGCATATCCCGCTTTTGAGACATCCCCTCTTGCCCACGTCTCCTGGAACATGCAGATCTCATATTGGTCAATGAAGAGGCCCCATTCGGGGTCGTTAATCTTGCTATTCAGGCCTGCTAGGTTCCAGGATAAAACGCGTAGCCTTGGGCGATCAGGAGAGATAATTTTTTTGGCAACTGAAAGGGAGGACTGCAGGGGAGACCCGCAGAACGATGAAAATGGTTGGTTAATAATCAAAGTCGTATTTGGGCCTTCATGGGTATTCCCTGGTGAGCCGCCCGTGCTCCTGCAGGTTTCCCGTTCCCCCAACATCATGCGGTTCCCTACATCATTCTTGCGAGGCTCAGTTACCAACGGAGTTTCGCCCAGCTGTACTCCAGGGCCAATGGCTTGGGCCTCAAGTCAATCCACTCCTTCTAGGCTACTAAACCTGTTAGCTGTAGGTATATTGTACATTTGTTGCCTGGGCCAATAATGTTCTATGCAGTTTTGTTGTGGCTATAGTTTTCGTGTCCCCGGTCCCACCCATAGTGCCTTGTGTCTTCATAAACCCTCTGAGGGTGATAAAAGTAGCCCAATGGGAGGGCTAAAATAGAACCCATTGGTCTCCCGTCCTCTCTATTAAGAATTTCTTGGACAACACGGGGGTTTCTAAAGTTAATCACTATGCAATCACCTTTCTTATCCTTGGGCCTCCAACCTAGCCATCCCACTCTACGTGTAGTTAAAATCTCGTCAACGTCGTCATACCTAAAGTACCTGTGATTCGCTAGCCAGTGCATGCATTTATTTTTTAGTTCTTGGTGTGGTTCATGTTGGCCCTTTCGAAGCTCAGGGATGCCAGCCAGGATGAGGACATATGGGGTTGAGGCCGGTGGTAGATTAATAGCTGGGGGGGGGCATATTCCCTTGGAGCCTCTGTGCATGTTTGTAAATCTACCCCTGCCCTCTGATTATTCGGCTGCCAAGGCCTGATGGATTGTTTAAATAGGGGGGTAGACTTTCTCTGCTAGTGGAGGCGATAGGTGCCCTCTTTGTGTTGACTGCAAATGGGGCTAGTGGTTGTTGTCTCTCTGTATTTAATGCTTGAGTGGCTGGGCGGTCATTATGTTTAATGGTTGAAATGGCCTTTGTGGAGATCGCAATTACCTCGTTTCCAAGGCCAGTGTCCACTTCAACGGTCCCGTCAACTACCCCCCTATTGCTTGTCCAGTTTTTAATTAGTAACGTCAGTTTGTCAACCCTTCCCACAAGTGATTTAAGTTCGTCCTTGACTATGTCCCTCACTTGCATCTGAAGATCCACCACTAACTTGGTAACCCACACTGGCTGTTCATTAGCTGTTTCAATACTGTTGACTATCCCTCCCGTCCCGGTATTCCTATTATCAGTCTTTTCTACCATAGTTTTCTTCCTTCTTGCCGCCGTTTTTACTTGCGGTTTGGGTCTCCCCTTTGTGACAGGTTGTATACGAGATTGCTCCCTTAATTGATCAGGACTACCTACTTCAACTATTGAAGTTTGGGCCCCAGGGGATTCATTTGCTGGGACTCCTGGGGTTCCTGATATTGGTGAGGTGTGAAGGTCAATCGTGAGGATTTCCAGGTTGGGAGTTAGGGATAATCGTCTCTCTGTCCGTTCAATTTCAGTGGCAACTACACCTAAAGCCTTTTCCAACATCCTATCTATAGAGGTCGGCTTGGTTTTAGGTATAGGGCTGGGAGGGGCCTTTGGTTTCTTTTCTGTGCATGCTCGTTTCCCCATTCTGTTTGAGTTAGGACAATTATCTTTAATACTGTCGATGGCTTTAAATTAGGTGCTGGTAGTTGTCTAAAGCTCAAGGTGGAGGGAAAGCTACTATACTACAGCTAATTTAGGTGACCAAGTGCATGAATGCTCAAAACAGAAATTCAACGAAACAAAATCATACTACCGGAATATAGGCCCAAAAAGCATAAGAACTTGCTGGCAGAAGCTTGAGGAGTCACTGGCAGATGGCACTGCTGTCAAGATGACTCCTGTAGGGTTTAAAACTAAAGTATGCGGTCCTTTAGAAGCTCTTTAACACTTTATATATAATTAAAAACATAAAACCTTATTTATCAGTTAGACCGGAAAGTGCAAAGTGCTGAAGGCTAACTGTGTCAGGCCCCTAAAGTGCAACGTGATCAAATATTTAGCAGCAATAAGAAAAATGTAAACATGGACCATAAAGTGCAAAATGCTGAGGGCTAGCTGTATCAGGCCCCTATAGACAAAGGTACAAAATGGTTGATGGGTTTGGCAACTGTAATGGGCATGTAGACGGTTTGCTGCTAGTAAAACACGTTATATAAGGTCCCAGTATTAGATAAAAGACCAGTCCAATAGGGTCCAGTAATCCAATGCCAGAATAAAAAAGTTATTAGTAATGTACCATATCAGCTTGACCGTGACGTTGACCAGTTCCAAGTATCTACATGAAGGGAAGTGGCAGTTACAAGTGGAAGAGCTGTTAAGAGTGAAAGTCTCACAGTACCTTTTCTGCCACCTCTAGTAAAACACGAGGGTCTTGGTCCTTTAAAGTTAGAGGGGTGGCCCTGCCCTGCCTCTTCCTGGCAATGACGGGCAAGGATGGGCCCGCCCTGGCACGGGCTTCGCCCGGGCGCCGCCCGCGCGCGTCCTGCGCTGCGGGGGGCGCTCTTTGCTTTTAAAGCGCCTCCGGGCGCAAGTGCGGCGTTAGGAAGGCGTCGCTGGCAGCAGGGGGCTGCTGGGGCTTGTGGTTTAGCCCGGCCGTTCCCCTCACGGCGCTATGCAGAAAGATCCAAGCCGTTCCCCTCATGGCGTGCGCTGGAGCAAGGAAAAGCCGTTCCCCTCACGGCGATCAGAGCGTCCCGCGCTGCGGGGGCGCTCTTTGCTTTTAAAGCGCCTCCGGGCGCAAGTGCGGCGTTAGGAAGGCGTCGCTGGCAGCAGGGGGCTGCTGGGGCTTGTGGTTTAGCCCGGCCACTGCTGTTGTTCCCCTCACGGCGCTATGCAGAAAGATCCAAGCCGTTCCCCTCACGGCATGCGCTGGCGCAAGGAAAAGCCATTCCCCTCACGGCGATCAGAGCGTCCCGCGCTGCGGGGGGCGCTCTTTGCTTTTAAAGCGCCTACGGGCGCAAGAGCGGCGTTAGGAAGGCGTCGCTGGCAGCAGGGGGCTGCTGGGGCTTGTGGTTTAGCCCGGCCGTTCCCCTCACGGCGCTATGCAGAAAGATCCAAGCCGTTCCCCTCACGGCGTGCGCTGGCACAAGGAAAAGCCGTTCCCCTCACGGCGATCAGAGCGTCCCGCGCTGCGGGGGGCGCTCTTTGCTTTTAAAGCGCCTCCGGGCGCAAGTGCGGCGTTAGGAAGGCATCGCTGGCAGCAGGGGGCTGCTGGGGCTTGTGGTTTAGCCCGGCCGTTCCCCTCACAGCGCTATGCAGAAAGATCCAAGCCGTTCCCCTCACGGCATGCGCTGGCGCAAGGAAAAGCCGTTCCCCTCACGGCGATCAGAGCGTCCTGCGCTGCGGGGGGTGCTCTTTGCTTTTAAAGCGCCTCCGGGCGCAAGTGCGGCGTTAGGAAGGCGTCGCTGGCAGCAGGGGGCTGCTGGGGCTTGTGGTTTAGCCCGGCCGTTCCCCTCACGGCGCTATGCAGAAAGATCCAAGCCGTTCCCCTCACGGCGTGCGCTGGAGCAAGGAAAAGCCGTTCCCCTCACGGCGATCAGAGCGTCCCGCGCTGCGGAGGGCGCTCTTTGCTTTTAAAGCGCCTCCGGGCGCAAGTGCGGCGTTAGGAAGGCGTCGCTGGCAGCAGGGGGCTGCTGGGGCTTGTGGTTTAGCCCGGCCACTGCTGTTGTTCCCCTCACGGCGCTATGCAGAAAGATCCAAGCCGTTCCCCTCACGGCGTGCGCTGGCGCAAGGAAAAGCCGTTCCCCTTACGGCGATCAGAGCGTCCCGCGCTGCGGGGGGCGCTCTTTGCTTTTAAAGCGCCTCCGGGCGCAAGAGCGGCGTTAGGAAGGCGTCGCTGGCAGCAGGGGGCTGCTGGGGCTTGTGGTTTAGCCCGGCCGTTCCCCTCACGGCGCTATGCAGAAAGATCCAAGCCGTTCCCCTCACGGCGTGCGCTGGCACAAGGAAAAGCCGTTCCCCTCACGGCGATCAGAGCGTCCCGCGCTGCGGGGGGCGCTCTTTGCTTTTAAAGCGCCTCCGGGCGCAAGTGCGGCGTTAGGAAGGCGTCGCTGGCAGCAGGGGGCTGCTGGGGCTTGTGGTTTAGCCCGGCCGTTCCCCTCACAGCGCTATGCAGAAAGATCCAAGCCGTTCCCCTCACGGCATGCGCTGGTGCAAGGAAAAGCCGTTCCCCTCACGGCGATCAGAGCGTCCCGCGCGGCGGGGGGTGCTCTTTGCTTTTAAAGCGCCTCCGGGCGCAAGTGCGGCGTTAGGAAGGCGTCGCTGGCAGCAGGGTGCTGCTGGGGCTTGTGGTTTAGCCCGGCCGTTCCCCTCACGGCGCTTTGCAGAAAGATCCAAGCCGTTCCCCTCACGGCGTGCGCTGGCGCAAGGAAAAGCCGTTCCCCTCACGGCGATCAGAGCGTCCTATCTCTTTAAGGACGGATGTGGTCTCTATAGCTATTTTGGCTTGGCCAAGTGCAAAGCAGCCACCCGACTTGATTGACTCAGGGTCCATGTCAATGCTCTGAAACCTGCATACTCGGCATGCAATGAGGACCCTCTAGATAGCTGAAGCTCTCCGTTCGTTTATGTAAATTGCACCCGAATTGTAAGTGCCCTCTTAGCTTTAATAGGTCGCTACTAGTATATACTAGCTTGGTGCCTACTTCTTGCTCTGGGATCGAAAGAGCAGGGTTCCTGGCGACGGAAGGGCGCGGACGGGCGCAGACGGGCTTGCCTTCGGCGCGCCGCTGGCGCGCCCGCTGCGCACATCCGCTGCGCGATCCGCTCTGCATCCGGTTTTGTAGGGGAGGCTGGTCGACTAGACCGCCAACCTCGCTACAACCGGAAGTAGCCTAAAACTCCCTCCAATCAATCGGGATAATCCCGCGTTGGACTGGGGAGGGCTACCACCAAAAATAATGCCAGAAAAACTGTAATTGAATGGCAACTCTGTTTGCTGAAGTGCCCGCAAAAATAAGGCCTGTGCGTTGCAGGGTGAGTAAATAACGTTTTAAAATATGCGCCAACACAGAATATGGCTTGTCAAAATACAGATTATTTTAAAAAGTTCAGCAAATACACATAGCAGCAGCTCACTCACGCGCGCCCGCTGCGCGTTCCGCTCTGCATCCGGTTTTGTAGGGGAGGCTGGTCGACTAGACCGCCAACCTCGCTACAACCGGAAGTAGCCTAAAACTCCCTCCAAACAATCGGGATAATCCCGCGTTGGACCGGGGAGGGCTACCACCAAAATAATGCCAGAAAAACTGTAATTGAATGGCAACTCTGTTTGCCCAAGTGCCCGCAAAAATAAGGTCTGTGCGTTGCAGGGTGAGTAAATAACGTTTTAAAATGTGCGCCAACACAGAATATAGCTTGTTAAAATACAGATTATTTTTAAAAGTTCAGCAAATACACATAGCAGCAGCTCACTCACGCGCTTCCGCTGCGCGTTCCGCTCTGCATCCGGTTTTGTAGGGGAGGCTGGTCGACTAGACCGCCAACCTCGCTACAACCGGAAGTAGCCTAAAACTCCCTCCAATCAATCGGGATAATCCCGTGTTGGACCGGGGAGGGCTACCACCAAAAATAATACCAGAAAAACTGTAATTGAATGGCAACTCTGTTTGCCGAAGTGCCCGCAAAAATAAGGCCTGTGCGTTGCAGGGTGAGTAAATAACGATTTAAAATATGCGCCAACACAGAATATAGCTTGTTAAAATACAGATTCTTTTTAAAAGTTCAGCAAATACACATAGCAGCAGCTCACTCACGCGTGTCCATGATGAGGCATGGGGTGGTTACGAATGGCTAGTATATCCTTTCCCGGCATGGGTTTAGCAAGCACTGGGGCAGGAGAACTATTCTGCAATAATGATTTGACTAATGTGGTAAGACCATCAATCGTTGATCTCATGATCCCTACTTCGGCCCTGAGATCATTGATGAGCTGGTGGATGTTTGGATTCTGTGGTTCTTGATTTGGTGCAGATGCAGTCACATCAGAAATCTCAGGAAGTTGTTGGATAGTGTCTTCCTCAGAGTCATCAGGCAGGTCCAGAAGGGGAGTGAACCTGTTAGCCCAAGAGATGATGGATTCTGACTGTAGTGTTGTGCTACCTAGAGGAGTAGGGGAGTTATAGGGAGGAGAGTGAGCACTCACATTGTGAGATGATGCCTCCTGATTGTGTGGGAGGGTCCCATTAAAAAAGTGATTTCTTAAACATGGCTGAGATAGCAGGTGAGCAGCTGGGGCTGGTAGTTCTGGGTGAGGGTTGGCCGGTAGGGATCCGTGAAGAGGTGGCTTGTTCAACGTCTAGAATCCCTTCGCACTAACTTATCAGGCTATCAATGCGGTCTAAGACACAATTGCTGCCTGGATGTTTGAGAGATTTCCTGACCTTTTTCCCTTTCCCAGCTTGCCCGCCACCAGAACCTTCCAAAGCTTTTCTCTTCCCCATCCCTCGATCCTCAGGGAGCACAGCCCAATGTGGGTAGAAACCAACAGCAATCTAGACCTTTTCCAACAAAACATAATTTGATCTTAAAGCAGAACAGCAATGATTAGGGCACCTAACCCAACAAATAGCCTGCACAGTTTGAGGGCTTTGGCCCAACCCTCAAAGAAGTTAGTATTTAAAGCAAGGCAAGGGAAAACACTCTCCAGCAGCACGAAGCAGGGAATGCCTAGATTGATCTCCCCCCAGCAGCAGAAACAGCAGATACGGGATCCCCAGGAAGGCTGCCTGAAGAGGATAGCAAGTTTAGCAAAGCGGGGCCAAGATCTTAAAAAGAATGACAAACAGCCAGCGTCAACAATGTGTAACAGTGTTATAAAATAAGTCAATAGGCAGTAAGCAGTCCCAACTTGCTTGCCATCAAGATGATGCAAGCCCAAACCTTTGGCGGAGCCAACAGATGGAAGAAAGGGGGAAAGACACAGTACCTCAAATGTCAGGGGTCAACCTGCAAGAAGAGGCGAGCAGCCAGGTGTAAGGGGGTTGGCCCTGCCCTGCCTCTTCCTGGCGATGACGGGCAAGACGGGCCCGCTCTTGGCCCAGGCTCTGCCCGTGCACTTCCCGTGCTGCGGGAGCCCTGTGGTGGCTATAAGCGCCTCCTGGCGCGTCACGTAGGCGGCGTGCTGCCTCGAAGGTCCTTGGGGGCTGTAGTCCTGTTCCCCTATGCGGCTGAAAAAAGACACGGGGGACCCTGTGGTGGCTATAAGCACCTCCTGGCGCGTCACGTAGGTGGCGTGCTGCCCTGAAGGTCCTTGGGGAGTGTAGTCCTGCTCGCCAGTGCGGCCGAAAACAGACACGGGCTCTATTCTTTGCCCTTAATGGTAGATTCATTTTCAGGCCATCTTTGCATCTGTCCTCTTTGATGTCATTCTGCCGTAAAGGTAAAGCACAAGAAGCAGCAGCAGATAGCCCCGAATGAAAAAAGGACACCTGTAAAACCAACGGCCAATCCTTACGCGAACGATATGTTGCATTCTAGATCACTAAGTACAAAAACACATGAAGCTCACGCATCACCCTAAGCTCACCAGCTTTCAAGTCTTGTGGAGGATACTCCACACAGAGGGTAAAAACACAATACTTGGCCCAGTTAACACACAAATTCAACACACTCTGCAAATCTGATAGTCTCACAGAAAGAAACCCTGGAATGCCCCTGCAGAGAGACTGAATATAGAGCAGCATTTCGTCTGCATCAACGGATACTACATGTACCTCATCGCCTAGTGGAACTCACCATGCTTACCACCCCTGACAAATTTGCTGGGATAGCGGCTATATTGACACGGCAAAGAGCAGTGGGGAAAGGGGACAGCCCTGCTAAGTCTCCATGCACAATCTAAAAGAGGGTGACATGCTTAATAAAAAACTTGACTTGGGCAGTTGTCTTGGTATGATAAAGACATATGTGTTGTTGCAGCTGCCCTGCAATGTCCAGTTTTGACAGAGTGGTAAACATTTGTACCCAATCAATGATATTAAATGCCTTCACCAATTCCAGCACCAAGCAGGCTACATAGGGACACCTCTCCTGGACCAGCTACAGCACTCTATTTTGGCTATGAATGTTAAGCGTCGTGGATCAATCAAGGATTGAACATTTTTGGACACCATGCACAAGATGCTGTATGTGTACCAGCAGGCAAGGCACCACTACTGTAGTAAGTATTAAAACTTCCTTGCAAGCATGGACAATGGATTGTAGGACATCAGTTTGGCCAGATCACTGTTGGGTTTTAACAATGAACACAAAAAAGATCTCTGCATGGATTGTGGGTGTCTTCAATCACTTAAGGTGGCCGGAGACAGCTGCAGTCACCTGTGGGCAAGTACAAGCTCATAAGCCTTGTCGAGCCTGGACGGGAGGCCGTCCAACCATTGAGTTGTCAACGTGGCAGTGCACATAATCATTCTGTGTATCTCTGGTACCAGCCAATGGCTTGTTGATCACTGCACGTGCTGCCAGATCAAGTACAGGTAAATTCAATCCAGTTAGGAATTAGGAAACATTTACCTTGTGTTCAAACTAGGGGGGAATGTATAGGCCACGACAATACACCGTAAAGGATTCATGGATGGCTGCCTGACTATTTTGCATTTGTTGCAGGTGATCCCTAATCATCGTCATCTGCTTGGTTGTTGTTATGCAACTGAGTAGGCAGGCCAGGAGTTGCCCTGACTTATCTCCCTCTGCGTACATTTCAGCTTGTCATGTTTCAAAGTAAAAGCAATGCAGTTGCTCAATTTGATGGATGTGGTGTGTTTGAGCATCTGTCAGCGTGGGAACCATCCCAGCCTGCACCTAGACCGCAGTCTCCTGCGGACCTAGTGGTGCCTCTGTTTACATCAAAGCCCTGTGGATATTGGCCCTAGCCCCCACCCAAGCCCAAAGCACCCACCACTCAGTACTGCTTTCAGTGCTTCCCACTCCAACAACCCAGAAGTGGTTGTGTCCCAGTTGTCAGTGAAATATTTGGAGACGGAATCCCTCAGTAATGAGCAAAATGCATGGGCCAACAAAAACATAGGATGCAGTCAGCATGTGTGGACTGGGGGGTCCTGCACACTATACCCAATGTGTATGTGTATTGGGTTATGTTCTGAGAATGTCATTCACAACTATTCAGCATCTAGCTCCTCAAGCTGTAGTGTGAGCTGCTAGCAAATAATTCCATTCAGAATGTGCAGATTGTCTACTGCAGAGTAGTAGAAGTACTCATGAGTCTCAGGATGTGGGATTTACCAACAGTGTTGGAGGGACCAGTGTGTAGCCCATTGTGTAAGGCACACTGCCAGCACTGGAGAGGATGCCGGGGGGGGGGGGGGTGACGGTTAATCTGTGGCTCTTGGACACAATTGACATTGCCATCCTCAAACCAGGGGATATGGGTACACCTTGTGCGAATGAGGGATAGGTGCAGAATGAAGTCAACATTCGGCACTGAAACACCGCCCCCTAATCTTGGAAAACATCAAGGAGACCCTCTGCAAAGACATATTGCCCTCCGGCTCCATGGCAGTGTCTAATGGGCTAAATGGGACCCCTGTATGGACCCATACAAGGGCTACCCTTGCCAAACCAGAGTAGATTATGCAAAAATATTTGCTATGCAAACACTTTTGGAACTGGATCTAATGTTCCGATGTCACAAGTGTCTCTTGTAAGAGTGCAATGTTTTTTCCCAGCGTATCCAGATATATCATCACAATGCGTGTCTCTTCCTTGGTGTCCCAATACCTCTGACATTCAAAGTCAGAATGCCATGAGTACCCATGTGTGTGGTGTGTAGTGTACTGGGAAGTGTGGGGATGCATTTCAGGAGTAGTCTACCCCCAGGTGGGCCACCAACTCACATCCTATAGTTTTCACTTGGGGGGGGCTATGGCCCTCCAATCAATGGACTACCATTCAATGTTTTTGCCTCATGAAAGTAAACATGATCCCTCAACACCTCCATCCCAGGGCAGTATCCAAGGGGAAGACTGAGCAATTAGTGACAACATCTACCTACAAAGGGTAACCAAAAATGTCTCTCTGGGGCTTGCAGCAGTATTGTGTGAGTAATGGATCATGGTCATTTTTGGGTCTTTATATAGGTGGATTGGTGGGCATATATTTTTTTGGGGGCGCTGCCTATGCTTGTTGTTGTTAGGACTGATTATTCAGTTTTGCACTTGCCATGTGGCACACAAACCAACATGGTTCCGCAACCGCATCAGATGCATCCTAATCTGTTCAGTGGGACAACCAATGCTTGATCGTAACCGGAATGCCTTCCTGACCGAATCAGTTCGGACTTGGTTTCCGACCAACGTGATTGGAGTTTCACCTGCTATGCATCATAATACGGCAGTCGGGGACGTCACGGTCGAGTCGGTCGGACGGTCTTTCTGACCGACATGGTAATGAGCTCCTAAATATTAATTCATTAAAATTAACTTCCCACTCTTTACCCCATAAACCCCACAACCCGCACCTAAAATTAAACTTGAAAAAAATAATTACACAATTAAAATAATTAATTGTCAATTAAATAATTAATAGTATTTACCAACTAATTATTAATTAATTTAAATTAAATTTCTTCCCACCCTTTACCCCACAACCTGCACCTGAAATGCTTTTATTAAATAATTATCATAATTAATTACCAATTAATTCATATTAATTAACAACTAATTATTAATTAATTACTTCCCACCCTTTACCCCTATAAACCCCAAAACTGCACCTATAAAAGAAATTATGCCGTTAACATATTTAATTATCAATTAATTAATTAATAATAATTCACAACTAATTATTAATCAAAAATAGACTACTGCCCACTCTTTACCCCTATAAGCCCCACAACCTGCATACAAGTAAAAACATTAGACATTAGACAATTAACACAATTAATTATCAATTAATTGATACATTTTAATTAACAATGAGTTATTAATTAATTTAAAGCAAATTACTTCCCACCCTTTACCCCTATAACCCCACAACCTGCACATAAAATTTACATAAAAAATAGCACAATTAACATAATTAAATATCAATTAATTAAATAATATTAGATACAAAATAATCATTAATATATTATATTTAAATTACTTCCCACCCTATACCCCTATAAACCCACAACCCGCTAGGGTACTAAACAATCACAAAAATTAATTTAATTTAATTTAATTTAATAACTACCAAAAATGTAACAAATATATGAAAAAAAATAAACAATAATTGTACAAAAATATACATCATATACATTTAAAATATAATCTAAAATACAGAACAATAACTAAGAAATAATATTTTAAACAACTATATTTTTGCAAACAATATTAATGACTTCTATATTTTAAAAATTGATATTACTTACCTTAAAATTGATATTTATTTTTGCTGACGATATTTCCATATCACGATATTTTGGAAACAATATTTTGGTATGGCGATATTTTTACTTCTATATTTTGTCTAAATACCTTTAATGTCACAGTCTGTTTTTACCTTATAACCTAACAAAACAGCAAATCATCATGGCAAGTAAGGCCCAACATACTATATGTTACACATAACGAAGTTGGAGAAACTACCATTTACTGTTGCAGAAATACGTTCCACAGATTGGATAATCCACGGGTTTATTTCTCTGCCAAATTTGTCATTTCACTTCCAATACTCTTTATAACATCATCACGTAGGCAGATACGAAGCGCTAGGAGAAGGATGTGTGCTCGAGTCATGGATATTACCTTTTTGACACCGCTGTCGGAATGGCGAGATTGAAGTTTTTCTTAGCTGGACTGACTGCTAGAGTAGTTTAGGGCATTCCTTGGTGTGCAGGGATGTTTAGCTTCATGGTGCATGCAATGAGTCCATGGCAAATGTGTCCTGCTATCTGAAGGATTCTCCGCTGTTGTGATCCGTCCGGCTTTCAGATTGCTCTTGAATGGGAGTTATTTGATGTTGAACGATCAGAGCAGCTGTGGCATGAAACCAGGCATTGCCTATCTGGTAATGGTTTCTGCAGTCATGACCTGTTGTACACAACTACTGTTTCCACCTGCTTGAACAGTTAGGGAGGCTATACTTTGGACTTCGATAAAGCTTTCAAATGTGCACCTTGATGCTTTGAGTCGCAAGGTCTTCTTCTGAGATGCAGTCACTACTCCGCACTAATTTCCCACTGCATTTTGGGGAGCTTCTGCACCGCATTTTTAACATGTCTAGTACCTCGGGAGTAGTGCATTTTTTCAAATCAATGGGCTCTGGGTTAGTTAGCGCCTTTCAGACAGTCTTTGGAGTTATTCCATCATTCATACACTCCATGCTTGGAAGCATTTTTTGAGGTCTTCCACTGGTACTGTTCCTGATTGTTGGGACAGTGCTTTTATTTTTTCTGCTCCGCAATGGATGTTCCATCAAGAGCCCATATGGAACTGGCACTACCACATGTGCTCCTGTGCCGTGATTGCATGATACAGTGTTTTGGTGCACCCTTGCTTCATTAACTCAATGAGCATTGGTTCTTGTCCTTTCGGTCTGTATGGCTACACTGCATGCAGCTCGTATTCAACTGTCTGCTGTGGACCTTCGACTGTGCTCTGAACATATGCCTATGAGCACAACAGGTTCAATCCTTGCTGTGGGCCCCCTATCTGCTCACTTGTAACGGTGTCCTTCGCGCTTGCCGTTGCTTCCGAACGCTTTTTATGAAACCTCCTGGGATGCTTCAGCTCCTGGTGATCTGGATCTTGGCTCGGCTTCTGCGTATTCCGCACTGGCTGTTCCTCCTTTGGAAGCTACTGAGGGGGATAGCTTAGAACACATTTGCTCTTTGAATCTGCTCCGATGGGTGACTCTGGGAACATCGTCCGCAGTTGCTGGGAAAACCAATGTTCTATCTACCTCTCAGAACACATAAACATTCTGACAGTTTTGAGTCATGGGAACGTTTTAATTCAGCTTTTGTTTTTATACTAAAATTCCTTTTAAATGATTTTCCTTTTTAAACAATCGCTTGATTTTAATATTTTAAGACTTTGCTTTCGCTATGCTCTAGGTTTAAAGTACCACATTGCTCTTTATGATTTGTTTTTTTTGGGATATTTGACCTTATGTTGTAGCATAGTTTTGACAGCTTTTATCATCTCACATTCATGAGTGGGTGTCACGTGGTTATGCTAGGCCCAGTTTGAAACACCATCATTTTACATGCTCGTGTTTCTTAAGTTGCCTTCTTTCTTACACAGTGACTTTTGATATACATTTGCTTGTGTGTCTGTGCAGAATAATATTCTCTGAAACTGCATTGTTTACATTTCCACTTCGTAGGCACACTATCACGACACCTTGAACATTCTGTACAAGGGTTAAAGTTCACAAATGTTATTGCATATTCTTGTCCAGCAGGCGACAAAGCTATCACAATAGGATAAACAATAACGGCCTGACTGGGGTTTCGGCACTGCAGCATGGGTGTTGTTATTATATATGCAGCATTGCTTCCTTTTTCAAAGGCGAGGAGCATTTCGGTGACACTGCAAGGTTGCTGCATGATAGAATTCCAGTCCAGCTGATTCCTGTTTACCCCTGCGAAGAGGGATGTCTAGCTTATGACCAAGATGGACACCCTGGTGACACTTACCCACATGTAATTGGGAGTTAAACTACTTGCCAGCGATTTGTCAGATCATCCACCATTGGCACAACGAGGTTACGAAGTGTTAGGTAGGAGTACACTATAATACAGTACTTATATGCCCACATGTATTCACTGTTATAGTACAATGGTGGTTGATCTTTTTCACTATTCTCGCTGTCACGGTTCAGGGTGCAGGGGTGAGGGAACATACCTGTGACCCCCAACAGGCAGGATGCAAGCGGGGAACCAATGCTTCGCTTCTTGCCGCACACTACGGCACTCCGTGGTATTCTCCGGTCAGTCAGCACTCTAGTGAAATGAAATGAAATGAATTTGTACTTGTAAAGCGCACTGCTACCCTGAGGCATCCTGGCGCTGAACGCATACCGCTGTGGAACCCTTCCTGGCTTTTCCATGTGAAATGTCCACTCCTGGGCACCCCCAAGGTGAAGCCAGGCATCCCAGCGCTGGTGGGGCCGTTGTGGAGATTAAGCAAGCTATTGCCCAGAGTTGCAGAGTGGGACCCATGATTAGAATAGGCACCGAGGCGAGAATTATCAGGTCCGAGGAAGTTGAGCCCAAGACCCGCCGAGGCTGGAATTGAACCCTGGTCCCGGGCCAGATCTCTGCATCAGGGTCTGCCGCTCTAACCATTGAGCCACACTTCTCCACGGTGCGGTGCGGTGAACCTGAAGTTGTCCCCGAAGCCAGCGTGGGTTGAACTTCCGGGTTAACCTGTATTTGAACCCGCGTAGTTCAACCCGAAGCTGCTTCGGTTTGAGTGGCCAACCGCAACCGAGTCAGGACAAGACTCGCACCTCAGCAGAGCGCCTGTTCGAAATCTTCTGGATTCCCGCGGACCGTGGCAGCCCGGTGAGTACTGACCAGCGGTACCAGCGGGGACTACACGCACAGGAGCGCATTGTCATTTCTTGCCTATTCGGTGTGCACAGGAGCGTTCACATTTACACATTTGATTTTCCAAGCGTAGGAGAGCTTGCATTTATACCTTTCTACTCACACGCGCAGGAGCGTTTTGTCTTTATTGTAGGAGTGACTCCGGAGGCTGTTCTCTTAACTGCTCAATTCCTACTTGTGCAGGAGTGCTTATCCTTTCTTTATACACAACCTCCAATAGCTGTGTTTCCTGCCTTTCCCAGGGGTGCTGGAGAGCCTACTTCTTGTTTTCTGGTTCCTTTTTCTTTGAACACCAAACATCAAGTTTCCTTCTTAGTGGATTACTAACTGAGACACCAGAGAACCACACTGAGTTTGATGCCAACCATTTTCGCAGGTGACTATATACACTCAAATAGTGCTTCTTCAATTTCTGTGTGCATGAACGTGTGTTTGTAACTTAGGGAGACAGATATCTGAAATATGTGCTTTGTCCCTATAGGTTGCTGTTCCCAGATGACTTCCGATATAGCTACGGAACGTATATAACCAGGCCTACCTACAAGAGAACATGCACTACACCATTTAGGATTTCCTCTCCCGGCCCCAACCTTTAACCTGGTCAGTGTCATTGCTATCACTGGAGGAAGGCAGGGGACGGGGGAGGTTGTTCATATCGTCTCTGAGGGACTGCTCCATGAGCATAAGGTAAGGCTCGCAGAGCCCCTGACAGAATCCGAAGCCCTAGAATAGTGTCTTACCCAGGCAATATGAGCAACCCTGACATAACCCTACAGGACATAGCAGCTATGTTAACCTGTATCCAGGCAGAAAACCTGATTCTACGCCAAGATGTAACAGCCCTACAGGGCCAGCTATTCGCCAGTCAGACCGGGGCTTGGGGTCAGGTTCCTACCATTTCCCCAAACAAAAAGAAGTGCTAAGACCCCCTATATTTAACCCTGGTGGTTCTGTGCCACCTTTTCAGAGAGTTGCTTCACGCACTCAGGGTGCGGCCACTCAAATCCAGGTGATCACCCCTCATTCTTTTTCAGTAGCGGCTCCAGAAAGCTTTTATGGTGACAGTAGCAAGTATAGTATTTTTCTTAACCAATGCCATCTGCATTTTATGGCTCGTGCCTCAGCCTCCCCAGACGATGCTTCTAAGGTTGCTTTCATCCTTTCTTACTTGGGTGGGGATGCCGCTCAATGGTCTATACCCTTGGTGGAAAATGATAACCCTATGCTATATAACATCACAGTGTTTAAGGAAACCCTAAGGAGAATGTTTGCCCGTCACGCGTTTGTACAAGCAGCTGACAATGAGCTCCTTAATCACAAACAAGGTAACACTGACTTATTACGTTACATCACCACCTTTAACCGACTAGTGATAGAAGCTAAATGGCCGGAGTCAAAAAAGGTCTCCTTGTTCTACCGGGGCCTACGTGACGACATGAAAGACCTCATCTCCGAAATGTCAGAACCTCCGGACGTGATAGGTCCCTTCATTGATCTAGTTGTCAAACTAAATTATATGATGCAAGAACGTAAGGCGGAGAGAACCAAGAACAGTGACTCTAAGTTCCTTGCATTTCGAAAAAGACCAAAAAACGAGATAGGTAAGGTATCCGATACCTCCGAACCTATGCATATAGGCAGAATCCGTGGTCCCTTGTCAAGGAAAGAAAAAGAAAAACAAAGAAATCAAAACCAGTGCTTATATTGCGGTAAGAACGGTCATTTCGTTAAAGAGTGCCCGGTCAAACCAGCCAAACCAAGACAAAACAAGCCATACGCTCTTCCAGTGATCCAAGGGAAAGCATCGGGAAACGATGTAACTCAGTAGACGGTGGGGTCAGTCTACTGGGTTCTGCGGTACAAAAGACCTCGATCATAGCCCCCTGTGTCACTATCTATTGTGCAAGCGCAGGAGCGCTTACATTCCTGCTTTGATTTTCACACACGCAGGAGCGCGTTGTCATTTGTTGCCTATTGGGTGAGCGCAGGAGCGCTCACCTTCACACATTTGATTTCCCACGCACAGGAGTGCGTTATCATTTCTACCTATTGTGCGAGCGCAAGAACCCTTGCATTCCTGCATTTGTTTTCAAACGCACAGGAGTGCGTTGTCATTTGTTGCCTATTGGGTGCGCACAGGAGCAGTCACATTTACACATTTGATTTCCCAAGCGCAGGAGCGCTTGCATGCTGCATAAACTCTTAATCCTGGGGGAGCCTGAAGTGCCAGTGCAGGAGCGCTTGCATTTATACCTTTCTACTCACACGCGCAGGAGCGTATTGTCTTTATTGTGGGAGTGACTACGGAGGCTGTTCTCTTAAGTGTTCAATTCCTACTTGCGCAGGAGCGCTTATCCTTTCTTTATACACAACCTCCAATAGCTGTGTTTCCTGCCTTTCCCAGGCGCGCTGGAGAGCCTACTTCTTGTTTTTTGGTTCCTTTTCCTCTGAACACCAAACATCAAGTTTTCTTCTGAGTGGATTACTAACTGAGACATCAGAGAACCATCCTGAGTTTGATGTCAACCATTTTCGCAGGTGACTATATACGCTAAAATACTGCTCTTACATTTTTTGTGTGAATGAACGTGTGTTTGTAACTTAGGGAGACGGATATCTGAAATATGTGCTTTGTCCCTATAGGTTGCTGTTCCCAGATCGGTTCCCATATAGCCACGGAACATATATAACCAGGCCTACCTACAAGAGAACAAGCACTACACCATTTAGGATTTCCTCTCCCAGCCCCAACCTTTATCCTGGTCAGTGTCTTTGCGATCACTGGAGGAAGGCAGGGGACGGTGGAAGTTGTTCATATCACCTCTGCGGGACTGCTCCTTGAGCATAAGGTAATGCTCGCAGAACCCCTGACACTCATAATGCTAATTACGCTATTCTGTTTCATTCTACTGATTATCACAGCACACATATTTTATACAAGAATCACAGTGCTTCAATAAATATTGTAACGCCTTGCTGAGTATTTCTTGTGTATTTCTTTGGGTATGCATAAGTAACCAAAGGAAAGCGTTCTAGATTTGTTACCACAATTATCTTGGGGGATCAGGGTTGGCATGTTGTGAGGTTGCATACAAATTTGTTACCCTGTAAGGTTAGGGGTGTGGATGGTGCACTGGGAGCTAGCAGGGATACAGGCCAATATATCCTGTGAGTATGCATGGAATCAGTCTGGCACAATCCTGACGTTTATGTTGTCCAACAGACGCACAGTTTTGCCAGAGAGATACAAGCAGTACGACAGAGGATGATGTCAGTGGTCCCCACAGGGTCTACTGGGAAGATGGACTTCTGTACACTGAGGCCAATGACCCCAAACCAGGGGCAGCCAGGAAAGTGGTGGTGCCCCAAATGTAGAGAGAGTTAACTCTGACCTTGACCCATGATATCCCCTTAGCTGGACATCTGGGACAAACCAAAACCTTGTACAGGTTTGTTGCCCATTTTTATTGGCCCCTGATGTCTGAAAAAGTGAAAGAGTTTTGTCAATCCTGTGTGACCTTCCAAACCAGTGGCAAAACAGGCTCACCACCGAAGGCTCCCTTAATTCCACTTCCAGGGGTTGGGACTCCCTTTGAGAGGGTAGGGATTGACATTGTTGGTCCCTTTGACCCTCAAACTGCAGCTGGGAACAGGTTTGTTCTGGTGGTATTGGACCATGCCACTAGGTACCCAGAGGCAATTCCCCACAGCACTGTTGCTGCCCCTGCAGTGGAAAAAGACCCTCCTTGGCATCTTCACCAGGGTTGGGTTTCCTAAAGAGGTGGTATCTGATAGAGGGTCAAACTTCATATTTGCATATCTTAAGACTATGTGGGATGGATGGGGAGTGAGCTACAAGTTCACCACCCCCTATCACCCTCAGACAAATGGTTTAGTTGAAAGGTTCAACAAAACCATGAAAGGCATGATAATGCGCCTCCCTGAAAAAACTCAGAAGGAGATGGGATGTCCTGTTACCTTGCATGGTGTTTGCCAGCAGAGTGGTGCCACACACAGAGGGTGGATTCAGCCTTTTTGAACTTTTTGGGGCCATCCTGTAAGGGGCCCTCTGAGTCTATTGAGGGAAGGATGGGAGAAACCTCTCAAAGAGTCCAAGCAAGACATTGTGAACTATGTATTAGGTCTACATTCACATAGTGCTGAGTATATGAAGATTTCAAATAAGCAATGGCAGGCCAGCCAGGATATAAAGCACTGGTATGACCAGAAGTCAGCACTGTTAAAGCACCAACCAGATCAGCTGGTGTGGCTGTTGGAGCCTATGGTTCCCAGGGCCCTACAGGACAAGGCGACTGGATCCAACCAATATTGCAAATTAAAGGGAAAGTCACCTACTTGGGAACCTTAGGCACCCCTAGGAGTCCTTAAAGAGTTCTCCATGTCAATTGCCTAAAACTGCACCAGGACAGAGCTGACATGACCTGATGGCAGTCAAGAGGAGGAAAGTGAACCCCTAACCTACTGTCAAATAACCCACAAGATGAGTCAGTTGAGGATGTTATTTTGTCTGACACCCTCACTGCCCAATGGCAATCTGACTGCAGGCAAGTCCTAGGTCAGTTTGCTGAGCTCTTCTCTTTGACCCCTGGTCAGGCAACATGGTGTGCCCTTGATGTGACACTGGTGACAGCCTCCCTGTCAAAAGAAAATTGTACAGATTGTCAGACCAAGTCAAATCTTCCATTAAGACTGAGGTCAGCAAGATGCTAGAGCTAGGGGTGATTGAACCTTCTGACAGTTCCTGGGCCAGCCCAGTGGTCCTGGTTCCCAAGCCTCCTTTCAAAGGTAGGAAACCTGAAATGAGGTTCTGTGTGGATTACAGGGGTTTAAATGCAGTCTCTAAAACTAATGCACACCCCAATCCCAGAGCAGATGAATTGATAGACAAGCTGGATGCTGCCAAATTCTTGAGTACTTTTAACATCAGGGTACTGTTAGATTGGACTCACCCAGAGAGCAAAGGAGAGGTCAGCATTTTGGACCCCAGAAGGCCACTTTCAATTTATAGTGATGCCTTTTAGATTAAAAAAATGATGCACCTGCCACCTTCCAAAGGTTGGGGAATCAAGTTTTTAGTGCAGCATATATAGATGATATAGCTGTTTTTAGTTCCACATGGGAGGATCACCTGGTCCACCTGAAGGAGGTTGTACAGGCCCTGCATCAGGCAGGCCTGACTATCAAGGCCAGTATGTGCCAGAGAGGGCAGAGTTCTGTTGTGTACTTGGGCCACCTCGTAGGTGGAGGCAAAGCTAACCTCTCCAACCCAAGATCCAGACTATTCTGGAGTGTGAAGCTCCCACAACCCAGACTCAAATCAAGGCCTTCCTTGGCTTGACTGGGTACTACAGGAGGGTTGTGAAGAGATATGGGTCCATTTTTGCCCCACTCACTGAACTCACCTCCAAAAAGCAGTCCAAGAAGGTCATCTAGACTACAGGATGCCAAAAGGCGTTTGATACCCTGAAAGAGGTTCTGTGCTCAGCATCTGTCCTGAAGGCACCAGACTATGGAAAGGAGTCCATTGTCCGAACAGATGCTTCTGAACATGGGCTTGGGGCAGGTATGTCACAAACAAATGATGCGGGCTAGGATCAACCAGTTGCCTATATCAGCAGGCAACTCTTCTCTAGAGATCAGCATTGGAGTTCCTTTGAAAGGGAAGCCTTTGCTGTGGTTTGGTCCCTGAAGAGGCTGAAACCATACTTTTTTGGGACTCACTTCAATTTTCAAACTGACCACAGGCCTCTCAGATGGGGAGGGACTTAACATTGGAACACAGACCAGGTCTTTCCAGGTTTTTTCACTTAGACGATGAGAACTATCAGGGGATACGGTAGCTGCTCATCACCGTTAATCTGGGCAGGTCATGTAAGAAAGAGCCCTTTTTGGATGGTCGCCCCCCCCCAGTTTTTGCTATAATGTTGATAGTTATGCCTCTGTAAGTGCACTGGAGCCTCTGACCCAAGCCCCAGTGCCAGTACTCTCTCTCTAAGACTATTATGTGTACATTGGCACTCCTAATTGACAAGGACTTCACCCTCCTTACAAGTTCCTAGCATATGGTACCAGTGGTACATATCCAGGACATGAGTGGAAATTGGTCCCCACGGCTTGCAGACCCATTTGTGCCACCCTGAGTGAACCAAGTAAACCACTGACAGCAGGCCTGGCATTGCAGACTGCAGCAACAGTGCAAACTGCTCAAACTCGACTTTGCCCTTAACCTGTGTGGCAAAGTCAATGTTCCATCTCTGATATATGCCAATCACCCCTAAGGAAGGCCTTTTAAAGCCCAGGAGGCAGGGTGCCTTATATCAAAGGTGTGGACATGTAAGTGTAAGCTTATATGAACCCATAGTGCCCTTTACCATTAAAGGACACTATAAATGATAGACAGTCCATAGGATAACATAGGCCGGCACCCGGTCAAACCCGAGGTTGCAGATCCATTATGGTACTGCCTAAATAGGTTGCGTTTGGTATCAAACAATGTGCCTTCTCACCCCTGACATGAATATCATGACGAGGGCAATGTAGCATGTACCCAGGTGGCTATCTTAGAGGTTGCCCACCTGGTTGCCGCAGCGTCGATGTTCTCTGGCTGGCAAGTCCGTGTTTCCCACGTTTATTTCTGCCAAGATAGGATTCTGTCCTCCTGACGGACAGTGTGATCACTCCCAGGAGTAAGGAACAAAGGTTTGGGCAGGAAGGAGGTCACACCTCCCTCCTCCCAAGCAGGCTAGTAAAGTGGCACAACAAGATGGTGAGCTTCAAAGACTGTACCCCTCTGATATGCATCAGGGCTAACTCCCAGAGGAGAAAACAGCCCTCCCCCACCCCAGGTACATTCACACCCTGACAGGTTGGAAATTAGTTAGTCAAGGAGGTGTATACCCCAGAAGGCTAGCCACACCTCCAAGGTGAGCAGCCTAGTCTGCACACTAAACTTAGATTTCTGCCTTCTTTAGGAGTGGCAGAATAGAGGTTTCTGGGTAGGAAAGGTGACCTATACCCCCGGATGTGGTCAACTCAGGGGTAGATTAGCTGCAGGGACAAGCAATCCATTGGCTACTTGATCCCACAACCCTAACTCCCCAAAATCTAGGATTTAAGGGACACCCCCTGACACCAGAACCTCAGTTCTCAACAACCCACATCAATGAGGACCTAATAAGAAACCTGTGTAAGCGACAACAGGAAATGAAATGAAATGAAATGAAAAATACATTTATTAAGAGCATGGCTACCCGGGGGCATCCCAGCGCTGAGTAGCGGCAAGTAGGAGAGAGCCAGCCAGACTAGGGGAAAAGCCAGGTTTTTAACAATTTACGAAAGGCAAGATGGTTGGGTTCCTTGCGCAAATGAAGAGGTAGAGTGTTCCAGAGTTTGGCAGCATTGTAGGAGAACAGACGACCCCCACTTCTGGCTTTCATAATCCTAGGAACTGCGGCAAGATGCAGATCGTCCGAGCGGAGGCGTCTATTAGCACGGTAGGGCCGAGCAATAGAAAGATTGATGTAAGGGCCCTTTCTGGCTAACGTCTTATGTACAATTCACATGGCCTTGAAATTAACTCTCTCCCTGATGGGTAGCCAGTGGAGAGATTTCAGGGCTGATTTTGTAGATTGGCATTTCGGGATGTCCAGAAGAATTCTGGCTGCCCAATTTTGTACCGTCTGGAGTCTTGAGAAGGTCGCGCATGGGGCCCCTAGGTAGAGGGCATTCCCATAGTCCAGACGTCCAGGACATGCACCAAATAAAAGAGGGATACCATGCACCTGTGGCAACACTCCTGGAGCTGCCTGATCAAGACTCTTCCAAGGCTATCTCTCGGTTCCCCCAGACAGAGGGACCCCTGTGGGAGCCTGAAGCACCCCCAGACTCGCTTGAACTAGTGGCACTAGTCCCCTGCAAACTGCAGGTAAAACAATGCTCCAGATCTGAAGAATCATTGGCCATCAGGCCCCCAAGGGATCACCCAAATCCATATGGTCTAGTACATTGTGGGAACTGTAGTTGTGTCTTCAACAAAGTTACAGGCACCTACTGCATTCCCAGAGACCACCAGACAGAAGTTACTTTCTGCTCCACTGACCGCTGCCAAGTCTTGTTGGTCACCAGTCCGTAAACCAATCCCTGCATTCGATTCTCCACCATAGAGGGAACTCCATCCGACGTCCATCCAACATCAGTAGCGGCCCCGCTGTTGCATCTTTTTCCCCCACGGCACCATTTCACTGGTAAAAGCAGCTCTCCCGCGGCTCCCGTTTAGCATCAGGGACGCCAGGACAAGTCTGCACCCAGCCTCCAAGGGCCAGATAAAATTGAACCAACTGTTGTGGCTTGGTCCTAGGACCTGCATCACATTTACCCTCCAAGGGTACAATGCAACTCGCCCTGCAAGTGACTGATTGTCACTAGTGGCTTTTCCCATTGACCGCAATGTTAAATTTTCACTGTATTATTTTGCACTGATTTTGTATTGCTTCAGAAATCTATAACTCCGGTTATATGTATGCTATTCTATTCATTTTGGTGTCTAAATTAAGACAAAAAATACACTCTATTTTTATAAATTGGTGTCGGATTTCTCTCGAGTCATGTCAATCACTTATCGCCAATGTTGGTACTCTGAAATGCTTAACACGTTACTTTAGTAAAGCCTGACTGCTCTTTGCCACTCTACCAGGATTGAGCTAACGATTTATTAGTGTGAATCCAAGGACCATCTTTTGGGTATTGTGATAGTATTTCATGGTAAGGTCTAACCCCCACTCAACATAATACTCCACCTTCCTACAGTAAATATATACTTACCATGTCAACACAATGGTAAGTGATATAGGGGCACATGCATCAAAGGTTTTTGCGATCGCAAACGGTGCGATTCGCAAAAATCGGCCGTTTGCGATCGCAAATTGGCCTTTGGAGATGCATGAAAGTGTTTCCTATGCGCAATTTAAGAATTCGCAATTATTTGCGAATTCCTAAATTGCGATAGCATTGAGGAATCGCAATTTGCGATTCCTTAAATGCAATGCTAGAAGCACTTTCAAATAGCGATTTCGCTATTTGGGACCGCAAATTACAGACAAATCAAACTTGTCTGTAATTTGCAAAAACTTTGAAAAATGCACTAAAATGCTTTTTTAAAAGTTTTAGGTTACACACACACATGCCCTTGGGGCATGTGTGTGCGCAACATGGGTGCATATCACAATTTCAGGGTGCAACAGGGTGTCATTTTGACACCCTTGCACCTTGAAATTGCATGAGCTAATTTGCGAGTACCTACTGGTACTCGCAAATTGTGCATACATCTTCTCAATTCATTCCTATTGGCCTGTAGGCCCATAGGAATGAATGGGACGGCATTCCTTAATTGCGAGTCGCAATTTGCGAGTCGCAATTAAGGCATGTTTAGGAATCGCTATTTTTATAGCGATTCCTACATGCATAGGCTTTTGCGATTCCTTAATTGCGATTCCTTAATAATCGCAATTAAGGAATCGCAAAAGCCTACCTTGATGCATGTGCCAGTTAGTGGATGCAATATTTTGTTTGTGAAATGTCAACTGCGATACAATGACCTACAACTGTTCCTGTGTTGTGGCTTCTTGCGGGTGTTGCTTGAAAATTGAATACCTTGTAAAAACAAGAGACAAGAGTTGTTTGGCAAAACAGAAACAGTTTGTTTAATTAAACAATGCGGCTAAAGCACAGTCACAGGCATATGGTCTAAGGATTGTGTCAATTTACAATCGGTCTAACTTGAGTGCTTATACAGTTTATTGAATGCAATAAAATAGTTCCTGCTATCCTGTTTTGGTAAGGAATATGAACCTCTGTCTTTGAAGCCATAAATTAATGTATTGGGTGAGGAATCCAGGTGGGCCTTGACCTTGCGTGGACACAATGCAGCCAGTGGGTAATGTGTCCAGATGTCCGGCATGGGGAGCGCATGATCACTGCATTTACTGTGTGTGCTGTGTTCTGATTGGCTCTGCGTTCCTAACATCATGTGGCCTCTGACTTTATGGTGTTTTGGGAACGCGTGTGCCCCTTCAGCCACGTGTGCTTTATTTGGGCCAATCTTTGTAGACCATTGCGGTGTCACTGCACCCATTGGTGGGCTTGATCTGGGGTTTCCTGTTCGCACGTTTGTCTGCTGGAGATGTGCCACCCCACCTGTGACCTGTCAATTAGTGACTTTGGGCCTGTGTTTCAGTGCCTGCCTGACTACACATTTCTGAGTCGGGGTTGCCGTGGCGTTCGCAACGGGCAAATTTGTCAATAAAGATGCAATTTCGATTTTATACATGAATGTACCGTTATTTATGTTGACATCGACTTTTTCAATATTAACATTCCACCCTCGAGTTGAATTTTCAGCTACACTATCTAACCCATACTTCATGGCAGTTACTTTATTCGGGGACTGTTGTTCTTCGGTTTTACCAATGACTACTTTCCTAGTCAAGGAACCACACAAAAACAAGAGAATAATGAAAATTGGCAGCAACAACTAGCACACACCAGAAAGCCACCGGGGGAGCCAGGAGAACCAATTTGTCAACCACTCCTGCTCAGGGGCACCTCCCTCCTCACGCATGTCTCTTTGTAAATGGTGCAGTGCTTGAATGGCAAGAGTCAATGTCCCATTATCCAGGTCATTCCGTGGGATAAACGTGCAGCAGGACACATAAATCTTGGCACACACCCCTCCCTCCATCATGGTCATTAAGTCTAACACATATCAATGTGGCATCACCATGAGACAGACTGCTCTCAGTTCTTCCTTGATCGAATTAAGCCGAGCTCAGTACTGTTCATCATTTTAAGCATTTCCCACCTGGTTGTTGGGAGCCAGCAGGCATTGGCTTTCGTCTGCACGATTAAGAAGGGTATGGACCCTCCCGCCAATACTTGTGAGTCCAAGAACAGTCTGAATTCTTTTTGAATATCCTTGTACTGAGCCCAGACAAAATAATCTGCAGTTCTTTTTTCTCAAGCCTAATGCGGAAAGGTTGCATTTTTTCTTAGCGGGTGCTGGTACAAATCTGATGGTTCTTCTCTTGGAATGACGAGGGTCAGGGTGTATGGTTACGACGGAACAGAGTCTGTGCCATCCGTGGGAAGAGCTGAGTGTAGGCAGACTCTTCTATTGCCAGTACATATCCATCAGCTTGGCGGTGCCCCATTGCATATCCAGAATATGCAGGATAATTCCACAGTTTTCATTGGTGCCCAGTGGAAGCATTCTTTACCTCTTAAACATAAGGAATACAGTGTAAGTTTCCATAAAATTAGGGGTTGCCCCATCCCTTCTAGCCAAGTGTATCCACCCACCTCGGTATCCCAGATTTCCTGAGATGGGGTGTCCATGCTTTCAATTGACCCTCCCCTATGAAACCCATTTCCCTTTGTATCATGAAGCTGGACGGCCCTACACAGGAACTCCATGTCTAGGGTCCACTTGTTGTTGAAGAAGACTGCCCCAGGTATGCTATGAAAAAATAAAACAATGGATTTAGGCCCTTATCTCTGTACTGGGGTGAATGTTTGACATTGTGCAGCATTCTGTCCATCAATTGTTCTTTTTCCAGATACGCTATGGGTCACCCTTGGGCAGAAGCTGATGTATTTGTGCATTGAGTTGGGGGTTTTGCTACCTCCAAGAATCTCTTCTCTGGGAAGTCTCAGGCCCAAACAGTATCCTCTCCTTTGATGCTCCGTTTGCACATCGTGTCTAGCTCTGTTTGGATATTGCTAGGCTTGGTGAAAAGGTATAGAGCTGTTGGGTTGGTCTCATAACGGGTCGGATTCACTACTAATCTGTGGGGTTCTACCTTGTTGGGCTGGATTTTGGCCCTGATTTTGCATAGGTATAAGTGGAGAAGTAATTTCGCTTTTTCAGGGCCTACCTCTTGGGACAAGTAAAGTCGGTCTGCACATACTGCATGCGGTATCAGTGAACAGACTTAACACGACCTGGCTGATGTTGTGGAGCCCACGGCTGTCATGTGCTGATACCACGTGTTGTGTAAAAGGGCACTGTGTAGTACATGTGGAATGCTAGTGTTTGGTGGAATTATAAGTGACAGGCGAGAGATACCTATGCAAGCGCTGTGATAGTTTTAGAACAGACGCCATTTGGGCAGACGGTTCTTTAGCAGTGAATAGGTACGGCAGCACCCAAACTAGATGGAGGGTACATAGAAGTGCAATAATATATAACTTGTAATTGAACATTGCAGGTCTTGGTGTAGATCCAGGGGAGATGTCTGTGGCCCTCTGGATATCGGGGTGTTTTTTGTTCACAGTTCAATAAAAAATGTTCACAGTGCAGTTCGTAATTTTGATTCGCACACTTTAGATCCACGTTGGTGTGATGGTGTGGCAGCTGAAAAGCTTCTATTGCAGACCTGTTGGATAAGAACTTTGTTAATATGTTAATTCAGAAAAACATTGCATGTGCACAGTCGTTAGTTATCTTTTCTTCGGGGTTCCTGTATTTCCCTCAGGGGTGTATTCTCCAAACTCCATTTACCAACGTTTTTGTGACGCATCGGAAGGTGGCCCCGATTGTGGTATCTATTTGGTAGTTAAAAATTAAAGGTGGCTTATGGGCAATCAGGCGAATTAATCTATTTTATGATCCTTCCTACCAAACTGAGTGCTTGGATTAGTGCAAGATGTTTATGGAGTGGTCTTGTGATCATAGGGATAGATCGTATCAGTATTTTAATGAAGGTTTTATGGGCGCCGCCAGTTTCTGAGACCCTATTTCTCCTGGTGTGTGCATGGGGGCACCATCAATGCAGGATGCTTTTAACCTACACATGTACTGGACTGTGTGAGGAGGGTACGTGTCACTGTTAAGTGTTGTTGGTGGTTGCAACGTGCCCTGAGATCATGTGTGTATATTCTTCTCTGTTCTTGGCATGCAGTGTGCAACGTGCCCCTTCCCTCGTGGCACCAGATATCTCGGCTCTACCATTTCTCTAGAGACTTCTTTTTGGGCTAACTTTGGGCTACTTTTGTTGCTTTTTGGGCACTTCCCTAAATTTTGTGTGATCTGCTATCTCACTCATGAGGCGAGAGTGTCGGAAAGTAGTTCCTTGGCCCCCATGTACCCCTGATCTTGCTGCCTTATGATGTCCGAGGTCGGGGCTTACTACTTTCTCTGGATGGTTTATTTGAGGTCTGGTGCTTTGGTTAATTGCTAGGTCTGATACGGGGTGAGCGCATTCTGCGGTCTACTCCCACCTGAAGCTGTGATGGACTTTGCGGCCTCCCCTCTCCCAGGCACCCCCCTCTCACTAAGACAATGTCTTTTCAGTGTGTTTGGAACTGCGGTTCCTGGCTTGGGAGTTCTAACTAGTGGTTATGCTCCTGTCACTATTATGGAGGGGTATGGCACGGTGACCAGACTTTGAAGATTCAAAAAACTCGAAGGAAAGAAAAAAACATTGCCAAGATCATAAGAAAGTGGGGAGCCTGGGGCCAAGGCCAAGAACCCTTGCCAAACTTTGCCTAGGGATAATGACTGGACTAGGACTACCACGCAATTCTGGGACATCTGGCTAACCTAGCGAACCACTTGACTGACATGACCCAATGCGTGCGCTTTGCAACTTATTGGCTCTTGTGCGTGTGCTGTGGAGGTCATGGGACCTTCACTATACCAGGCGTACAGAAATCCTGGCTCCCGTCACTTGAGGACAGCTTTGTTTTAGAACTAAAAGGGGGCCTCCATTTGGCTGGAGGCTTCTAGTTTTTAGGGACGCTGTTGGAACATCATGCCATGGAGGAGACATGGGCCCTGGCTGAATGCCCGAGAATGGGGACTTTTTGACTTGGTCATTGGAACCCGTCCCCGTTGACTTTGGATGCGGGAGCCTGGGTGCCTGTTTTTTAAGTCCTTTGTCTGGGTGCCACCCCACCCTCTCATCAGACTGCCCGCCCCCCGGAGTGTGGTCAGTTAACCCTACCCTGGGCTTGGTTTTGAGGATGAGGATTTTATGGCGGCTGGCCCTGGACCATTGGTTTCTGTTCATGGTATGCTTTTAACCAGCATCTGTCTGCCAGGTGGCCCATCCTTTGGCAATAGTAACATTCCCTAGGGTCTGGTTGCTGCCAATGTCCCTGGCCTCTGCCGCTATATCTAGGTTGAAACCCTCTGGGTTTTGTGGTAGAACTCCTTTTAAGACTGGTGCCCTTTGCATGCTTGCGGCCAACACAGCACCCTCGAGGGTGTTTTTTTTCAATTTGTGTTGGAGCAATTTAGCAGTGTCTCTCTAGACTTGCCCCTGTTTAACTCTATCCTTCTCTTGCTTCTTTATGTTCCTAATACAATATATGAGCTTGTATCTCCTGCCAGGGTTTGGTGTCTAACCCAACCACGCTCTCCAATCCGCATTGTATCTCAGTGAGCAGCCCCTTTTTGAGAATATTGTAAAAGAATGTGACTTGGTGGCCTGTATCAGCCACAGCTGTCCTATCCCTTGTACCCATCATTCCCTCATACTATCAAGAAAATCGGTTATTGTCTCCCCTGGCTTCATAGTTTCTGCCATTTACCCTCCTACGTCAGGGCGGTCAGGGATCAATTCCCTCAGGGCTGTCCATATTTAGTGCCTGTATGAATTGAATGCGGCCCGTCATGCTCGGTATTTGTCAGCGCAATTGCTGGGATGCGAGTTTGGACAAACACTCTGTTAGTATGCTCTCCAATAAAACTACATAGCAGACTTTTGATATTGCCTATCGCTAGGTTTATTCCCTAGGTTTATTCTTCTCAACACATATGATCCATTTCCCTGCTCTGTACAGCAATGGTGGTAACTTTGACGTTAGCCTTTCCTTATCCATTTGAGCCCACGGCACATAGATGGTCCCTGACGTGCCCTTCTGTGGCAGCAGGTCCATTTTTACTTTAGGTAACTCTATGGGTTTCTCCCTAACATGGTGTTCCCATCTTTTTAGGCATTCCTGCATGTAGGGGAACTTCCACTCGGGATCTCCCCCTCCATGCCGATCCAGTCTTCCGCTATTGCCATGTCCTCTGCTTCGAAGAATCCCTCCATCAGCCAAGGACTATCGTTCTGGTCTTATCCCTCAGTCCAGTGGGCTTACAGGGGGCAGAATGGCCGTACAAAGATCTCGCCTTCCTCTCTGGCCACCATCTCCTTTGGGGTCAGTCTATCTATTCCATGCATTCGGGCGGAGGAGCGTACATCTTCGTCGCAGCCCACTTCATGTGTGCGCAAAGGTGCCATCCTGTTTTTTTTCTATGTCTTGCTTGGGTCTGTCCCAGGCTACCTTGGCCTCTTATTTCCCGTTTAGCCCCTCTCCTATGTTGAAAATTTAGTGAGGCTCGGATCCCAGCCAGAAGCCTCTCATCTAATTCTACCTCTGACACATACCTGATCAGTGCCCAGTGTCTACCACTGCTCTCCTCATGTGGGGGGCACGCTGCTCTTTTTCTCGCTGTGATTACTGGGTGCAAGTTCTTTCTCTCTCTCTCTTTAGCTTGCGTTTTTCTTCCACATCCCACCTTGGTTGCCTCTTTTACATCTGAGCTATGAGCTGTTCTTGTCAGTTGGGCTTTGCCCTCAAATTTGCTCTCTGTAGTTTCCTCGGCTACCTGAGCAAATTCTGTAGCTCCACCCTTGTCATTAGATCCCAGAGGACTGGGGCCCCCTTCCTCACTCCCGCTAGCTGTGTCACTGTTTAGAACTGCTACTAACCTCCCTGTCACTCATGTGTATTCACCTAGACCAGTGGAAGTGCATGTTCTCCACGCTGATGAGGTTTTATGTGTCGGGAGCAACGGAAGGGGGGGTCAAACTTCTGGGAGCCCTCACATCAGACTCAGTTTTGTTTTTTTGGGGGGAGTTTTATATAGTGCAAACTCGACCCAAAGGTGTCAGAGCGCTTTACACGACCACCAGTTGCGTTACACATGGACACATTCATTTTTGTTAGGCACAGGGAGATTACGTGATTTTCCCAGAATCACAGAATGTTGAGCGTCCCTGCCGAGACTTGAACCCGGTTCCCCAGCTTGGAGGTCGACCGCTCTAGCTGGGACTGCCTGGGCCTGCTGGCCTCTTAGGGGTATATTCACAAGAACGTGCGCTAAACATCTCCAAAAAATGTTAACGCAACTTTACACATCGCAGTCTATCGCGGGAAAATAACCCCGTGTTAACGTGGAATTCACAACACGGCGGTACCATGCGATAGTTTGCCGAAAACGCGGCCAATGTCCGCGATACAACCACCGCGACGGAGATAAAAACACAAACCCCAACACAAAAAACGTGCGATGAGCCCATTCGCGATGAGGAAAGCAGCGATAAGCAGCGCCAGGCCCGCGACACACACACGGCAGGCGGGAATAAGCACAACAAAAGCAGGAAAAAGGAAGTCAAACCAAACAGAAAACAACAGCGAAGCACAATGGAGGCAGCCGGAGCTAGTACACAACCCCACAAGCCCCATTGGCAACAAAACATTGTACATGGCAGTCCATCGTGGACAAGGTGAATGCAGCCGGAGAGCGGAGGAGGACAATGGAAGAAAACCAGAACAGCTGGAATGATGCGAAACGCAAAAACAAGCAGAAACACGCCAACAACCAGAAGGCAGCAATGCACACCGGAGGTGGGAGTCCAGCGCCACACCAGGAGCTGGATGACATGGAGGAAATGGTGTCCACCACATCAGTCTGGAGATGGTGGCAGGAGTCGGGACCGGAAACTGCTCAAAATCAACAGACACAACAGCAACAGGGAAAGGAACGACCAGGGACTGGGGGACGGGGGGAGATGAGCACAATGGCACACATGCACAATTAAGCACAGCACAACTGCAGACAAACCATGCCCAAGAGTAACAACACCAACCAAGAGCACAAGTCACACAACTCGGCAATATCACACCACTGAACAAGCACAGAAGTGAAAACCACACTGCCTGAAAGGGAGATGGGTGAGCCAAATCAGAGCTGAAGGGCCATCTCACACACAATGCAGCACACACACATAGGAAGCAGAGCACCCCAACATTGAACACAAAGTTGTACAAACACCAACATTTGCACAACCGAACACAGGACACAAGTGCACCCGCTTGTGGCCGGTAAATGGCCATACGCATCTAGCAAAGCACGAAAAAGGGACATGATAATGCACAAGTACCAACCCATAGCCCTGATGGGGTAGCAATGCATGTATGGCAGGGACCCAGATAGGCCGTGACACACATTTGCATACATATCAACACTAATCACAGTTGGAGACAAGTGAAGGTGCGGAAACTTCATCAACAATTGCGTGTCAGTACGGCCAGGAGAAGTGCCACAAGATGCAGACCAATGCAGCAGCATGTCTGAATGAGGAACGTTGGAAAGCGCCCATGTCCACCCCGGGGGAGTCCATCACCCACACAAGTCAGTGCCAACGCGCGTTGGTTGTCCGCGCATGTATCCGGAGTCCAGGCCAATGCAGCCATGTCCACTGTCGTCTTGGGACATGTGAACAGATCCCCAACATGCAACCAGGCGCCGGGACACGTGCAATGGGTCACATTCAGTTGTGGCTGCAGGTATGTTGTCACTCGTCCATGAACGCGAGTGCAGCAGCGTAGGCCAACATTTCCAACATGAGCTCGTTGTCGACTACATCTAACATGTCGGCGACGTAAACCATCAGTTGTCCCGGACAGATGTGCTGACTCCAACCCCTGGCCCCAATTGGCACTAAAGCCCAATAGGGGAGCGGCTCAATTTGGTCACTGCACACGACGACTCGTGCAATCGCCCAGGTCCAGTTGCCAGCATGCATGCCAATCATCCAGGCATGCCATAAACGGGCATCACAGTGACACTCCTGGTCGTGGTCCAACAGGGGGCGCACACACACATCGAAATCCAGGTCAGCTACCGTTACGTTGGAGAGGCAGACATCCATGGTCCACTCGAATATGCACGAGCGACAATGCAACACAGGCTGAACGCAGGTGACGTTGGCAAGGCGGAAGCTTAGCCGGTAACTGATCCGCAGCACTGCCAATGGCAGTGCCCCCAATACATGCAGCAGACGTGCACGGTACCGGTCCACGTGACTGGAGTTGTGCATGTGTCCGGGGTGGTCTGCCATTGCATCAGTAGCTCTGCTTGAAGCGGCACCGTGCTGACCCGCGCCAGTCCTGTGGATGAAATGCCACAGTTCGGATCAATGAGCAGTGTCTGTGTGCAACGGGTGCAGGCCTGGGGTGGGGTGGGAGTACGTGTGAAGGCCATTTCACGCATGCTAACTACGACCAAGGACTTCTGTGTGTGGGATGTGTACACGTTGGTCTCACGTCGGGCAGTGCGTAGTGTGGGAGTCGCCAGCAAATGCTATTGTATCTGTCAGGGGGTGCTGGGCACATGCAAGTCCCAGCTCGGAGCTGCAGATGTGCTTCCGCCTGATAGTTCAGACAAAGGACCTTTCATCCCTACAGTAACTTTACCATCTGCTTGCATACAGGAGATGTACAGAGGCCTGTCGTGGGTGGGGTGGGATGTCTGCGACCCAGGGAATCATGGATGATATGCCAAGCACGTGGCACATGAGCGGCCTCACTGTGTGTTACGTTGCCTCACAGCTGCTCCTCGCTCCCACGAGCCCCCACACTTGTGTGCGCTGCGCGGTTGTATCACGTGCACTCCTACGGCACACCATTGTCATGCCTGTCTGCGCATGTCCAGCGGCATGCCAACAACACCGTGAAGCTGGCCGTTGAGGGAGTGCGGACACTTGAGTGCAGGCCAATGGTCTGGACAGGGCGGACACAGGTGTACAGTCCATGGCTGGCTGTGATCGCACTGCGATTGAGGCTAGGCATCTGACTTATGCAGCCGCAGGACTGATACACATAACACTTGGCATGTATGAGCCAAGACCCCGAGCGGTCTTGCGCTCCTACATTTCCCCGTACGTGCGGGCCCGCCCTCCGGGTGCATGCTACATTGCAACATCGACTACTGTGGCCCTGGTGGCGACAACACTCCAACACAGAGACACGCTTACCGCACTTCCTGCTCAAGGCCAGACCAGAGCCACGCCCTGATCCCCCTTCCGAATCAGCACACCCCGGCACTGACCTGACGTACGCCAGACCAGCACACGCCGCTCGTGCATGCAGGGGGGGGCGGGCGAAGCTGCATGTCCAAGGTCTCAGGCACTGCTGAGGTGACATGGTATCGTCCTCTGAAGACAGCACACTGTGATGTTGCAGGGCTCGGGCCCATCATGCTGACATAATGACCACACGGACACACTTGCTTAGATGGTGTGAATGGCTACGGGCACGTGCGCCCGGCCACTTTTATTAGCAGGCTCACATGTCGAGTGACACCTGTGTCGGATGTGTGTGGGGTGTGTGTACACCAGCCTTCATGGAGTGCCTGGTGCAGTCAAAATACGACAACAGTGTCCATCGTTAAGGACACAACCATTCAACCACAAAGGCTCCATGACTTGAGCTGCACAGAGTCAGTGGCCCCGGATGCACAGCGTCCTGCACGGGCCTACCGCCACGGGCCGCTGACTTGCGGTGCACTGGGGCAGGGTCACGAGAGCAGAGCAGGTTCTCGTAGATGACAAAGGGGGTTGTCGCAGAGTGTCTCGGTGGACAGTGGAAGGTGTACCCCCAGGGCATGATGCAGAGGGCTGAACCACGCAGAAACAGTCACTATGGTGGAGATTAATGGAACAGACACATGTCGAACACCAAGTCCGTCCCAGCCAGATGATGATGCAGACAACCCCCAGGCCATGGACTCAGACGCCACCAAAGTCCAACCAGAAAGTGCCCATGACTCATTGCGCACAGTTAGTGGCACCAGTGCTGATAGGGGATGCCGCCTGCGATGAGGCGTGTCCAATGGTGTGGACTCCTCCATATCTTACGCAAGTCACAGTTCCACATGTGTGACCTACTGGACCGCAGTGTAGGCCGGGGGCATTGGTCAGCACGGGCCCACAGACACGTGTCGTGTGCTTGCTATGCAGGGTATGGGACACTGATCGAAGGGAGTTCAGTGATATAAACTCTGCAATAAACATCTGGTCACTGCCGTTCTGTACTCAAGACACAGTTCCACATGTGGGACCTACTGGACCGCAGTGTAGGCCTGAGCCCTCATCCAAGTGTCGCCGGCTTGCGTTGAACAGGGTTAGTGGCACCTCATGTTGCCGGCTTGCGTTGAACAGGGTTAGTGGCACCACGTGTCGCCGGCTTGCGTTGAACAGGGTTAGTGGCACCACGTGTCGCAGGCTTGCGTTGAACAGGGTTAGTGGCACCACGTGTCGCAGGCTTGTGATGCAGACTTTGGCTTCACTGATCGGAGGGAGTATAGTGATGTGGACGCGGCCACAGACTTGGGGTCACTGCCATTCAATACTCACGACTCAGTACAACATGTGCCAACAACTGGGCCGAAGAGTACGCCGGTGGGGTATGTCAACGAAAATAGAGTGCTGTGGGCCAGCGTCGTGGAGGCCAGCGATGGTCTGCGTAGGCTGCAAAGGTCACGGGACTGGGGCTTGGAGCTTGCACCGGCACGTGGTGGGACCTCTGACACACGCCGGTGTCGGCAGGTGAGCGGAGCCTCCTTGGTGCGCTGGGGCAGGCATGACGGGTCTGGGGACCAGCGGCCCGGGGTGCAGCAGGCACACAGGGACGCAGGCCCCGCCGTGCACGGCGCCCGCCTCCTGGTGGGCTGAGAGGCGCCGCCCTGGCAGACACATTGGCCATTCCGAATGAGAACCACGCCCAGTGTGACAGGCTTTTTATTCACACCCCTACGCAGGCCTGGCGTACGCAGGGCCAACCCACTCCGCCCACGCATACAGGGGGGACGTAACGGGCGACATTTCCGCGTTCTGCCCCACAGCCTGTGGGGACATGGTAGCGTCCACTGGCCACTACACTCCATGCACCAGCAGTTAATGTCCACATGGCCATTTCCGTGGTTTGCACACTGAAGTCTGTCCGGCACATCCACACCTGGCATTGGGTAGGTTCTCATTCATTGGTCACTTGCCTCTCTCGCACATGCCTGCTCCAGGCCTCTCCTCACATTCTGCTATTGTGTTGCTGTGGTGCCATGCCGTGGCTGGGTTGTGTGCATGGCAAGCCCAAGTTCCCAATGGAGTCGTGTTGTCGTGTCGGGTCGGTTGGCATGTTGTGTGGCATGTTGCATGTAGTTTTGCTGCGTGCCCATTGCCAGTGTCGTGAGTTGCATGACTGTGGAGTGGAGGTGTGTGGTGTGTTTATTTGGTACTTACCAACGAGCAATGCATTTCCATAGGTGCCATCCTGGGAGCGCTGGTTGATGATGGACTGTCGGGAGATGTATGACTCATGCACACTGCCTGGTGAGTTGGCCACAACATTGTTGAGGAGTCCCCGGTGGTCCACTATTGCCTGCACATTGATGGAATGCGTGTGCTTTCTGTTGCAGTAGTTGTGTGCAGTGTCAGCAGGGGGCACGAGGGGTACATGTGTGCAGTAGATTGCCCCCAACACGTGAGGGAATCCAGCTATGGCGTAGAAGCCTTGCTTGGTCTCCAGCTGCTCCTGCGCAGTGTGGGTGTAGTGGAGGTGCTGGGGTACCAGGCTGATGATGGCATCCAGGACAGGTGTGATGAACATGGATAGGGCTGGCTGTGTGTTCTCCTCTGACTCTGGCAGTTGTGGGTTGGAAGGTACCAGAGGCCAACATGTGCAGCACAGCCGGCAGGAGGGATGTTGGTTGTCCGCTGTGTTGGTGCCATCAGCAGGTGGGCGCTGTGGGTCAGGATGCGGGGGATGGTTGTCCTGTTGGGCCTGTAGTGGGCAATGTCCTCCTCTGGCGTTAGGTCTGTATGGCTGGTGCGTTTACGGTGGGTCCGCTGTCTTTGTGTACGCTGCCTCTGTGGTGGTCCGGGCGGGGGGCGGGGCGGGTCCTGGGGGTGGTGGCAGGCCTGGGGGTGGTGGCGGTGGGTGTTGTGGCCCTCATGGGTCTCCGAGCTGCATGATCATTGGCTCCATGGCATCTGTGGATCTTCAGATGTGGCTCTTGGCTGGGCTCCCTTTCATGCTGCAGGTAGTCGTCCTGCTTAACACCAGCTAAAGGCAGGTGTTAATTCCCTGCTGCTACCGCGGCTTATCGCCTGTGTTTGGTTTGCATCGCAGATCTGGCAGTTCGTTGTGAAAATGGTGTTGTGGTTTTTTCGTGGGTTTTTGCACGGGAACGCCTACTCTGTATTTCATTAGGGTTAGTTGGTGGTGTCACCTATAGAGATAAATTTTGGGGCAGTTATCGCGGGAATACTGGCGATGTCTGCAGTTTGCACCCGCTTGTGAATGGGGCGTTAAATCTATTTCCGCTTTTGATGTGTTAAGGTGGCGATAACTCGGCGATAAGTCCTTGTGAATATGCCCCTGAGTCTCTCATGCCTGGGCCTAACCGTTCATTGTTAGGTAGGGGGCCAGACGGCTTCTTCAACTGGAGGTTTGGAGTAATCTAGATGGGGAGAGTGGGCAAGAGCACCTCCATACCTGCATATTGTGGGAGAGGTGCTGACACCTTGCTTGCGATCTGTAGTGCAGGACTTTCGATCTGGGCTTCTACTAAGTTCTAATAATGCCTCTCTCTTGTCTTTCTTTTGACCTATGTAAGTGGTTTGTATGTGTGTTCTCCTGTGTTCATTTGAGTTAGTTTCAAAAGTTCCCTCCTTTGGCCAGGGAAATATTTGTGCCTTCATGTGTGTGTGCCATTCTTGGAAAAACTTATTACGTTTTTTAGCCTGTGTGGAGAACTTGGTTTGCATTTGTTTTAATGGTGAATCCATGATCAGGTTGGTAGTTTTAGAGGACAAGATGCCTTAGCTTTTTTTAGGGAATCTTTGGTTTTGATCTAATCCTGGAGAAAATATACACGAGGGTTACTGCTTCTAATTAGGTAACTATGAGTTCAGTGCTATTTACAGATGCATCAACAATTCAACAAGAACATTTCATAACAACAGAAAAAATGCATTTTGTCAAAAGAAACAGTATCTGAACGATATTGACTCTTGGCATCAAATGCAGTTTGTGAGAAATAGCAGCACCTTCATATGAAACATTCGGTCATTGACAAAAACACAATACTTAAGACAAAACACAGTTTGCAGTAATTAACAGCACCACAACATTACGCATATACCTTACATAACTCTCAACAGAAAACTGACAGAGAAAAATGGTGACTGTCAAAAATCCCTTAGCCCACTCCTAGCGCATTCTATCTTGTGACCAGGGGAAGCTCTGCGTGGTACACGGTACTAAGTGAGCCTGATACTCTGTCAATATTGGCTCCAGGACAAAGATTTTAACAATAGTTCATGGGGAAAAAAGGGAATAACTCGACAACCACAGGCCCCTCTTGGCCAACCACAAGTTACACCTAATCTCTAATCTCACAGGTCCAAATCATTTTTTCTAAATGTCGAATCTCACCCTGTATCACACCCAGGGGCCAAGCGTACCATCTGTGTCATGCCCAGCGGTCCAAGCATGCCGGCTGTGTCAGGCTCAGTGGAAAAAGCGTGCCATCTGTGTTACGCTCAGTGGTCCAAGCGACCAACACATCTCACTTCTTTCAGATACCAACATTGTTGAGAAACCAGTGGCACTGAGAAACCCTTTTAGACTAAAAAATAAGATTCAGGTACTAACTCCGACAATAAATACAATAAATATTCACCTTTCCTGGCGTGAAAAAAGGTGACTTCTACGGGATAGCCTCCGAGGACACCTGCGACTACTCAGCTAGGACATATAAAATAGGTAATATATGAGAATTTTGTCAGTGGCAGGGGCTCAGGATATCTTTTTACACTGCTCCATAGTTTGCCACATGCCACATGTTTTACTAAGGTTCTGATGTAGTCTCTTACTCTCTGTGAAGGCTTCTTCAAGACAGACCTCCGCCCGTGGATTAAGCAGAACTTCCAATCAATTGGGGTGTCTGCTCACCTTCCCTGTTGCACAAATTTGAATCCTTCCGGGCGGGGTCCTCATCCTTTGCCTGTAGTCGGGTTCGAGGTACCAATCAGCTCCTATCTGGCTTGCCAAAATGTTGCTTGAATGTGAAATACCTTGAAAAAACAAGACACAAGAGGCGTTTCGTAAAACAGGAACAATTTGTTTAATTAAACAATGCGGCCGGGAGCACAGTCATGGGCATAGGGTCTGAGTACTGTCTCAATTTACAATTGGTCTAACATGGATTTTTATACAGTACATAAAATAGCTCTGGCGATCCATTTATGGTAAGGAATGTGAACTTCTGTCTTTGGAGCCATAAATTAATGTATTGGATTAGGAATCCAGGTGGGCCTCGACCTTGCATGGACAGATTGTGGCCAGTGGGTAACGTGTCCAGATGTCCGGCATGGGGAGCGCGTGATCATTGCATGTACTGTGTGTGCTGTGTTCTGATTGGCTATGTGTTCCCAGCTCCATGTGGCATTTGACTTTATGGGGTTTTGGGAACACACGTACCCCTCCGGCCATGTGTGCTTTATTGGGGCCAACCTATCTGTGGGATCGATCTGGGGTTTCCTGTTCATGCGTTTGTCTGCCGGTTACCTACCGCCCCACTTGTGACCTGTCAATCAGTGACCTCAGGCCTGGGTCTCAATGTACAGTCGGTACGGTTGTTCTGGGTGTGATACAGGGGCGAGATTTCCCGGCTTGGACCTCTGGGTGTGACACAGAAGGTACGCGTAGGCCCTGGGTGTGATATTGGGTAACACCTTGATCTTATTTTTTAGTCTAAAAGGGTTTTCAAGTGCTACCGGTTTCTTAACACCGTTGGTATCTGAAAGAAGTAAGAGGTGTTGTTCCCTTGGACTGCTGGGCATGGCACAGATGGTACACATGACCCCTGGGTGTGAAATATGGTGTAATGCAGACATTAGGGAAAATCTGGATCTTGGAGATTAGGTATAGCTTGTGCTTGACCAAGAAGAGCCGGTGGTTGTCCAGTTTTTCTTCTTTTTGACATTAAATTGTTGTTATATTTGTCCCAGAGCTGATATTGACAGACTATCGGGCTCGCTTAGTCCTGTGTACTGCGCAGAGCCTCTCCTCGTCATTGAGTAGCATGCTCTAGGAGCGGGCTTTGTTAATTTTTTGGGCAAAGTCATCATTTTTTCTGTTTCTCTTCGTTTTGGTTTTTGATTGATGCACTTGTGATGTTGTGGTGCTGGTAAATTATTGCAACTATATGTTTGTCTTTGATGTCGTGTTTTGTCAATTACTCATCGTACCTATGAAGGCATTGCTATTTCTCAAAATCGTTATTCCATATATAAATAGAGTCTGCTATTTTGCTGCTAAATTCCACGTTTGAACTAACAATTGAACTTTCCTTCAGGTTATGACCATTCATATTCATTGTTTTTTCTGTTTGTGAAATGTTTATCCTGATGCATCTGTACATAACGTTGAGCCCGTAGTAAAGTAGTTGTTACCAGTAATCCACAATATTTATTTCCCCACAATCAGAGTAGAATTTAAGATCACTTAATCCAGAGAAGCCAGAGTATATAAGTCCCTCAAAAATGTTCCCAGCTTATCATGGAGTAGCCTCTAAAGCACATGCAAACTAGGTTCCCCACACAGGTTTAAAAACATAGAAAGGATTGCCACGCATGGCACGCAAACACTAATGCACACACGTTCCCCTGGCCAGGGGGGGGAGCCTTCAACACTAACATAATTGAACACATGAGGACGGACATTTGGATCAAATATGTAGGGTAAAAGGCCAGAAGAGAGGCGCTATTAGAACTATGGGAAATCTTTGAGGAGGCCCAGACTGACAATCCAAGCCCAGAACCAGCAAGTAAGGTGTCCGCACCTCTCCCACATATCTAGGAATGGAGGTGCTCTCCCAGATGCCTGCCAGCCCCACATTAGGTTATACCAATCTGCCGGTTGAGGGAACCAGAGGGCCCCCTGCCAAACAATAAACTACTAGATCCAGGCATGCGAGGCTAACAGGCCAGCATCCCAACATTACCCAGTCCAGTGCAAGAGCTCCTCGTAGTTTGACCCCCCGTCTGTCGCGTTCAGCCCATCGAACGCAAGCAGCATGGAGAACGTGCATTCCCACCCATCCAGGTGAACACAATCGGGTGAGGAGAAGATTCATAGGGGGTCTGGACAGATATACAACTAGTGGGAGTAAGGAGTGAGGAGGAGGGCTCCAGTCCCCCGGGATCCGAAAGTGAGGGTGAGACTACAGAGTGGGCCCAGCAGACCAAGGGGAAAAATAGGGAATATATGCCAGATGCCGACAAAACAATCAAAACCACACAACCTCTACTGTCCACCCCAGGCCGATCAGAAGGACAGCCCATGGTCACAGTGGTGGTGAACAGTACACCTTACTATTTCCTGACACATGGGCAACAAGATCGTGCCTGAGGGAAGGGATATTCCCCTTATCAAAAAGCACTGCAAGCATACAAGGATTCTCGGGTACAGTGACCAGGATCCCTTTACAGAACCCCTCGATCTGGAGATAGAGGGAATAGGGTAAGGGAACAGCTATTATATTTTCCCTCTTCTCTGATTAATATATTAGAGCAAGACTTAACAAACAAGCTAAAAATGTCCATCCAGTTTGCTGACAGCAGAACTAAAGCTTGACTAGATCAGCGAAACATTCCCACATTGCATGTATACAGGCAAGGACAGTTCCAGCCTAACAGATCCCCTATGCTGTGGCAGTCCTGGAATATACAGGAAATGTATTTGAACTTTGCGAATTAGCTCATCAGTGGGCATGTCACGCACACCACCTCTTAGTTGAAGCAGCCAAAAGAACGAGAACCTTGATAGCCAGCAGAGTATGCAAGGAGGAAGAGAGTTGGGACTGTGACACGCACATGCCTATTGGGTCCCCCGAGACTGGGCCAGAAGCAAAGCCAAGGTGCATAGGGACAATGGCAGTATCAGCCAGAGAACACATACGTCCGAGATCACCAAGCTCCGCCTCTACCACCACCATGGCACCTCCACACATAAGGAAGTGGTGCAGACAAGGTTGCCTCGCACTATGTGGTATGTTCCCCACACCTGAAGCCCCCTTCCTGCTGCCGGATACGGTACCCAAGTGTGTAACCATCATAGGAAATTCAGCACATAGATCAAACAGAAAAACACCCCAAGGAAGACTCCCCACAGACGACATGGCGAGGGACCTTGGGCAGAGGATGGGAAGGCAGCCACACGTGCCCCCCTCACAGCATCCCACTGGGAAGGGTCAGAAGCAGGAGCAAGCCCAGAGAGACAACACCTGGTTGGTCCAACACAAATTGAAAAAGACCGTCCGCAAGGGGGCCGCTTTTGCCTCAAGCATGCAAATGGCACCAGTTTTGAAAGGGGCTCCACTGCAAAACCCCAGAAGGTTTCAACCCAGTTACAACGGAAGTTGGGTGCATCCCGATTTTAGAGAGTGTTACTACTACCTCAGAATGGGCCGCAAGACCGACCAATCCCACCATTAGCATATCATGAACAGAGATCGATAAACCTGGCCAGTCCCCGCAAAAACCCCACCCTCAAAACCAAGCCCAGGGTAACCCGAACGCGCCTTTCCCTCAGCCACAGGGAAATCAGACAGCTACTGCACCACCTCAACAGGGATCAGGTGGTTGGTCAAACATGTAGCAATAGACAGGGAACCCAGCCCAACAAGGACCAGGACCACCACAACAGCAGGGAGAGGTAACTGTCTGGGGTAATGCCTTCACTCAAATGCAAATTCAAATCAGCAATAAGATTAAAACCCCCAATGCGAAACATCCACTTCACGCACACTTCAGAATTAATTTTAAAAATGAAGACAACATTAGGAATTCAAGCCTTTACTTGCAGTCGGGAAACTCAGGGCTGCTGTATGTTTTGTCAATCGGGAATCCGCACTAGAGTTCACCATTCAGAATTGATGTGGGAACCTAGATCCCACTCTGCTGCTGAGCCCCTGGGGTGGGGCTTGCTGACCACATCCAAGGGGGAGGGCACTCTGATGAGGGGGGCATGGCAGCGACCTTCCAGTGCATAAAAACAAACACCTAGGTCCCCTCATCCATGTCAAATTGGGACGGATTCCAATTACCAGATCGAAAGGACCCCATTCTCGGGCCTCCTGCACGGGACCAAAATTCCTTTGTGCCTTGTGGTTCCAACTGCAGCCGCCCCAAAAACCAGAAGCACCCAGCCAATGGAGGCCCCCTTTTGGTTCCAAAATAAAGCTGTCCTCCAGTGTCGGGAGTCAGGTTTCCCGTACACTCGGGATATCGAGGACCGCATGACCTCCAAAGCACAAGATCCAACAGGTGGCAAAGAGTCAGCGCCAAGTCAGTCGGGAGGAGAGGTACACCCGAGCAACCAATTGTCACAGCCCATCACCTCTGGTTAGACTAATTTCAATGAGTTCTGGCCTCACAAAGGACTCTCATTTTAGCAATATTCTGCCTCCTCCTTTCCCTCAAAGTTTTTCAAACATCCCAAAGCCTGTTCACCGGGTTATGTCCCTCCAAAACAACAAAAGTAGCATGTCGCTGGTTAGAAGTCCCTGGCTACACCCAGGGAGAGCAGGTCCAAAGATTCCAGATAAAGAGGTAGTCGGAGGGGGTGCCGGGGAAAAGAGAGTCCGCAAAAGTCCATCACAGCTCTGTGCGAGATACACCGAAATATGCTCACTGCCGTATCCAGCCTAGTAATCAGCTAACACCAAAGGCCTTATACGCACCGTCCAGGGAGGCAATAAGCCCAGTCTCGGACACTGCCACATCAGAAACACAAGAGGGCCGCAGGACAACTCGCCAACCCCCACTGGTACATGACAATAGAGACAGCAAATCACATAAGAACCTAGGGAAACACGCCAAAAGACCAGTAAAAATAAGAAGCCCAAAGCTAGCAAAAAAAGAACCCCTAGAAAAAGGGCCTAGCCAAGACATCTGGCGCCATTAGGGAGAGTCCCACAGCACGCTGCGTGCCGGGACAAGGGGTGGTATACACGTGACCTCAGGGCATGTTGCGATCGCCAACAACACCCAATTATGGTACACCCCCTCTTTTATACATCCCCCGCACTAGTGTAGGTCAAAAGGCAGCCCCTCGCACACACACTAGGGAAAGTAGGATATTGGAAGTCTGGAGACACTCATAAAATGCTCATTTAATAACCTAGATCGTCCACATCCTCATGAGCACCACCCCTTAAAAATATCCTTTTTCTGTCATGGTGAATGGGGAGAACCGATGACCCATAAGTAAGAATTAAGGCGACCCATGAATAAACACCCATTATTTAAAAAGGAAAAAAAAGAGAGTTACCCCGATTGGGGCCACCTTACAGTGCCCCACTCAAATAGCACGTATTAATGTAAAAGCACCCCTAAGAAAAAAAGGTACAGGAATCCCCAAGAATGACTGATAATGACATACGTAAGCATGCAAATGTTTTTTAACAAAAACAACAGCTCTTATCCAACAGGTCTGCAATCAAACCACCAAAGTGCACCACCTTTACAGCGGCCGACCACCTCTGTAGCAACCATTTTCATAACCCCAACAAGACCCAAGTGTGCAAATCAAAGACCACAAACTTTTTCCACAAATTTTTTTGAACTGTTTCAAAAGTAATGAAACCTCTGACACTGTTACACAACACATGGTATCAGCACATGACCGACGTGGGCGCCCAGAAATCAGCCAGGGCATGTTCTGTCTGTTCGCTGATACCACATGCAGTATGCACAGACGGGCTTTACTTTTTCCAAGAGATAGCCCCCGAAAAAGCAAAATGCCTTCTCTGCCTGTACCTATGTAGTATTAGGGCTAAGATACAACCCAACAGAGGCGAACCCCATAGTAGAGCAGTAGTGAATGTGGTCCATTATTAGACCAATCCCAAAGCACTGTCCCTTTTCACTGAGCCTAGCAATATCCAAACTGAGCTAGGTAGGATGCGCAGGGGGGGCACCATTGTGGAGGATACTATTTGGCCCTGAGACTTTCCAGAAAAGAGATTCATCGAGGTAGTAGAGCCACCGCACCAATGAACAAACACATCCACTACTGCTTCTGTCTGTGGTCCCAAGGTGGCCCTTAGCATGTCTGGGGTGGTATTCTTTAACAACAAATGGACCCCAGACATGGAGTTCCAATGCAGGACCAATCACCTCGATGATACAAAGGGAAATGAGTCTCGTAGGGGAGGGTTGAACATCAGCATAGATAAATCGTGTCAGGAAATATGGGATTCTGAGATAGATTTGTACACGTGGTTGGAAGGGAAGGGGCAACCCCTAACTGTACGGAAACTTACACTGTATTCCTTGTGTTTCAGAGGTAAATTAAAGATACCACTCGGCACAAATGAGAAATGTGGCACAATACTACATAAACCAGACATGCAATGGGCCCCTCCACTCTGATGGATATCTACTGGCAGTGCTGTGAATTTGCCTACACCCAGCTCATCCCCGGATGGCGGGGCCTATGCTCCCTTGTCACCATACATCCCCAACCCTGGTAAATCCTGGAGAAGATCTGTCAGAGTTTTACCAACATCCACTACAGAAGAAGACAACTCTGTTGCATTAGGCTTGAGAGAAAACAACTGCTGATTATTTTGGCTGGGCCCAATACAAGGACATTCCGGAAGAATTCAGACTGTTTTCTGTCACAAAAGCAAATGCTGGAGGGTCTGTACCCTTCTTCACTGTGCAGACAAAAACGAACGCCCGCTGGTTGCAAATAACCAGATGGCAATTGTTGAAGATGATGAACAGTACTGAGCTCGGCCTTAATGCGAACAAGGAAGGACTAAGAGCCATCCGGCTCATGGTGATGCAACATCGATATATCTTGGACTTAAAGGCCGCAGCAGAGCAGGGGTTGTGTGTGCCAAGATCGATGCGTCCTTCATGCACATTTATCCCAGGCAATTACATGGACAATGGGACTCTGACTCTTGCCATCCAAGCACTGCACCATTTATAAACAGACATCCGTAAGGAGGGAGGAGCCCCTGAGCAGGAATGGTACGCTTACTGGTTTTTCTGGCCCCCTCAGTGGTTGATTGATCTGTGTACGTCATTGCTGCCCATTCTCTTCTTCATAATGTTTTAGCATGGTTTCCTCCAAATGGGGGTTTCCTGCTGTAAACACACAGTCGTCAAATTTGGTAGGATGCAAGTAACTAGGGAGGAAGTAACAGTTAAAACTGAAGCATGACAAGCCCCTAATAATGTGATGGTCATGTAGTGTGGAGTGAATGATGTAGTTGAAAATTCAACTAGAGGGGGGAATGTTAATAATGAACAAGTCGATGTTCATGCACACAATGATACATCTGTATATAAAAACGAGATTGCATCCCTGTTGTCGAAATCACCTAATATGACCTCTCCATCAATCCCGAGTTAGAAATACGTGGTCAGGCAGGCTTTTTGATGTAGGCCTGAGGCAATTGATTGCCGGGTCACAGGGGGATTGGCATATAGCCAGCAGCACAAAGGCATGAATAGGAAAAACCCAGCTCAATACCACAGATAGGCAGCAACACCACATGGTCTGGGAAGATTGGCCCAAGTAAAGAACACATGGCCGGAGGGGTGCGCATTCCCAAAACACCATAAAAATAGATGCCACATAAGTTAGGACCACCCAGCCAATCAGGGCACAGCACACACGCAGTGATCATGCGCTCCCCATGGTGGACATCTGGACACGTTACCCACTGGCCCTCATTGTGTGCCCGCAAGGTCGAGACCCATCGGCATTTGTTATCAGGTGGGAGAAATTTATGACTACATTACTAGGCATGCAATCCTCTTCCTAAAAAGGATCTCTGAATTGTTTTATGATGCTCCAAAAAATGTATATAATGGCTCTCAGATCGATTGTACTTTGAGACAGCCCTCAGACCCCCAACTCAGTAACTGTTCTCTCCACCGAAGAGATTGATTAAACCAACTGTTCTTGTTTTGTCAAACACCAGTAGTCTTTTGTTATTTCAATGTAAATTCACATTTAGGCAACATTTAAGTACAATATTTAGAAATATACCAACGTTTTAATCCAGTTTGCAAAAATATGTTCAAAATTAGATATGGATTCATTTAGGTGAGTAAATCTGTTTGTTAATTTGAAAAATGCAACTCACCTGGTCTGTTCGACTGTAGTTGTGATGAGTTTTTAATTGTGAGAGAACAAAAATGGGCACATAGGTTTGTGGAATGCTCGTGAAAGTCGCTTAGCTCGTAGGAAGCATGCTTAAAAGAACAGTAACTGGATTATGGCGATTGTTTTGCATTTCGCCCTAAGTGGGAAGGGTATGCCCAGACGTGGGTCCCGTGCTCACTACGCCACTGGAGTCAAGCTATCCTGGCTGATGAGGGCTGAAAGCCCGAAACCGGTCCTAGGATGCTTGATTCCGGTCCAGGGAAGACATGGCTTGGCAGTTCGGTCTGGACTGTTCCCATGAGGCACAGGGTCAAGACTGATTTGCATATGGCTATGTCTGAACTGGGGTGGCGTGGTGAAGCAAAATAACGATGGATTAAACCCAGATCTGTGACTGGGGGTGAATGTTTCCCAATGTGCAACATTCCGTCCATCATCTTGTGTGTTTTGCGATTGGTAGAGGTGAGCCAGGCTTGAGCCTTATGTCTGACTCTTGCTCAGCTCGAAGTCCTCCTGGATCCTTGAGCTGAAATCAAGCCGAGCCCACATGTGGCTTCTGCCTGCCATCCATGCCATAATGCCATGCGCCAGAGGCAGAGATGCTCATCTAGTGGCTTCATTGTACAGTGTGAAACTAGAATCACTAAGCCAATCCTGGCCTCCCTATGTGACCAAATTGTGTGATTCTAGGTGAATTTTTCATTTCACCAAACCCCCTTTATCATCATGATTAGATGAGAGAGCAACATCAAATATAGGAGCTTAGTAAGTGCCCTCGTGTTTGATTTAATAGACTATCATTTTTCTCCATGTATAATAAGAATCTAGGTCATATATAGGATGACTGTGACAACAGATTCACGTTTTATTTCACTAATGTCAATTACGGGGAGGGACGAATGGTGTGAATGAATAATTCTAAGTTCCTGTTGAAAAATGAATAAACACAAGGGAGATACCCTACAAGTCCAATCAGGGACAGGGAAAGTTCAGACAGAATTAACAAGCGAGTCCCTACTAGATACTATGTACCAAAAAGAAGTTTCAAAATTTTTTATATATATATATATATTGTGCCGGTATTAAGAGAATAACAATAATTATCACAGGGAGTCAGAATCAACATACAGAAAATACAATAATAAGTGTAAGAATAACTAAAATTCACATGGACATATGTCAAAATAGATATTTATTAACATAGTTATACATAGTATATTTACATAAAAAGTTTAAAAAACATTTCATTGTTATATACAATCAATCTAAAAACAAATAATATGAAAACAGAGTTGTCGACGCTGCGTTTCGGTGAGTAGATATATAGACACCTTCCTCAGGACAGTTTTCTAAATAGTAAAAACATCAGGACATAATCAAAATCACAAATCACAAAATACAAAATAAGAACATTGCACAGACATATTTTGCTGACTACACTGTGTTATTGCTACATAGCAATAACACAGTGTAGTCAGCAAAATATGTCTGTGCAATGTTCTTATTTTGTATTTTGTGATTTGTGATTTTTGATTATGTCCTGATGTTTTTACTATTTAGAAAACTGTCCTGAGGAAGGTGTCTATATATCTACTCACCGAAACGCAGCGTCGACAACTCTGTTTTCATATTATTTGTTTTTAGATTGATTGTATATAACAATGAAATGTTTTTTAAACTTTTTATGTAAATATACTATGTATAACTATGTTAATAAATATCTATTTTGACATATGTCCATGTGAATTTTAGTTATTCTTACACTTATTATTGTATTTTCTGTATGTTGATTCTGACTCCTGTGATAATTATTGTTATTCTCTTAATACCGGCACAATATATATATATATATAAAAATGTTTGAAACTTCTTTTTGGTACATAGTATCTAGTAGGGACTCGCTTGTTAATTCTGCCTGTTGAAAAATGATCACTATTATTAAATCCCTCTCAATACAGTCATATAAACTGCTGTGGTAAGTTGAAAAACCTTTTTGTCATGATTATATCATGTTTCTTCTGCAAGTTACATGACAAACATTTTCAGGGCTCGGCTTGTGTGTGTGTGCTCTTCGAGCCAAGCCAGACCCCTGGCTTGTCTCTGACTCGGGTCTCTCTGTAATTTGTTGGCTGGTCCACCTCTACCGATTGGATGCAAGAGATTGCGCACAACGATAAAAACAAATTATAGCACAGTGCACGCATTATAATAAATGTTGTAGGCTGCCAAAGTTTGACAGTTTCTAAGGTAAAATGTAATTAATCCGACAAATAGCATTTCTTTCTTTCTCTGTATGACTGTATTTTCCGAGACCCTACAATGGCACTGCAGCCTTACTCTAGTTTTTTCTCGCATTAGAACAATTGAGAAAAATAAACACACATGCTTTCATATTTCTGGAGACATGCTTACTAGATTAAGTACTTGATTAAATAATGTTCACAAAAGAAGTGTATCCGTCTTTCACACTGCTGAGGAGAAAGGGATAAGGCCTGTATACCTAGGGGCAGATTTACAACTTCTGGCGCATCCCTGCAAATCAGCAGGGATGCGCCAAGAAAGATGCGTCACGCATAACTACCCGTGCGCCACCATGGATGCGCCGCATTTACAATGCGGCGCGCCCTGGCGCTCGGATAGGCAGATGCGTGACGTATCTGCCGGCGTAAGGTTGGCGCAGTGCGAGAGTCGTGTTGCGGGCGCGACGCAACTCCAGCAATGTTCCAACCTGGCCTATCTCCAACATGCTGCGTCACGCCTTACGCCTGCTTCAAGCAGGCGCAAGGTATTGACGCAGCGGCGTCGGAAAAGTGACTGAGTGAAATCTTGTAGATTTCACTGCATCACTTTTCCGAGGCTTTCCTCCGACGGAACGCCCACACTGCGACGGAACGCCCACATGAAACCTGACGCAGGTTTCATGTGGCGCAGTGCTTTGCGACGTGACGCATCTGCTTAGATGCGTCACGTTGTAAATAAGTCGCAACGTGGCGCATGGTTTACGCAGCTGCTGCGTCACAAAAGTGGCGCAACGGTGGCGTAAAAGTGTCGCAAGGGGCTTGTAAATCTGCCCCCTACTTCTTTAGATCTGCTGCCTGATTGTACAAATGGAGGTTTCAAGGAAAAATAAACAACCCATGAGTGACTGCAGTAACAAACAGCCATCGGAGCTAATTGCTTATTATATTTTAGCCAATAAATAATAACAAGCATTGGCAAAGCCAATAGGTCTGGTATTGGCTGCCAGCCTTTTGGTTTTGTCAGTGTTTGGTTTGTTTGTGGGTTTTTCAAAACTTTATTGCTGTGGAAGCTGCTCGGCTCTCGTCAGTCTGAAAGAAAAGAGAGCTGTAGCAAAAAGTGGTCTAAGACACTGAAGGAATTAACTTTGTGAGTGGATATGCTGTTTGTGAAAGGGCAGTGAAGTTAGCCAATTAGTTAATAGGTGAACCCATTGCCCTATGCTGAGGGGGATCGGAGAAAAATGTGAATTACACAATAACAGACCAATGAAGAGGGATGGCAGACAGCCGCTGTAAGTGAGTATATTATCCATATAATTTTAGTAAAATAAAAAGGTCTTGACTAACACCAGACCTAAAAATAGGTGCCCCTGGTATCTGCTTTAGTTTACTTTCGGTAGAGCAGAGCTGTGAGCCTTAGTTATCAATTCCAAGATTTAAAAGCATTGCACACTGCGAATTTGGTTTTGCTTTTGCTTGATGATTTCTTTATAGTATCCTTGTAATGTATTCTAATGACAGCTGCCCTGCCATGTTTACTCTTTCAGGTTTGTAAATATTTCAAGAGTGCCCCTTCAGAGTTGGCATTTTTAATATATTGCTTTTAACAAATTCCTCACAATAATTTGCTGCAAAATGCACCATTTTGCCCTCTATTTTTCAAACGTTTCTCAGGGAGAGCCCCCTTAACCCCTTGATTGGCAGTTGGACTGGCACACTTCACTCTATCACACTCAACAACAACTTTTACGCATCGCCACTTTCCAAACTCACCATCCGCCACTGCCTATTATGAGTGTATACCAATGGTGTGCATACTGGCATGTATCTCTGAGCGCGAAATATTGTCCATATACCACTCAGGCGGCCAGGCCGGTATGCTGTGTCTGTATGAGTCACGCATACTGTGAACATCTATGTGAAGATTGCAAACTGTGCATTTAGCTCTCAAATAGGCTCATAAAAACACTAAACCAAGTTTTGAAGTTCAGATTGCTCTTTCAAACCTTCTTCGACATTTCTCAGTTTCAAAATTACCAATCAAAATATGTCAAAGCTGTATCTACCCAGGTTTTGGTGGAACACTTGGAATACTGTCCCTTTCAAATACTCATCAGTTTGTCCTTTTGTGGAAAAGTTGTTCACCAGCGGGGCTTTCTGCAATTTTATTTGGTTATTTCCAATTGCAACGAATGCAATGCTATTTGTGTTTCATCTTGGTACTGGCGTTTTGTTCATACCAAAGGCTGAAGTCTAACTGAAAAAGCGCCATAACTGTCTGTGAAATTGGTTGTATTAAGTATTTCAACTAAATAACGGTAAAAATAGAAGTAGTGAAACTAAGCCCCACTCCGACTTCTGGTTAGCATAACTAGTCATACGTTTCTGATCCTGTTAATTACACTAAACCACGTACGTTCTTCGCTGCTGCTTCGGATAACACTCCGCCTTTTTCTCCCCTTCACATTTAAGCTGCTGCAACAACTGGCATGGGACGTTACTTGAGTGGCCCTTACTCACCAGTCACCGCTTGACCCTCTCCGCTCCGGGTTTGCCCTCCCCATTCCATAAATATCTTTAAAATATATCTGATAACATACCAGTTGCCAAATCCAAAATAAGGTTATGTTCTCGTTTTACAAGACACTCCTCTAGCCTTCAGCATAGTCATTCCTCACCTCTTCTCCAGAACCATGACTTTCAGAAAACGTGCTGGAGCGGCATATCCTTGCGCGCGTCCTACTTTCATGAAGGTATCGCGAGCCACGGAGGAGTTCTGTGACCCTTAGAGGAACGAAGCTGAATTTATTACAGTTCAGCAGCCATGTCATTGTCTATTAAACGCACATTAGAGATATCAGCCTGTAATGCGTAAATTAGACAAACTTTTATACAGGGATCTAATATGTCAGAGTTGAACAAATCCCTATCGGAGGAGGTAATTTGGTACCATACCTACGATATATCATTACAAGGTTTTAGTGAAGTTTTCAGCCAGGTAAAAGCGGTGGGGCGGTGGGGAAGGGGGGGAGGGATTTCGAGGGACGGTGGAGAGCGAAAATTAAATAAATAAATCATTTTCCCTCGTCATCGTCCGTCGAATGTGATAGCAACGAAAGAACCCCAGGACTCGTAAACAGCTCTTCAAACTTTGCAGCTGCATTTTGCTACATTGTCGAAATTCTTGGCTGAACCCCACACTTTAAATAAATGTGAGCCCTTTCACTCCGGAGTTTGTTTATGATTGTGTATGTAACATTAGTGTGAACTAACCAGTTGCTAATTACATTCTGCTATTGATTAAGGGGATTGTGCAATAATATTACTATCTTGGTGTTCAATTGGCTTTACAGTTGGAGTTGTTGGAGCGAACGATTTTGTTGAACTTTTGTTATGACCCTAGCCACTCCGTGAGAATGGTTAAGTGCAAGGCAACGGAGGCAGCACCTAGTAAAGGCAAAACCCCTAAAATCAGGAGGAGTGCTGAGGGCAACTGCACTATCGTGGAGATTGAACATTTAACAGAAGAGGTTGAGAACATGCTGGGGGATGTTAGAAGACCAGAGGGCGTAAAACACCCGAAAATAACACAGTTCTATGAGAAATATAATGACAATCTACACTCTCCAATAAGCATAATACCTTCCCCTAGCCAGGAGGAGTGTCAAGATGAAGACCCCCTCCCCCCCTCTGTAAGCCTAGTGTTGAGCCACACTCTCTCCTACACCGTTCAGGTATTAACTAACTCATCTAAAGAGACAATAAATTTGGCTGGTGGAACCTCCTCTGTATTTGCTGAAGTAGGCCCCTACATTCCATGCACCAATAGGTACTCTCCTCTGGCATCCCCTGAGTGAAGTGGAATTGGCAAATTAGGAAATTAAACCCAGAAAGAACCCTCTTTGAGGGAGCTTAGTTCAAGAATTGATTCCCTGACAAAAGAGCTAGAAGAATTAAAAGAATTAGTGAGAACCTTGATGTCACATATTGAAGGCCAGGGGGGCAGAATCCAGCAGTAGCTTACAACCAAAACACCCAGCGACAGATGAACCTTCTAAACACACTGGCAAGATTCAAAACCAAAGGCCATTGGACTTGGTGTCGATCCCCAGTGTATCTTGAGAAACAACCAGTCACCTGAACAATAAAAGCAAAGGATCCTACAGTCCTGGGTGGGGAGGCTTGAGGAATTGGGTTGAGAACAATACTAGTCCCTACGCTAAATCTGGCCCATGGGTAAATAATAATCCTAGGCATCATCTTATCCCCCCATTCCAAAGTCCACCTTGTGGTCCACCCTTAATGAGAACATCGGAAAGAATTTTCCAACAAACTCCTCACTGTACAGTGGACCTGGATGTTATGCCCTTGCAACGATCTAATGTATATACCAAAACAGGTATTCATAAACCGACCAATAACATAGTGTACATGATAAGTGTCCCTAAATTTAGCAAAAATGGTCGGGAGAATGGTGAATCTCTGATAAACAAAATAACACACTGGATTAGGCATAAACATCACTGTTTGCCATTACTGCGTTCTGCCATACTACGAGCTGAGCAAATTTTAAGTGACACAGGAGTATTTGATAATGCCAGACTCACTCTGAGAGCCCTAAAATGGATGGTGGATGGATTGATAACAGTGGAGCTTAGGTCTTCTTCACCTGAGTATTCCTCAATACAGTTCAAATTAAATATCTCCACACCACGTTCACTTCGTGATTTGACACAAGCAGGCAAACCTCCATCTCTACTTTCTGCAGACATTGCACAGGCCAATACTCTACCTTCCAAGAGTTTAACACCACTTGTTAGGAAAATAAAGCCTCTATCAGATGCAGATTGTGCCTCGTTCAACTTTGAGTCCATCAATGACTCCTTCCTTTTGCGATGACTATTTGCTATGCAGGCTCAACTAACATGAAACTCTCCCAGGCCTAAATACCGACTTCAAGGCTTAATACTTCTATGCAGGTTAAAAGGCGTAAAAGAAGCAGTGGGGTGATTATCCTTAGGCAGTATGCAAGTGACATCAACGAGGGTGACATCATGGCACGTGACATCAGGGCATGTGACATCGCACGTGACATTACAGGTATTGACACCAGAGGAAGTGGCATCACAAGAAGTGACATCAGAGCTTAAGGCCTCACATATATGTTTAACAGGACTATCATGAGTACATTTTAGGGCATTTCGTCAAGTATACATGCAAACCCTCCTGATTTAGGCAGAAGATTCACACTTTTGTAAGCTGCACATAAAACAATGTTGCCGTTTGTCAGAGTAAAGCATCCTTTACCCGAGGACTGAACAAACTAACTCTACTGCCAGCCTATTCAACAAGGCATAATATTCCATATGCAGCACATTTCCATGTAGAAGTGATTGCTTTAGCTGCCTGTGCTTTCCGGAAGTGAGACCACTCTCCAATGTGAAGTATTCTTACACAGCCTTATCCATCTGCATTAATTTTAGGAGACTGGGGCTCATTTTTTGCCACCAGACCATGACCCAAACCAAAAGAGAAAGACAGAAAGGGAAGAAAAGAGAGAGATAAGAAAACAATGATGAAGGCAGAAAAGGGTATGAAAAAACAACCTGCAAGATTAAGCAATTTTAGGGTAGTGAAAGAAATAGGTTATGGCAACCTTGGCATTCAGCAATAGGACCCTAAGAAAACGTTTGGGGCTCTGCATTTATGTTTTTACAAAATACACACTGCCCCCCAAAATGTCATCTCATTTAGCAGCAGACATCTCTCATGTCCTTATTGTTGGCATAACTATATCTAAACCACCCTCACATTTACCAGACATCTCACCTGGAATTAGGACCACCAGAATGCTCACACCAAGAATGGACCATAAATTTCAAAGTAAGAAGTATCAGCTCCACATCAAAATAAGTGGAAGCTGCACAGTATCCAAGGATGAAATGGTAATGGTGATAAAGGTAACTCACAAGAAAAGTGCACATGCAATTCCAGTCCCAGCTAGCAATTTCAAGAAAATATTGGACTTCCGAAGGAATCATGACAAGTTTGCATAGAAAGCTACTAGATGTAGGAACAGCAAGAGACACCACAAACTATTGCCAATAATCAGAATCTATAGTAGACTATGCTCACTAATAAGACCTTTGCATATTCTAGACATGTTACACTTCCAACATGGTGCACCAGAGATGGCCTAATTGACCTCCTTGTTTACAGAAACACTGACATGTGGACTCACCTATTCACTGTGGCTGTCGACTGTTTAAGTTTTCCTTTTATGTCAAAGTGTTATTATATACATTTTATGTAACCTCTAGCAAGAGGGGATGTTTTTAATCATGTATGTAATGAAAAAATTCTTTGTATGATAAAATAAATGTGGCATTTATATATTAATCATTCTTTCTATGTACTTTATTGACACTGACTGTATATTTGATGTACAACTTTACTGCACTCTGTAGGTTTCTTTAGCATATGATCCATATTAAGTTTTTACCTTCTGTATGGTACATTTTTGCCCATAAAAACATTTTTAAACTTTTCTCTGACTAGGGACTCCTTGTTGTTTCTCATCCTGAAGGAGCCAGCCCTAGGTAAGCACACATGATCTTTAATTTCATAGATAGCATAACTCTGAATTAAGTTAGTCTCCCAGACCTAAGAGCATCATAACAAAAAAAGCTAACCTGTGTTATTGTGTTTTAATACACTACCTTGCAACATCGCTGCAGTAGGTGGGTGTGAGAAGGGCAGAAAACAATACTACCCATACCTCGGCAGCGTAACTACTTGTCAAAATTTAACTCAGCCATATTTCCAGACTTACAAAAATGCAACTTGTCTTCTTTTGAAGGAAAACAGCTCTTCAACATTTAGTGATTGGAGCTGGTAAATAAAGCACACAGTTTGAAATGTTTGGAAATCATTTTTTGTTGTGGTGTGACAGATTTAGATACTTCTGCACAAAACTGAAATATTTGGGTCATAGAGGAGCAAGCAGGATTATGCAGGGCAGTCCTTATTTAGAGTGAAAAGTGCACAATTGCAGCATCTGCCTGCCACCCATGCTTCAACTTAATTTGCCAAGAATTAAAGACAAAGCATTAACCTTTGATGTAAATCAGGAGAAATAAAGATATGTCCATCAAATTGCTGAAATGAACAATGTGAAAGCAGAAAACCTGGGATCAATATTGGCTTCCCAGCTTGACCAAATTCTGTGATCCCAGGCAAATCTCTCTTGTGTTTGATTTAATAGGCTGTAAAGTTGTACCATGTATAATAAGAATCGAGGATGCGGGTAGTGCTTAATTTGTAAAATTTTAAGTGCCAGGCCTCTGACCTGGAGACCACTGCAGCTTGCACCACCCATCGCCCTTGTCATCGCTGCCAAAACAACTACTAACCATCTCTCTTGCATGTAAATGCGACAGCTCAGATTATTCCAGGTCCCCAAAGCTAAAGGAATGGCTGGGGAGGCAGGTTATTAGCACTATTTTAATGTATATTGTATTCCTAAACAACTGTTGTTCTGCTCATCTCTAAATTAGATGAGCAGCGCCACCATGTGGTAGACTGTTCTAAGTATGGTGATGACAATTAGGTGCCGGTGCCGAGCACCGGAATCCAATTAAGTGCCGGTGCTGAGCACCGAAAAATACCGGCTCAAATTAAGCACTGGATGCGGGGAAAGGAGGAACCAAATAGGTTCACAGCTGGGAAGAGACATTTGATGAAAGTTTGACTACAAGGTCCACCTGCTTCCCTACCCTCATCGAGCTCTCAATAAGACGCTACTAAAGAAATACTAACATAGTGACCAAATGGGTCAGTATGTATGGCATGTAAGAGAATGGCAAATGGAAGTTTCACAACTGAATGCAAACAAATAGGATACTAATGGAATCCTTGTGAGGTCCTGATGAAAGCCAAATAGCCTGTGAGGCATTGGTGTGATTGCTGAAACATGTTGACCCAGGGTTACAAAGGATACTAGTTTTCTTAGTGCATCACCACCTATTTTTAACTCCGTCAGGGTGCTCGTTAAAAATAAAATTAACCCTCAGGATACCCTAGACTATTTTATAGCTAGGATTCCACCCAATAACCAAAGAGCTTCCTTGGCTACCAAGGTTGAGCCCACCCTGATATACCTGCTATTTGGACGAGGACTCTATGATGAAGCATGCCACTTAGAATGCCAATTGGTGAGAGCCCTTTTAATACCACAGGGTGATCCCCTTGGGCTGGCATGGAGAGATAGGCTAAGCATGGTAGAGGTTGGCTCCTGTTGTTTTTCTATGTTTAGGTGTTTGGGAAGGTGAGCAAACCCTGTGTCACTTCTCACTCACTCCTTCTTGGAATCTAAGCCACATATATAATTCATTTGACACTTGACTTTCATGTGGCTTCTACCTGCTAGCCACACTCTAACCTCATGAACGAAGAACAAAAGACAAAAATTGACCTTTGATGTGAAATAGGAGAAATAAAGAGATGTTTATTTAGTGGCTGAATTGCACAAAGTGAATGCAGAAAACTGGTTGTATGATAGAAGCACGAATGGTGCTTCTACCACGCAGCCCAACCACGAATGCATCTTAACCATGCATTCCTTTACCACAAAATGTTGTGGTATAGGCATGAATGGTAAAGAGGTATGTGTGGCTAAGTTCACCTCTACTCCAACTCGCTCCTGACCACCCCCACTCCTGTCCCCTGTGCTGTCTCTCAAACTACCCCAACCCCTTCCACTGCCCTAAAACCTACCCCAACCCCAACACTAAAAACAACCCCAACTACCCATTACCCTTCCACTGCTCTAAGGCCTAAAACCCTACACTACCACGACCCCCCTTCCCCCCACCATCCCTTAAACTACCCCAACCCCTTCACTGCCCTAAAACCTACAAGACGCCTGTGCCTTAAAAACTAGCCTAACTATCCATTCCCCTCCCATTGCCCTAAGGCCTAAGGCCCTGCACCCACACTTACACTACCCCAAACCCCCCACCCCCCCTTGCGCTGTCCCTTAAACTACCCCAACCCCTTCCACTGCCCTAAAACCTACCCCGACCCCCAGCCCTAAAACTTGCATGCCTTTACCACAAAACTTTGTGGTATAGGCATGAATGGTAAAGGGGTATGTGTGGCTAAGTTCACCTCAACTTCACCTCCCTCCCGACCACCTCCACTCCTGTCCCCTGCACTGTTCCTCAAACTACCCCAACCCCTTCCACTGCCCTAAAACCTACCCCAAAACTAAAAACTACCCATTACCCTCGCACTGCCCTAAAGCCTAAAACCCTACACTACCCCGACCACCCTGCCCCCACCATCCCTTAAACTACCCCAACCCCTTCCACTGCCCTAAAACCTACCTGACCCCTGTGCCTTAAAAACTAGCCAAACTACCTATTCCCCTCCCATTGCCCTAAGGCCTAAAGCTCTGCACCCTAACTTACACTATCCCAAACCCCCCTCCCCCCTGTGCTGTCCCTTAAACTACCCCAACCCCCAGCCCAAAAAACTACCCCAACTACCCATTCCCATAAGGCCTGAAACCCTACACTACCCCGCCCCCACGCTATCTCTTAAACTACCACAACCCCCTCCACTGTCCCAAAACCTACCCGACCCGCCCTAAAAACTAACCCAACTACCCATTCCCCTCCCACTGCCTTAAGGCCTAAAACCCTGCACCCTAACTTACACTACCCAACCCCTGCGCCCTCCCTACACTGTCCCTTAAACTACCCCAACCCCTTCCACTGCCCTAAAACCTACCCGACCCCCCCTCACTAAAAACAAACCCAACTACCCAATTCCCTCCCACTGCCCTAAGGCCTAAAACCCTGCACCCTGCCTTACACTACCCCAACCCCCTGCTCCTCCCGCTGTGCTTTAAACTACTCCAACCCCTTCTACTGCCATAAAACCTACACTGACCCCCCTCGCAGCCCTAAAAAAAAAACAGCCCCACTTTCCTCACCACAGCGTCTTCCTGCTTCCGTCTTCCAGCAACTAGACCACGCACTGCCTTAACCACGCATATGCGTGGTTACTGCACATGTGTGTTTAAGGCAAGCATGGTAGAGCTTGCATAGTCGGAACACGCGTGCTTCACACCGCAGTGTTCCGACTGTTTCCCCAGAACACCTGTGTGCTTCCCATGACCTCCATATGCCCGGTCAGGGTCGCGGTGATGATTGAGGGCTGTCGCCCTTGTGCATTGCTCTATCAAGAATAGGGCCCTCACACTGTGCAATGCTGTGACCTGAAGGGGTTGTTTTCCTGTGTGCGCTGTCACAAACCCCGTATGCCAGGAGGGGGACCATGGTGAAGTGAGAGGGCTGTCGCCCTGGAGCAGCGTGCAACAATGTAGAAGAAGCAAGCCATTACTCGCGGAGGAAGAGCAATGATTCAACTACTCAACAATCCAGGAGGGCCCAAGACCTGCTGCCGGATTCAGGGAGGCTTACTAAACAGATGTAGGAGCCTGGGAGCGCCTGCCGCCTCTACCATAGCATCCAGTGTTCTGCTCACCACCTGGCCACAGATTGGAGACAGGGCACTCCGACCCTCCACTCCAGCATAAGCGGGTAAGACTAAATACAGTACCACCAATAAATGGCTTGCACTGACTGACATGCTACAGCACTGAGGCACTTTGACTTTCCTAAAGCCATCATGGAATTTCTAAGACTTAAACTCACTAGCGGGCCTAGCTGGAATGCCGCCTCACATAAATAGGGAATAACCTCGATCCTTTTACAGGGAATTGAAACTCGAGCGCCGATTTAAGGAAAGTTAGTGTGCCTGCCGTTAGAAGTCTGCGTGTATTATTTGTCCACAAAATACGTGGGTGGGTGTACAGGAACGCCAATGCACCACCAATGTAAAACCTACCTGACGTACACTAACGCAAGGCAGCCCAATTGACTGCCTTGCATATTGTTTCCCAAAGCCATGCAAAAACTATCATATGAAGCTATTTCCTCTTTGTATGTGTGCTGCAGAATGCAGCATGCATGCAAAGAGGAAATAAGAAGGAGAAATTGATATATTTCTCCTTGTTACGCCAGCCTCAGGTAGACCCACCAGTTTGGTGCAAACCTAGGTTTACAAGTCTTTGTAAATATGGGTTTGCATTCAAATACATCGATGGATGCACAGGAACGCACTAGTACCACCCATGTAATGCCTACCTGACATAAGGTAACGCACGGCAATGTGCCGCCTTGAGTTAGTTTCTTTTTTTTCTCCAAACCCACATAAATGAGATTTGTGTGGCACTGTAAATCCCAAAATAGATTTTATGTCAGGGTTGTGCCAGACAAGTGACTGAACCCTGACGCAAAATCTGGGCCTCAACTCATACATTTTTTTTTTAACTCTGCCTCAAAGAAAGCTGCAACAAGGAGAAAACTGACAGTAAATATGTTCTACTTAATTGGTTGCAAAGACTGTAATTAAAAATATCTTATGGGGTTAAGGCACCTGCTGCAGAGGTATGTGTTCCAAGTAAATCCGAGTCAATAATAATGGTAAGATAACTCTGGAGGTTAAGGCACTTGCTGGAAAGAATTGTGTATTGTCTAGCCTCAGTTTTGACTCAACGTAGCATAGAGGATTAATGTGTCTCCTGCAAAGCACACTACGTAACATGCAAATGACAAATTTTATTTTATGTAGATAGGTAAGTGGGTTACTGCTTTGAACACAGAGATCCTTATGTTACTTGCAGTTGCATTGTAATTCTTCTAACACAGCACAGTGAGCTATGAAAGATATGTGACTTCTACACCTTGTAACTCCCCACTGTTTTATGTAACACATCCGGTACATTGATGTACAAACTTAATGAAAGAATAGTGGTATTTAAATTATTTCAACGCTCCTCAGGGGTAATAAGCACTATATAAATGCAATTTATTTTATGTAAATACTGGGAAAGACCAACAAATCTCACATTCTTACAGTGCATGCATATCTCCTAAACAGGGTCTGAACAAAGTGAAAAGCTGCCTCTCTTAAGTATGTGTGAAGTGTTAACAAGGTGTGAACCTTTGTTTGCCCTCCGCTGCATTTGTGAGGTGTGAGGCACCTGACCCCTCCCAGCCAGGAGACTCGAACAAAACAAGGCCTGATGACCCCTCAAATTCGGCCTTTGTCATGTGCTCAGCTGGAGTATGAAATAAGAGAGCCCCCCCCCCCCCTCCTGCCTGCACGTTGTTGCGGATCGAAAGCAGGCAATCTGCAGGCGCTACAGATTGTGTACCGGTGTTTGAAAATTACACCGGGATGAGTTCAGCACATTTTTCAGTGGGGTCCAACTTCTTGGCTGGGTGGACGGCGTCCAACCTGTGAAAATGGTGGGTGGATGCCATCCACCCGCCTGCACCCCGACTTGTGCCCTGTTTCTACGGAACTAAGATCAGCAGCTCACGCTTCCAATGACATTTCGTTAGACCACCGTAGGTATGTAATGATCAGCACCTCTCCCACTATCCAAGTAGATACCCAATGTACTGAGTCTATAAATATAATATCTTAGAATATCGCGGGACTAAGGCAAAAACTCTCCGACCCCGACAGGCAGGAATATATTGATCAATTTCATCTATGCATGCTACAGGAAACCTGGTTAACAAATCCACCCTAAAAACCAGGATATACATTTTTTTGCATAAACACTATCCCTTCTGCCTGTGGTAGAGTGTCGGGGGGCCTTGCTGTTCGGGTAATAATAATGCTGAGTATCCATATTGAGGTTTTGAGTACTGATTCGCTCGATATTCTAGAGCCAAAAACATATACTCCAAAGCGACCCATTTTGTACTTCTTCAATGTCTACATCAGCTGAGACAGATAAATATGGAATCCCTTACCTTAGTATGATTGGAAAACTATCTAAATTCAATAAAAACTAGGGGTATGATTATTACGGGGGCTTTAATATCAGGTACAAACCTATTTGTGGCTCTGATTTGGTAACAGAGGTGGAAGATGAGATGTGGGGTATTCTCTCCCTTGGTACTAGCTCCTATGTTCCCTGTACGGTGGCTGCCATGCAGATGGCACTTTTAACTGTAGCTAATGGCCCGCGGGCCTGGAATGGCAGATCCAAATCAGATAAACTAGGTTCATACACTTTTAAAAGAGATTTGATTAGATTGAAAATAGATTATTTTATGACAGGAGTTCCCTTATGGGACAAAATGGTTGATGTTAGGATAGACGCTAGGGATGACAGTGATCGTAACCTGCTACAACTAATGCTGTCTGGATCCTTGATTGACGAATTGGGCATTTCTTCCGGGATTCCTGTTGTAATGTCAACCGTGGGAAATGATGGTAGGTCCATAAAGTGGCCAATGATATTGAGTAATACGTTGTATTAATTGAAATTTATAGGGCTTATTCGAATGCTCTGACTCCATTCGCAACCTTTTACCTCTCTTGATTTTCTGATAGTTGATATTCATAATAGTTTGGTTGGAACTTTTAACTAAAGCACCAACCAAACATCTAGCCACAGTTTCAATAAAGAATAATCCAAGAAATCATTGGTATACGAAAAACTGTAGTATAGTGAAAAAGTCCCTAGTTAAGGCTCTAAAATCTAAACTTCCGTCGGAGGTTCATGTGGTCAGGACACAGTGCATGAGAGCACTTGCATTAGCGAAACGTAATGAGGATGATACCAATTGGTTAGACTTAGTTGAGGCAGCAAAGATCAGTGATAATAGGACATTTTGGAAAATCATAGCGCATGCGAGAAAAGAGTCTGATTCACAGATTGAATGCTTTCTAAACCCGAATGAATGGGTCGAACGCTTTGCTAATCTTTATTCATAGGGCAGTAATGATGATAACACACTCCCCATTGTCCCACTTTCCTCTCTTAGTAGTCCTCCATTAAAGGGCAAGCTAACACAATCCTATTTTACTATGGAAGAGACAAAATTGGTTATAGAGGCTATCAAGTTGTCCCAGGCTCCGGGGCCAGATAAAATTCCAGGGAAGTTATTAGGCATGATCTATAAACTAGGGCCCCTTATGTCAACTAGGGCCCCTTATGTCAACTTGTTATGTACTTCCATAGCCTCAGGAGCCCCAGTACCTGATTTCTGGAAAAGGGACAAGATTATTCCTACCTATAAAAAAAGCGACCATAATGATCCAGACAATTATAGACCAATCAGTCTCCTGGATACCCTTCAGAGGGTCTATGTCAGGCAGATTTTTTAGTAAGCTCACAGAATGGATAGAGTACAATAAGATGATGTTACCATTTCAGGCGGGTTTTAGGTCCAGAGTGAGTACAATAGATCAGGTGTTCAGGCTTATTCTCATTATTTGAAAGTACATAAAGCTGAGGGTTGGTCACTTATATATTGCTTTTGTCGACTTAAGGGCAGCATTTGATCTAGTCCCAAGGGGTTTACTATGGGCCTCACTTGACAAAGACCTGCTTATCCAAATAATAAGACTTCAACATGAAAACTATGCTCAAGGCTGATGGGGCCCTCAGGGGCAATGTACTGATCATATTCCAATACATAGGGCTGTGAGACAAGGCTGCATGTTGACGCCTACACTCTTTTCACTGTATGTGAGCGAAGTTATGAAAGCACTCCTAGAGTGTAAGAAGGACTCCCCCATGTTAGAAGGAACCCCAGTCCCCTCACTCCTGTTTGCAGATGAAACCTGTTCGTATTACAAACACTGAAAGGCTTGCAGCTGTTATTGGATAAATGTATTGACCATTGTGAAAACAAGGGATTGAAAATTAATGTCATTGAGACCAAATTTATGGCGGTTAGATCACACAAGTCCTTCATTGGGGTCTTATGTCTAAAACAGTAGAGGCTTGAATGTGTGGCCAAATTTGAGGGCCTCTGTCTTGGACACCACATTGGAAAAGCGTAGTGCTGTTCTCCAACACAGAGCTATGGCAATTCTTAAAAAACATCATGCAACGACATCCAGAGACATTTCCCTGGCCATTGAAGTTAATAAGCTAAAAGCACAGGCACCTGCACTATATAGAGCTGAACTAGGGAGGTCTGTCAATGTTGAAATGTTGACTGCGGGAGAGAACAATTTTATGTGGTCCCTTTTACATCTCCCTCAAAGCGCTCTGATTATTCCTATGTTCCATGATTTTGAAAGTAGGTCAAGGAGCAGTTTAAGGCCTCTGCCCTTTTGGGTGAGGATTTGGACAGTACAGGAGCTTGCTCCATACAGAGAGGACATAAGGAAACTACTGGAATTAGATGAGCATAACACCTTTCGATTGTTCCGGCATGTCGAATCTTGGTTCACCAAACTAGTCCTACGGTCCTTTTGAAATGATCCACACTGTTTGACTATGCTCTCCAAAAAGCTAATGAAGTTTTCCTTTCTTGGAATATGCTGTTGCTAGCCTACATCAAAGGTTGGGGAGAATGTTAGCCCAATTTTTGAAAATCAAGCCTAGGCCTCACTTTGAAATGTTTCTGTAAATCACCCATTCCCAGCTGGCCAAGACACTTTATTTAAAGTTTAACTATGATACATTAGAAATTTGGGAGGATATTACCAAGGAATTGCGATAATTATCGCAAAGCGCGCTCAGCGCTGTTTTTTTATCGCCGGCTATCGCTGTATTTCATCGTGGAGATAACGCGTTATTATCAACGCTTATCGCCAAGGCGATAAAAAATCCAGCGATAGCGGCGAAACCCAGCAATAGCGCGAGAAATCCAGCGATAAATTCAACGCGCTAATGAAAAGCTTGCTAATAGGCAGGTGAGGACTTAACCTTACAATCCACCTCCCATTGACTAGAATGGTTAAGTCAGGTTTTTAGCAGGTGTTAGATTCCAGCGATAATCGCGGTTAGCGCGAATATTTTTATCGCTTCGCGGGCATTGCTAATAGGGGGAAGTTGTGTTTGCGACTGTTTTCAGTCGCTTTTAGTTGGGAACGCCTACTTTGCATGTCATTAGCGATATATATCGCTGACATGCAAAGCGGCACCAAAGCGGTCGCTTTCGCCATAAAGCTGTCGCTAACAGCTGTTAGCGACAGCTGCTAATAGGGCGATAGAAATATCGCCGCTTTAGCGGCAAAAAGTGCCGCTAAAGCGGCGATAAGGCCCTTGCTAATATGCCCCTTGGTCCTTTAGGTCGGAATAGAAAATGGCAGTGCCATATGAATGTGAAAGAAAATGCTGCACATGTTTTGTTTTTTTGCCCAGTGTATTTAAGGCCAAGAAACAAATGGCTACGCCCACTGTGCATTCGCCTAGGTTTTAGCAATATCTTGAAGGTTTAAGGGTTTCAAAAAGTGATACATCCCCCCATATAGTGTCAAGTAGCTACTTATTTGTAGTAGGGCTCTTGCGGAGACAGAGGGGATTACATTTTTAACACCTTTTTCTTTTTTAATTGATATTTTAAAGTTAACTCTAATGTTCCACTATTTCTACATTTTAAGCTATAAGGAACAAATAAAAATTACATTAAGTAACAGAGAGTGCATAACTTGAGTAGTTTGTTCGTGGAGCAGGGTCTTCGTAGAGGAATTGAAGCTAGATAACATTTACATTGTATTTTGAAGATCCTATAACTACGACGTTGATTTTATCCGAGTTGCTTTGTTCAAATGCTCCAGCTCACCCGAAAAGTAATATGGACCCTGTGATTGTATTTTCTGTACTTAAAAATCAATTTAAAAAATCTTTGCACTTTAATCCGCATGCCAGTAGCCGTTTAGAATAAATGATTAAATCAGTGTCATGGGAAAATAAAATCATTGGGATTGTAGACACCGTAGATTGTGTTCTAATGCATTTAAAAAGGAAATTGGCATACTTATATTCAAGCACAGTGTCAATACAAAATGATATGTTGCATAAAGTTGTTAATTCACTGCTGCCGTTTTGAGTAAAAATGATGAGAAATAGTGTGACTTGTTTCACCTAAATAAAATGTTATGAAAAAAGTCGACTGTCACAGCATTTTTAAGAGTTTGTCCAACCTCAGTTCAAGATGACAAGAAGAATCACTGCCTTAAATGTTTATGGCACGCAAATAACTATGCTAATGTAAAATGAGTAAAATAATACCTCGCATGTTTGGGGGTGCCAAGGGCCTGCGACTGGGAAGGGTAAAAAATTTAGAGATTGAGGGAATAGCACAGCGAGCTCTAAGCGCTATATTTTTTTTATATACGTTTTTTGGCAGACTCTGCATTTTACACCGACACAAGTGAGGTTTAATATTTATCGAGAGCCCAAGGGGAATGCTGGGTGGTAGGAATTTTGTCCAGGCAAGCTGATCCCAAACAGAAATGTGAGAAAAATGTGTTGTTTTTTTAGCTAAATTTGAGGTTTGCAGGGGATTCTGGAAAACGTTGGGGGATTCACACAAGCGAAACCTCCCTGAACTCCCACTGATGTCTAGTTTTCAGAAATATCTGCGTTTGGTAGGTTACCCTAGATGGACGCCGAATCGGGAACAAAATCACAGGTGCCCCCCCTTTCAAAACCAGGTCGTTTTGTGATAGATAATTTTGATGTCTCCACGATATGTTTTGGACCCTCCCTGTCGCAGGCACTTGGCCCACCCGCACAAGTGAGGTACCATTTTTATCGGGAGACCTGGGGAAATGGTGTGTGGGTTGAAGTTTGTGACTCCCCACAGATCCCAGAACTTTCCATCACAGAAATGTGAGGAAGATGTATTTTTGTTTTACAAAGTTTGAGGTTTGCAAGGGAATCTGGGTAACAGAACCTGGTGAGAGCCACACAAGTCACCCTATCCTAGATTCCCCTTGGTGTCTAGTTTTAAAAAATTTACAGGTTTGCTAGGTTTTCCTATGTGCCGGCTGAGCTAGGGTCCAAAATCCACAGCTAGGCACATTGCAAACAAGCATTAGCATAGCCAATAGGTCTCGCCTTTGGGACCTTATAAGTATTTAGTTATGCAGCACAATATCCTTGGTGCAACAACATCAACTGTTGCATAGCTAAACACTTGTACGGTCCCAAAGGCGAGACTTATTGGCTATGCCAATGCTTGTTTAATAGGGTCGTTCATTTGTACATAATGGCCTCTTGGTGATACATATAAGGTAAAAAAAATGCTTATATCACTTTATCATAACTTTTCAACATGCTGCACAGCAGCCATACTGCTCTACAACATAGCTTAAAGACATTGGCAAAGTCAATAGCTCTGGCTAAATACTTATAAACTCCCAAAGGCTAGACCTATTCGCTATGCCAATGCTTGTATACATTGTGTGTTTTGCTGAAATGATGTCGCCAATCACCTAAAGCGGTCTTTAGCAAGACCAAAAAAAGAAGATAAAGGTGATGCAGTCAAAACAGGTTTGATGATCTAATAGATTTTGTTTTTCAAATAAGAATTGAGAACATAGTGGCCTTTGGCATATGCAAACATCTCATGCTTTATGGATTTTCAGACTCTCTCTGTAAATTCACGTGCGATTTTATCTAGAAAATCCTGCTGCGAAGGCTGCATTTTCTTCAATCTCTTATATTCATTAATTGAGGAGGTGTTTTTTCTCAATACAGCATGTTAGGCAAAGAGAATTCCAACAATGGAAGTGGGATATTAGTTCACAACTCTTACAAGTCCGGACTCAAAATGAGGACGTACGCACGAGGAAGGCCACACTGGCATCAAAGTGATTCCTTTCATATGCTGGCCCTCCACCAACAATAAAGCAGAGCTTGAGTAACCACGCTTGGCCCTCCATTACTTCTCAAGGTGTGGATGAGCTACCATGCTTTTAGTATTCAATGGATTCTGTATGCCGTGAACGGAAAAGACAGCTGGGTTTTCTATTTCTTCTTTTGTTCCATTTCCCACCAAATATAAACTATCAATGAATAAAAATAATATATTTAAATCATATTTCTAATCCATATCAATAATATTGGTTGTGTTATTTATTCAATCACAAAATATTTGCAAAGGCATCCTATGAAACAGAAGTGCCATAGGGCTCCAGCAGCATGTCAATTTATTTAAAAAAATGTTTAATTGAATTAAGGGTTTTAAAAGAATTAAGGGTGAAGAAACTACTTATCTAATTCAAAGTGACTGTTTGCAAACAGGCACAAACCGCGTGTTTATTATTACTTATGGGGCCTGAATAGCCTTGCAACCTGTAACAAGTACTAGGGTAAAGGCTATCATTGGACAGCAGATCTCAATGGCATCATGCAAACTGCGCAGGGATTGAATTTGATGTTAGGGACAGCATGCAGCAGCCTGTCAGCGCCTCCTACTGTACCAAATCTGCATGCATACTGTAAGCCATCAGATATTGACAGTTTTAACTTTGTTAATGGTTACAGCCCACCCTTGGTGTCAAGTCAGGAAAAAGTCAAAGCATGTGTGCATACCAGTGCAAGATAGAAGGGGAGAGGAACATCACTTATTCTCTTGACTTGCAAGGGATTGCAATGTGAATCGCAATGGCGATTAGAAATCACAGCATACTTTAGCCCACTGCTAATTTGATGGGATTCTGCATTTGCAATTGAAGTCTTTTATGAATCAGACCCACTGTGTTTTCTTCTGGTGATGTTCTGTGCATCTGAAAGTTATTAAATTCAGTCACTGGTGATGGGACCATGAGTGTATGAGTAGCTACGCCGTCCTTAACTAGTTTTTTAATGCATGGTTTTCCAGCCTACACTAAAATCCAGGTTCTGTGGAGATTTACTCATGATGAATGTTGGGACATATGGGCGGTGAATAAATACAGATATAAATGGATTGTATGCATATTCTCAATTACTTATCTTGGGATGGCAAAATCCTATCAGATTAATTCTACCATGTGCAGGGCCACTGCAATTATCTGCAAGGGAGAACTAAGTTATGCAGTAGGATGCACTAACTAATGCAACAAGAAAAGGCAAATTACGAGGCCTAGTGTGGCATATTTTGAAGCAGCAGTCACCATTTTAACATGTTAACACTGTGTGGACAAATGCTTTACCTCATTAATAAGTTTAACATCAATCAGCAAAAAAAAATGATGACCCACGTCTGTGTGATAAAAGTCCTGCCGCTGCACAGCATGAGATATGGTAGTGCTTTTAGTAACTTTTGATCTAGAGCTATAAACATTTTTTGTTAAGACCTGCAATTTCTGTCGAAGATGACGGACAATCTGGCAAATGCAGCCAATCCATAATTATGTGGAAGCCACCAGAATCAAAATGTCAGAGGCTCTGGCCAGATGTCATCTCTTAAGTACTGTGTGATAGAGGCTCGTGGGCCTCTTTTGATACAATAAATGTGCCACTGGTACCCCTGCTTTTTATGCGTGCGTGCTAACAGCCACCATTCACACGGACTTCACATCAGTCCCAAGGTTTTTCAACCTCTAAATGGACCTTGGGAGGGCCAGGGTGCTATCTTGGGAGGCCCTGTCCCACCTGCTAGATCAGGGCCTGATGGTTTGCATAAAACATTATCTAGTGACTTAATAAAGCTGCAAAGAAAACGAAGGGCAAAATGAAACGAGTCTTGTATGCGCAAGTGCAGCATGTGAATGGCTCGGTCCTTATTTTTATTTAAACAAACGTAGTAGATTAATGTAACACTGTATTATATTAACACTATACCACTGATTTGTAACACAAAGCCAAGAACTCGTAAAATGTAGTCCTGCAGACTACGTGCAACGTGAAAACTTTGCAATTAACAGGTGATGGATTTGCTCCCTAGCTCGGCTTTTACGTGGAATGTTAGACTTTCAAGTCAAAACAACGCGGTCAATAAAGTTTACTAAAACTGTATTTCAAACAACAAAATGACATCAGACGTGTCTGAGAACACCGTCAACCTAAAACGCACGTAACAAAAAAAAACAACTGGGCTGAAAGCCAGAAAATAAAAAAATATGTTACACAATTTGACGTTAGACGATTGGGATGGATTACAAGCGAGTTTTGAGACTTGGGGGCTCGCCTCGAAGCCACAAAATACAATAATTACTTACTTTCAGGTTTTCAAATTCAAAAATATGAAATACCCCCAGCTCCCCAAATCCGTCATCAGCCTAACATGACGAGTTACTAATGGTCCACTGACAAATGTATAGTTCGTCTTTATAAAACTTACCCGAAAAGAAGGGTCAGTTTGGAAGCCCGCTCTATTATCCACGGCCTTCATCCGCCCCCAGGAATGTCAGTCACTCCAGGAATTTGATACTCTAAAAGCGAGAATTGGGCAAATGCGAAGGGGGAGGGGAGCACACTGCCTTTTGCTGCAGGCGATCAAGGGGGCCAGGCTGCCTACATGTAACTCAAGACTTTTCAACACACTGGCTTGGGAAACGAAGGGAGGCGCTTTACATTTTTTGGCAGACAAACTCACCATAACCGCCTGGAGTTATAGTTGTGAATGGAGTATTGGGCTGTATTTACATAGCTAAACTTACAGTAAATGCTGGCTAGTATGTCACATTCTAGAGGGAACTCTGTCCGGGTAGTTCCGCTCTGTTATAAGCACATTTTTTACGCACAAAGCTAAAACAAGCGCGCGCGCGCACTCAAAGTAAAAAAAAATGACGAGGAGAGGAGGCAGAAGGGGGAGGGGAGAGAGGAGGGGGCCTGCGCCTGTTTCCCTTGCGGGAGCGAGCAGGAACCATCTGTTAATTACAAACAGATGGTTTTAAAGCTCGCTCCCATAGAAGGTAGCTAAACGTGCACGCGTTGCCATTTAAAGCAATGCAACACGTGCACGTTTTTGGCAGAAAAAGGGAATCGATTGCTAAAGGTCTTTTTCCTACGCGGCGCATGCGCGCTGCGTAGGCGAGACCTAAAAAGGGTCGGTTTTCTGTGGAAAAATATGATGTGTCCACGTTGCGTTTTGGGCCATTTCCTGTCGTGGGCACTAGGTCTACCCAAACAAGTGAGTTACCATTTTTATTGAGAGACTTGGGGAATGCTGGGTGAGTGGAAGTTTGTGGCTCCACACAGATCCCAGAACTTTCCATTACAGAAATGTGAGGAAAATTTGTTTTTTTTTACAAAGTTTGAGGTTTGCAAGGGATTCTGGGTAACAGAACCTGGTGAGAGCCACAGAAGTCTCCCTATCCTGGATTTCCCTGGGTGTCTAGCTTAAAAAAATGTACCAGTTTGCTAGGTTTCCCTATGTGCCGGCTGAGCTAGGGCCTAAAATCCACAGCTAGGTACATTGCATTAAAAGGGTCAGTGTTCTATGGAAAAATATGATGTGTCCACGTTGCGTTTTGGGCCATTTCCTGTTGCGGGCACTAGGCCTACCCAAACAAGTCAGGTACTATTTTTATCAAGGGACTTGGGGAAATTCTGGGTGGGTGGAAGTTTGTGGCTCCCTGCAAGTTCTAGAACTTTCCATCATAGGAATTGCAAGGAAGTCTGGGTAACAGAACCTGGTGAGAGACACACAAGTCACCCCATCCTGGATTCCCCTGGATGTCTAGTTTTCAGAAATGTACAGGTTTTCTAGGTTGCATAGTTAGAATAAGTTACAGGTGAAAATGTAGGTACAACTGGCAGTTTTTTTCAACTCAGTTTCAATATTTTATAAATTCAACTGTTACTTTCTACATGAAAACCCTGAAGGATCTACACAAATGACTCCTTGCTGAATTCAGAATTATATCTACTTTTCAGAAATGTATAGCTTTTTAGGATCCATTATTGGTTTTGCACCCATTTCTACCACTAACTGGAAGGAGGTTAAAGAACAAAAAATAGGAAAAATATGCCGAATAAAATGCCAAAACTGTGTAGAAGATATGGGTTTTCCTTCAAATGTCTGCCTGTTCCTGAAAGCTGGGAAGTTGGTGGTTTTAGCACTGCAAACCCTTTGTTGTTACCATTTGCAGGGGAAAAACAGATGCTTTCTTCTGCAGCACTTTTTTCCCGTCCCCCCCCCAAAAACAAAATTTTGCCATATTTTGGCAAATTTCTTGGTCCCGTCCAGGGGAATCCACAAACCCTGGGTACCCTTAGAATCCTCAGGATGTTGGAAGAAAGTGTTGCAATTTTGGCATGGATACCTTATGTGGTCAAAATGTTATGGGGGGCCTAAGTGCGAAATAATCCAAATAGCCAAAAAAGGTCATGGTGCAATGGGGAAAAGGCCTGGCAGCGAATGGATTAATAAGACAGAATTTTTCATTCCCATTCGTAATTGTCTATGAAGTATCTGCACAGTAGATCCACTTGCCAATTTTGAATTCTTGGTAAATTAATTGCTTGAATCGTTGGATTTCTGCTCATCACAAATGCCAGATTGCTTGAGCTTCTAAAGAAAGAATTCTTGATCTGGTGCCCTATTGTTTTTTTAAATACTGCATTGTTGTTGTATTGTCTGTTTGAATTAGTATCCTGTTCAACATTAGGGATGGAGCAAAGTCTTCAATGCAAATTAGACCACCTTCAACTCCGGAACATTTATGTGGTACAATTGCTCTTTTTGTAACCATTGACCCTGTACTGTGAAATTTTGAAGATCAGCTCCCCATCCGGTCAGAGAATCATCTGTGAGAATTGTCTGTGTTGGAAGGTCCTGGAAAAAGGAGATTCCATTCACCAAATTGCTTTTATTGCACTACCACATTAAGGACTGTTTGGCTTGTGTGGTGAGAGAGAGTTTGTCTTGCCAATTATATTTCCATTGGGACCACTGATCCACAAGGCACTGCTGTAAAGGTGTCATTTGATGAAGTGCATTTGAAAGTAGATAAATGCAAGAAGCCATTAACATGAGTAGAGAGGATATCTGTCAAGCCCTTGAAAGTAACATCTGAAACAGCTGGTGACATTTCTGAAAAATGGTAGACATCTCTCCTCCGAAGGATACACTTCTCCCTTTATATTATACAGAGTGGCTCCTGGATAGTGGGAAAGTTGACGAGGTGAAGAAATCAACTTCACGTGGTTGATATGTAAGTCTGGTTTTGTGAGGAGTATGGTCATTATGTTGAAATCTAACTGCGCTTGACTATAAGACAGTGCTTTAATCAACCAATTGTCTGGGGTAAATGTAAATCTTCTTTCTTTGGAGGTGAGTTGCAATCACAGCCATGCATTGGAAAATATTTTGGGTGCGGACTTGAGTCCGAATGGAAGGACTGTGTACTGATAATGGGCTTTTCCCAATGTAAATCATCATTTAGTGTGGATATATCTAATGCAAGGCTAGCATCCTAAATTTTTGTTTCTTAATCCATTTGTTTGCCTGTCTCAGGTACAGGATAGGCCTGACATCCATTTGTTTGCTCTTCTTGGGTCCCAAAAAAAATCTTGAATAGATACCCTTACCTTTTTTAGATGAAGGAACTGGTTATGTTGCTCATTTTTAGAGTAGCGATTGTACCTCCTTTTATAATTGCAGAAATTGATGTTTTGGTGCTGACTTTGGAGGTATTGAAGGTGGAGGATCTTTGAACTGGATGGTATATCTGATCTGGATGATTTACAAAACTAATTTTTCGGTGGTTATTAACCTTCACTCTGTTAGATAATGTGATACGCTTCCTCCCACCGGAGTAGGAAACAGAATAGGGGAAGTGTTATTCTCGCTGTTTTGATGTTGCTCCAGACTCGAGTATTGGCTCTTTGTCTGCTGTTGATGCTGCTGACTTCTCCCTTGATTGCTCCTAGAATGGAACTGGTGTTGTTAATGTTGCTGTTGATGATCTTGGGCGTGAGGATAAATTGACATTTGAGGGGATAGAAACCTCTGTCTGGGCTGAAATCTATAGTCCGTGCAATGTTATGAGGAACAATAAAACATCTTTTTTTCCTCTAAACCCACTGCTTTCGGGGTTTCTGTCTACTTCTTCAATCTCTCAATTGTAGGGACCAAAAAGGACTGACCCAGTGGAAAGAAGGTTCATGATCTTCAATTGAGCATTTGGTTTCAGGGAAGCTGGTGTGAGTCAAGACAACCTGTGAAGAGAGATGCCATTGCAAAATTGTGTTATGGCCAGATCTGCTTAGATTGATTTAAGACAATTTGACTCTCAATGAAGTACTGTCTTCTGACTTTTGGAAGATCATCTGCTAATTCACAATAGATTCCCATAGCACTCGATCATATCTTGCTAACAGAGTGGACGCACTAGAGTTCTTCAAAGTCATAGCTGCAGAGTTACATGTTTTTCTTCCTACTGCATCCAGTCTCTTACTTTCCTTTACTGAAGTCTGTGGAGCTAAAGGATGTTTCTTTCTTATAGCAGAGACTATTACTGAATCTGGTTTGGTATCCTGTCTCATATAAATAGGATCTTGTTCTGAGGCTCTGTAATTTTTGAGAAGCTCAAGTGTTGCACCTTTAACAGTAGCTGGTGTAAGGAACTTTTCTTCTGCAAGTGCCACAAATCCCAGTAAAAGTGGTAAAGTTGGTTATGGTGAAGCTCATGGTTGAAGAGTCTCCAGTATCCCTAAAACTGCGGTCTGCAGTGCATATAGTTGTATGTTTAGTTTAGTGGCACCGCTGACTAGTGCATTTTGAAAAGAAAGAATGTCATCTAAAGGAAATGATCTAAGATGTAACACTGGTGGAGGTGTAAGAGTGTATATGGAGTCTGTGAAATAAGACCTAGTTGGTGACGGAGAGTGAAAAGGTAATCTTCATTTCCCTCTTCATGGAGTCGAATGTCTTGGAGGAGTTGGCTGATGAAACTATCCGTTTTGGTCTTGATCCTGACTCCAGTGGTTGCACGGAAGGACTAATTGGAGAAATAGGTCTGGGAGGCAAATCTAGTGGGGTAAGATGTTCCTCAACAGGATCCTCTTGTGCTATAATTAAAGTTGGTCTAGGCTGATTTTCTTCTTTTGGTTGATGACTATAAGAAGCAACTGAGAACTCAGAGACATCTGAATGTATAAATGTAGATCTCCTTTATGTCTGGTGTCTTGAGAGCAATCTTGATGTGGACATCAAGGAAGTCGATTTTCTCAACGTCGACTAATGATCTGTCAGTGTTGAGTACTCCACGTCCCAAATCTCTCTGTCGATGTTTGTGGTGTTGGAGCTGGTATTGACGTCAATGGTTGATTCAACAGTACCTGTGGTGTTGTCACTGACGTTGGTGGTGGTGTCCTCGTAGTCCCCGATGGTGAGCATGTCTGTGCCAATGCCTGTCTCGACATCTACCAGTGTTCTCGAGTGTGGTGAGAATGTCCAGAGTGATGTTGGAGATGTTTTTTTGCTCCCTCTCTTTAGAGTAGCAGGTTTTATTGAAGTGATAATAGGTAGGTTATGAAAATGTCACGGATTAAGGCTGTACCACGTAAGAAGTACCGCAGTCCTTAAATTTTTTTTTAAAACTTGAAACATACACTGGACTTCACTATATTTCGCAAATATAGTGTACTACAGCGATTTTTCAATTTTTTTAATATTTACTTTTGAAAAATAAATTTGCGGAGCCCCGGTGTACTACTTATAAAGTATACTGCGCTACTTAGAAAAAGGTTTAAAAAATTAATTTGTTAAAAGCAATTGTACTGTAGCATACTATATTTCACAAATATAGTGTACTACAGTGTATTTTTTACACATTTATTATTTTATTTTTCCTGTAACTACCGCAAGACGTTGTTGGTACTAGTGCAGTACTCTGTAAACCTTTTAAAAAATCTAAAATATGAATTTTTCCCTACCTATTACCACTTTATTGAAGTGGAAATAGACAGGGAAAAACAATAACACCTGCTACCTACCTACATCAAAGGCCGTAAACCAGAACACAGCCAATGTGCGGTAAAAACTACATAGGTGCCTTCTACTTTTGTAAAGGCAGCAATTAGCCGATGATATACTACCTTGTGACAGGCATGTACCGTGCAATTACTGCAGTATACCATGGCACATTATATAACTAAGGGCCTCATTAGAATGGACAGTGTTCCTTCCGACCACCCTCCATTTGGAATGGGGACAGGCCGCCTACAATGCGGCTGTCCCACATGCCTAACTACGATGCAACTGCCACCACGGCTGTCGCAATGTCTATTCACTGACTGAGGTCTGCAGCACCCGTCACAGTACAAAAAAATGACATGTTACATATCCCTACACTATGTGGCAGGCACCTTGCCCTACACCATATGCCATTCCACTCTACGCCACTATACTCTATGCCACTTTTCTCTACGCTTATCCATTTTATGTTGTTTGAGTCTATACCACTCCACTCTGCCACTCTACTCTACTTCACTCTATGCCACTCCACTCTACGCCACACCACTCTATGCCACTCCACTTTACGCCACTCCACTCAAAGCCATTCCTTTCTACGCTACTACACTCTACGTCACTCCTTTCTATGCCAATCCACTCTTTGCTATTTGAGTTTATGCCACTCTATCTCAATCTTCTCTACACTACTCCACTCTATGCCAATCGACTCTACGACACTCCACTCTATGCCCCTCTACTCTACGCCACTCCACTCTACATCACTCCACTTTATGCCAGTCCACTCACTGCCATCACACGCAACGCCACTTCACTCTACGCCACTCCTCTCTATGCCAATCCATGCTATGCTATTTGAGTCTATGCCACTCCACTCTGTGGCACTACTCTACGCTACTCCACTCTAAGCCACTCCACTCTACACCACTCCACTCTACACTATTCGACTCTAAACCACTGTACTCTACGTAGCTCGCTCTATGCGACTCCACTCTAGGCCACTCCACTCGATGCTATTCCACTGTACGCTACTCAACTTTGTGACACTGTTCGTCACTCCACTCGATGCTACTCCACTCTACACCACTCCACTGTACGACAGTCCACTCTATGATACTCCACTCTGTACCACTCCACTGTACACCACTCCACTCTACACCACTCCACTCTACACCACTCCACGCCACTTCACTCAATGCCATTCCATTCTACGCCACTACGCTCTACACCACTCCTCTCTATGCCAATCCACTCTTTGCTATTTGAGTTTAGGAGACTCCACTCTATCCCACTCTACTCTACACTACTCCACTCTACGCCACTCCACTCCATGCTATTCAACTCTACGCCACTTCACTCTATACCACTCTACTGTATTCCAGTCCACTCAATGCCTTTCCACTCTACACCACTACACTCTATGCCACTCCTCTCTATGCCAATCCATGCTGTTATTTAGTCTATGCCACTCCACTCTGTGCCACTCTACCCTACTCCACTCTAAGCCACTCCACCCTAAACCTCTCCACTCTACGCTATTCAAGTCTATGTCATTCCACTCGATACCACTCTACTCTATGTCACTCCACTCTATGCCACATCGGTCAACACTATTCCACTCTACTCTGTGCCTCTACACTCTTTGCTACTCCACTCTACACCACTCCACTGTATGGAAGTCCACTCTACGATACTCCACTATGTTCTACTCAACTGTACGCCACTCCAAACTAGTCTATTCCACTCAATGCTACTCCACTCCACACCACTGCAGTTTATGTTACTTCATGCTACAATATTACACTCTACAGCACTCCACTCTATGCCATTTCATTCTATGCCACTCCACTCTATGCCACTCCAGTTTACGCCACTCCACTTGCTGCTATTCCACTGTACGCCACTCCACGCTATGCCACTCCACTGTGAATATATGATACTCCACGCTTTGCCCCTCTACACTATGCCACTCTACTGTACGACACTCCATTCTGTGCCGTTCCACTCTATGTTATTCCACTTTACAACACTTTACTCTAGGTCACTACTCAATGCTACTCCGCTCTACGCTACTCAAAACTATGCTATTCCACTCCACATCCCTCCGCTATATGCCACTACACTCTATGCTATATGACTTGGCATCCCTCCACTTTATGACACTCTACTGTACGCCACTGCACTCTACACATCTCCACTCTATGCCACTTCACTCTACGCTCGTCCATTGTATGTTACTCAACTCTACACCACTGTACTCCACTACACTCCATGCCACTACACTCTATTCCATTCTACACTACTGCACTGTACGCTTCTCCACTCTACACTATTCCACTGGATGCCACTCAACTTTATGCTATTCAATGAAATGCTACACCAGTGTATGTCATTCCACTATACACTATTCCACTGAATGCCAATCCACTCTATGTTTTTCCACTGTACGCTGTTGGACATGGCCCTTTTTGCAGGGTCATCCCTGAACTTTTTGCCTTCCTCCTGTATTTTTTCTGACCTGTTTTTGTTGGTTTTATGACTCTGGGCACTTTACCCCTGCTGATCAGTGCTAAAGTGCATATGCTCTCTTCTGTAAATTGTTGTAATGGATTAGTGACTCCATGATTGGCTTATTTGATTTACTTGTCAGACCCTAGTACAGTGCACCATGTGTGCCCAGGGCCTGTAAATCAAATGCTGCTGGTGGGCTTGCAGCACTGGTTGTGCCACCCACAGAAGCAGCTTGTAAAGTGTGGCTCAGGCCTGCCATTGCAGAGCCTGTGTGCAGTCTGGGACTGCCATGTCGACTTGGCAAGTGCACCCACTTGCCAGTCCCTAAACCTTCCCTTTTCTACATGTTAGTCACCCCTAAGGTAGGCCCAAGGTACACCTATGGGCAGGGTGCATTGTATGTAAAAGGTAGGACATGCCCTAGTGTGTGTGGCATATCCTGATAGTGAATTACAGCCAATTTAGTTTTTCACTATTGCAAGGCTATCTGTTCCCATAGGCCAGAATGGGCAGTTTGATTATAACATCTTATAATCCTAACTGACCCTAGGAACAAGATGGAAAAATAAAGTTTAGTATGCCTGAACTCAGAATGTTAAAATACATCTTTTAGTGTGGGTGATTTTTACATTCTGTGTTTGAAAATACCACTTTTAGAAAGTAGGTATTTTCTTGCCTAACCATCCAGTATGCCTCTGCTAGGTTTGTGTATCCCATGTCTGGTTTGAGAGTGACAGGGGGCTGGAGAGGGCCTTGGCCCCAGCAGTCTGATGGGTCAGGGCTGGGCTGAATAGGACCTGCATTGAATAGAGAGTAGGGGGCGGAGATTTCCTTTCACTTGCCTGAGCTTTCATAGAATAGAGAGTAGGGGGAGGAGATTTCCTTTCACTTGCCTGAGCCTTCATAGAATAGAGAGCAGGGGGAGGAGATTTCCTTTCAGCTACCTGGGCCAGGCCTGCTTTCAACAATGCTGTCTCCACCTCCTGCCAGGAAGCTGCACCAGGGAGGACAGAACTGGTTTTGGCTGGGCACAGACACTCTCTGCCTTCAGAGAACAAAGGATTTTGCAGCATAAATATTGGGGCCCAGACCCCAGAACTTTAGATCACTTCTGGGAATCAAGACAAACCTTTGCCAAGGAGAGAAACCAAGGAAGCTGAAGGAGGAGACTGCCCCTACGCTGGTGACTGTTTGGGGTTGGCCTGCAGTGGTTACTCATTGCCAAGGAAAGGAGAACAGGAACTTTGTGTGTACTTTTACTATCTTGAGGAAGATCTCCAAGGGCTTGAAGTTGAGCTTGCCTCCTGTTCTGAAGTCTCAGGGACACAAAGACTTCACCACCAGCTCCCCCTGAATTCCCTTGCTGGGAGTTCTACCTGCAGAGAGGTGCCTGCTGTGTTGTTTTGGGCCCTCTGGAGACTGCGTGTCGCTGGGAGCTGCAAGCGCGACGCAACGAGGAAGATGCGTGTCGCCACCGCAGCAGTTGCCGTCGCATCACCAAAGAAGCGTGTCGCCGCCGCAGCTGTTCGCTGTCGCATCACCGACGAAGCATGTCACATCACCGGAGAAGCGTGTCGCCGCCGCAGAGGTTGCCGTCGCATTACCGTAGAAGCATGTCGCAGGACCTGTCATGGCTAAAGAGTCTACCGAGTTCGCCGCACGGCCGTTGGGCGTGCACGCATCGCATCCACGTTGTCCCATCGCATCAAAGACGCCATTTTGTCGCATCGCACCGGATTGTCGCATCGCATTGAGGCGCCATCTTGTCGCATCGTACCGGATCACAGTAAGAAACCGACGCATCACCTCCTCTCCGGTAAGGAACCGACCCATCACCTCCCCTGCGCTGCAGTAAGGAACCGACGCATCACCTCCCCCGAAGCAAGGAACCGGCGCATCACCTTCCCTGCGACCCTTTTGTTTGTTTTGCGTTACGCATCCAAGGTACTTTGAGAGTGAAGTGTCGCATTTACCATCTACATTGAACTAAGCTATTTCTACCATCTGAAAGTCATATTTTTGAATACTGTATTGTGGATTTTTGTCGTTTGGTCTTGTGTTAAGTCTAGATAAAGATTACTTATTTTTTTAAACTGGTGTGGTGTCAAGGCTCCTCCCTCAGCCCAACGCTGTTCAACATCTACATGGCACCCCTCGCCCACGTCGCCCGACAGCACAACCTCAACATCATCTCCTACGCCGACGACACCCAGCTGATCCTCTCCCTCACCAAAGACCCTCACACCGCCAAAGCCCACCTCCACGAAGGAATGAAGGCCGTCGCCGAATGGATGAGGACCAGCCGCCTGAAGCTGAACTCGGACAAGACGGAGGTCCTCATCCTTGGTTCCAACCCTTCAGCCTGGGACGACTCCTGGTGGCCAACATCACTGGGAACAGCCCCGCCACCCACCGACCACGTACGCAACCTAGGGGTCATCCTCGACCCCACCCTCTCCATGACTAAGCAGGTCAACGCCGTTTCCTCATCCTGCTTCAACATCCTCCGAATGCTCCGCAGGATCTTCAAGTGGATCCCCACCGAAACAAGAAAAACAGTCACCCAGGCCCTCGTCACCAGCAGGCTGGACTACGGAAACGCCCTCTACGCAGGAACGACGGCTAAGCTCCTGAGACGGCTGCAACGCATCCAGAACGCCTCTGCACGTCTTATCCTCGACATCCCCCGACGCAGCCACATCACACCCCACCTGAGAGACCTGCACTGGCTCCCTGTCAACAAGAGGATAACCTTCAAGCTCCTCACCCACGCACACAAAGCACTCCACAACTCCGGACCAGCCTACCTCAACAGACGACTCAGCTTCTACACCCCCACCCGCCAGCTCTGCTCGACCAGCCTCGCCCTCGCCACAGTCCCCCGCATCCAGAAAACGACCGCCGCCGGCAGATCCTTCTCCCACCTCGCCGCCAAGACCTGGAACACCCTCCCCACCAACCTCCGACAGACCCAAGACCTACTGGCCTTCAGAAGACTCCTCAAGACCTGGCTCTTCGATCAGTAGCAGCACCACCCCCCTCTTCCCCCAGCGCCTTGAGACCCTCGCGGGTATGTAGTGCGCTTTATAAGTGACATGATTGATTGATTGATTGATTTGTAGTGTTTTCACTGTATTACTGTATTTGTTCACAAATGCTTTACACACTGCCTCTGAGATAAGCCTGTCTGCTCATGCCAAGCTACCAAGGGGGTGAGCAGGGGTTATTTTAGGAGTGTAGCCCCCTTACCCTGACTAGAAGCAAGGGCCCCTATTTGGACAAAGGTACCTACCTCTGCCAACTAGAGACCCCCCGTTTCTAACATACGCCATTCCAGTGTATACCACTCCACTCCACACTGTTCCACTGTGTGCCACTCCACTCTACGCTATTCCACTCTGTGCCACTCCACTGTATGCCACTCCACTGTGTGCCACTGTACTCTACACCTTTCAACTCTGTGCCACTCCATTCTACGGCAGTTCACTCTACTCTACTCCACTCTATGCCACTCCACTCTACTATACACCACTCCAGTCTGTGCCACTCCACTTTATGTTATTCCACTATATGCCACTCCACAGTACACCACTCCACTCGATGCTATTCGGTTCTATGCCACTCCACTCTATGCCAGTGAACTCTATGCAACTCCACTCTACAGTGCTCCACTCTACATCAATCCACGCTACGCTATTCCACTCTGTGCCTCTTCACTCTTTATTACTCCACTCTATGGCACTCCACGCCTCTGCACTCTGAGCCACCCCAAGCTACGCCAGTCCACTCTGTGCTATTCCACTCAATGCCACTCCGCATGTCCACTGTATGCCACTACACTCTATGCTATTTCACTCTGTGCTACTCCACTCTACGCCTTCCACTCTATTCCACTCTACGCCACTCCACTCTACTCTATTCCAGTTTACACCACTTGACACTCTGCCACTCTGCGCCACTCCACTATATGGTACACAACTCTAAGCCATTCCACTCCATGCCACTCCACTCTGCATCACTTATCTTTACGCCACTCCACTCTACTCCACTCCATGCTTTTCCACTCTACACCACTTCACTATACGCAGCTCTACTATGTGCTATTCCACTCTATACCACTCTCTTCCACTCCATTCCTCTCTAAGGCATTCCACTGCACGCCACTCCAATCTCTGCCACTCCCCTCTATGCGATACCAATTTATGCCATTTGACTGTACGCCACTCCACTCTGCTCTATTCCACTGTACACCACACCACTCTACGACACTTCACTCTACGACACTACACTGTACGACACTACACTGTTTGACTTTGTCCTTCACTGTACTCCATAACACGCCACTTAACAATACTCCACTCGACAACGCTAGTCTATAAGATTTAAAACACTTTTTTATTAAAAAATTAAAAACCAATGAAATTTAATGAAAAAAAACAAAGGCTAAAACTTAATTATAGTTAAGAAAAGTTATTGTTGTTTCAAAACAAAGCAAACTTAAACTACACAAACATTAGAAATTCTAAAGTTATAGTGTTACATATATATTTATAACCTACTGGTGATATGCAGTAGGTAGTTATAGTTAGGACCAAAGTTTCCATAGGAAAAGCATCTTTTGTTTTGCCAATAACTTTGGCACAGCTCGATGAATCTCCACGAAAAGTTCTCAAAACATCCCCTTTTTGGTTCAGCTGCTGTGCTGAAAGTTTCGGGGAGATCTGTCTTGTGGGGGCCGAGAAAGAAGGGGGTCATAAAATGCGTTTTCCCCATGTTACGTCTATGGGGATTTTTCATTTTTGAATCCGACTACAGCCCAAACTGCTGAACGGAATTGCACCAAATGTGGCAGAAAGCTAGATGTTGGTCCAGAAAGCATGTTTTTTGTGTTTTGGTGTAAATCCGTTCAGCAGTTTTTCAGATATCTAACTTAGAAAAAAATAGATATCTGGGTAGCAAGTCCTTGCAGTGGACTTGCAGATCCTACTTAAATTTGATTGGGTCCCAACACTTCAAACAGGAAGTGTTGGTAGCCACCTTGGGACAAAAAGTAAAAAATAAAGAAAAGGGGGCAGGGTAGTAATACCCTGGCCCCCCAGATATGGTGGAGGGTCCCTCAGGGACCGCTTGTGGGATAAAAAGCATATTTTGCAGCAAACGTGCGGGTGGATCTGCAAATCCGCTGCAACATTTTTAAAAAAAGCAAGCGCTCGCCCACACGCTTGCTTTAGAATAACACCCAGGTGGGCCAAGTCCTGAGGGCATGTGATAAATAAAGGAGGGGCACCCGGGGTCCTCCTCCTTGGGCTATTCAAAGCCCTGTGGACCGCCACCTCCCTGGGGCATTTTTAATTATGAATGTGGGTGGGCCTCACCGACTGCCACCTCCCCGGGCTAATTGCAATTATGTGGGGGCATCACGGGCCCACCTTGCCCCGGGGTCCGCCACCACCCCAGGGCTAATTAAAATTGTGCGGGGGGCCTCGCAGACTTACCCCGCCCCGGGGACTGCCACCTCCCTGGGGCACACAGTTTTTTTTTAAAGTATTGGGGGGAGGCCGTAGGGCCTCCCACTCTGCCCTAGGGACCGCTACCTCTCCGGGGCATATACTTTACTTTTTAAAAAAAAGCTGAGAAGGCCCTACAGCCTCCCCCGCAGCCACAGGGACCGCCACCTCCCCTATAGGGCCTCCACTGCTGCCCTAGGGACTGCTACCCATCCGGGGCACATACTTTACTTTAAAAAAAGCAGAGGAGACCCTTTGGCCTCCCTCGCAGCCACAGGATACCGCCACCTTCCCAGGGCACCAATGCAATCATTAAGGGGGTCCGTTATGGACCCCCAGCCCTGGGGAGCAACAACTGTCTGGGGCAAATTTAAATAAGAAGGAGGGCCACGTGCCCCCCCTCCATGAGCCCTAAATGCTCCTGGGGAAAGCCACCCTCCAGGGCTGGCTCAAGCAATGACCAGGGGTGCCCCCCCCAGGACATTGCAGTTTGCAAGGGCTACTCCATAGCAAACAGTGCTCCACTCTGAGCCAGTGAGAGCATTTTCCTCTCGCTTGCTCAAAACAGAGCACTTTGCTTTTACAACACAGGGAGCTGCATGTCAGCAGCTCCCTGTTTGTAAAAGCAATGCCGTCTCCCGCAGGAGGTTGAGGAGCTGGCAGGGACTGTGGGGGCCATCAGGCTTCCCCCGCGATCCCCAATGAGGTGGCCTGACCCCGGGGTTGGGGTCCCCAGGGCCAAAAATGGCTCGGGAGGGGTTAATTATAGATATAAAGGCCGGGCCCTGGGGGATGGGGTCCCCAGGGCCGAAATTAGCCCAGGAGGGGGTCCACGTGGCCCCCTCCTGTTTTTTATATTCAATTTTTTTTAAACGGTCAGGCCCCATGGGATTGGGTTCCTGGGGCCCAAAATGGTCCATGGAAGGGGGGCCACACCACCCCCATTCCTAGAATATAAAAAAGAAGAAAAAAAAGCCAGCAACTCGCCGGAGGCCCCGTCCCCTTTCTCCACTACTCTGGAAACACACCCCCTGGTGTGCTGCTGCTTGGAGATGAAGTCCGCTTGGCTGCTGAGGCTCCTTAGGGACCAACAAGACCTCCGGTTAGCTTCTGTAAGCCCCACACAGTGGAATTGCTGAGAGCTGGTCATAGGGCATGCTCCCTTTTTCCACCACTCTGCAAACGCGCCTCTCAGTGCACTACTGGTGGGGGGATGAGGTCCCCTTGCCTCCTGAGGGCCTCAGTACTAAAGTGGACTTCTTCCCCCAATGAGTAGGGCATCTGGAGACTTGTTTGCAGAGTGATGCTGAAAGGGGGTGTGGCCACTGACAACCTCTTGGCAAACCCACTGTATGGGACTTGCTAGAGGTAGTAGGAGGGGTAGATGACCCCCAAGGACCCTCAATAGCCAAGGGGACTTTATCCCCCTACTAGTAGTGTGCCAAGAGGAGCGTTTGCAGAGTGGTTGAGAAAGGGGGCATGTGCTCATATCAGGTCTCAGCAATCCTGCTGTGTGGGACTTAGTGGCAGCAATAGGAGGGGTAGTTGGCCCCCAAGGACTCCCTTGGGGGCCAACTACCCCTCCTGTTATCTCAAATAAGTCCCACACAGCGGGATTGCTAAGAGGTCTTCAGAGGCCACGCCCCCTTTCTCCGCCACTCTTCAAACGCATCTCGTGGTGTACTACTGGTTGGGGGAGGAAGTCCACTTTACTCCCGAGGGACCTTGGGGGCCAAGATGCCCTCCTGGTACCTCCTGTAAGTACTATACAGCGGGATTCCTGAGAGCTGGACAGAGGCCCAGCCCCTATTCTCCACCACTCTGCAAATGTGACTACTAGTTAAAAAAAACATAGAAATTCACTGAAAAAACCAAAGGTTACAGGGACGTTATAGTTAGGAATTAGCATTTAAAAAAATCTTAGACATTCACTGAAAAACAAAGGTTACAGTGACATAGTTAGGAAATGGAATTTTAAAAAAATGTAGAAATTCACTGAAAGATACAGAGGTTACAGAGACGTTATAGTTGGGCTAAGGTCTCACTCATACAAAACCAGAGAAATTCAGCAGTTATAGTTACCTGAGCTAACAATAACTTGCGCCCCACAATGCACTGCTTATGACCTCACATATTACATCACTCATGACATGATCATGACATCACTGATGACATCTCAAATGACATCACTCATGACATCATCCAGTGACTGTGAGTATTTTAAAAAAGTTTATGAATGTTAAATATATATACCAAGGGGTATTGATAAATCAGTGGGTATATGGGTGTCTGTATGATTCAGTGGGTGCATAACTGACTATATAAGTGAGTGATTAGTTGTCTCATTGAATGTATGGGTGAATGACTAGGTTTCGTGAATGTCTGTATCAGTCTTACAGTTGCTGTCTAAGTGGCTGTATGGGTTGGTGAGTTCGTATGTGAGCACGCAGCATTCGTATGCAGCATTTCGCTAGCACGGAGATACCCCTTGGGGGGTGATTCGGGTGCTTTATAAACTAATAAATATCAAATATCAAGTGGCTGTATGGGTGATTGATTGGTTGTCTGAGTACCTGTATGGGTGCATGAGTGTCTGTGTGGGCAGGTGAGGGGGTGGTCATCTGGTCGCACTAGACCGGGACATAGTCACAAGTTCAGGCCTGCATCAATGGAGTGCAGCCCAACTACAAGGATCCAGTTAGGCCCGCTGAACAAGAGTAAATTAAATCCTGGTTGCAGAGTCCTGTGTTGTGGATGCGTCATGCAAGAGCAATTCCAAGGAGTTGCGAAGCTGCAATGTGAGGTCCTATATAGTCATAGAGGATGCCGTCAGTGGGGAATTTCCGAAGAAGCTGCAGGGCTTGCGATGTGGAGTCCTGCGTCATCGTCGATAATGCAGTCGACGAGGGGCTTGGGATGTGAAGACCTGCATTGAGGATGCGTTGCACAAGGGTGGTTCCTGAAAGACTGTGGGCAGCAATGCAAAGTCCTTTGATGGAGACGAACCACATGGAGGTCCCGATGCTGAGTCTGGAGAGGCAATGCATCACACAGCTGCTCTGATGCAGAGTTTCTAGTTGGAAATGCTTCGTGCTCCAGCTCAGATACGTTGGTTCTGCTGTGACCACAGATGGGCTGGCAAAGCAACGTCAGGCACACTTCCAAAGGTCCAGGACCGGGGTGGGACCACTTGGGCAGGCAGGACTCACAGCAGGCTGAATCCAGGTGCTGAGTTGAAGGTGGTTGGAGCCTTCTGTCCCTGAGGCTCTAGTCAGGAGGCCAGCCAACTAGGCCTTGGAGTCACTCTGGTGGTCCTGGGTTCAAGAAGCAGGTCCAGTCCTTCACTCAGGCAGCAGGGTAGTAGAGTTGCAGACCTTCTTGCAAAGCAGCACAGCAGTCCTTTTTCTGATTTTACTCATGGGTCCAGATGTGTACTGAATAGATTAATTTAAGGGTCCAATAATTATACCCGGTGCCCACTTTTTAAGTAGAGGAAGCTTTTAGAGGTTTCCACCCACCTGAGGTGTCAGACATACACTTCCTTCCTGCCCTAGCCCCAGCTTGTCTGGGTTCATAAAAGACCAGCATCATACCCTTTGCGAGGGCCTTTGTGCTAAGACAATGTAGTGGGTGACAGCTCCTCCCCCTCATCCACATTAACTTGGTGCAGGAGAATGGATTCAACCAGCCTTCATTTAGGCCCAAAGATATTGGAGTGTTATTGACAGGTGGGATAGTTTGCATCCACGGCAATACACAAAGACCAACTACTAGCTACACCTAGTCATGTGACCCAGGGTCAGGCTGCAGGCATTAAATTGTTAGGACAAGAAAATACCAACTTTCTAAAAGTGGCATTATAAGAATTGTGGTTAAAATCCAACTTTACCATTAAAGAGGGCTTTTAATTAGAATTCTTTAGATACCAAACCCAACCTGTCTGCCTGCTCTCAATTCAAACTTATCACTAATTAAATGTAATGAGGTAACCCAATGTTATCCTATGGAAGCGGTAAGCCTTGCAGTAGTGAATAATAAAGTTAGGAGTTTTTCACTACCAGGACATGTAACACTTAAAAGTACATGTTCAACTTTTTAAACACACAGCACCCTGCCCTCTTGTTGTGTAGTTCCTAGGACCCCCCAGGACCTGCACGTTTTGGATGACCTAAACTGAGGGCTTGGTGTGCAGACAGACTCTGGACACCCCCACAGGATAAGTCAGCCATTAGACTAGCTAGCTCTACAGTACCACTACCACCCCACTGTATTCTACAGTGGTGTAGGTAGTTTCTGGCAACCACTGAACATGACAACCCTGATTCCTCAGGTATCGTGGAAACAATACGGTATCTTTCGCTCAGTCACTTGCGCTTACTTTTCTCAGAATACACATAGAATGATGATTGCAACGGTTTCAATAATTATTTATTGGTAAAAGCGTCAGTCTAGTATGAAACATACTAGCTGCGACAATCAAAACACAGGAGCAGACAAATGTGATCGCTAGCACCAATATTATAAATAGTAAATACATTTCTACAATAGTGCTAATAAGATGAATATAAACAGATTATATAAAACAATAGCATTGGCGTACTCCTACGATGCGTAGCCTACCTAAATGTACCTAGCCTAGATATGTAGGTGAAGCATGTGTATGTAAATGTCAGGATGGATCCAATGGAGCCAAGAAACCCCCGGGGAGGTACTAACCCCTCACCTGATGGTTCTGAATGAAGGACCCCTTCTCTAAATTAAGGATGGCACCCCGCAAGGGATATCAGGTCTCTGCCTGTTTAAGGATCAGCCTGCAGAGTCTTGGTCCAGCCTGCCAGGAATTCTCCTCTATTCTGTAAGGGGGAGTGAGGGTCTTTTATACTAAAGTGGTCACTCCAGGGTTTCTTCTAGAATCGATATGTTTTGAAAACATTTGCTAATCCTCTGCTAATCCTTTTCTAAACAAACATGATCATGCACAGCTGGCTGTTGGCCATGGATGAAAAAAAGTGGTGACCCTTATACAGAATAAATCTGCCGTGCCTGGGGACATATTTATGTACATCAGGTACAAGGATTAAGATAGGGTACCAGGAGCCTGATGTTGGGGAGACAGAAGTAAGCTACTAGGTAAAAGGTCACCTGTGTTAGGACCGTTATGTCATGTGGATGGGACAAAATGTATGTAATTGGTATGTACATGATGGGACTATCCTAAAGGACATGACACCCACTGCTCATCAAAAGCTCAACAAGGTCAGCTATGTAATGATAGAAAATTCTAAAACAAAAGCATAAAATCATGAATATTAAAACCAACTAAAAAAGGCACTTAAAAGTCTTAAAAATGTTCATAAAAGGAGGTCTATACCGAAAGCATTCTTCCCTAGAAAAGCATTCATAAAAGGTCCTCTGTATGTTTGAATATATCATCATTGTTTTTCTGAGCACCTTCAAAGCCACTATGTTCAGATAGAGCACAGAAGAAAAAACAAAGTTAGTTCGACCTTCAATTTGGTACATGTTTAAAAATTGTCCCAACGGTTCCCAGCACAGAAGAGGCCAGATTGTTTAAGAATCCTGCACAGAAGACTCAACATCACTGAACATGTCATCCGCAGGAGGCAGTCCTTCTAGCACCTCCAGTATGATATCAAGTGAGCAGAGGTGGTCATCACTGGTTCCCACGGCAGCCATCAGGGAAGAATTAGTTGCCTGAGGGCCTGAGACTAATGCCTGCACATCTGTGGTAGAGCCGATCTCCATTCCAACAGGAGCTGAAGCGTCCCATGGAGGCCCTAGGAATGCCATCATCAACATGGGAATACTATGTGAACAACTGTTCACATGGACCCGTAAAGGCGCCAGGAGCATGTCTATGTCCGGCGGCGCAACCGATGGAAGTGTCAGACAGGGGTCCAACACGCGTCCGAATACGCAAAAGAGGCAGTGGAATACTGGCAGAATGCAGTCAATCCAGGCCGGTCTGAAAGACAGGAACCAATGTTCACTCGCAGCCGAGGTATACCCAGGAAGAACACCAATCGCTCATGACGTCGCTCCAGCAGCGTCCTCTCCATGTCTCGAGTGATGTTGACATCTATTGCAAAGCAATACGATTAAAATCAGGATGCCCGCCACTGAAAGCAGGACCAAAGGAAGCCCTCCAAAAACGCTTCCAAGTACGGAGTGTATGAATGATGGAATCACTCCAAAAATGGTTTGAAAGGTGGTTAACAGACCTGATCCAATACTCTTAAATAAGTGTACTATCCCCCGCATATCAGACTTGTTAAAGATACGATGGACCATTTCTCCGAAATGGAGTGGGAAGTTCGTACGGACCAGAGCCTGTGTCTCTGCCGAGGACCTTGCAACTTGGAGATCAAAGATCTCTCGGGCTAAAGTTAAGGCCACATTTTGCTGAAACAGCATGGCTTTTAGTCTGCTCAGAGAATCAAGCCCTATGTTGGAAACAATGGGGCTGGGGGAAACAATACTTGCTTACAACAAATAACCCTGGAGTTGACGGTCACTAGATAACCAATGCTGGGCGTCATACCACAGCAGCCTTGGTCATTCAGCATCAAGTAACTCCCAATGGAAAGTAACTCAAAAACTGGATGAATTACAGCTGCTGGGGAACCCTTCAGGTAGCTGAAGAAGTTCGCTAATGACGCATTACACGCCCCGTGAAGCGACAATTCTTTACACACTGAAGACCCACTCACAGCCTTTTTGGAGTTCGAACCACTCAAGGAAACTTCCTTGTCCTTATTCCTGCACCTATATGTGTATGGCAACTCGCAGGTTTCTCGTATGTACCCTTCGCCCAACGCTTCATACCTGCCTACTGGGTAATATTTTAGGCAGTATTGGAATTGGAATGTCGTGATTGGCAATGTGATATAGCCATGGATTAACCATTCTGTAGACGGTAATTCTACTACAGTAAAAGGTAGCTTCTCTAGTTTTTCAATGAGCAGCATGGTGTACTTCGCATCTCTGTGTGACATGGTCAATTTTCTTTCGGTCAGATTGCAAGCCGAAAACAGATTTGTGTTTTTAGTGTATCGGCATGGAACATGTCCAGAACGCAATGATTGAAGCATCCAGCTTAAAAGCAAAATAGCACGCAGCTGGGATTTCCCATGTTATAGAATAGGTAAATCTTGTTCCATTATGTCACTAGCTGAGGACACAATGTTGCCCAGTGAATAAATATGAGACGAGAGTGTGGTCATGTCATTGTCTACGACAGCAAAGGTCTTTTCTAGGTTATATCTATCTATTTTACAAAAGCAGCTTCCTGTTGGGAGACTTTCCAGACTTCATTGTAGATGGTATATAAGAAGCGTTTCCTATGTGGTTTCTTGGGACCTAACAAGAAATTCCTAATATCCATGTTGTCTGACAGAAGGGACAAGTGTTGTTTCACCTGTGAAGGTGTCGAGGTCTTTAGCCAATCTAGGCACAACTTCCAGACACTATAGGAAGTCACTACCCCTGGGTCGTCTGTGTGTACATTGCGTGGGTTGGGCCTATGGATACTAAACCCTTCGGTGGTACCCTTGAATCTTGAGTTACACATATTCGTGTCTACAGGCCAAACCGACCAACCCTTCCAATCGGGAGATAATGAATTGTACGCATTGGTACCATGTGTCCCTTCAATGGTTAGTGTGTTATTTGAGATACACTTAATAGCTGTGGGTGAAGGGAGGCTCGGTGTTTTCAGGTTCTTTGATTTTTGCAAACCAGTAACAGGTAGTCTGCTGCACTGTTCTGTTCAGGAAAATCATTTGTAATGGTATGAGGCAAGCTCTGAATAAAGCCTCAGTTCCCTGAACCTGCCACTCTCTTGTCCCTCAGATGGATTTTGTGTCTATGGTGTCTCTCCAGTATTCGAAAGCCTGTATAGACAGTTGGGAGATAAAAGGTGCTGAATATATCAGCTTTGTGTTTGTTAGCATAATTTTCTTCGTTGTTGCATTAGTCTGTGCAAGTTTGTAGTAAAATTATTCTGGGTCTGATGTGTTGAACCCTGAAAAGTATGCAAATTTCTGTGCGAATTTGCCAGAACTACCCTTTGGTGGTGTCGGGCAATGTTCCCATTGATGGTACACATTAGCAGTGCGTGGTACACTTGCTCTATGCAAAAAACGATGAGCATAATGCTGGTAACAAAACATGGTATCATAGTCAGTTGTATCTTCATACAATTCCCTGTAAGAAAATTCAGCAGACTCTTCTAAATCTAAGCATAGTATTTACAGTTTCAATGTCCCAATCATCAGAGAGTGTACTTGGGGTAATGGAATGATTTAAAGAAATTTTAAACAAATGTGGAATTTTCAAATGTTCAGTGGGACCAAATACATCATATGAAACTTTATCCCAAACTATACCATCAGGTATTGGAATTGCTGTAATGTTCACCAGGGACAAGTCTCTTTGTTCAAGATGTGATGACGTATGTGGTTTCAGGACCAAGTTCACAGATAGTACTGCAAGCGTTCTGGGAGATAATATCCGTTCAGAAGCAGAAAAAAGACAGTTACTGTGCCGATCCAAATTAACAGGTATACTACCCCTAGTGCAAACCAAATATGCAACCAAGGTGACACTAACTAAGTCTTTTTGAGCAAAAGATAGAATTGTAGAAGTTTCCTTTTCTTTGAAATGGGTGGCGTTTGATCAGGTTCAATTGGATCTGAAGAGAAATCATCGAAGATGATGAAGTAGCCAGACGCAGTTCGATCTATCTTTGGTAGCTCCGCAGGTTTTGTAGAACTGGCAGATGTGTCATTTGAAGGCACATTAATGTAGACATCATTGTTGGGCCCAATTGCAACTTGCATTGTTATTTCTTCTTGATGTTTTTCAATTTAAACAGGAATGATTTGTGCTCCATTATTTGGTACTCCTTCACTTTGTGTGGCGGAGAAAGGTTATTAGTCTTTTCATCTGAACTTCCCGTATAGTAGCAAGAGGAGATCTGCGGCTAATCAGGACCCCACGCGGCCTACTGTTGAGAATCGGCCACATGATGTGGTTTGATCAGATCAATGGAGATGAATCTTTTCTCTTTTTTGCCGGCAAGAGGCGGAAGAAGTACTGTTCTTGTTCCCACTACCGCCAGGACCGGTACAGGTGCTCTGTAAGATGGCCCAAACTCTCTTCTGTCCACGATCTTCTCCCTGACCAGGTTTCCAATCTGCGGGACCCAAGCAGGTTTTGCCGAAACTGGTTTTGCTTCCCCAGTGGCGGTGTGTTTGACTTGCATGTTGCTTTGTAACGCCCGGAATTCATTGAGTTCCTGCAAAACAGCCAAACGGTCATTCAGTTCAAATGGTTTTGCATCCGCCACTGTGCTGGAACAATCGAGATCAGGTACCCACATTGTTGTCCCAAACAGGATTTTATAAGGGGTACGGCCTCCCAAGGATTTTCTTGGCATATTATTGAGTGCCCTCTGTACTCCATATAGGTGATTGACCAAACTACCACCCGCGCCTAATTCCCTTGCTGTTAAGGATTTCTTTAGGTCCAAGTTTTTCCACTCCACCACCAAATTTCCCTCGGGATGGTAGGGGGAGGAGTACCGCAAGGCCACGCCCATACTTTCCATGGCTTCCTTGGAAGCCCTAGAGCTAAAAGCAGGGCCACAGTCGGGATGTAACGTGCCAATTGTGTATGTCCCGATAAAGACTCGCAAATCCTTTATTAGAGTTTGAGCGTCAGCCGAGCACTGGGGCAAAAGCCATAGGAATCTAGAGCATGAGTCCACTGCCACCAAGATGTACTTGTAAGCCCCGTCTGAATTTAAGGGGCCGCAGTGGTCCCAACAGACACATGCGAGAGTTCTGTCAGAAATCAGTGGTGGTGTTTTTGGTGGCCTGTGAATGGTGGAACCCTTCATCTGCTGGCAAATATTGCACTTCAGGACATAGTCCTTTGTTTGTTTTGTCAGCCCCGACCACCAGTAACACTGCTTCAATAATTAAATAATGAAATTGTTGCAGTGACTCCTGCATGTGCTGAGCCCAGACCCTCGTGTGGAGCTAGAATTAAACCTAATCTGCGATCTTTGTTTGGTATTACTCTACCCCCCACTCCTGGAATTTGAGCATAAGGTATGTTGTGCGCATCTAACTTGTAGGAGTCCTTGAGTGGAAAGCCTTTTGGCAGGATGGCAGAGCCGTTCTTTGTGGCATTGATAGCTACTAGTATAACTCCGTCTATTCTCGTGAGTGAACAAGTGATTGCGGCAACGGCAGCAGTTCGCACTGTCACCTTGGATGCTTCATCAGCCAGTGAATTCCCTTCAACGCGTATGCCAACACGCTGATGACTCAAGGTGTGAATAACTTGAGCCTGTGGCAGGCATGCTTTTAGCTTTGCCACTTGTTCCCATAACAATTTATGTTTTATGGTGCCACCCTTGGTGTCTTTAAACCCATTCTGTCCCCAGTAGTGAAGATATTCATTGTAATATTGCACACAGTAAAATGAATCGCACACAATCAGTGTGGGGAATTCCCGATCCGTTTACTGTAGTGCTAGTATCAGGGCTTTCAGTTCTGCCACCTGCGCTGTACAATCTCCTAGAGATTGTGTAGTCGTATTGCTGGGATGGAACTAACCCTGGGCGTAGTTCGCGTAGTAGCGCTATGCGTAGCTATGCGAAGTGCACTTCGCACTACGCGAGCTACGCGTAGCACTACGCGAACTGCGTAGTGCGGTAGGAAATGCTGTTCGCAATGATTGCACAGTGCCGGATGCTTGTCCGCACTGTGCAATCATTGCAAACAGCATCTTGCACAGTGCAAGCGGTCGTTTTCTGCCGCTCGAGTAGATTTGTACTCGAGCGGCAGTTTTCTCAACGCGGACTGGTAGTTTCTCATCGCGAGCGGTCGCGAGCATATGCGACCACTCGCAATGAGAAACCTGACCTCCCCGCGTTGAGAATCTCGCCGGGAGGTTTATTTTCCACGCTCGCGATCGGCAACTTGATGTTGCTGATCGCGAACGAGGAAAAAGTCTCGCCGGGATGTCATTTTGCTCGCTCGCGGTCGCCAACTTGACGTTGAGGACCGCGAGCAAGCAAAAAATGCCCGCTACGCTACTCTATGCGTTTTTGCACTGTGGTACGTGCAATTCGCGTAGCGCGTAGTTGTGCAAACTACGCGAGCGTAGCGTAGTTTTCCGCCCAGGCCTAGATGGAACTTGCCATCACGCATACGACCTTTTGCTATGGCACATGCAGCACTATATTGTTGTTTACTTCCAATAGCCGTTTCGGCAGAACCATCAGTGTAAATGATGCATTCATACTGATCTAGAGGCAAGCTTTAATTCGGGAGAGGATATTCTTGTTTGTACTGCAGGAATGCTTGAGTTCTCAGTGTAGGATCATATCTGTATTCTACATCTGTTGCAGTGAGAGAATTAGCCCATTGTATCCAACGTGGATGCAATGCCTTTGCATTTGGAATGCTGGATTTGGTTACTGCTTCTAAAGTCGGTATCAGGGTTACAACCATGATGTGTTTCCCCTGTGCTAGTGCTCTTTCTCTCCCTACAGCAGTCTGTACTGCCGTCAGTATTTTTTCTGTTGCTGCAAATCGATTTTCAGCATTCGTGTACAAATGAGATTTGTATGCGATTGGAACTGTCTCACCTTCATTGAACGTGATGTAGGTATACCCTGATATCCCGGGGATGACCCGTATTACCAGGTTGCGGATGTTTACTCATGTCTGCAAGTGTTTTGAAGCTATCATGTCAGCTTGAACTGAATGTAGAGTTTCTGTATGTTTTTGAATCCACCACTTGTGTGCTGTGAATTCTGGTCTGATTAGGTCGAAGAAAGGTTTGACTCTTTCTGCGTAGTCTTGAATGTATGTTCTGCCGAAATTTAGAAATCCTAAAATAGATTATAAACCCTTCAGAGTCTTTGGAGGTTGGATAAGCGCGCATTTTTCTAAAACATTTGCGGCCAGGCTTTTCCCTTCACTTGACAGCTCATATCTTAAAAATAGGACGCTGAGATGGGCAATTTTTTCTTTTTTGAAGTTAAATTTGTAGCCCAAATTGGCAAAACCAACAATTATGTTGTTCACCCTGCACAAGTGTTCAAGTAATTCATCGTCTGTCAGATAAATATCATGTACGTAGGACACTGCCATCGCAAGTTTGTAATAGCTCTGACACTCTTGCCGAGAATAGCCTGGGGCTGCTTTTATAGCCTTGGGACAGACGACAAAATTGACGCCGAGTGCCGAGGGCAGAAAATCCTGTCAAATATCTGCTTTCAGGAGCTATATTTTGGCAGAAGAATCCATTTGAGATATCTAGTGTTGTTTTGTATTTCTTCTGCAGTTGATCTAGGATTTCTTTGACCTGTTTCTTCACCTCATTTTTAATTGGGTACTGTCTCTGTGGAGATGGAGTAGTTTTTAATGGGCTCTTGTGGTGTTTGGACTCCATGTCCCACCCTACATTGTTGCGGTGATAATGCCGGAGCTAGCGCTTGCACCCACTCCTACGATTATGAAGTGTTTTAAGGAAACAGGAACGAGGTCGGAAAAGGCAGCCAAAATGATGCTTTCACTTTTTGGGCAATCCATTATAAATTCAGTCAGCCAATCTTTTTCTGCTAACAGGATGTGGTATCCAAATGTCAAATTCTCCCAAAGAGACCTTTACTAGATGTCCCCCTCTATTTAGAGATTAATTTTGTGTAGACAGTGTGGGAAACTCACTCTTGTATCAGGTGTTTCCACCGTAATGTATCCATTCAATACTGCTGTCAACAGAAAATCCTTCAGGTTCTGGTGAGCTATCGTTACTGCTGCTCTGTCTAGCCTCGTTAGAGCCCATTCCCCGTTCAGAACCTGAGTCCTCTGTAACCTGGGCATGTCTGATTTTTAAGCCGGCTATTTCTTCTTTTTGAATTGAGTCTTTGCTTTAGGTTGCTCTTCCTGTTTGATAATGAAATCTGAATTGCGATGTGTTGCCCTTTTTTCCTTTGGTCGATCTTTAGTCTTTTCTTCTGACCGTCCTTCCCTCTCCGAGTTTTTTTATCAACCCTGAAAGGAACGAAAGGAACATGTATCAGTATTATGATACCTGTCAGGTTTTCTAATGTTTTCACGATTCCTAAGGTTGTACCTCTTTTCCGAGGACTCCCGTTGGGGAGACCCACCCCTTGATCGTGAAGTGTTTCCTTTATTATTATTATTTTTTGATTGATTATTATCCCATTTCTTTTTAACCCCTTGACCGCGATCGGAATTCCGCTCGTGTGCTGGACATTCCGATCGCGGGTGGGGTCGTGACGAGCTCAGCTCGTCATGCGCACAGCGCTACTGCGCAGCATGACGAGCTGAGCTCGTCATGAGCACGGAAGGGGTTAAAAGAAGTTGGTGCTTGCTTTGAGTTATCCTTGTCAGAATTACCACCACTTGTGGTTTCCCTTTTTTGGCTCCCAAACTATCTCTACCTAGTGAAGCATAGGTTTCTTCGATAATATTTGATAATGCACGCTCCTGATTTGCAGGAGCTGTTTCCCTTAAGCGTTGGCATATAGCCACATCTACTGATTCCCCCTTAATGTTGCTCAGCATAATGACTAAGGCTTGGCCAAAGTTACCCATCAGTTTCATCCCCAAGTCCAGGGCAGGTCCTCCCTGTACTCATTCTGTATCTGTTTCAATACTTTAGGAATAACTGATATGGTCGGGGTACCGTGTATTCTAATGTTTACTGCAGCAAAGATTGTTCCCCATGCAGTACAATCCTCAAGCGAAGGAACCATTCCCATTGGCAAGCAAATTGTTAACATTCTGTGTTTTCCTGCGGACCCGTATGGGGGAATACTGCTTCCAACTGTGCTATTTTTTGTGCAATCCAGAATGGTACTTGATCCCTTTTTATGGGAACGCACCCATTATTGCTTTAGTGTCTGAGGACTAATTATTGGTGTGTGTTGAGTGTGGACTGTACCATGTGGAGCAGATCTCACAGGTTGTAATGTGAGTGTTTGCATGACTAACTGGACAATATGTCTCTATTGCCTTTCTACTTCTTTGTAAAGTGTACGCACTTCCCCTACTAGGAGTGTGTCTATCTTAGGATGTGGAGTGTAAGTCGCTAAGACCGGCCATGTCGCTCCTTCTATGCTGAGCGGACCGAGTCTTACAACCAAAGTTGTGTGTTTGAGGGCTCCTTTAAACCAGGTTTTATGTTGCTGGTAAGTTAACGGGACTTCAATGTCCTCATATGGGATATATTCTTACGGTGGATCCACTTCAATGTATTCATGAAATAAATGTGTCTGTGGATCTGCAGGTAGGAATTTCGCACAGGAATAGAATACCTCTGATCCGAACACCTCGTGTGCCTCAATCACAAAAGTAACATGGCCACCTGTTGCAGGTATGCCATGTTCTAACAATTTCAGAGTTACTGCCTGTCTGCAGTTCTCTGTGATCTTTAGAGCATTAGCAAATTCGTCTCCTTCCACACTTCCACTGCTACTCGCAGGTTCAGTCATTTTGAGAGGAGAAAAAAGTAAAGGTTTAATAGGTAGGGTTTAGCACAATATGGGAACCTTTAATCCTCACAAGCTTGTCTAAACCATAAGCCAATACACAGGGTGTACCTGCTCAGCTGAGGGGGATTATCCTCTCCACTTCAGACGTCTCTGAAAAATGTGAGTAGGGCTGTCTGAAAAAGCACGACTGAACTACTCAGATTTTACTGTTAATATAAGTACCAAACCAACGTTGGCGGCGCCATGTCGTGTAGTTTCTAGGACCCCCCCAGGACCTGCGCGTTTTGGATGACCTAAACTGAGGGCTTGGTGTGCAGACAGACTCTGGACACCCCCACAGGAGGAGTCAGCCATTAGACCAGCTAGCTCTACGGTGCCACTACCACCCCCCTTTATTATACAGTGGTGTAGGTAGTTTCTGGCAACCACTGAACATGACAACCCTGATTCCTCAGGTATCATGGAAACAATACGGTATTTTTTGCTCAGTCACTCGTGCTTACTTTTCTCAGAATACACATAGAATGACGATTGCAACGGTCCCAATAATTATTTATTGGTCAAGCGTCAGTCTAGTATGAAACATGTTAGCTGCGACAATCAAAAGACAGGAGCAGACAAATGTGATCGCTAGCACCAATATCGTAAATAGTAAATACATTTCTACCATAGTGCTAATAAGATGAAAATAAACAGATTATATAAAACAATAGCATTGGCGTACTCCTACGATGCGTAGCCTACCTAAATGTACCTAGACTAGATATGTTGGTGAAGCATGTGTATGTAAATGTCAGGATAGATCCAAATGGAGCCAAGAAACCCCCGGGGAAGTACTAACCTCCCACCTGATGGTTCTGAATAAAGGACCCCGTCTCTTCATCGAGGATGGCACCCTGCAAGGGATGTCAGGTATTTGCCTGTCGAAGAATCAGCCTGCAGAGTCTCGGTCCAGCCTGGAAGGAATTCTCCTCTATTCTGTAAAGGGGAGTGAGGGTCTTTTATATTAAAGTTGTCACTCCAGGGTTTCTTCTAGAATCGATATGTTTTGAAAACATTCGCTAATCCTCTGCTAATCCTTTTCTAAACAAACATGATCATGCACAGCTGGCTGTTGGCCATGGATGAAAAAAAGTGGTGACCCTTATACAGAATAAATCTGCCGTGCCTGGGGACATGTTTATGTACGTCAGGTACAGAAATTAAGATAGGGTACCAGGAGCCTGATGTCGGGGAGACAGAAGTAAGCTACTAGGTAAAAGGTCACCTGTTTTAGGACCGGTATGTCGTGTGGATGGGACAAAATGTATGTCATTGGTATGTACATGATGGGACTATCCTAAAGGACATGACCCTATGGGCTGTTCAGGGCCTACCCTATGGGTGACTTATATGCATTAAAAGTAAGGTTTAGGCCTGGCAAAAGGTTTATTTTGCCAGGTTGAAATGGCAGTTTAAAACTGCACACACAGGCTGCACTGGCAGGCCTGAGACATGTTTGAGGACCACTTTAGTAGGTGGCACAATAAATGCTGCAGGCCCACTGATAGCATTTAATTTACAGGCCCTGGGTACAGGTAGTAGCACTTCACTAGGGACTTACAAGTAAATTAAATGTGCCAATTGTGTATAAGGGAGTCAGCACAAGCACTTTAGCACTGGCTAGCAAGGGAAAAGTGTACAGAAGCCTAAAGCCAGCAGAAACAAAGTCAGCAAAACAGGAGGCTGGAAGGTAAAAAGGTGGGGGAAAACCATGTCCAGGATGTCAGGTCCAATATGTATATGACTAACGCTGTTGTTCACCCAAAACTCGTTGATCTTCATCACCCACCCAATGGAGGAATAAAATGTTTTTTCCAATGTACACAGTGTGCCACTCTTTACTGGATGAGAAAAGCTTTAAATAAATATATATATAGACCTCGAGCGTGCTGGAGTCTGTCCATACTGTAAGGCAGACGTGTGGTGGTGTTATTGAATTCGTTCCGAGTTCGAATTCCAGAGCGCCCTTTCGTTCAGGAGCACCGCGAAAATCGGAGAGGAGGAAGTACTGCACGGCGTGCACAGCGCGGGGGCCCCCCCTCCACTGGACAGCTGGAGAAGTTGGAAAGGAATTAGCAGGCACCGCGGAAGGAATTCCCTACGGAAGCGCGGTAAGCCTCATTCCTAATCCATTCAGTGGGAGACAAGGGGAGAAAGGAAAGCGGCATTTAACCGCAGAACGAGACGCGACAAGAGGCGTTTGTTGGCAACATTGTTGCACGCAAAGTATGGACTGGATCAGGGAAAGGGAAACAGACGCTGAAAGGCTTTTCAGCGATGTTGAAATTAATGAGGAACCGAGCGGACTTGGTGCAGGAGGCAGCACAGTGAAACCCAAGGGGCACAAAGAAATGTTCAAAGTGCTGGAAAAACTTACGAAGCGCGAGACGTCCAAATGGTGGGAGGGCAGGTCTCTAACTCGGTATCTGGAGGTTGGGAGAGTACCTAGAGGCCTAAGAATATTGATAGCCCCCACCTACGAGAACCCGCATCCAGAAATGTTGAAAGAATGGGCAGAGAATAACGCTGATTCTTCAAAGAGGATGCTAAGTATATTGATGAAATATGCTGATATAGATCGCCAGGCGCTTTTGAAAGAAATTGAGCTCCTGAATGAGGAACTGAACCAACTACCTGATCAGGACACTGTGAAGAAAATGCATTCAGAAATGAGAGAAAGAGTGAAAAAGTATGAGGAAGTCATCAAAGAGCGCAAAGCAACCAAATTCAGACGAGATAAGCTGGATTATCAGCGCGGACAAATTTTCACATTCTCTAAAAGATTTGAAGGAATCAGGCGTCAAAAGTTATCACAGAGCGTGCATACCAAGCCACTGCCCAGCAATGAAGAAACAGGCTTGGAGCTCAGTTCTGAAGTGGATACAGACAACGAAGATGGGAGACAACAGATGGGGAAAATACCCACAGTGGAAGACGAGCTTCGTTTTTTAAGATGGGACAGAAATACAAACCTCAGACCGCTGGCGAGTCAGGAAAGAACATATCGAGGAGGTGGAAGAGGAAGAGGAAGAACAGGAGGTCAGGATGGATCAACAGCCAGCAAGGGATCACAGAAGAAAACCAAATGAATTTGGACACTTCAGACTGTAATGTAATCAATTTAACAGACCTTACATTAAATACAGGAGAGACTAATATGCTGTCACTGGGACTTTCTTATTGTGTTTCGGACAATCTTGATTATGTGCAAACAAGAATTGATTGTTTTAGATTTGTACGTAAGCTCAGGTTAGCAAAGTTTTTTGCAGCCAGTAAGAAAACACAAATGGTACAGCAAGAGACACAGGTGGGAGGTTTAGAAGTTTCGGATGTGAGTTTATTGCGTGACCTAGACAGTTTGATTAGGGGTGATGCAACTGATTTAACAGATGAAGCATTGGCTAGAGAACAGGATATATTTGTTTATGGAAGACCTGCCACTCCATTTAAACCCAGGTCAGTTTTTCTACCAATGGTCCCAAGGGATTTTATTGACACATTTTCGGACCTGGTAGTTCAGGATCTGAAGAAACTCTATACTGATCTTGAGGTGGGGAAAGCATCAGATCCATCAAGAATAAACTACCTAAGTTTGGTAAAAAAGCTACACTCCCGTCCGGATATAGTGGTACGGCAGGCGGATAAGGGAGGTAACGTCGTGCTGTGGCCACTATCTATGTACCAAGAAGAGGCTTTAAGCCAGCTTGGTGACCATTTGTGTTATGCTAAAGTAGACAAGAAGACCCTACATGAGATAACCACCAGATTTTTTGCGGATTTGAACCATTGGAGAGCAGTGGGACTTATCTCTCAGGCAGAATTTAAGTTTATTAAGGTAGAGAATCCAGTAACACCTGTTCTCTACCTGATACCGAAGGTACATAAAGACATCCATGTGCCACCAGGCCGACCAATCATCTCGGCCATAGGTAGTCTCTTCGAGAATATGTCAAAATATTTAGACTATTTCTTACAGGTCCCAGTCAAAGAATTGCCATCGTATACCAGAGATACTGGGGACTTTTTGAAAAAGATTTACAATGTGAGATGGGAAAAGGATTACATTATGATCACGCTTGATGTGACATCACTCTATACGAGTATCTCACATCAAGACGGAATGAGGGCAGTACTACACTTCCTGAGCTCTCGACCGATTACACTATATAAGCACACAGAGATGTTGATGGGAATGCTTAAAAGGTGTTTATGTAACAACATTTTTATGTTTGGACCAGACTTGTACCAACAGATACCTGGTTGGTACCTGTGGGCGAAGCAGGTGCCATGGGCACCTGCTTCGCCCCCAGCTATGCGAATCTGCATATGGGCTTGTGGGAGGAGCAGGTGCTCGCAAAGGAATTCTCAACTGAGATGCCTGACAACGTTATTCTGTGGTCACGTTATATAGACGATTTATTTGTCATATGGCATGGCGACAGAGCATCAGCTGCGAGATTTGTGGAAAGACTGAATGTTAACGAGCTTAACCTACAATTCACCTCACATATTAGTGAAAGTGAGGCAGAGTTCCTCGACTTGACCATCTATGTAAAGGATGAAACTCTGCAAACAAAGACTTTTAGGAAAAGCACGGCTGGAAACACGGTGCTACATGCCCGGAGTTTCCATCCTAAGAAGCTGAAGAACAGCATACCATACGCAGAGAATCTCCGTATGCGGAGAAACTGCAGTGAGGATGAACAACTTGCAGTAGCGCAAACAGAGTTAACTGATAGGTTTTTGAGAAGAGGATACAGTAAGGCCACATTAAATGCAGCAAAGGTCAGAGCCAATAGCAACTCGAGAGAGAAACTTATATTTACAGAGGACACCCGAAAGCATAAACAAGATGAATTAGGTCAATCTATAAGGTTCATCACGGGCTTTAGCAATCAGCATCGAGAAATCCGGGCTATTTTCCAAAAGCATTGGCATCTAATTTGTAGTGATCAGACAGTAGGCCCCAGAATCCAAAAAAGACCTTTACTGACATTTCGAAAGGCCAGGTCTATGAGATTTGATCTGGTTAATAACACCCCCGGATTAAAGCAACAACAGAGTTGGCTAAGCAGCAGTAAAGGATTCCGACGCTGTCATAAGTGCAAAGCCTGTAACTTCGGTGTGAATACAACTGAGGTGCCTCTGCCGTTTACAGACATTAAGTGGCAGATACTTAAACCACTGACATGTAGGAGTGACTATGCTGTTTACATTCTGAGGTGTAGTTGTCAAAAACTTTACATAGGGAGCACCATCCTCAAGGTACATCAGCGCATCCTACAGCATATTCGTGCCATCAAGCACAAGGATCAGACGTACCCAGTTGCTAGACATTTTGAGCAGGTTCATAATAGTGATGTCAGCAATTTGGAGTATTTTGTGGTAGACCAAGTGTTAGTAAGACCGAGAGGTGGCAACAGAGAGAAATGTTTACGGCAGCTTGAATCACGTTACATCTTAAGATTCAATACAAAGATTCCACAGGGCCTCAATACTGAAGAGGATCTTCATGTCCATCTGTAAAATCAACAATTGGTGTGCTTCTGTTGTGAAATTCCCAGTTTTCAGTTTTGATTAGTAATGTTGAGAGTCTTTAAAGCTTTTTGAATGACAGTATGAGATTTATTCGGAATGAGATTATGACTATGGCCATAGTTGTAGGATAGTTTCCCAGCTCCAGACAGACTTTGTTAATTCATTTTAATACACTGTTTATGAATGTTTCACAGGGTTATATAATGAATTTTGGTTGTGGTACATCATTTTTGAATTTTTCACCAAGTTAGTGGTTTTTAAGTATAACACTGCTGAGGGAGAAATATCTTGCAAAAAATTAGATATTACAATGCATTTTAAGGGACGCATGCCCTAGGCGTGTGTAATGCAATTGTATGATTACAAAGGAACACCAATGTTCAGATACCAGAGGGTGCATTGGGCACTTGCCCTAAATTGGACACAGCAAGAGAGTTTTAGGATTCATATAGAAGGAGTTTCATCCTCGGTTTGTAATGAGAGTTAATTGCTATACATAAAAACCCTCAATGACACTGTTTTATTTCGAAATGTATGGAAGGTGTTAATTTAAGAAAATGGCGTCATGCACACGTCACTTTAAATCTTTGCACACAGTTATATTTTTATGCACTGTCACTTTAAGTCATCTGTGAAAACCCAGGAACATGTATATATAAGTCAGTAAGATGGCAACTTCTACTGGTTTGACAAAGGCAGCTACGGCTGTTGAAACGCGTCACCGTTAGTGTCAATAAACGGCATTTGAAAAGCGACCTCGAGCGTGCCGGAGTCTGTCCATACTGTAAGGCAGACGTGTGGTGGTGATATATATATAAATATATATATATATATATATATATATATTATCTACTGGCGGTCGCCAGTAGATAGTTATAGTTAGGACCTATTTTCCATAGGAAATCCGCGACAATCTATTTGAAATAACTCTTGCGTCGGTTGACGAATCTTCGCGGTATCTTCAAACTTTATGGCCCGCTCCGGTCCGCTCCTACCCTGAAAGTCTCGGGGTGATTCGTCAAGCTGGGGCCGAGAAAAAAGGGGGGTCCCAAAACGTGTTTTCCCCATTCATTTTCCCATAGGAAACTTTAGACACGGCTACAGCCCGAACTGCTGAACGGAATTACACCAAATTTGGCAAAGAGGTAGTTCTTGGTTCAGAAAGAACCCTTTTTGTTAAATGGTGTAAATCCGTTCAGTAGTTGCGGAGAAATTAAAAAAATAAGAGTAAAAAAATCAATTTCCCATAGGAAACTTTATGCAAGGCTACAGCCCGAACTGCTGAACGGAATTACACCAAATTTGGCAAAGAGGTAGTTCTTGGTTCAGAAAGAACCCTTTTTGTTAAATGGTGTAAATCCGTTCAGTAGTTGCTGAGAAAATCAAAAGTAAAAACACATATATATCTGGGCGGAGCCTAACCACACATGTCATCGTGAGATCTGATTGGCTGTCAGCACTTCATCCTGGAATTGCTGGCAGCCATCTTGGGACCAATATAAATGACAGTACCCCATTGAAATGCATTGTAGTGAATCGAAGATTTTGAGGGTTACCAAAAGGAGAACTATAAAGGGTGATAACAGACTTTAGTTACATTAGAATTCATTTGTTGATGGTACCATACTAATTTCAGGAATTGTGGTGTGTTCTAAGGTGATTTTAACCTGTGAAAAACCTTCTGCTGGGATATCATGAATCATGTTTGAGAGAAAACTATTTTCACATGCTTGTCCCATACAGTTTTGGAAGGTGCTCCAGAAGCTAAAATGAGAGCATATTTTCTGTAAATTCACATTATCTTTCTCAGTCATGTGAGAATGAAGTCTGACATTCTCAGTAAAACATGTACATCCAACAAGGGCAGAGACTGTCAGTTGATTCCTTTGTGTTCTAATGCAGCTTCCCAGAGTGTTCTAAAGAACAACTAGAGTGCTAACAGCCTTACTTATGACAAAAGTATGGCACACCTGAAGCCATCTTGATTGGAATAAACTGGTAACACTTAAAACATTTAATTTAAAAAGGAACAAAATGATGGGGTTCATCTTGTCATAGAAATTATGGTTAGTGCTCTGGAAAGAAAAATTAGGACATGTTTCAAGTGTGATCTCAAATATCTTCCTGTTATATTTCAACAGGAGCAGCCTGTCAGTTGATGCCTCTGTGTTCTACTGCAGCTTCCCAGAGTGTTCTAAAGAACAACTAGAGCGCTAACAGTCTTACTTATGACAAAAGTATGGCACACCTGAAGCCATCTTGATTGGAATAAACTGGTAACACTTAAAACATTTAATTTAAAAAGGAACAAAATGATGGGGTTCATTTTGTCATAGAAATTATGGTTAGTGCTGTAGAAAGAAAATTAGGACATGTTTCAAGTGTGATCTCAAATATCTTCCTGTTATATTTCAACAGGAGCAGCCTGTCAGTTGATGCCTTTGTGTTCTACTGCAGCTTCCCAGAGTGTTCTAAAGAACAACTAGAGCGCTAACAGTCTTACTTATGACAAAAGTATGGCACACCTGAAGCCATCTTGATTGGAATAAACTGGTAACACTTAAAACATTTAATTTAAAAAGGAACAAAATGAGGGGGTTCATTTTGCCATAGAAATTATGGTTAGTGCTGTAGAAAGAAAAATTAGGACATGTTTTAAGTGAGATCTCAAATATCTTCCTGTTATATTTCAACAGGAGCAGCCTGTCAGATGATGCCTTTGTGTTCTACTGCAGCTTCCCAGAGTGTTCTAAAGAACAACTAGAGTGCTAACAGCCTTACTTATGACAAAAGTATGGCACACCTGAAGCCATCTTGATTGGAATAAACTGGTAACACTTAAAACATTTAATTTAAAAAGGAACAAAATGAGGGGGTTCATTTTGCCATAGAAATTATGGTTAGTGCTGCAAAAAGAAAATGTAGGGCATATTTTAAGTGAGATCTCAAATCCTCTTCTATTTCATTAGAAAATTCTGACACGCAGACTGAAACAATCACTTTCAATACCAGCAGTAGACTTCCAGTTAACTCCTTGGTGAGCAGTAGCTTTACTACAGTGATCTAATGAACAACTAGAGTGCTAACATTCTGAATTTATGGCAAATGTGTGACACATCTGAATGCCTTCTTGATGGAATCAAAGTAAAAAACTGAAAGCATTTCCTACTGAGGAGACTGCAGTAAATGAGGAAAGTAGGAAACTTCATAACAAAGAAGTCTTCCAAGATGGCCACCAGTGAAAAAAGAGCACAAATGTAGCACAAATATTACCCAGATGTAGCCCACATATAGCCCAATGACAAAAGTGTGCAAAACACTTTTTATTTTTAGTTTTTTTGCAGTTTTATGTAGTGCAGACTGGTCAGGTATTGGAGCGTTGCATCTTAAAACATGACCCCCTACACTACAAAAACACCACTGCACTACCCTAAACCCTAAAACACTACCCCCAGCACGACCCCCTACACTACACAAGCACCACTGCACTATCCTAAACCCTAAAACACTACCCCCAGCATGACCCCCTACACTACACAAACACCACTGCACTACCCTAAACCCTAAAACACTACCCCAACACCACTGCACTAACCTAAATCCAAAAACACTACCCCCAGCACGACCCCCTACACTACCCAAACACCACTGCACTACCCTAAAACATGACCCCCTACACTACACAAACACCACTGCACTACCCTAAACCCTAAAACACTACCCCCAGCACGACCCCCTACACTACACAAGCACCACTGCACTACCCTAAACCCTAAAACACTACCCCCAGCACGACCCCCTACACTACACAAACACCACTGCACTACCTTAAACCCTAAAACACTAGCCCCAGCATGACCCCCTACACTACCCAAACACCACTGCACTAACCTAAATCCTAAAACACTACCCCCAGCACGACCCCCTACACTACCCAAATACCACTGCACTACCCTAAAACATGACCCCCTACACTACACAAACACCAGTGCACTACCCTAAACCCTAAAACACTACCCCCAGCACGACCCCCTACACTACAAAAGCACCACTGCACTACCCTAAACCCTAAAACACTACCCCCAGCACGACCCCCTACACTGCCCGAACACCACTGCACTGCCCTAAACCCTGAAACACCAGCCCCTGCACGACCCCCTACACTGCCCGAACACCACTGCACTGCCCTAAACCCTGAAACACCAACCCTAGCACGACCCCCTACACTGCCCGAACACCACTGCACTGCCCTAAACCCTGAAACACCACCCCCTTCACGACCCTCTACACTGCCCGAACACCACTGCACTGCCCTAAACCCTGAAACACCAGCCCCAGCACGACCCCCTACACTGCCCGAACACCACTGTACTGCCCTAAACCCTGAAACACCAGCCCCAGCACGACCCCCTACACTGCCCGAACACCACTGCACTACCCTAAACCCTGAAACACCACCCCCTGCACCGCCCCTACACTGCCCGAACACCACTGCACTGCCCTAAACCCTGAAACACCACCCCCAGCACGACCCCCTTTACTGCTCGAACACCACTGCACTGCCCCAAACCCTGAAACACCACCCCCAGCACGACCCCCTACACTGCCCGAACACCACTGCCCTAAACCCTGAAACACCACCCCCTGCACGACCCCTACACTGCCTGAACACCACTGCACTGCCCTAAACCCTGAAACACCACCCCCTACACTGCCCAAACACCACTGCACTGCCCTAAACCCTGAAACACCACCCCCAGCACGACCCCCTACACTGCCCGAACACCACTGCACTGCCCTAAACCCTAAAACACCACCCCCAGCATTACCCCCTACTCTGCCCAAACACCACTGCACTGCCCTAAACCCTAGAACACTACCCCCAGCACGACCCCCTACACTACCCGAACACCACTGCACTACCCTAAACCCTAAAATACTACCCCCAGCACAACCCCCTACACTACCCGAACACGACTGCACTGCCCTAAACCCTCAAACACTCCCCCCAGCACGACCCCCTACACTACCCGAACACCACTGCTCTGCCCTAAACCCTAAAACACTCCCCCCAGCACGACCCCCTACACTACCCGAACACCACTGCACTGCCCTAAACCCTAAAACACTCCCCCCAGCACGACCCCCTACACTACCCAAACACCACTGCACTGCCCTAAACCCTAAAACACTACCCCCCGCATGACCCCCTACACTACCCAAACACCAATGCACTACCCTAATCCCTAAAACACTACCCCCCACATGACCCCCTACACTACCCTAAACCCTAAAACACTACCCCAGCACGACTCCCTACACTACACAAACACCACTGCACTACCCTAAACCCTAAAACACTACCCCCTACACTACACAAACACCACTGCACTACCCTAAACCCTAAAAAACTACCCCAGCACGAACCACTACACTACCCAAACACCACTGCACTACCCTAAACCCTAAAAAACTACCCCCAGCAGTACCCCTACACTACCCAAACACCACTGCTCTACCCTAAACCCTAAAACACTACCCCCAGCAGTACCCCCTACACTACCCAAACACCACTGCACTACCCTAAATTACTACCCCCAGCACGACCCCCTACACTACCCAAACACCACTGCACTACCCTAAACCCTAAAACACTACCCCCAGCACGACCCCCTACACTACCCAAACACCACTGCACTACCCTAAACCCTAAAACACTCCCCCAGCACGACTCCCTACACTACCCAAACACCACTGCACTACCCTAAACCCTAAATCTACCCCCAGCATGACCCCCTACACTACACAAACACCACTGCACTACCCTAAACCCTAAAACACTACCCCCAGCACGACCCTCTTCACTACCTAAACACAACTGCACAATTTGTTACAGGCGTTGCAACGCAGGCCTGTGGTGCTTACTGGAAGTACCTAGTGGGCTAGTTGGGCCCCAGGGACCCTCAGGATTCAAGGTGACCTAATCCCCCAACTTAAAACGCACCACGGGGCGCGTTTGCACAGTGGTGAAGGGAGGGGCAGGGCCTCAGGTGACATGTGCGCAAACACGCCCTGTGGTGCGTTTTAAGTTGGGGAATTAATTCCCTTTAATCCTGAGGGACCCTGGGGCCAACTAGCCCACCAGGTACCTTCAGTAAGCACAACAGAGTTGCGTTGCAGAGAGGTGAAAAAGGTGCGTGGCCTCAGAACGCCTCTCTGCAACTCAGCTCTGTGGTCCTAACGGTAGGTACCTGGGGGGCTAGTTGGGCCCCAGGGACCCTCAGAATTCAAGGAGACTTAATCCCGCAACTTAAAACGCGCCATGGGGTGCGTTTGCACACATGTCACCTCAGGCCCCCCCTCCCTTCACCACTGTGCAAACGCGCCCTGTAGCGCGTTTTAAGAGGTAGTTTTAATCCCCCTGCCCTATTATGTACTAGGGACTTGCAGAGGAGGTCATGCTAATCACAGGGTTACCCCAACGCATAGTGTTCCCTAGTGTATGTAGGTGTTTTCACTGTATTCTAAGTGTCTTTTAGCATAGCACTGGCTCTGGTTAGTCAGAGTCAGTTACCACCAGTACCCGTCTGAAAAAGTTGTGGGCACAGGATGATTTTGCAACAAGGCCTCTTTCTGCTCCTCTGTTGGTTCTTTCTGCACATCTTTTGCTTCTTTCTGTGCGTTTTTCTTCTTTCTTCACATGTCCTACCTCTGTAGGCATAGTTAGAAACTAGCATTTAAAAAAACCTTTGAAATTCACTTAAAAATTCATAGGTTTCAGGCACGTTATAGTTAGAAATTAGCATTTAAAAACCTTTGAAATTCACTGAAAAAACCATAGGTTTCAGACACGTTATAGTTAGAAATTAGCATTTAAAAAACCTTTGAAATTCACTGAAAAAACCATAGGTTTTAGGGACAGTTATAGTTAGTTGGACATTTCACTCGTACAAAACCATAGAAATTCCCCCGTTATAGTTAGTTCAGCTAACTATAACTCGCGCCCCGCAATGTACTGCTGATGACGTCACATATTACATCACTCATGACATGGTCAGTGACATCACTGATGACATCACTGATGACATCTCAAATGACATCACTGATGACATCATCCATGTGATAATTTCATGCATCTTCTCACACCCTAATATAACTTTTGATACACCCACTCTAAATTACAGACTGCCATTCTCAAAACCATAGACACTCCAACACCAAAAACTACATACCCACTCACTGATTCTTAGGTCTACACACACATCCACTCACTCACCCGTACAGTCACTCAGTACAGGACTATCATATGCACTCATACACCTATATAAACACTCACACACCGCCACTCATCCATAGAGGTACTCACACACCTAGTCAGTCATGCAAAAAACTTAATCACACACCCATTTACTCACCTATACAGTTATACATACACCAGCTCACTTACTCATACAAATACTAGCACATTCTTACGCTCTTATACAATCACTGATACAAGTACACACTCATCCATACAGCCACTCTCACAATCACACACTCTCACTTATAGCCATTTATATACTCCAACACACATATATACTGCCTTTCACATATGTAGTTACTCACACATGTACCACTGAGATATACATTCAATCACTAACACACCCATACACACACTCACCCCCCCATACAGTCCATCACAGATGCACTCTTGAAACCATGCACCCAGTGAATCACCAACTCACACATCTATGCACAGAGTCACACACACCCCACCCACACAAACACTCAGGCACCCATACAGATACTCAGACAATCAATCAATAACCCATGTAGACACTCATGTAGCTATTCAGAAAGCCATGCAGCCGCTTACAAACCAACAGACAGACGGATACAGACATTCACACAGTTTAGTCACTAACCCATGCATTCAGTAAGATACATTTAATCACTCACTTGTAGAGTCAGTCACTCACGTACTAAATCATCCATTCAGACACTTATACACCCACTCATTCTTCAATACGCCTTTCCCTATATATATTAAACATATTTAAACTTTACAGAAACACACAGTCACTGGATGATGTCATCAGTGATGTCATCAGTGATGTCATTTGAGATGTCATCAGTGATGTCATCAGTGATGTCACTGACCATGTCATGAGTGATGTAATATGTGACGTCATCAGCAGTGCATTGCGGGGGCGCGAGTTATAGTTAGCTGAACTAACTATAACGGGGGAATTTCTATGGTTTTGTACGAGTGAAATGTCCAACTAACTATAACTGTCCCTAAAACCTATGGTTTTTTCTGTGAATTTATATATATATATATATATATATATATATATATATATATCACCACGGAAACGCGGCTCACCACCGCGAGAGCAGGCACACAGGGCAAGAGGTTGCGACGGTGGTGGACTTTTGTGAGGTATATATATATATATATATATATATATATATATATATATATATATATATATATCCACCTTCTCAAGTTCTCCCATTCAGAAGAGCCACACGCAGGTAGGTTTTCTTCGTTTAATGTGCAAGTTAACAGCGCAGTGGAGGGAAAACAAACCAGTTTTTCAAACAGCCTGACGCGTTTCATGCTCCCTTGGCATTTCATCAGAGGCTTAGTTCAACATAGCATGTAGCAACCGGTATCACTTATATCTCTCACCACCTGCCCCAGTGGGCGTCGGCTCTCCCACAGCCTGATGGTATTTGTAGTGCCGTTAATTTCACTCCAGTGAGCTGCTTTCATGCGATGCAAAATAAATGAAGAATAAAACCCCAGTGGGTCTGGAAAGTGTCCCGCTACCTCTGGGCTGCAAATACCAGCTTACACACACCGACCTTTCTGCCCTTTACTCCGCTCGTCGATTGACTGCAGCTCGGACCACATCCTCGTGGAGGGGCTCTCCCAAAACCGGGACCAGCCATTTTAAATCCACCTTCTCAAGTTCTTCCATTCAGAAGAGCCACACGCAGGTAGGTTTTCTGCGTTTAATGTGCAAGTTAACAGCGCAGTGGAGGGAAAACAAACCAGTTTTTCAAACAGCCTGACGCGTTTCATGCTCCCTTGGCATTTCATCAGAGGCTTAGTTCAACATAGCATGTAGCAACCGGCATCACTTATAACTCTCACCACCTGCCCCAGTGGGCGTCGGCTCTCCCACAGCCTGATGGAATTTGTAGTGCCGTTAATTTCACTCCAGTGAGCTGCTTTCATGCGATGCAAAATAAATGAAGAATAAAGCCCTAGTGGGTCTGGAAAGTGTCTCGCTACCTCTGGGCTGCAAATACCAGCTTGCACACGAACGAAGAAAACCTACCTGCGTGTTGCAATATCATGAAGCTCTAAAATGAAACACCCCTAATGTGATAAAGTGTAAGCATATCCTGAGACAAAATATGAAAATTAAATAAAAAAATTAAATTAAAATTAAAGGAATCAATACTATACACTTAACAGTGTCATGCGAAGGAAAGTTCTTCTGCGGCACAATATATTTTATATATCTCATAAATCTCCAACAAGAGAACCATGTATGTTAATACCTCTGAACACCTCCCATGAATATCACTCTACAGACACATGGATAGAACATCTCAACCCAAATGAACATGAAGCTCCTCGTCCTGATTGAGGTCGCCCGGGTGTTTGCTGTGCAGTCGAATGATGTATTCTTGTTCTAATCTCCTCAATCGTTCTCTGTCTACCCCTCTCTTGAGTGCTGGAACCCTGTCAATATCGGAGAATGAGATCTTTAAACCTTCAGCAATACTCTGTCCATGAAACGCATTACAGGATCTAGCTATCGGGTAGTTTGCATCCTTGTTCTTGATAGCCCTTAAATGTTCCAGTATTCTCTTTTTGACTAGAAAAATAGTGCAACCCACATAACGTAGACCACAAATGCACACTAAGACATACACCACAAAATCACTATTACAATTTAGGAATTGTCTTATCTTGTGTTTTCTGCCCATTGGCAATGTAACCACTTTTATGTTGGTACTATGAGTTCATGCTTTGCATCTTCCACATTTGTGAAACCTTAGGAGTTGCCTCAACTAAGAACCATTAGTCGTACTTCCAATGGTCATATCAGATCTCACTAAATGCCAGTGTTGTTCGACAACTTTTTGTACTGCTGAGGATTTAGAATTAAAGGTGGTAATGAACCTTACTTCTGGTTTCTTTTCCCCCTTTGGTTTGGGTTTTGGGAGATTACTCCTTTCCACTTTGAATGTGGCTGTTTTGATTACTTTGGCTGCATATCCTCTCGTTTTAAATCTATGCTTCTGCTGTGCTACAATTTCTTTTTGCCCTTAGAAGCTCCCCATAGGGGACACTCCATTTTAGTTTATGAGGATGATGGCTGTGGGCATGCAGTATACTGTTTCCTGCTGTGTCCTTTCTGTGTAGTCTGGTCTGTATATTCTCACCTTGGATCTCCACCATGACGTCCAAAAAAAGTATCCTACTTTTGTGTGTTTTGCTTGTAAATTTCAGATTAAGATCGTTGTCAGCCATCCTTTTAAAGAAAGTGCCTAACGATCTCTGTGGGCCATCCCCAAATCAGAAAAATGTTGTCTATGTAGCGTGTCCATAAAACTACATGTTGTGTATGTTCCTCGTATTCCTCTGACCAGATGTACTCAGATTCCCACCACTACATGAACATAAAAGGCATAACTCAGCGCAAAGCAGCTTCCCATAGCGGTACCAGTAAGCTGCTTGCATCATTGATTACCAAAGAGAAAAAAGTTGTGTTCTAAACAGATCTGTAACATCTCAAACAGAACTATGGTATGATCATATATGGCTATAGGTCTGTCTCTAAAAAAGTGTTTGTGAGAAGCTGGCTTGGTAAATGGTGTACACTTATGTAAGTGGGCACCCTGCGCCAATCCAGACAACCCTTATGGTGATTTTAGTGGTCTTAGACAACCTTATAAAGCTCTCTAAGTGGTAGCTGTGGAGAACAGCCTTCAGGCTTAGTCCAGAAGGAGTGTAAAGCAGCTTGTTTTACCAGAACATAATCTTATTGACATAGATTAAGTGAAAAAGAACCACACAGTGTATTTATTATATAACACTCACTAACACATACATGTATCTCCTAGCCTGGGAAATACACACAATGCACACAATACTTTTCAATAGAAACAGGTAAGTAGCACGTAATACACAGTGGTCACCAGGGGGCGGCCAAACCATATACTAAATTAGTGGAATGCGAACCATGACTCGAGTCAAGACTATACCCAGAAAATGTAGAAGTGCCAGGGACACAAGGTAAGTAACCAAGAGCCCCACTGAGGCCGTGTGCAGTAGTGGGAACACAACCGCGGGATCAATGCAAGTCGATGGGTAAGTTGCGGTTGCAATTTTAAAGAAGAAGGACCCTTCCCAGTGGACCCTGAAGAAACCACGTGGAAGACAGAAGGTTAGAGAGCCACCCTACCCGTGGATACCTTAGGAACCAGGATACCTGCCCAACGGAAGCCGGGTGCATAGGTGTGAAGTGGTGTCGGAAACCGCCATCGAACCCAATGGAGGATTTCAGGAAGAAGCCGCTGCTGGAGAAGGAGAAAGTGTCCAGTGGAACCCAAAGGTGGATTCAAGTCGAGAAGTACCTGAAAGCAGAGGGGACAGAGTCTATGCCACTTGAAAGTGACCAGGAGGCACGGAAGACGAATGCCCACCCATGTCGGGTGCTGCAAGAGAGTTGACGGTGACCTTGGAGCTGTAGCTCTGAGGACCAGGCAATGCTGTGGAAGACCGGGAGCTGTTCATGCGCTGTCCCACATCGGATGTCGAGAGCGGAGGGGTCGGTGTCCGTCGGGAGCACCAACAACCCTTGGCAACTGAAAACAACATGGAAAGCAAAGAAGGCCGGGACCAGCAAGGTCCAGGTGACTCACCACAACGAGGAGGGTCAGGGCAGGCCCTGAGCAATCAGGGGAGCCCAAAGAATATGAAGATGACCCCCAAGAGGACCCACAGTCCGGTGGCACTTGAATCGCGAGAGGACCTCGAGCAGCTCACCAAAGATGCAGGCTCAGGGGCTACTTGGACCCTGAAGATCTTGGTGGAAGGAAGCCAACAAGCCTTTGCAACTGCAAGTCGATGCGGTGCACAGGGGATTGGTTCCTGTGGCTCCGACGAGGGATATTGGCCTCAAACTTGGTGAGAGGACAGGTCAGGCCTCGAGGGATGTGAAGAACCACTACCTGTGTTGCTGAGCCTTTTGGAGTCGGTGGGAGCTCAGGATCAGCAGACCGGTCAGCTTAGTTGTGGTGCCTGCAGATGCAGGGAAGTGACTTCTTCACTTCAAGGGAGATTCTTTCAGGTGCCGTGGATGCCCACAGGCCTTGGAAGGTTCCTTTATGGTGCACAGACGTTGCAGCAGATGAGCAGAGCGAGGAGATCAGGAGCAGCAGGAGTCTTCCCGGTTGCAGCCTTGATGCCCAGAGCGAAGTCCTGCCCATAGCAAAGTCCTGCCCAGAGCGAAGTCCAGCAAAGTCCAGAGAGCCCAGACGGTCGAAGAAAAAGTGGTGTCGCAAATTAATCTTATCCTATGACGAATCTAGGGACCCACACACAGGTAAGCCCTTAAATACCCTAAGGAAAGGGTTGGGACGATTCAGGGGTTTCTCCCAAAGGAGGAGCTGGACAAGGGGAAGGATACTCCCCTGTCCTTTGTCCAGTTTCACACCAGAGTGGGAGCCAACGGCTCCCTGAACTTGTTTGAACTGGACTATGCATGGAGGGCACCAAGTGTGCCCTGCACGCAGACTATGTGGCACTGGCAAGCGCTCCCACTCTGCCCCAATACACTAAATCCTGTCTGGGAGGTGGTCACACCTCCCTGTGACAGGATACCTATTGTGCTGCCTCCCCTTCCTAAGCTTGGCTTAGCAGCAGGAGGGCAGAAACGTGTCTTTGGCCGGAAGCAGCCCTGGCTTGCTGTCCGGGTCTGGAAGACTGGTACCAGGAGTACTGAGGGCCTAACGGAGGGCCTTTCCAGTTCTTGGAATCATATCTCCCACACCGTTTATGGTGTGGGGGTATGATTCCAACATGTTTGATACCAAACATGGTAGGATTTGTTGCAGCCAGTTTTGAGATGGTCACCGAGTAATGACACGGTGCCGCTCTATATGTCATATGGCTACCTCACTTACAACCTTGGAAAATGGACTCTGTAGGTCGTAGGGGTGTCCTGCTCATGCAGGGGCCCCCTCACACTTAGAACCAAGCACCCCGCCTTCAGGATTGCAAAGGCCTGCTGTGGGGTGACTTATAGGTTTTAAGTGCAGTGACATTAGATATAGGGAAAACTATATATTTCTTAAGTGGTGCTAGCACCAGCTTACACAGGCTGCAATGGCAGGCCTGTAGGGATAGTTTGAGTGGTCTCACAGGGGTGGCATAATACTTACTTCAGCCCCAGCGGGACCCTTGGTGTACCTATGCCCTGGGTACCTTAGTACCATATACTAGGGACTGATAAGGTTGCACCAGTGTCCAATCTGGGATATACCTAAGTACTTACCAAGCCAATTTAGGGGAGAAAGTACAGAGACTGGGGTCCTGATTAGCAGGTAACGTAGCACGAGCAGGTAGGCTTATCTCAGAGGCAGTGTGTGAAGCATTTATGACCATACACAGTAACACAGTGAGGAACACTACAAAGGGACACCACACAAGTAGTTATAAAAAATAAGTATCTTTATATATATATAGACTTATCACAAGACCAATAACTGTAAAAGCCACAATACTGTCAAAAATAGGATTGCTGTTGAAGGGCTGTCAAAAATAGTTCAAAGGTTGCAAAAATAAGGTTCAAATCCAAAGCAGTGGTCTCTGCGACCCTTTCTCTCACAAAGTACCTGAATTCAGTAGCAAAACCAACAAAAATGTCGCAAAGAAGTGGTAGCGATGATTTTCCTCACGCGAGGCCGGCGATGCGTTAAATCCTTGCCGCAAGGGAGGATGATGCGCCGATCTGCTGATGCGTGCGGAGACGATGCGACCAACTTCTGAACGCTAGGCCGCCGATGCGATGACTTTCTTGCCGCGAGGGAGAAGTCGATGCGACGATCCTGTTGCGTTGTGCGATTGTGTTGCGATGCAAAGAAAAGACGCTCCGCGAGGGAGCGACGAAATTCGGTGCGATGCGATCAAAATGGCGGACGCCCGGCGTCCGCAATGCGATGTCTTGAAGCGATGATTTCTTTAGGGGTTGCGAGCGCTCGGCGACAGCAGTGCGAGGATTTTTCCAGCGCGTCTCGGCTGCAGCGGCTCGCAAAGAGGCGTTAGCGATGGTTTCGTGTTGCGAGCACTCAGCGGCAGCAGCGCGATGATTTTTCCAGCGCTCTTGGCTGCAGCGGCTCGCAAAGGTGCGTTACCGTCGATTTCCAGCACTCTTTTCTCTGAAGCAAACTAGAGGCCCTGGAACTCACAGGAGCCTCATCAGCAGATAGCAATCCTCGCAGGGAGGAAGCAGGAGGTTGGTGGTGGAGTCTGATGTGCCTGAGACTCCAGCAGGAGGCTAGCTCTTTTCCTAGCCCTTGGGTAATTGCTGTAACAAAAATAAAAGTCCTATCAAAAAGTCCTTTTCCCTCTTCTTCAAGGTCCAGTGGTCACTGCTGCAGGCCAGTGCAAGAAACAACACACAAGCACAAGGACAGTCACTTCCTGCAGATTCCTCCAGTGGCACGGACATAGGTTCCTCTTCAGATCCAGGGGCAATACAAATTGTAGGGGTTTCAGCACAAATATTTATACCCCAAAAGTCTTTGTTCTCAGAAGCTACAAGTCACTGAACCCAGCCAGAACCAGTTCTGCTCAGTCCTGGAGCACTTTGTTTACCAGGCTGCATCCTTCCTTTCAGAAAGAGGGGGTCTGCTATCAGACACACAGTAGGAGGTGGAGCCAGCATTCACCTTGCCGGGCACAGCCCTATTCAGGTCAAGGAGCCACCCCTCCCCATACTCTAAATGCAGATCTCTCTATTCAACCCAGGTCTGACTCAGCCTGCCCTGTCCCTCCAAAACCAGACAGCCAATACACATAACAGCAGAGCACACTGGAAGGCTTAGGCAAGAAAATACCTACTTTCTAAAAGTGGTATTTTCAAACACAGAATATAAAAATAAACTTCACTAAAAGGTGTATTTTAATATTCTGAGCTCAGGCATACTAAATTCGTTTTTCTACCATGTTCCTGGGGTCAGTTAGGACAATAGCATGTAATAGTCAAACTGCCCATTCTGGCCTATGAGGAACAGGTAGCCTTACAGTAGTGAAAAACGAAATTGGGTGTAATTCACTACCAGGACATGCTACACACACCAAGGCATGTCCTACCTTACACATACAATGCACCCTACCATAGGGGTGACTTACATGATGCCAAGGGAAGGTTCAGGGGCTGGGAAGTGGGTGCACTTCACAGCCAAGATGGCAGTTCTGGACTGCACACAGACTCTGCAGTGGCAGGTCTGAGACACACTTTACAAGCTGCTTCTGTGGGTGGCGCAAACCAGCGCTGCATGCCCACCAGCAGCATTTGGTTTACCAGCCCTGGGCACACACAGGCCACTCTACTAGGGACTAATAGATAAACCAAATAAGCCAATCATGGATGTACCAATTCACATAGTCATATTTACAAAGGGAGAGCATATGCACTTTAGCACTGAACAGCAGTGGTAAAGTGCCCAGAGTCATAAAACCAACAAAAACAGGTCAGCAAAAATCCAGGAGGAAGGCAAAAGTTTAGGGGTGACCCTGCAAAAAGGGCCATTTCCAACAATAGCCTACATAACACCGGAGTTATAGAGCTATGAAGCAATATTAAATCAGTGCAGTATAATACATAGACAAAATAACATTGCGGTCAATGGCAAAATCTACTAGTGACAATTGGTCACTTGTAGGTCGAGTTACTTGGAACCCTTATAGGGTTAAGGTCATGAGGGCCCCAGGACCAGGCAACACTGTTAGATCAATTTTACCTAGCCTGTGGCGTCCAGGTGCAGAGTGGTTCTAGCTGTCCTTGGTGCTGAAGCGGAGCTGCGGGTGGTGCTGTTTTTATCACTTACACGGTGCTACAAGAAATAAAATGCAAAAACAAAACAGGTATCCAGCTGCTGACATCGGATGATGGTTTACGGGGTTCTCTGTGGATGCAGGTCGAGCATGGCGGTCAGTTACCAGTTCGGTGGCCAACAAGCCTTGGCAGTGGTAAGCACAGCTAAATGCTTCTGAAACTTCAATGGGTCTGAGAGATTTACGTTACGGCCTGAAACTTCGAGGCAGGCAAGACTACAACTCCCACAATGCACTGGACCACCTGGAATGGGCAATCCCTCAGAGGGCCAGGAGGCCAGCAAATCTTTGGATCTGATCAGCATTTTTACCTGAAGTTTGTAGGGGACTAGTGCCACTAGTCCAGGGGAGACTGAGGGTGCCTCTGGCATCCACAAGGGTCCCTCTCTTCAGGAGTGTCGAGTTTTAGCCAAGGATGAGGGTTGTTCACTCAGTTTCAAGTCTGTTGCCTCAGGGACAAAGTATTCCTCTTTTGCTTTGTGCTGTGGGCAAAGTCCTGTTGTCAGCGGCCCGGTCCTTCATTGAAGTAAGTTTTTCAGATCTGTGGTTCTGGTGTCAGGGGGTCCTTTAAATCCTAGATTTAGGCAGTTAGGGGTGTGGGAGCTAGTAGACAATGGGCAGCTAGTACCTGCAGCTAGTGCGCCCCTGAGGTGACCAAATCCAGTGGTGTAGGTCACCTTTTCACTCAGCACCCACTATTTCTGCCCTCCTAAAGATGGCAGAATTCGATTTTAGGTGTACAGACTAGCCTGGCCACCCCTAGAGGGGTGGCCAGCCTTCCTGTGGGTGTACATCTCCTGCATAGCAAATGTCCCGCCTTGCATGGGTGCAAGCATGCCTGGGGCAAGGGGAGGGCTGTTTCCTCCTCAGGGGGACAGCCCAGATTCATATCAAAGGCAGTGCAGTGTAAGCTCACCGCTCTGATGTGCCAATTCACTAGCCTGCTGGGGAGGAGGGAGGTGTGACCTCCTACCTGGCTAGCCTTTGTTCCTGACTCCTGGGAGTGGTCACACTGCCTGGCAGGAGGCCAGAATCCTGTCTTCATGGCAGCAGACGTGAGAAAGCATGGGCTCATCAGCCAGAGCACAGTGAATCTGCGGCAACCAGGTGGGCAACCTGTAAGTTGCCAACTGGGTGTATGCCATGTCACTCAGGGCACGAGAATCATGTCAAGGGTGAGAAGGCATATAGTTTGATACCAAATACGACATATTATAATGGTACCATAATGGAGCTGCCAATCTAGGGAGTGCCCGGTTGGCAGCCCAATTTATCCTGTGGACTGCTAACACATATAGTAGGTTCCAATGGGGAATACTACTATAGGGACCTAGAGGCTTGAACGTATATGTCCACACCTTTGATATAGTGCACCCTGCCTCCTAGGCTGAGGAGGCCTACCTTAGAGGTGTCTTACATATATTAGACAGGGTTGTTTTCAAAAGCCTGTTTTATTAACAACAACAACACCACCACCACCACCAATACCACCACCACCACCAATACCACCACACCAATACCACCACCAATACCACCACCAGCAATACCACCAATACCTCCACCACCACCAATACCACCACCACCAATACCATCACCACCAATACACCACCAGCACCACCAATACCACCACCAACACCAGCACCACCAATACCACCACCACCACCAATACCTCAACTGTGTCACGCATGGTGAGGTCACAGTTGAGTGCGAGCAGTTTGCACTGCTCCTGCAGTCTGCAATGGCAGGCCTGCTGTAAGTAATTTGTTTGGGTCACACAGGGTGGCACAAAACTATGCTTCAGCCCTGGGGATCCCTTTACAACCACTGCCCTGGGTACCCCTGGTACCATATACTAGGGACTTATAAGGGGATAAAGTCTTTGCCAATTTGGAATTACTAAGTCGAACATAACAGTTTTAGGAGAGAGCACAGGCACTGGGGTTTGTGCAGCAGACTCCAGTGCAGTATCAGAGTCATACCCATCAGCATTTGGAACAAAACGTGAGGGGTGACGATACAAAAAGGGGCACTTTCCTACAAGGACATTACACCATCCACCTTAAGTAAGGTGGGCAGTGTACTGCCCTTTCTCCAAGGGCCCCTGTTCTGTTGGCCCAAGTCAGGAAACTTTCACTTGATGGAGCCAGCGGGGGCTCCATCAACAGAAAGTTATCGTTCTGCCCCATTCCAAATGAGGCAGGCAGGCAGCCAATAAGGTTTTAGAGGACATTTGCATCTAAGTACCCTTTCCCCCAAACTCTAAATCACCCCCATAGTTTTAACATTTAAAGAGAAAAAAAGAGGTTTGGGGCAAAGGTAGAGGGGCCAGTGTAGTGATAGGGTTAAGATAAAGAATTAGTGTAATGATGAGCACATCCAAACAAAGAGGACACCACAAGTGAAAGAGGAGGCTTGGGATGTGCCCCCCGATGAAAAAACAAGGGGGTAGGGAAGAAGGAAGAGAAGAGATAGCAGCAACTTGTGAGGGCAAAAGAGCAAAGTGTTCTAGGTGAAGTAACCCCAGGAACCGCAATTTAAAACAAAGATGGAACATCAACCAGTTACTGGACGCGGGAAAGCAAACCATGTAATGAAAGAGATCACTACAGCCTCATAAAAAACACAACACTAAGAAACAATTTTCAAGATTAATGAAAGGAATTTTCAGGAAAAAAAACATTCTAAGAATTGGTTTCTACTAAAAGGTAAATGGTATTAATATTGAAAATGTCAATTAAACAGTGTAAGTGAAATGGTTTCTCAGAATTAGTATTTTATGAATTTCTTTTTCTGTGAAATCACGTTCAAAACAAGCATTTGCAATGCAATAGGTCTCGCATTCACGCGAGTTTGAGCTATTGGCATTGTAAATGACAATGGCTTTTATTTCTGTTTTGGGTTTTAAAACATAAATAAAAGGCATTGTCATGTACAATACTAATAGCATAAATTCTTGCAAATGCGAGACCTATTGCATTGCAATAAAGGGCCTTCTCGACCGCTTGTTAGATTGTAAATATCTGAGGAAGAGACCGGCCTGCGATGTCTTCAAAGTGGTGATAAATAGTGCAGTGAAGAAGATGTGTAAGTGTTGTAAATTACACAGACACAAAGTGTGAAGTGAGAGTTACATATGACCCAAGCTATAAACACTAACAAAGCGCTCCAATACCTCTCGCTCTGTGATTACACTGTCGCGGCTCAGGAGGAAGAGCGGGAGGGGGGCTATTTTCTGCCCTCACCATGATTTGAGTGTGCAGTGTGGCATAGCGTAATGTCATTGCTATCTTTGGCCAAATAAAAAACACTCCAGCTGTAGTAGGGCCCTGGCTTCACCTCCTGGTGCAGGGCGGGCTGTGCTTTATGGCAGGCATGGAGGGAGGAAGGGATGGTCTTGGCTTAAGCCCCTGCCTTGTACAGTGCCCTTGCTATTACTAGTAAGCAAGAGGTGCTGAGGTGGTGGTATTGGTGGTGGTGGTATTGGTGGTGATCGTATTGGTGGTGGTATTAGTGGTATTGGTGGTGCTGGTATTGGTAGTATTGGTGGTGGTGGTATTGGTGGTGTTGGTATTGGTTGTGATAGTATTGGTGGTGGTATTAGTGGTATTGGTGGTGCTGGTATTGGTGGTATTGGTGGTGGTGGTGGTATTGGTGGAGGTGGTATTGGTGGTGGTATTGGTATTGGTGATGGTGGTACTGGTATTGGTGATATTGGTGATGGTATTGATATTGGTGGTGGTGGTATTGGTGATATTGGTGCTGGTGGTATTTATTGGTGGTGGTGGTGGTATTGGTGGTGGTGGTATTGGTGATGGTGGTGGTGGTGGTATTGGTGGTGGTGGTATTGGTGGTGGTATTGGTGGTGGTATTGGTGGTAGTATTGGTGGTTGTGGTATTGGTGGTGGTATTGGTGGTGGTGGCATTATTGGTGGTATTGGTGGTGCTATTGGTGGTATTGGTGGTGTGGCATTGGTGGTGGTATTGGTAGTGATGGTGGTATTGGTATTGGTGGTGGTGGTACTAGTGGTGCTGGTGCTGGTATTTGTGGTATTGGTGGTCTTGGTAGTATTGGTGGTGGTGGTATTAGTGGTGGAATTTGTGGTGGTATTGGTGGTGGTACTGGTGGTGGTATTGGTGGTGGTGGTGGTATTGGTATTGGTATTGGTGGTGGTGGCACTGGTATTGGTTGTGGTATTGGTGGTGGTGGTATTGGTGGTGCTGGTGTTGGTGGTGGTATTGGTGGTGGTGGTGGTATTGGTGGTGGTATTGGTGATATTTGTGGTGGTGGTATTGGTGGTGGTGGTATTGGTGGTGGTGGAGGTATTGGTGGTATTGGTGGTGGTGGTATTGGTGTGGTGGTATTGGTGGTGGTATTGGTGGTGGTGGAGTTGTTGTTGTTAATAAAACAGGCTTTTGAAAACAACCCTGTCAGGTGGCTTTAGTGCAGATGACATGTAACACAGATGTGCTATTGTCAGCTTCAGCCCATTAGCACACGATTATGTGCTACCTGGAATTCACATGACTTAATTCGCTAATCATTTCTAAATCCAATTTACTTGGAAGGTTGAAACAGACACAAGGTGGTGGTATTGGTATTGGTGGTGGTGGTACTGGTATTGGTGATAATGGTGGTGGTATTGATATTCGTGGTGGTGGTATTGGTGGTGGTATTGTTGATATTGGTGGTGGTGGTATTTATTGGTGGTGGTGGTGGTATTGGTGGTATTGATGGTGGTAGTGGTATTGGTGGTGGTGGTATTGGTGATGGTGGTGGTATTGGTGGTGGTGGTATTGGTGGTGGCATTGATGGTGGTGGTGGCATTGGTGGTGGTGGCATTGGTTGTGGTGGTATTGGTGGTGAAATTGGTGGTGGTGGTATTGGTTTTGGTGGTGGTATTGGTGGTGGTGGTATTGGTGGTGGCATTGGTGGTAGTATTGGTGGTTGTGCTATTGGTGGTGGTATTGGTGGTGGTGGTATTGGTGGTGGTTGTATTATTGGTGGTATTGGTGGTGGTGGTATTGGTGATGGTGGTATTGGTGGTGTGGCATTGCTGGTGGTATTGTTAGTGATGGTGGTATTGGTATTGGTGGTTGTGGTATTGGTGGTGGTGGTGGTTTTGGTGGTGGTGGCATTAATGGTGGAATTTGTGGTGGTATTGGTGGTGGTACTGGTGGTGGTATTGGTGGTGGTGGTATTGGTGGTGGTGGCACTGATATTGATGGTGGTATTGGTGGTGGTGGTATTGGTGGTGGTGATATTGGTGGTGCTGGTGTTGGTATTGGTGGTATTGGTGGTGGTGGTGTATTGGTGGTGGTGTTATTGGTGGTGGTATTGGTGGTGGTGTTGTTGTTGTTAATAAAACAGGCTTTTGAAAACAACCCTGTCAGGTGGCTTTAGTGCAGATGACATGTAACACAGATGTGCTATTGTCAGCTTCAACCCATTAGCATATGATTATGTATTACCTGGAATTCACATGACTCAATTCGCTAATCATTTTACTTGGAAGGTTGAAACAGACACAAGGTGGTGGTATTGGTATTGGTGGTGGTGGTGGTACTGGGATTGGTGATATTGGTGATATTGGTGGTGGTATTGATATTGGTGGTGGTGGTATTTATTGGTGGTGGTATTGGGGGTGGTAGTGGTATTGTTGGTGGTGGTATTGGTGATGGTGGTGGTGGTGGTGGTATTGGGGGTGGTGGTGGTATTGGTGGTGGTATTGGTTGTGGTGGTATTGGTGGTGGTATTGGTGGTGGTGGTATTGGTGGTGGTGGTATTGGTGGTGGTATTGGTGGTGGCATTGGTGGTAGTATTGGTGGTTGTGGTATTGGTGATAGTATTGGTGGTGTTGGTATTGGTGTTGGTGGTATTATTGGTGATATTGGTGGTGGTGGTATTGGTGGTGGTGTTATTGGTGGTGGTGGTATTGGTGATGGTGGTATTGGTGGTGTGGCATTGGTGGTATTGGTAGTGATGGTAGTATTGGTATTGGTGGTGGTGATATTGGTGGTGGTGGTATTGGTGGTGGTGGTGGTATTGGTGGTGGTATTGGTGGTGGTGGCATTAGTGGTGGAATTTGTGGTGGTATTGGTGGTGGTACTGGTGGTGGTATTGGTGGTTGTGGTATTGGTATTGGTGGTGGTGTCACTGACATTGGTGGTGGTATTGGTGGTGGTGGTATTGGTGGTGGTGGTGGTATTGGTGGTGCTGGTGTTGGTGGTGGTATTGGTGGTGGTGTATTGGTGGTGGTGGTATTGGTGGTGGTGGTATTGGTGGTGGTGGAGGTATTGGTGGTATTGGTGGTGGTGGCATTGGTGGTGGTGGTATTGGTGGTGGTGGTATTGGTGGTATTGGTGGTGGTGGTGGAATTGGTGGTGGTGTTGTTGTTGTTAATAAAACAGGCTTTTGAAAACAACCCTGTCAGGTGGCTTTAGTGCAGATGACATGTAACACAGATGTGCTATTGTCAGCTTCAGCCCATTAGCATACGATTATGTGGTACCTCAAATTCACATGACTTAATTTTCTAATCATTTCTAAATCCATTTTACTTGGAAGGTTGAAATAAACACAAGATAATGCCGGGTTAGAGTGATTGAAAGCGGGCACCCGTGTTACGGGGCGGCAGTGCTGCTTAAAAAAACACAAGCGGTTTCAGCTGAAGCAGCGCATGTCTGGCCTGCAGTAAGAGAAACTCAATAAAGTAAATAGTGCCTACAGACTAAATAACAGGTCCCGTGTAACAACAGAAGTAAAGGGGCCAGTAGCCATGGGAGGTTACAAATGAAGACAAGGCCATACTAAGGAGGGACTAATGAACATATTAACGAATCCGAAGGCAGCATTTACGAAAGACAATGACACAAGCCAATGTAAAATATGGGCGGAGAGTGGGCGCTGTCTTCCCTCCCATACTCTACTACAGCAGTCTCACAGAGCGAGCAGTGCTTGTGCGCTGCCGCTAGGCTCGACCTAAATAGTGCATTAATTTTGCCACACATGGTGAGGGCGAAGTCGAGTTCAAGCAGTTTGCACTGCTCCTGCAGTCTGCAATGGCAGGCCTGCTGTCATTAATTTACTTGGGTCACTCAGGGTGTTATAAACAGTGCTTTAGGCCCTGGTGACCCCTTTTACACCCATGCCCCGAGTACCACTGGGACCATATGCTAGGTACTTATCAGGGGGTTAAATTACTTGCCAATTAGGGTTGCCAATTCACATGAATCAATTTTAGGGAGAGACCACTAGGCCTGAGCAGCAGGCTCCAGTGCATTTTTTAGAGTCATAATCATCAGCATTGGAGCAAAAATTAGGGGGGGGATCAGGGTGGGGGTACCATACAAAAAGGGCACTTTCCTATAGCAGGGGTGTAAAATATGGGAGCTTTGTAGATGGCAGCATACAGGGATGATAATAATGAAGCAGCAATCACATCTGGGCACTTGGTTCCATGCCACATGCTAATCCATTATTTTTAGCTTCCGGCAAGCTGCATGTGAGTATGTTTAAACCAATGTTAAAAATGTCAAAAGTGTTACTTCCAGTCTCAGAATGCAAACGGCTGTTTCTATTCTGGCATCTTGAGTCTCACACGACAAGGGGCCACAAGACAGATATGCCTTCCCTTCATTAGCTGTGCAAGTGATGTACATAACTTTGTGCCCTGAACTGGTAAACCCTAAAATGGCACACACCGAAGCAAATACTTTGCAACAATAAAGGTGTCACCTATTTGCAGCGCCCTACACTGTCACCCATTTTCCTCCGCCCCTCCTACCCACACATACCACTCCTGCTCTTAAGGTTCAAATGGGGATATGACATCAATGTGAATTGTTCAGGGTCACATTAAAAATGAGTACATAAAATGATATTTGTCCGACTCTTTAAATGAAGGTCACTCATGATAAATGGCCTCCTATCCAATCTCCAAATTTTACCTATGGTTGTGCAATCATAACTACACAACCATAGATAAAACTGGTTTGTTTGCTTTTTATTTCCGCAATAGAAAATAGTGCTCCCAACCTAAAGAACACATACTGTGCAACACTCGAAGTAAAGGGGCCAGTAGCCTTGGAAGGATACAAATGACGACATGGTCATCATAAGGAGGGACTAACAAGCCTATAAACCAATCGGAAGGCAGCATTTAGGAACAACAAAGACACAAGCCAATGAAAAAGATGGGCGGGGAAGTGGGTGGGGCTTCTCCCCCGTACTCTACTAACACATATCAACCCCAGAGCAGCGCTTGCATGCTGGCTCAGGGCTCGACCTAAAAATACCATCTTATCCCCTGTTTTTAGCTCTGACAGAGAAGTAGTGAAGCCCAGCAAAAGTCCCTCTTTGGACGGAGAACTTTCTGAGGGATATGCACATTACATGCTGGGATTAAGGCATGCCTTTTGTGATCTGGGAATCGGAGATACTAAGAACAGAATGAGACGGACATTGAGCAGAAACCAAACTGAATATTATTTGAAAAAAGCGGCACTTGAACTTGACTGTTTAGTTCCAAAACGTTAGGTGCTTCACCTGTTACGTCAGTCAGTCAAAGAAGTTTTTTGTAGGTGACACTCAATAAAACCAGATCAAATGTAATAAAAATATTTGGTGAATGACACAACACTTAAAACACAATTAACAATTAATCTAACAATATCATGACATCTGAGCAACCAATAACACGCCAGGCTGTTGGAACATTTAAAATAGTTCAGTTCTCAGTGTTTAGTCAGGCTGATGCTACTTTCCACTGCTTTTAAAAATAAGCTGACTCTGGTTAGACAGGCACACATTTTCGCCTTTTGCTTCAAGCGGATGCTGTGTGACAAAAACGCATTGAACCAGGGGCAGGAAATGTTTGCTCTCCCAAAGAGTCATGACCAGGCATATAGGAATGAGAAAAAGGGTTTGTTGTTGCTGTGACATGAAGGAAAAGGGAAGAGACTGCCTTGTGTGCTGACAACCTGCAGTAGAACTGGGAGGACCAGTTGCTGTTAGGGTAGCCATAGGCCCACTGCCTTTGCAAATAGTTTGCCTATCAATAGAGTATTACAGTCACTACCCCACCCGACCCAAAGAGCAATATTGCCAAGAGGAGAGGTCTTGTGGTTCTTTCTGTGCTGCCCTGGCAGGGAAGTGATTACTCCTTACCAATGTCTTAAGTTACAAAGGAAAGAGCTCCCAAAGCTCTTGTGGTGAACAATTTTGCACTCTGGGTTACCTTGTGTACTCTGCCTTCCCCTGTAATGGTTGTATGTGAACCAATACAATACAAAAATATCGACCTTCAATCAAATAGACTGCCAAATATTAAATTGCACGGCATCGCCAATGTAAGCATAAATAGGTAACCACAGATTACTATTCTAAAGCCACATTTACTTAGCTTGACATTATCGAGCAAGCTGTTATCTTGCAGTCGATATTGTTGTAGGTCGATATATAAAAGTCGATATTGTGGTACCAAATCCTGTGATTGGATTCTGCTGTTTTGTCTGGTTTGCAGATTGCATGCCCAGCTCTTGTGTGGTGCCATTCCTCCTCTGCCATCCTCAACCTCAAAGTTCACAGCATCATGTTCAATACTGCACAACTTATGGCCTACATACAATGACATTGGCCACAAGCGTCTCTGATGAGCAGAGATTCAAGGAATCTAGCAACATCCTCACTGCACTCTGCCATCATCTCCCATCCTGCATGCCTCAATTGAAATTGATCAGAAGACTGCATTGCTGCTGAAATATACCAATGTGCTAACATTCGCATCTAAAAGACAATAAGATTGTAGTACATTTAACTATTAAGTAGAATGTTCTGACTCGCTTGTGGAGACCAGACATAGCACTTAGACTGTACTGCTAGAATGAGTATTTTAGTTACTCCTGGGAATGCTCATTGCTCACTCTTTGCCCTGAGCATTCTTTCAAAATCTAGTTATCAACTCATATTATATGTATAGAAATGGTAAGGCTTTGTACAACACACATGCTGAGCCCTCTAATGATTAAAAGTCCATAGTGTTTTATAAAGCCATAATATCGCCTAGAGACACTACTTGTTGTGTGTTATTCAAATGTTGCCTGTATTTGTGTCTCTACCCAACACCAACCTCTAGAAGTAAGCATAGACTGATTGCCCTTGTTACCCTCTGAAGGGCAAAGCCTAAAGAAAATGTTCTTGCATTCAGTTAGCTTGCAGTATTATCTGATTTCTAGGGATCCGGGGACAACAGTTCATGCTTGTTACAAGGATTTACCAGTTGCCCTTGATCTGACTAGAACTGACCTTTAACGTATTGAATGGGGTGTGGAAGAAGATGAGAAGGAAATGTCTTGATTACTTACTAGTAATCTCATTAGTATTCATCATCATAAAACTTTATTCCTGTCTTAAGACCATAAAAGTACAAATGTGATACAGTTCATAGAGTCACTAAAGAGACAGACAGAATACAATAATAACCAGATATAAAAAGATATCGATTAATCCATAATCTAAAATTCATTAGATAAAAAATTCATGCTTTTATGCACAATATCGACCAGGGCAACAAAAATCTATGCCTACTTCAAAATGGACGTCATGGTCCGCCACGTTGACTTTGGTCATACAATGCACTACACTCATGATCGTTTAGGTATTAGCATAAAATTTAAAAACAGGGAACCTATCAAAAACAAATTCAGGAGCTTAAAAATTAAAATATGCATTAATCTTGCTCTTTCAAAAAATTCCTTCTGATTGCCCACTTGCGGCCCTAAAACTTTGCAACTGAGCAAACAATCGCCGGGCTAGAATCCGATTCAAGGATGCAGAGAGATTCACAACTCATATGTGTACCCAATAGCTTGCAGATTGCTTTAACCCATTTAGCTCTCGGACATGAGTACAATGGACAAGCAAAGAGTACATAGGCGGTTGACTCTGTTGCAGTAACGCAGATGGGGCAAAACGGGGAAAATATAGAAGGCTTTTGCCAAGAACTTATGAAAGCGTTCAAAGGAAGAGAGCCAAACCTGAACTGCATATAAAGTTTCCTGTCCTGAGGTACCGTGATAGTATCTAAATATTGTTCATAGAACTAGTAGGTTTGAAATCCAAAAACTCTCATTAGTAGTAAACCCTGCTTCTGAATTCCAAAAAGTCCCATCTCTTTTCCCACCTGAAGGCATTATTCAGCTTCAGAGGCATAATTTTGGTTGTCAATACAAGAGGAATTATGGGTTGAATGGCAAGATATGTGGCTTCTCACATGATGAAGTTAGAGTAGTAGTAGTAGTAGTAAATCTTTATTTAATAATTAGTAAAAAACCTTTGCAATATAATATATAATAAGATACCTCTACAAAAACACATAAGACGACTTGTTTCTGTTCCATGAGATCAGTTAAAACTAAAAAAAAAATTGCATTACTACAAATAATTAATTTAAAATACAAAACAACGTGAGCATTTAATTAGCAGTAAAAGCATAAAGGGCAGGCTGTCGATTTGAAAGAGTCCATTTTTGAATCAAGTATTAACTGTTAGGCATAGAAACATTGCCCACGCCGGTTGAGAGAGTTTAAGCGTGGTCAAAGTGAAGCTAAGGTACAATTTATCAGTGGCTAGACAAGATTATTAGTTTGGGTGTGATTGCGGGTTGGTAATGAGTGCTCATGTGGTTGCTTCTCCAGGGATTACTGTCTCCCCGACAGCAGCAAGGTCATTGCTCCTGGTCTTCTTTTCCAACCTCTGTAAAAAGTTAATCATGGCACAATTCAACCTGATGTCAGTAGGATCAAAACAGGCAAGCACCGCTGCCCTGCAAGTCCTAATGTCATGGGTTCTCCACTTCCAGCGCAGAAGATCGGGTCGGTCTCCAATACCAGAACGGCACATGCATAGGACATGGGCAATGTTCTCCGGGTTCTTGCTTGCATAATCAGCAGAGATCTTGCCCAGGCCCTTCCCTCCATGGAGGGAAGTGCATTAGTAATGGTAAAAGACCCAGCCTATATTCAAGAAAAGCACCTTAACCCTTTTGCCAAAGGTTTCACGTAGGCAGCTCTGTGGCTTTAGCCTGGTATAGAATTGAAGTGTAATCCACCCGTGGCGGCGGTTGGACAGTTTGTCCTTGTCCTCAAGCATTGATAGCAGCTGTTGACTGGATGCGGCTTGTTTTTTGAATTCCTGATGGCCAAGCGATAGACCCCAGACGTTTGTTAAGCCGAGTGTATTCAGGGCCTGATTTAGGCAGGTATATGCCGGGGAGCGCGATCTTAGTTTCCTGCCAGGGGTAGCTACCCAGGAAGCCCACTAGAGCCAACCTGAGCCTGTGACAGCAGGATACAAAAGAGCCAGAGACTGTTTGAGGATGCCAAATTCCAGCCTTATTTGTACAGGAGATGTATTTGGAGGTAGCTGGAAAATTGATCTGTATATTTTAAGAACTGATTTGTCCAAGGTGGCGCAGTCCCTGCCCCTGAGAGCCTAGCTCCCGTATGTCAAGGTGGGAAGGATCTTAGCTTGCACTACCTGCAGGATGGGGGTGAGCGTGGGTCCTTTAAGTTTGTTATAGAGAGACGTCAAGCTGAAAGCCAATGCATTGCCCTTTTTCCTGATTTCCTCCAGGTGGTCTCTGTAACTTCCATTTCCATTGAAGTAAACTTCACCTTACTTGAAGCTTTTTACTGATTCAATTCTTTCAACCACCACCCCTAAAATCCAGGTAAGCTTCTGTGCTGGTTTTCCTTGCACTGTTAATGTTTTGTTTTTTCTGTTGATGGTCAGTCTATTTTTCTCAGAGTAGGCGAGGGTTGCATTAAATAAGCTAAGCCGTCTGCATACAGTAGACTTGATCATTAAAAGCCCCCCAGTTCGGGCGAGTGAGAGATCACCTTGTTTAGTAGGGGTGTAAGACCTGCTAGAAACAAGTTAAACAGGGTTGAGGCCAAAACACATCCCTGTTTCAGCCCTTTCGTGGTTTTAATTACCATTGATAAATGGGAACCGTCCCCTACCTTAATCTTAAACCAAGTGTCTGTATGCAGTAGTTCCAGGGCTTTGAGCAACCCATTTAGGATGTTTAAATTTGCAATTTTTTCTAAAGCTTCCCCCGGTCCACCGTGTCAAAAGCTGATTTAAAGTCAATGAAACCTGTGGGGGTGCTAGACAGCCCGGCTGCAAGATGACCACCACTCCGCGAGGCTCTGCAGGCTGGACAGTCAATCCACATATTATGAGGCAGTACAGGCAGGCATCGCGGCTGAAAAGAGAAAGGCAATTGCCCTGCGGCTCTCAGGGGTCCAATTAGCTTGGTCCGCGAGCTGAAAGACGTCGGAAAGAGAGCAGAGGTGAAGAGTGAGCAGCCACGCAACCAAAGATGGCGGACTGGTGAGGCCTTTGCAATGGCGTGCCGCATAGGACCCCCTCTGACTGCGGCAGTGAACCAAGTTATGTGCTCACAGGACGCTCAGGTACGGTGCGCCCCCCCTGATATGCAGTGAGTTGCTGGGAGGAGTGCAGAGACTGGCGGAGTGAGTGCGTCAGTTGCCACAGCGTGGCCTTGGAGACCTGACCTGAAGGAGGAACGTGACGGCGAGGTGGCACAGATGGATAAGCAAAGCGGGGGCCGCAAGATGCAATCACCGGAGGCAGAATAACCCCCGTGAGAGAGACCGCAAGGGATGGAGCACCCGCAGCAGCCACTGTGCAACTATTGAGCTGATTCGGTGACCTGGGAAGTGCCAAGTTTGCAGTGAAACAGAACAACGGGGCCTGAAGCAGAGCGCTCCTTGCTGCACCCGGCCGGGAAGGTTTGAAGTCTCCGGTGAAGTCGGAGGGGGTAGAAGACAGCAGGAGGCCAGCTGGGATGGATGGTAATGCTGTAGACACTGCAACGCAGGTAGAGCGAGGAGACTGGAGGTGAGACAGGCTGCAAGCGGGAATGGCGAAGAGTAGCATGGAGCTTCCTTGATGGAGGATGACGGATATTAGAAACAGGGGGCCTGTCCGCTGGGACTGCTCTGGTGGAGTTGGGAGCCTCCCTGCCCCAATGCCTACACATCCCACAACAAATTAAAGTACCCCAACAAGTGTGGGAGAAATAAACAGTGAAAGTGTGTCTGGTGAGGCCTGGACAGAAGGCTGGCCTGAGCCGAGATCATGACAGCAGAGCCCGTAAGAGAGGCCAGCAAGTGGGGACACTTTGGCAGGCACTAGTGGAGAGCCGGAGAGGCGAACAAACCCCGGCGGCCAGCAAATACCACTCAGTTGGAGAGGGTACCTTAGAGGGCACCCAAAGGCGAAGGGAGATGTCAAGAAGTATCAAGAAGTGTACTAAGTCCATCAACGTTTAAGTAGTCGCCCCAGAGAACACCAACTCACCATGAAGGCGCCCCAATGAGTGGATGGGCAGACTTCCCCATGCTTTAGCTCAAAGCATTATGCATGATCAATGAACCCCCCACGAAGGAGGATGTGCCTGGCGGGCTGAGGCACTCTGTTCCCCTGGACACCAACGGACCAGACCAGGAGAACGTGAAACCCCTTCCCCAGCTGATGGCACCCGACCGGGTGCTCTGCCTAGGGCCGGGTCGTGCAGCGGAGGCCCGTAAGCCCTGGAGTAGGAACTGTGCAATTGACCTATCAACTAATAACAGAGGGCAGAAGCACTGAGGAGACAACCAAGGGGTGGCTGCGAAGTGTCCCTGGGAGAGCACCAGAGAACAGGACCGCCATAGGGAAGACGGACACCCGAAAATCCAAGCTGGTATTTGAGCAACGCAAACCATCTAGGAGCACAGCACCAATGGAGGAAGGCCAGCAGGAGATAGACATGGGAGCACCGTCCTCACAGGAGCCTGATATTCGAGAGATGTTTAAGGACCTCAAGCAATCTCTCACAGCCATTGATCATAAAATTGACTCCATATCAGACAGACTGGATAGGCTGAAAGAGAAGGTCTCCATCCATGATAAACGCATTGGACAACTTGAGCAAAGTACCTCTACGTTAGAGGATGATGGAACGGCGACACGTGAAAAGCTTCTCAGCATGGAAAACGTTCTGGAAGTGATCAGGAACAAAAACAAGGACCTGGAAGCCAGGTCCAGATGAAATAACTTGTGATTAGTGGGAATTCCGGAATCCACCGCCATGACACGGGTGGAGGACTACGTGGAAGAAATGCTGAGGTCCTTATATGGAGATTCACTGTAGATGGTTTGTATTGTGGAAAGGGCGCACAGGACATTGGGTCTGAGACCCCCACCAGGGACCCCCACCAGACTGATAATTGCCTGCCTGTTAAACTAAAGGGACAGAGACACTGTGCTTCGGGTGCCGAGAGATCAGCAAACAATAGTTTACCAAGGGAACATTGTGTCTGTCTACCCGGACTTCACTCTTCCGGTGCAGGGAGCTAGACGAGAGTTTGTGCCAGTGAAGAGGCTACTTCAGAAACAGGACATTAAGTACTCCTTACACTACCCCACGAAACTGCGCATATTTCATGTGGGCAAGACCTCGTATTTCACTGATCCAAAGACTGGCACCAAATTTGTGTGGGACCTCTGCTCAGCTAGACAGTCTCCACGACCAGAGAAGAAAATTGGAGAAGATAGCCACATCAGTGACAATGATTAAAAGGACTGGATATGCCAGCCCTAACTGGACTGGGGACTGGGTCAGGCCTGAAGAGCAACTACTCTTAATGTACAGGTAGGTAACTATTCACCTTTTTACTTATATGATATGCATTGTATGCTGATGGCTGCTTTAGCAGCAGCGGGAATTCCCCCCTGCGGTGTTAACTATGTCCAGCCACCTGGCTACCCACAGCTGGGATGAGCGGGGTGCCTAGTGCTTTCCCCTCAGGGATGATTCCAACTTTTTGTCTCTTTGTTGGCCACAGATGGCTGCATTGTGGTTGGGGGGCATTACTCAGCCAGGTTGGGCGGCTGCAGTGGGAGTGGGGTGAGTTATTCTGGGTTCAGATGGGAGGGTAATATGTTTTAATGCTCCTCTTTCCCTTCCCCTCCCTTTCCCTGTCCCACCGGCCTCCTCTTACTATAGTGCGCTTAGTGATTGGCCTTTAGGCCTGAGAGAGAGACTGCTGCTGGGCAATTGGATGCACGAGGTGAGAGAATGACCCAATTAAAAGTAATAACCTGGAATGTCCGAGTCCTGAATGACAGACGGAAATCGAGACTGGTAGCTGCATACTTGCACCGCCATGAAGCGGACATCTGCTTTCTGCAGGAACTACACCTGACGGAGCACACTTGGGCGTGCCTGCACGAGGGGTGGCCATTTTCATCAGGAAGGAGAAGCTGTGGCACACGCAAAAGGCCCTATGCAATACAAAGGGAAGATACGAGATGCTGGCGGGCACGCTTGGGGGACACTCAATCAGGTTGGTCTTGATATCCGGCCCCAATGTAGATGACCCGGACTTCTTCGGAGATGTCTGGAGGCTGGCAGATACCCTGGGCCCAGGAGCGATTCTGTGGGGAGGTGAATTTAACATAGTTTTAGATACTTGTAGAGACAGGTCGGCCAGCACCCTGCGCCCACACCCAAGAGCAGCGGCACATTTGCACACTATCATAGCTGACAACGAACAGGTAGATATATGGCGCAGTAGGAATGTAAACAGGGAGGATGGTTCATGTGTATCCTCATCTGGCCCCTCTTGGTCAAAAATCGACTTCTGGCTATTTGCGAGAGACGCACTCACCTGGGTTTCCTCAGTTACTCATTTAGCTAGAACCCTGTCCGACCAATCCCCGGTACTTGTCTAACTGGAGCAGCCGGAGTACCCAAGAAGAGCATTCAGTTAGCGATTTTTGCTGGGAGCATTACGTGATCAGGTGTTCCAAGACACCATCAGGTCAGCGATAATAGAGTATTTCATGTTAAATGAGGGCATGGTCGAGTCCCCCTCTACGCTTTGGGAGGTATTTAAATCTGTGTTGTGGGGAGAATGCATTTCAAAACAAGCAGGAGTGCTGCCCCAGCTGCGAGGGGACCTTAAGAGTCTAGAAAAGGAGATACAATGTCTAGAGAGTGAACTTTTTGCCACCAACAAATCTGTAATCCTTGGTAGCATCAGGGGCAAGATTGGGGAGTTTGAAGAGGCAGCCGTGCATAAGAATCATTATCTTGGAATGGAGGCGTGTGCTAGGAGATAAGCAGAGGGTGATAGGGCCGGTAGGACACTAGCCCGACTGCTCAAAAAGCCTTGGGCTTGCAATTATATTAGTGAATTATGCACCTCAGACAATGTAGCAGCGATGAGTCAGATGGCCGTCCAGACTGAAATGATATCCTTCTACTCCTCACTTTATGAGGCGAGGTAAGGCAGCACCCCCCAGATCTGGGCGATTTCTTTGATTGTATCCAGCTGCTATGGCTTGAGAGCGGGCACTGCAGCTATCTTGACGAGCCGTTTTCTGAGGAGGAGGTAATCAGGGTTATTCATGCTTAATCCGGAGACAAGGCACCTGGACTGGATGGCCTGATGGCCACCTTTTACAAGGAATATTCAGCGCTGCTAGCATCACATCTTATAAAGATGTATGAGGATTCGCTGGAAAGAGGGGAACTTCCCCCATCGCTTCGAGAAGTGCTTATTATCACAATTCTAAAACCTGATAAAGGTCCATTGCAGTGTGACTCCTATAATCTGCTGTCTATGATTAATCTGGACAACAAAATCCTGGCTTAACTCATCGCAATGAGCCTTGTACCGCTGCTGCCTCTCGTAATGCTCCCCGACCAGTGTGGCTTTGTCCTCGGTAGTGCAAACATCTTACAACTTACGCACCTTTTTCACTACAATACAAGAAATCGACCCCTCACTCCAAGCGGCCGCAATATTTTTGGATGCCAGTAAGGCGTTTGATTCCTTGGAATGGCCATATTTATTTGCACTTCTTTACCTCTTAGGCATTAGCTCAAAATTCATTAAACTGACTGCTCTCTTATACTCTTCCCTCACAGCGAGGCTTCGGATTAACAGGATGATATCCCTCCCTTTCCCCATATCCCGGGGCACAAGACAGGGATGCCCACTGCCTCCCCTTCTTTTTGCCATCGCCATGGAGCCCCTGGCGGCCCGATTGCGGCAGTATAATGCACACCGAGGTCTGACATTTGTTCAGCGGGTAAAACTAGTTTCTTTGTACCCGGACGATGTGACTCTGTATGTCAAACGCCCAGCTGAAAACTAAGATCTGATCAGGGAAATCACGAGATTCGGAGGACTCTCAGGTATAAAAATTAACTGGAGAAAATCAGTGATCTTTTCACTAATGGCAGTCACGGAATGGTTCCAATCGGAGTACCCACTCTGCTGGGCTGAAGGCCCAGTGAAATACCTAGGAATCTGGCTGAGTCATAATGTTGAAGAACTCTGGCGATGCAATTCTATGTCAGGACCGGAGGCAAGGATTATGCTATTCTTTCTCCACTTTTATTAACAGCAGCCATTTTAAAGCAAACAAGAAAAAACTACTATTCCCATGAACCCTAGGCAATATGACAACAGACAACATCATAGAGTCCAGGATAAAGAATGTCCACTGCAGCTCCACCAATCAGGGCAGCCCAGCCTGGTCATAGTCCTTCATCCCTAGCTATTCTTTCTCCTCTTTCTTCGCTGCTCGCAGCCAAGATAAGTGCCCTCTCTGTTTTTCTGTATGATTTGTGGCCTTGTTGTTATTTGATTAGCTGTTGCCTAATCCTTGTTTTATAACGTGATGGTATGCTGTAGCGTTAACTTATGCTAATTGTCCTAATTTAGCCCGCCGCAAACAAGGTTTTTCTTGATAGATATAATTTCTTGTGTGTCTCTGTTGCGAGCGCTAATGTGATTTCCTTGTCTACTGTTGAAAAGAGAATTTCCTTGTTTTGGTTTCAGGGCACCCGCTACTCCGGTCGACCCGTCTCCAGTCGTGGGAGCGTCCCTCAGCTCCTACGCGGCTGTTCTGTGTGCGATTGGAGGCTCGGCGGTGCAGTCCTCCCGCCGGTAGAGGGCGCGCGAGTCACGTCCTCGTCCCACGGCACGCTCCGCATTCCGCGCCTCACAGGAATCGGAGCCAGCACCGCAGGGAACCTTCTCTTGGGACTGGAGAGTGATGCCCGCTATTGTGGGTCCGTACTCTGCATTAGCAGTGTTTGTGCCTCGCTGCTGCTGGCAGCCTAGTTTACACCTGTAAGGTCTGTACTTTTAAGCCTCTTAAAGCTCCTCAGTATATCTATTGGAGGAGTCTGTAGCAGTAACCCTGTGCGGGTGGGACCCCTCCCAGTACCTTTTTTCCCTTAGAATACAGGGCGGCAGGATCCCGGCGTGAGCCACGTTAGGTGTTCTGCACCACAGTATTGGCTGACACCCAGCCACCCCTTATCTAGGCCTACCCGGCCCGGGACTGCACAATACAGGGGTAATACCTGCCCCTACTATTAAACTTGCCATTGGAGTGGCCAAACTCACTGCTCCCTACACTACCAGACTTTTACCCAGGGGACTTACCTGTGACATGGAGCACTACACTGAGGACCTTGGCGAGGAGGATCCCCTAGCTGCCCTACAATGGGATGACGAATTTTATGATGCAGTGGACGCATCAATCCACAGGGCAGTTTCGGAGGCCTTGACTCCTCTGGAGGAGTGCCTTTCCCGCCAAATTGCGCAGGCATGCGAGAAGTTGGCTCGGGCCATGCCAGGCCACCCGGCCCCACCCCCCCTCCTCTGGACACTCAACTACCTCCGGCGACGCACCCGCGAGGCGGTAGTAGATCCTGATGCTTTCGCCTGCCTTAAACAGGCATTTCTGGACAGTACCACCCCGACAACCCCCCTCCTGTCCCTGCTGACGGAGACCATAGGGATACGGACAACAACGCAGGCCCCTCACATCCCTGGCTCCCCTCCCACCAGCCACCTGCCCATGCGGACCAGGGTCTCTGCGCAGATATGCTGGACCCGGACGACATCCTTCACCCGAGGTCTTCGAGCCGCATCTGAAGACCCCTGGAGAAGGAGGCCCACAATTGCCTCAGGGCGGAGTGCCCCCACCTGTCTCTGGAGGGTAAGGTGGCAGTCACGCCGGATATCGATCCATGCATGGCTACCTTCCTCCAGAAGTTCATCAAAGATCCCAAAAAAGGGATAGACAGGTCCTGGCGAGCATGCCAGGACAAGTTACTAGACACCCTGGGCCCCTCACGAAGATCCTGAACATGGCGGAGGAAGCAAAGTCCTCAGGATCCCTCATCTCACCAGATACTTTGTCTTCTTAGGTGCAACGCGCCATGGTATTCCTTGGCAACGCCAACTGTGCTCTGTCTACAGAGCGATGCAGATCTCTACTTATCAAGGTGGACTCCAAGCTTGAGATCTGGCTGACTCCGAGGCAGGCCCAGTAGCACATTGGGGCCTTTTTGGACAGCCCTTTAACAAGAGCTCGGTAGGTTTGTGAATACCTTCACGTCATTGGATAAGGCACAGTCCTCCATAAAAAAAGGTATTTCACCCATGTGTTTTCAGGGGGGCCGGCCGAGGTAGGGGCCGCTCAGCCGGCCGTCCCAACCACTATACTCCCAGACAAGGCTCCCACCAAGGCCAATATCAAGACCAGGCCAGGTTCTGCAACTTTTACCCCACCAGAGGGAGACGTGGCAAGCACAGAGGTGGTCGTGGAGGAGGCACCTCCAACTCAGCCGGTGAGTGTAACATCTTCTTCCCTAGTAAGGGTAGGGGGCCATCTGGGGCATTTTTTCCAGGCTTGGACTTCCATCACGGGAGACGCCTGGGTCCTTCAAACTGTCCGGGGGTTTCAAATAGAATTTTACAGGAATCCCTCGCAACCCGTGCGCCCACGGCCCATCACCTTTGCCGCGGCAGACGTCGTTTTAGTGGATCAGGAAGTGCAGTCCCTCCTGGACAAGGGAGCGATCGGCAGAACACTTCCTCACCCCAGAGGTTTCATCAGCAGCCTCTTCTTGGTGGACAAACCAGACAGCGGTCAACGCCCAGTGATCAACCTCCACGAGTTCAACGAGTGGCTCATATACCGCCACTTCAAGATGGAGGGAATCCACCTCCTCCGAGACTTGTTACGCCCGGGAGATTGGATGGCGCACCTGGATCTCAAGGACGCCTACCTCTCGATCCCTATTTTTCCCCCACACAGGAGGTTCCTGCAATTCGTTTGGGGGGATCAGACCTTTGAGTTCACCACCCTGCCCTTCGGCCTATCATCGGCCCCGTGGTGCTTCACGAAGGTCCTCAGACTGGTGGTGGAACGCCTTCGGGGTGGGCGTCAGGCTCATTGTATACCACGACGACATCCTGCTGATGGCTCAGTGCCCCCAAGCCCTATCCCAGCAGCTGCAGACGGCGGTCAACCTCCTGCAGAGTTTGGGTTTTGTGATCAACGAAACCAAGTCCACCCTGGTCCCCTCCCAGAAGGTGACTTTTCTGGGTTTCTCGATCGACTCTGTCGAAGCTACGCTCAGCCTTCCATCCAAAAAGGTAACGAAGATCCGCCACAAGATTCGGCGGGCTTTAACAAAGCCGCACATCTCCCTCCAGCAAGTAGCCCGCATTGTGGGCCTTCTGTCATAGTCAATTCAGGCGATATTCCCAGGCCCCTTGCACTACCGGGCACTCCAGCGTATGAAAGCCACGCATCTCTGCAGGGGTCTGTTGTACTCCCAGCAGGTCTCGTTAATTCAGGAGTCCAGGGCGGAGCTTTCCTGGTGGCTAGCCAACATGGAAGCTTGGAATGGGAGAGCGATATTTGGCTCAGCACCAGATTTAGTCATCGAGTCAGACGCCAGTAGGGCAGGCTGGGGTGCGAGATGTGGAGAATTTACCACCAGAGGTCTATGGTCGCCACAAGAAAAATGACTACATATCAATTGTTTAGAGCTCCTAGCGGGGTCGTTCGCGATCCAGTGCTGGACCAAGGACTCCATTCAGTCCTGCGTACTCCTCAAGATGGACAACGTATCTGCAGTCAGATACATCAACCACCTCGGAGGAACTCGGTCCAAGGCTCTCTCCGATATGGCAAAATTGCCTAGACCGCCAGATTTCAGTCACGGAGTCTGTGGAAACTCCACCCAAGGGTGTTCAAGAACCTGAACAACAAATGGGGCCCCTTCTCAGTGGATCTTTTCGCCTCTCGCCTGGACCATCAATTTCCCAGGTTTTTCAGTTGGAGACCGGACCCACGGGCGGAAAAGACGGATGCATTCCTTCAGGATTGGCAAGGGGAGCAGGGTTACGCCTTTCCCCCGTTCGCCATGATAACCAGGGCCTCGGCTCGGATTCGGCGGCAGGGGGCGAGTGTGGTAATGATCACACCAATTTGGAGGTCGGAACCATGGTTTCCGGTTCTTCTGGAACTTTCCTGGGATTCTCCAATCCCTCTCCCCCGGTTTCCATCACTACTCCTCAACCCAGCGCATCAACCTCACCCACCGGTAGTGCAGGAGTCTCTCAACCTTATGGCATGGCGGATTACCGGGGACGATGGGCGGTCCCAGGCCTTTCGGGCGCGGCTGAGAAGTTTATGTCAAAAGCATGGGCAGATAGCACGTTCAAGCGGTATAAATCTACCTGGAGGAGATGGTCACGTTGGTGTTTGCGATTGGATCTCGATCCCGTGGCAGCAGATGTGACTCAGGTCCTAAACTTTTTGGCGTCCCTGGCCGAAGAAGGCCTGGCCTATAGGACGATTAATACTTTTCGTTCGACGACCAGCTCTGCGGGCCACACACCAGTGGATCGGGCCCCGGTGGGAGAACATCCCTTTGATTGTCGCCTCATGCAGGGAATATGCCTCTCTCTTCCCCCAGAGCCCAGGTACTCAGCGCTCTGGGATGTCAACCAGCTGCTGAACCTTTTTCTGTCCTGGCAACCGAATAGGTTCCTCTCCAGGAAGGAGCTGTCGGCTAAGTTAGCCATGTTGCTCTGTCTAATCTCCTGCAGACGAGTGTCAGATGTTCGTGCCTTGGACATCTCTGGCAGGATTTTTTCCCCCTCTGGGGTTACTTTCACAATTCGAAGAAGAACTAAATGTGGGACAAAGGCAATCTCGTATTCGGCCTTCCCGGATTGTCCCAAATTGTGCGTGGTGTCATGCCTCAAGGCCTATGAGGAAATGTCAGAGGACTTTTGCCCCCCGGGGGAGCAGCAACTTCTAATTGCCTTACGGAAGCCACACAGAGCTGTCTCCTCACCCACGATTGCCCACTGGGTGAGACGGGTCATGCAAGAAGCGGGGATAAACCTTCGAGCCTTTGGGGCTCACTCGACTAGGGGGGGCGATGGCCTCAAAGGCGTTTTCCTTAGGGGCCCGTCTGGAGGACATACTCAACGCGGCGGACTGGTCCTCGGACTCTACTTTCAAATGGTTTTACTTCAAACCGGTTCTACAGATGGCCCACCTGGTGATCAATAAGCTTTAAACGAGCATAATCCTCGCCTCCGGTCCTGACATAGAATGAAAAATTTCCTAGCTATCATAACGGAAAGTTTCAATTCTATTAAGGACTCAGAGGCGAGGATTATCCCTCCCAGAGTACAGCGATGGGCTGGATACCAAACCATCGTTCTAGAGTAAGTAAGCTCTACCTTCATTTTCTTATGGTCTTCTAATGTTCCTTGCTGGCACGTATGGTTCCTGTGATGCTTTGCATATATTCTTCCATTTCAGGGTTAAACCTTAGCCATGATTGCACCTCAAACGTGTTATCTAATTTCAGTTTCGGACACAACTAAACACGATGCATTAGAGGTCAAGAACGGCTGATCTCGCGTGACGAAAGAGGAGGAATAGCCAGGGATGAAGGACTATGACCAGGCTGGGCTGCCCTGATTGGTGGAGCTGCAGTGGACATTCTTTATCCCGGACTCTATGATGTTGTCTGTTGTCATATTCCCTAGGTTTCATGGGAATAGTAGTTTTTTCTTGTTTGCTTTAAAATGGCTGCTGTTATTAAAAGTGGAGAAAGAATAGCATAACCCTCGCCTCCAAGTCCTTAATAGAATTGAAACTTTCTGTTATGATAGCTAGGTAATTTTTCACTACGGGCGACTCATGGAATGGCTGGAGAGCCAACTGAAGCGGTGGATGGACTTGCCGCTGTCCCTGGCTGAGCGACTGGCCATAGCTGAAATGGTTGTTCTCCCCAAGGTCCTCTACGTGTTCATTAGCCTTCTGCTCCCTCTCAGCAGCAGCTAATAATAATAATAATAATAAGCAAGCTTGTAAAGCGCCTGGTTACACTCACTAGTGTGTCCCCGCGCTGCGGCACAGCCTCATCACAAGAGCAATGGTAGGAATCCGCGTCCCGAAGAACCCTATATGCGGAAGAGCCAGGTTTTCAGTCTCTTCCGAAAGAGTAACTCCGATGGCTCATTACGCAGAAAAAGAGGGAGTGCATTCCAATGCTTAGAGGCCAAATAGCTGAAAGAGCTCGCTCCTATTCTCGCTCTTTTTGCTCTAGGAATCTTGACCCGCCCGGTTCCAGATGATCTCAGATGCCGGGTCAGAGTGTAAGGGGTAAGAAGATTGTGTAGGTAGCTAGGCCCCTTCCCCTGCAGGATACGGTGACTAATACTTAAGGCTTTGAAAAGTATTCTCTCCCTGAGTGGTAGCCAATGGAGAGCGGAGAGGGCATTCCTAGAGGAGGATCTCCTGGGCAGCATCAGAACAAGGCGGGCCGCCGCGTTCTGAATGCACTGAAGTCTGTGTAGACATTTGTTGCTAGCTCCCAGGTATAAAGCATTACCATAATCTAGGTGAGAAGTTACCAACGCGTGGACTAGGGTTTTCCTAGCTGCTACGGGAAGCACATCCAAGGACTTCCGTAGCCCTTTCAAGATTCCGAAGCATTTCCCAGCCACCATTCTAGTATGACTCTCAAAGGAGAGCTTCGAGTCAAGCCACATCCCCAAATTCTTAACCTGATTGCTAGGGGCGGGCGTAGGGCCCAGTGTCTTTGGCCACCATGCCAAGGACCAGATGGAGGGAGATTTTCCCACCACTAGGACCTCGGTTTTACTGCCATTTAATTTTAGACAGTTACTTGTCATCCAGGATGCTAGATCTTGTAGACAAGTGGAGAAATTGGTAGCTGCATCTTCAGAAGATTGTGACAGTAAGACCACCAGTTGCGTGTCGTCAGCATATGACACGACACTGACACCATACATTTCAATAATCTCCGCCAGTGGGGCGATATAAAGATTAAAGAGGGTGGGACTTAGTATAGAGCCCTGTGGGACCCCCTGGGACAGTGTAATGCTTTTGGAATAGTGCTGACGTTGGGACACCTGAAAGCTCCGGTCTTGTGAAAAGGACCCCACCCATTCCAGGGCCAATTTATCCAACCCGCCTTCCCTGAGACGTTGTAGGAGAAGTGGGTGGGATACAGTGTCAAAGGCGGCACTGAGGTCTAGGAGGACCAGAGCAACTGTCTGGCCCTCATCTACCTGTCTACGAATAGTTTCCGTTGACAGGAGCAGTGCCGACTCTGTGGAATACGTGGCCCTAAAACCCGATTGCGTAGGGTGCTTCAGATGCAGACTGCGATTGAACCTGATATCCTTTGCCTAGGCCTGAAAATGACCCAGGATCTCTTGGGAAACCTTAACCCTACCAATTGAACAGGGCAGACTGGGCGCCCCTGACATGGATCTTTACTATAACTGCGCTCAAGCGCAATTTGGCTTTCATTGAATATTCCCAATACAATTTATGGCACATACAGCGCTGGAACATGACCAAGCGGCCTCACTACCGCTGAACTCGGACCTTTACAGATCACAGACTAGACCACGGCCTAGGGTAGATACAGTTGGCTGTACAGTATGGGCATGGCAGGGATTGTAACGCAGGGTGCAGCTGGAGGTGTTATATGCCCCCTTGGTGCCGCTACAGTGAATACAGGTGCCTGCAGTAGGTTTAGGAAACTCCAACTTCATACAATGGGGAACGCGTTCCCTGAAGGAACTTTCTTAGAGCCATTCAAGGCACTGGCGGGGGAGGACCTGGGGCTGCTTGACAGAATGACGTGCTACCAGCTCTGAGTGGCACTGCGCACTAGTTGCTCCTCCTTCCCGGTGGAGCCGCCCACGTTCCAGGTGCTGGAGGAATTCCTGACTAATCCATCGCCCCTCAAACTGATCACTCGATTACACACATGCATGCAGCGCACAGCGCTGATATGCGTTCCTAGGGCATGGCAGGAATGAGAGGCGCAGCTGGGCTGAACTATAGTAAAGAAAACCACCCGTGGGGCAGGTGGTCGACAAAGAAGGCGCATAGCACGAGGAGGCCAACTCCTCCCTTCCTTCATCCCCCCTTTTTCCCCTTGATTCCTCTTCCTCTAAGTTCTGTTCTGTGTTGCAGATATGATAGAGCACCCTTGATACTGATGTAGGATATACTGAAAAAAGTAAAACTGACATTTATACTGGTGGTCGCTATGTATAATACTGGACCAAGTCATGCAATGAAACAAATGCTATACTGTATGCAAATGGTCTAACCGTTGGCCTCTACACGCAGCTGTTTTCAATAAAAAGAAAAAGAAAAAGAAATAAATAAATAAAAAAGTCAATGAAACTTAGGTGGACTAAGTGGTTATTTGTGTTTGCGGAATCAGCAAACAATGAAAGCGCCATGATGTTTGCTGTGGTCCCAGTTTGTTTTGTAAAGCTGGTTTGATTCACAGGGATAATTGAGTGTTCCTCTGCCCAGTGTCGTTGTTCCTCCAATAAGACTCCTGCAAAATATTTTATATCATTATCAATTAAGACTATTAATCAGTAAATTCCAGGGTCACCCTTGTCCCCTCCCTTGTATATTGGGATAATAATTGAGCCCCTCCAAGAGGAAGGAATGCTGTGAAGCTGCGTTGCAGTGTTAAAAACCGGGGCAAGTTGAAATGCCCAGATCAGTGGATCCTCCTTATTGAAGACTGGTGGAATGCCGTTGGGCCCGGTTCCCAGTCTCTACGTCCCCTTGCAATTTGCCTCTGTACGAAGCAAGTACTGATTGTTCACCAGATTGGTGTTGGGACCCTCTCCCTGCAGAGTCTTTTCTATCTCCAAGTCATCTTGTTTGCACCTATGTTGTTCCCCTTGGTGATAGTGACTGCTCAGAAAGTGGTACCAGGTGGCCTTGGGAGGGGTCTATTTATCCCATTAACTGTTCTCCAGGAGATGCTGTTATTTTTCTTAAGTCATGCAGCAGCTTAGCCCAAAAAGCGTCTTGGGACTCCCTTTGTGCCTGCCATTTTGCCCTTTTTAATTGTTTCCTTGTAGTCCTGAGGTCATTCATTATAACAGAGTCCTCAGGAGACCTTTTGAGGGTCCACCAGAGATGATTTACTTCCTTTTTGACTGTCCTGGTCATAGGGTTGTGCACCCTCCTCTCCAGGGGGTTGACCTTGTGCTCTTGCCTATTTGTCATAATTGAGTTGACTGGTTTTGCAGTTTGGTCTACGAGATTTGTTGTAAACCTTTCCCAGCTATTCAATGGGTCTATGTCAGTTATTTTGTAATTAACCACCAGTGATTTCACTGTTTGTATCAGTGCTGGCAGGAAGGCGGATGTGCATTTTACCCCTGGGCGTAGTTCGCAGAGTTTCGCTACGCGGAACTCCGCAAAGTGACACAAAACTCCACTCAGTTCCGCAAGTGGCGGAGTGCAGTGCAAACTGCCGTTCACACTGAGATTCCTGCCGCTCGGGTAGAAATTCTACCTGAGCAGCAGCTCGCGCTCGCCAACTTACCGATTGCGAGCGCTAGCGGGGAAAATACTCCGCTGCACTACGCAAAGTGGAGTTGTCAGGCTCTCCTTGTGCTCCACAGAGTGCAGAAAACTCAGCGAACGGAGCGGAGTTCCCCGCCAAGGCCTACAATTGATGCGTTTTAGATTGATTGTATAACCTGGGAATCCCAGATCTGTTGCAGCTGTATGTGTTTGTACACCTAGGTCCAGGATTATTCCTTGTGCCCTATGGTCGCTATCTAATTTCTCACCAAGCCCATAAGGGATAACAACCTGCAGTAATGGGAGGCTTACAAAGCTGTAGCCAATGAGTGATGCGCCGAAACTGGTTAAAAACGAAAGCCCAAGTCGTTTATGAGGGTTATATCAGCCATTTAGAACTCGGAGGCCTAGATGTTCTAGATTTCCTTGCAAGCATTGGCCTCTCCTGTCTTCTTTTTGCCATTGGGGTGCTAGCTGGGTTGGTCTCGACCAAAAGGCATCTTGGGCTTCTGTGACCTCGTTTTTGGGCAGCTTACTCATTAGCCACATGTTGAAGCCGCCAATAACTATCAATTCATAGTCGATTTCTTTTAGTCTTAATGCTAAGATCGTCTCAGTCAACTTAACTTTTATCTTAGCCCTGGTTGCAGCATTAAGGTGAATATAGACATTTACCAATATAGTTTTCTTGAACGGACTGGTTGATGTCTTGACACTCATTAACACAATTTGTAAACTGACTTCATCAGTTTCTAGCTCTTGGCATTCAATGTTACTGGTATCTGTAACGTATATTGCCAGACCGCCCTTGCTGCAACCGTGTTTGTGTACTTTAACTGCTTGTTTGTGAAAGTTTGTGAAGCCCTCCAGGTGGGATGCCTCCAGAGCCCAGGTTTCTTGGAGAAGGATTACTTGAAAGGTGCGTAGGTATTGGGAGACCTCTGGATTTTCAAACTTGTTTGCCAGGTCTTTAATTTTCCAGGAGCAGATCCTGAGTGTGTTGCCTGTGTTAGTGGTGAGAGCTCTTGTCTTCTCATTGTAAAAGTTTGGTTATATTTAGTGTGACCAACAACCAGGGGCAGTTCCTCCACTAGGGCGGAGGAGCGTTGCCCCACTGCTTTCTCACAGTGCGAGAAAGCCAAAACATAAATGGTAATAACTTTTAGTTATTACCATTTTATATTTGCTTTGCGCATTGTGGGCGGGTGGGTGGGGGGGCTGCTCTGCTGTTTGAGCAGGGCAGAGGACAAGTGGTTTGCCCACTCCTGAGTGCGCAAAGACTGTTTGGTCGGCCCTCTCGGGCCGCCTAAATCAGTCATGTGCACTCTGCCCTTCTCCATGCAGGCTGCAATGCAGCTTGCACGGAGAACATGCCCTCCACACTAGCCCCTGGCTGGGTGCCGTCCCAACCAATCACAATGCTGCCATTGCAGCATTGTGATTGGCTTAGGGGAGGGAGCCTGGCTGCCTGCTTCCTGTTCCTGTGGAGGCAGGAGAGCAGGAGCAGAGAAGACGCAGTAACCGGTGGAAAGGTAAATTTAATTTTATTTTTTTATTCGCCCACGATCCCCACCGCAACACCACCACAAAATACCCCCGCGACCCCTCGCACCCACCCCCCACCCGCATACAATGCCGGCCGCTACTGCCAACAACCAGCCCCACTCTATGGCCACTTCTGATTCTGTGGCAGACCCACCGCTGTGCTGTATTGCCCCTTCATTTTGGGGGCCTGGGGATTTGCTCTGTGCATTCCTCAGAATGTAGTAGACCGTTCTTGGTCGGGCCACTAATAGATCATCCTTTTATTGTGTCTCTTTTTGTGAAGCTGGTACCTGGGGGTATCCTATTCCTTTGATAGGTGTTACTGTGATCCCCCAGCCCTGGAATATTTCAGCCACACTCAAGATCTTTCAGCCCCACACCACTTTAGTTGATTCATTTTGCTGGCCGGGGTTGATGAACTCAATTGATACTAGTCATGTGAGATGGCCTCCCCCATTCCGTCTAATGTCCCAATAAGCTTGAGGATGTTACCCCTGTTTAGGATGTCATAAGGTCCTCTGGAAGTGTATTCAGGATAAAATAGTGTGCAGGGAAGTTTTTGTGAGCGCCTAAAGTCCTCATTTGATATGTCCTGTGACACATACTTTTGTTGCACTTTGCTTTCCCAGCCAGTCATGGCTACTTTTTCTCTTGTCGTGTGAGTAACCCTGCCCAGGTGTGTGTGAGGCCTGTGCCAGTTAAGTGGGGTGGACCCGGCCCAGTGCAAGTGGCTACACCTCCTTCTTCCTTGCAGGGTTCCACCCTATTGTTTGGAAGAGGCCCTGCTGTGGTGCTGTCCTGGGTGGATTTCGTTTCATGGACACAGGAGGCTTGTGGTGATATGTCTTGTGGTACGGGGTGTTTGGGGCTAAGGGTGACTGGTGCATTGGCCTCCAAGGTCTACTGAGCCTACCATTCACAGGCTTGTTTGTCTAGGGGTGATCATTTGTACTGGGACGTCATCCCTATCCAGAGCATTGGATGTCTCATAGGGGTCTACGTCCCTGGGGAGGAGGGGTAACCTAGGTCTGGTGTTGAAAATTGGGTAGGTTGCCAGCCTACTTGATCGTGGCAATCCCTTTCTCTTTCTTGCTCTCTTCTGTTTCTGTGCCCCCCGCCCCCCCTTGTTGTTTTGAGTCCTGTCAAGTAGTGGTGAATCTGCAGTTAGTGATGACGCTACCCCAGGGTCAAAACCAGCAACCCAGCGGCCTTCGTTTTTCCAGCCGTTAGGATTTTCACACTTTGGCCCCTTTGTCTCAATTGCAGGTAGTGACTCTGAATGGCCGGCTACAGCGTTTGTGAGTTCCGGCTCCAATTGAGACCTGACTTTAATCATGTCCTTAAGGTCGAGAAATAAGGATGACATTGTCACCGGGAGTGTTGACAGCTTTTCTAGGACAGGGGAACATCCGCACCTCTGACCTACTCCCTGTGTGTCAGTCTGCGCTCTCTTTATTAAATTGTTTAAATTTGCAATTTTCTCATTGATGCCTTCATCGTACATACCAAGAGGGTTCAGGAGGGTAATTTGAACGTCCATTTTGTTAGCCTGAAAGTTAAGTGCCTCTACTGAGCTCTGCAAAATTCTAATCGTGGTTGACCATAGGGCTCCTTGTGCGTTCTTTTTTCCTTTTGGGTTTGGGCTAGGGTTTGTGGGTGCTACGTTGCCGTATGATGTGAAATTAGAGGGAAAAATAATTTTCCTGGTGGGGTGACCATTTTCAAAGGGACAACACCTGATATGATTAAGACATTACTCCCCCTTTGTCTGTCCAGCTCCCATTGCCCTGCTGTCCATAACCTTCCCCTCCAAGCCAGGACTTGCTTGTTTAGTTCCCGTAGGCACTACATTGGGTCCCCTTCATCTCTCCGTAGCCACTCTCTCATATGCATTTCATTTGTTGTATAGCGCTACTCATATCAGTGTAGTGTGTCACAGTACTTTACACCACCCACACATTATACAGAGACAATGAATCATACAAGTATGTAAATCAGTCTATAGGGAATGCCACATAAGCCAATGGGGATTACAAGGTGAAGGAATAACATACCATCCATACTGGTGGGCAGTATATTTTAAGAGGGTTTGGGCTGGGGAAGCACAAACTCAGGATTTAAAGCATACCCCAGTGGTTGGGGGTTGGCTTTACTAATAAAAATGTATATCAGCCCAAACTCTTTTTAGCAACATTAAAATAATGAAAGACTGGGGAAGTTCTTACTATATAGTAACACAAAAAAGTGAATTTCTAACTATACCATTCATGTTTGTATGCAGCTCTTTGATGACAGTTCATAGGTCACTGTCCTATGTTAGGATTGTAACTTCTGAACTGCAAGTAACACAAGAATCTCTGTGAGAAAGGCAGTAACCCACTGAGCTATCAACATAAAATACAGTTTATCTGCATTTCAAAACTACCAACAGCCAAAGGATTGCTCTCCAGCAGGATCATTAATCACCAGTTATCTGGACATTTTTATTGTTGTCTTGCATCCATGGCCATGATAATGATAAAACAAGCATTCGCAATGCCAATAGGTCTCGCCGTATAGTGGAGTTTAGTGTGTAAAGTCGGCCAGGGTGTAGCTATTGTTGGTGCAGCAGGTGCAGTGGCACCGGGCCATGAGGAGCCCAGTGCGTACCGATTACTGTAGAGTTTTACAGTGGAACTACAGGTCATGGGGTCCATTTGCTGCAACTTTGCTATAAAAGTTCAGTAAGTCAAGGTTTTTGTCCTAATAACGCTAATATTAGTGGGATTGCACATTTTTGTGGTGGGCAAAAGTGAAAGTACAAGTCCCTGAACACAACGTACGGTTGACTGAAACACGGCATGAATGTGTCACAACCTACTTGGCAGTTATGTGAATCCTGGTTAATCCAAACAGAGATTTCAAACTCGCTTACTGTCAATATAAGCGAAGACTGTTTGCTTCACTGCCCATACCTGTGTAACAGAACATTCAAGTTAACTACCACTACTCCGAATGAAAGCCCGTAAAAAGACATACAACTTTGGGTCATTTACGTGTTTGTTTGTTGCGAAGGTTTTGTGTTTAAGTAAGAAAAAAGGCTATAAGAAGAAATAGAAAGGGACGTGGAACAAATAAGGAAGGAGGTGTTTTTTATTGTAACGTAATTGTCAGAAAGCAAAAACTAAATAAGACTACTTACGTATGTGTTATTTTTGTAAATTATACTGTTTTGTTGTATTGAAGCTATGCACGAGGACACATTCATTTGTAGTAGGCACGGGGAGATGAAGTAATTTGGCCAGAATCACAGGTTGCTGAGCTGACTCCGAGATTGGAATCCGATTCCCCAGTTCTAAAGTTCGCTGCTCTGCCCTTTACGCCTCCTGGGTGACAGACTGTTAAGGGGCGCACCACTGCCTTTTCCACCCTAGGGAGCGGTATGTTTTTGGCACTGCGGCACGACAGAAGGGCATACAGCCGGAAAATAAATGGCTCCAACAGACAAACAATTTTGCGCTCATTTCAAATGGTGACAAGCAGTTCATCCAGAGACAGCTGAAGCTTGATTAGCTGACATCATAGACAACATACCAGAATGTGCCTGTGCATGTTCCATGCCATGGCATATGTGACGTCATCTGTCAGCCAGGGTGTAGGTATTGTTAGTGCAGCAGGTGCAGTGGCACCGGGTCATGACTGGCACACAGCCGGGTGCTAAAATGAAAGCCCTGCACCGTTTTTGGTAAGAATGAGGTTTCACTTTGTAGTTAACATCAGTATAATTGTGGGTAACAGTTTCCATCAAGCTGCTCTTATCTTGGAAGCTCTTTCAAATGCGCGCACACGTAGTTGCTAAAGAAAGAAGGGTGCGTGCGCCAAGGAGTCTGTGGCAGTGTGAGCAGTTCCTTTTAGTTTAAATGTGCATTTAATTGGCGAGAAAAGTAACAGTTTCCATCAGGCTACCCTTATCTAGGAAAGTCTTTGAAATGCACACACACATAAATGCTAAAAGAAATAAGGGTGTATGCACCAAGAAGTCTGTGGCAGTGAGATCAGTTTATATTGTTTGTGTTTTGTTGTCTTGAAGCTATACACAAGGACACATTCATGAGGTCTCGCCTACGCAGCGCGCATGCGCTGCATAGGCAAAAAGACCTTTTGGAATCGCTTCGGCTTTTCAGCCAAAAACGTGCACGCGTTCCATTGCCTTCAATGGCAACGCGTGCACGTTTGGCGATTCACTTGCGGGAGCGAGCGGCGCCATATGGTAGCAATTATCGCTCCTGGCGCCGCTCGCTCCCGCAAGGGAAACGCTTTCACTTTTGCCGCCACTTGTTTTTTTACCAGTGGAGTTTGCAGTATGGCACGCTTCATTCATTCTGTGGCTCAGAACGATTGCAGGTGCTGCAGTCACCCCTGCCCCTCCTCCCGGAACATTAATCCCCCGCTCCCCTGTGCTCCACCGCCCTCTTCTCCCCGGGGAGCTCGGCTTTCTGTTTACTGCTCCTTACTTATAAACACAATCAGCCGGGCCGCCACACCGCAGGATCCGGTCTCCTCGAGTGGATTGTTCTGCCTTCTACACTTCCTGAGCGCTGAATTCACCTAACGAGCGGTGACAGCGAAGAGCAGGAGAAAGATCACAGTTTTTACCTTCACAGTTGGTGAGATAGTTCAGAGGGTTAACTGGCTACTGCTTAGATGTTTTGCGGAAACCACAGTAACAGGCTCGAATAACCCTGTGGCCGCTTCGCATTTCATCTTTCATATGCTGATAAGATGAGTGATAAGATGAGTGCCTTTGAGTCTGCATAACAACTGCATAACAACTGCTATGTACAACGCTTCGATTTTCGGAGGAAAAAGCTTGTTCTGTAAAAATACTGCGCATAATTCTACATCCTCCGTTTTGTGCCTGTTTCTCAGTCCTGTGGTGTGGTCGGGACCCTGCTCCTTTATTTTTTTTTATCCCACCACAACATTCATTAATTTGTTTTCAAGGCACTTGTCGTCGTGAGGGGTGTGATGTCGTGCTAGTTACGTCTAAAAACCAATCACCTGAGGCTTTATTACTCTATATTGGACCGAGTGAATATAATGTGCATGGAAGGAACAATGCACAGGCTTTCGCGTCACAAAGACTCCACTGTGGTGTGCCACTGTCATCTAAAGCAGTCTATGTTTTAATGGAGTACAAAAAACTGGAATATAACTATCCCCGTCAGCTCAGATAAGGAAAAAACGATTTTAAATGTGTGCCGTGTGCCTGCTCGTGTGTTTACGTGAGAGACGGTGTGTGTGTATGTTGCATATGTAAGCACGAGTATGTGAGTGAAAATAAAAGGTAAAATGGCATTTGGTGTTGCTTCCATTATTCCTGGCTTTTTGGTGAATTGAGGTCCATCACTGCTCTCAGGGTACTTTGTGCCTTGGAGGAAGGGATGGTTGAGGCGCTGTTCTCACTTCTCAGGGTATTTTACCACTGGGAGAAGGGATACATGAGGCGCTGCTCTCAGTGTACTTTGTGCCTCGGAGGAAGGCATGATTCAGGCGCTGCTTTCAGGGTACTTTGCCACCGGGAGAGGGAATAAATTAGGCGCTGCTCTCAGGATATTTCACCATGGGGAAGGGACGAATTAGGCGCTGCGCTAAGGGCGTATGGTCAAGTAAAGGAAGTGGATGGACCAAATGCTGATATCCGTGTATGATCCTTCAAGGCGGAAGTGGTCAGGTGCGGCCCTCAGGATGCGCCTTACCTTAACTGATAGCAGCACAACGTTCAGTTGAGTCTGTTAATTGAGTGCTGTGCCATACTAAGAGTGTGTAAACATACATAGCGCCTTTCTAAATGTATTCTCTGTCATATTTTATGTTTAAAGTCACATTGTTTGGCTCACTAAGGCCCTCGTTCTCGCTCTCCAGTGAGTCACCACAGGGCTCTGCCCCCCAACACACTTTTTTTTTTTTTTACTTTAATAAGCGCGGCGCCGTCTTCACGGACACCGCGCTATGCAATGCAATAGGTGTTGCTTTTGGTATTGTAAATAACAATGCCTTTTAATTTTTTTAAAGGCATTGCCATTTACAATGTCAATAGCTCAAAATAATGTCATTGCGAGACCTATTGCATTGTAAATGCTTGTTTTTAGTAGGCACGGGAAGATGAAGTTATTTGCCCAGAATCACAGGATGCTGAGCCGACGCCGAGATTGGAATCCGGTTCCCCAGTTCTAAAGTTTGCTGCTCTGCCCTTTACGCCTCCTCGTCGGCAGATTGTTAAGGGGCGCACCACTGCCTTCCCACCCTAGGAGGCTGTATGTTTCCGGCACTGTGCCACAACAAAGGGGCACACAGCCATAAAATAAAAAGCTCCAACAAACAAACAATCTTATGGTTATTTTAAATAAGGACAAATAGTCCATCCAGTGACATTGTCATTTTAGTGACACCGTGTTGAAAATACATAGAAATGCTCAAGTAGAAAATACTCTGCGGTGATTTTTCATTAACATACACCGTGTTTAAACTAATTACAAATAAAAAAAATTGCAGGTTTTATTTCTCACCATACACCGTATTGAAATAAAATAAATACAAACAAAGACTCAGGGCTTCTTTTCTACCATACACTGTGTTGAGAAAAGAAAATTGCAGGAAAAAATGCAAAAGTCGCACTGTAATTGCGATCGAAATAATTGTTACCAAATGAACATCCCTATAATAGGAAAGGGAAAACAAACCCTGACGAGGTAAACAAAAGAGGAAACAAAAATGTAGAAGTCGCACTGTAGTTGCGATCGGGGTAATTGTTAACAGATGCTAGTCCCCGTAAACAGAAAACAAAGACGAAAGAGGGGCCCTCACTGTGTTAAAACTAATTAAAAATAAATGTGCAAGTTTTATTTCTCCTTATACATAATATTAAAATAAACTAAATACAAACAAAGGCTCAGGGCTTCCTTCGGTCGGGATGTTTGGGATAACTGTTACCACATGCACGTTCCTCTGATAAACAAGCATTGGCATAGCCAATAGGTCTCGCCTTTGGGACCCCACAAGTATCCAGTTATGCAGCACAATATCCTTGGTGCAACAACATCAACTGTTGCATGGCTAAACACCCATAAGGTCCCAAAGGCGAGACCAATTGGCTATGCCAATGCTTGTTTTCAGCATGGTATGGTCCAAGAACTGATTGCTTCAGTTTGATTGCTGTCCTTCTGCTGATTGCGCTGTGATTGTGGTACTAGTCTTACTTTTTCTTCTTCCCTGTCATCCTTGTTGAACATTTTGCCTTCTGTAGCATAGATATGTTTTACTATGCCACACACACATAAAAGAAGCCCTTTTCTTCTTTGAAATGGAGGTTTATTCTGACAACAGATGTTATCTGCTTTTATTATCACAACAGATGTTATCTGCTTCCAAATGTATTTACACTAAGACATGGGTGTAATTGCTTTATTTATGTGAAAGGATTTTTTGGCAAATGCCATTTTTTATTTTTTTCATATTCACGCCTAGGGAGATTAACTGATTTACTCAGAATCACACGGATCTTGTGCCAAAACCTAAAAAGCATTGGCAAAGACGATAGGTTTCGCCTTTGAAACTATTGCCCATGCCATTGACTTTTATCTATTCTGTACAGCATGGGCATTGCTGACTTTGTCAATGATTTGTAGCCATACTGCAGTGCAGTTAGTAGTAGTGCTGCTGCTATGTAGAATGGCACAAAATGATAGTAAAAAAGGTCTATAATCATCCACTGTTAATGCACTTTTAAATTTAAAAAACACATTAGCCCTGGTTGCATCATAGCATTTCATAAAATTAGTCTAAGCCGTACTACAAAGCACCGCGCTGCTATACAGCATAGATACAAAACATTGCCAAAACCAACGGTCTCAAAGGTGAGACCTATTGGCTTTGTCAATGCTTGTTTATCAGTGTAATTGCATAAACTAGCTGTCGCCTATACGTCTGTGTCTAACTTTTTGTGAAATACCCGAAACGACACCAGAACAAAATCCATTGCAAGTGAAAATATCAATTTGGAAAGGAAGGGTGTGCAATTTTATTTTAAACGATATTACAATATGCTACCGATCTGCAATTGACAGATAGTAACCGCGCAAAACATTTCTTGCTATCAGATTTCAAAACTGCTCAATCTATCCCTGGCCAGTAAGATTGTCCCATCAACCACCGCAAAATCTTCACTTCAATGGCATCAACGAACACTGATGCACCAAGCTTCCCAAAAAGGACCGCCCACCCCGGAGCGTCTGCTGCCCGCAAGCTGCGAAAACTGCACAAACAAAGCCAAGGCGTCAAGTACAAGGAGAGATTAATTCCAAGTAGGCCACGGCAGACAGGTCAGCAGCTCCAATCAACGAAGCACCCAAATAAGGAGTCTCTGCCTTTGTGTGTTCTAGTCTTTAAACCCCAGCACGCTAAATTACAATCAGTGGTTTAGCACCAAACATCTTCATCAAAAACAAACCGGGTGCACAAGAAACAGCGAGGTGGTAATCCAAGAGGCGTGAGTCTTGTACCAAAAGAGGGCACAATCACTCAAAGAAGCATTTATGCAACACAAGCTAGCGTAATCAAATACCACCACAAAAACCACACCGGGAGAGAGCACGTGGGAATTCATTCATAGTTTTCTCTGTTGTGGAGGACTTCAAAATATAGATAAAATTTAGTGCGAGGGTCTCCGGTAATAAAGAATAACCAGAGATGAGTTAGTACAAACATGAGAGAAAGAACTGTTTCTATGAAATAATATGCGAGATTGGGGGCGGGCGGGGAGAGAATGCCTCCAGCGCCAAGATAAACAACAAGGTATATGCGGCGGAGATAGAAATAGAAAGTTTGGCTAAAATGTAAACTATGCCACAGTAAAAGTACTAAAAAATGCGGAAGTGGACTATGGGCGGGCACTAGTGGGAACAAGTGGAGGGCTGCATACACATGAAAGAGTTGGATTGGTGGCATCCACTCGCGTGCAGTGAGGGTGGAACGACTGCAGCAACTTAAGCTACAGCTAGTTAAAGGACATTCACAAAAGAAGCAGACACTGAAAGGAGGGGGACACCGAGAGACCCTCGAAAGACATACTCAAGGAAATGCATACAATCAAGAAAACATACAACCACATACACTCGGGAGACACACGGAAGTAAAAGGGGCCCAGGGAGAGGAGTCACTCTTTTTCGCAGTTTTGTTTATATAGCGCGAACCCGGCCCGGAGGTATTGGAGTGGGGAAATCAGGAGCCAGGCTGATAGCTCTCATGGTATGGTAGACTGGGGTGAAGGCACAAAGGAATTGACTCTGCTCCAGCCCCACCGGCCTGTCAAAGTCAGCGGAAAGTATTGGAAAAATCCTTATTTGCTTACAGACTGCTTCGCTTTGGTGCGACTGCCAAAACAAACACCGAACATAAAACTGAACAAGAAAACAAGCGCAAACTGTGCAGCATTACAGTACGGTAATCGATGAAAGGGTATATAATCAATCTACAATTAAAAAGTCAATCAGACTTTCCAATGACTAACTTTCAAAGAAAAGGAAATCTTAACAGGGCTGCTTTGTACAGAACGAGTTTCGATCGTGAGTCGAATTAGAGTCCTGAAATACCTACAATAACCACACGGTGGCAGCAGTGAATTAAAGATAAAACATATAAATACCCATGGCCCGAGCTTGAACGATTTTGCGCGCCTAGGTTCAAGCAAAGGACACCCACAAAAACAAGAGAGGAGAGCCAGATGGTGCCTGTGCGCGTAACTGTGCGCGTAACCGCACTCTCTAGGCCTCACAAAAAGCTGTGGTCGGCTTTTTAAAGCCCACTCACTAAATGTCTCGCCAGAGCAGCGCATGCGCTGGCTCAGGCGAGACCTAAAAAGGGGGGGAAAAAAACAGACAAAGCCAACAAAGACGGAAAAGAAATGCTTTGCGGGATTTTGAACTAACACACAATGTTTAAAATTATTACGTCGAAAATGCTCCGGGGTTGTTTGTTAGCATTCTTAAGTAGAAAACAAAAAACAGGAATGTTTTTTTAGCATGGGCAAACAAAGCCCGACAAAGTAAGCATAAAAAAAAAAGAAAAATGTACAAGTCGCACTGTAGTTGCGATCCGATCGGGATAATTGTTACCGGATGCACGACCCCGTCAACTGAAAGAAAAGATAAACACGGGCCATCACACGCTACACAATGTGATGGCCAAACAACATAGTCACTAAGTGAAATCGCCACAAGCACACAAGGGAGGGACAGTTGCTAAACAACACCAATAAAAAGCCTGCATTTCTTAATGGCAAAAGCAACAGCCAATAGAAACCACTTAAAGTTTTAAAACACATAGAGGGATATTCCCAAGAACGTGTGATAATTATCGCAAATTTAGCTTAACGCAACTTTGCACATCGCAGTCCATCGCGGGAAAATAACACTGTGTTAACGTTGTATTCTCAACCCGGCGGCACCATGCGATAATTCCACGACAACGCGCCAAATCACCGTGTTAAAATTAACGCGACGCCGAAAAAACGCATAACGCGAACGCGAAAAAAGTTGCGATGTGGCCAACCGCGATAAAAAAATCAGCGATAACCAGCGACAGGCCTGCAATTCCCACGCGTCATGCGGGAAAATGCACTACAAAAGCACCGAAAAATACAAACAAAATAATTCAAACTGCGTAGCACCATGGAGGAAGCCAGAGCAAGTACAGAGGACGACCAGAACCCCACAGGCCCCCAGGAGGACCAGCCTGGGACCTCGGGGTCACGGAAGGGCAAGGAGAAGAAGACGAGGAAGACGAGGTTCAGTCCGTAGGAAAACAGGATCATCATCAGGGAGGTGATAGAACACCACCAACAACTGTTCATCACCACCAACGTGTCATTGACAAATAAAAATGCAATATGGCAGTCCATCCTGGACAAGGTGAATGCAGTCGGAGTGAGGAGGAGGACAATTGGAGAGGCCAAGAGGCGCTGGAATGATGCGAAGCGCAAAACTAAGAAGAAACTCGCTGACAACCATCAGGCAGCAATGCAGACTGGAGGTGGCAGTCCAGCGGAACACCAGGAGCTGGATGAGATGGAGGAAATGGTGGCCACAGTCATCAGTGGGGAGACAGTGGCAGGAGTTGGGGGTCCGGACACTGCTCGACATGACCTGACACAACAGCACCAGGGTGAGTACCGAACAGGGACTGGGGGGACAGGGGGAGATGGGCACAATGGCACACATGCACAATTAAGTACAGCACACTGCACACCCACAATGACTCTGGATCATGTCCCTGATACCCGTGGCACACTGCAGCACTCATACAAACAGCAAGAAGGCCCCCGTCCACTATGGGCACAAAGGGGTCCCTCCCCACACAGCACCAATCTCACAACCAACCCATGCACACGTGTCAAAACCAGCAAAGCTGCGTGTCTGTGAGCCACACTGACAATGCAAGTGACACTGCATGACGAACAGCATGGCTGCAGTCCAATTATCATGACATAGTGCACGCCACGACACTGAGGTGGCTGAGTGTGGGACACATCCGTAAAGGAGCAGGTCACACTCTGACACATCCACGTGCACAAACAACCCCTGATGTCAACAACACATCTGCGGATAAACCATGCCCAAGTGTCCAAAATCCAAACTAGAGCCAAAATTAGCCAAGTCTGCAACATCTCAGCACTGTAGAAGCACAGAAGTCAAAGGCACACCGCCTCAAAGGGATAAGGGGCAGCAAAATCACAGCTGCAGGGGCGACTCTCCCACAATGCAGCACACACACATAGCAATAACAGCACATCATCATTGACGACAATGTGGTACAAAGTGCAACACTCTCACCACAGAACAGAGGACACAACTGGTTCCGCTTGTGCCAATCACATCTGGCATAGCAGGAAACTGTGAGATGATAATGTACGTGTACAACCTCACATCCATGATGTAGTTCAAATGTCCACTGTCCCGCATCAAATAGTCAGCTCCTCCCAAACAGTCACAATGTACATTGTCATGCAGTCTGTATGTAAACTTGAACAATGCGTCAACATACATGTCAACACAATGTTAAAATGCATCTCCCCTTCACATTGCAGAGGGACAATCAACACCTCCTGCAGAGCAGACCAGACAACTCGTCAGTGATGATGAAGAGGACCTCCACACCTTCGACACCAACGCCCTACAACAGCTCATGGACAGCTACGGCAACCCACCTCCAGGAGCAAGGCAGCCCAGCTGCATCGAGGAGACCCCACCCCCTGCACAGACCACACAGCAGGAAGCACCCACCACCACGGCTGGCTCCCAGCACCTCACCGAAGAACACATCGCATTCCAAGGCCATGTGTTAGACTGCCAGAAGGAGGTGGCTGAACAGGTGCGGGTGGGGTTCGACCTCATGGCAGCCAAACTAGATGACATACGTGGGTGTCTAAGTCCCATCAGGGACCACTTACACTCCCTAACGGATACCCACAGTTTGCTCAATGATGTCCAACAATCCATGCCCGACATCGCTGGAGTCATGACTCTGAGAGGAGAACAACTGCCTAGTCAGAGTGGCCTCAGCGATGTCAGCCGAGAGTTGGCACAGATGCTGAGGATAATGGAGAACATGGAGCGGATGCATGTGGAAAGAATGGCTGCCACGGAAGCACACCAGCGAAAAGTTGTTGGGATCTTCCATGCCCTGCAAATCCTCATCATCGCATTGCTGCCACTAAGGCAGTCGCTGATGAATGCTGCTGGTACTTCTACACACACATCTCCGGCCCCTGATGTGTCAGTGGCACACAGTGCTGCAGACCAAACATCAACACCCACGTGTCAGACAGATGACATAGAGGACGAAGATGAGTGTGATTCCACCTTTGTAGTAAGAAGGAGCCAGTAGCATTCTTCTCCGCCATATGCCCTGTTTCAGCTTGATTCTGCCCTCTGCATCATGCCCTGTAACAACACCTCCCACTGTCCACCGAAACACTCTGCGACACTCACCTTGGACCTCGACATGGACTGCCATATTTTGTTTGCTTACCAATGACACAGCAATCAGACTGCGGACTGTACTCTTCCTCTTCTGATGTACTTGTCAATCCCTAAATGACTCTGGCTGGCCCTCCACTGGGCTACAATGTAATGTGGGGTTTGCATGGCCATGTACTGCTCCAGCTCCGACACTCCACCGAATGTGATTAAATCATTCAAATCACACAGATGTGTCATGTCCATAATCGATCAAGTATGAAAGTATGGATGAATGTAAGGACATTGATTGCCCAAAAAGGTACACCCTGGGAAATTAAAGCAATGTGCATGTTTGACCGTGACACACATAGGAAGTGAGATGACTGGGAATGTGTGCACTAGCTGTGGCCTCATTGCTCTGAAACAACAATCGCGCAATTTCTCAGCTTTGCCCCACACAATGTTAGAAATAGGGCTGGGTATGAAATGTCAAAGTCGTTGGCAAGCCTAAAGTAGTGTCCACCATCACATTTGACAACAGAACATCTCTTCGCATACCTACTCACACTCAACTGGGTGGACACAGCCTGTAGTGATGGATCACATTGATCCACATGGCAAGAATATGGACACCATACTCACATTGCTGAAGACACGTAAGAGCACAGGTCTATCAGCAACTATCCCAACCACTATGTCTGGCTCACAGAGGTGGAGCTGGCAATAGGGACTCACCCCTAAGTGAAATGCGTCAGTCAGTCCCTCCCTGTGTACGGACAATGCTCATTGAGGCACACGATTTGTCATTCTAATCAACACTCATCACAGTTGCACACTAGTGAAGTTGCGTAGACTCTATTAGCATGTGCATGTCAGTACGGGCAAGACAAGGGCCACAACATGCAGACCAATGCATCAGACACTAACAGGCAGCATTCGGTCACTGTACAGTTCCACGTGACAGGCGTTGTGCATGCGCCCGGGATGTTCAGCCATTGCGTTGGTGGCTCTCGTAGAACCGGCACTCTTCTGACCTGCGGCAGTTATGTGGATGATATGCCACAGCTCGGAGCAATGAGTCGTATGTGTGTGCAACGTTTAGACGTATGGGTTGTTGTGTACGTAAGTGTCAAGGGCATTCCATGCAAGAGTACCTCGAGCAAGAACTTCTGTGTGTGGGGTGTGGATACGTTGGTCTTTCATTAGCGCTGTGCGTAGTGTTGGAGTCGTCATCATCTGCTATGGTGTCTCTCTCAGGGGGTGCCTGCCGCATGCAAGACCAAGGTCGGAGGTGCAGATGTCCTTCCGCCTTATGTATTGAGACAAAGGAGCTTTCATCCCTAATGTTAGTCTGACTACTGCTTGCATTCTGGAAATGTGATGTGGCTTTTGCGCTGCAATTGAGGCTAGGCCTTAGGCTTATGGTGCACCAATGGCGATACACACACAACAGTTGTCATGCATGAGCCAAGAGCCCGAGCGGCCTTGCGCTCCGTGTACATTCCCTTCGTGCGCGGCCGCCCTCCGGGTGCATGCAACATTGCAACATTGTCGATTGAGGGCCGTGTGGCGCAGACACTGCAACGGAGACACACGCATCAGTTGGTTTCCTGTCCAGCCCAGAAATGAACCACGCCCAGAGCCCAGGGATAATTGTTCACACCCCTACGCTGGCCTGGCGTACGCCGACCCAGCCCACTCGGCTTACGTATAAAGGGGGGGACGACGACACTACTTGTCCCAGTTGTTCCCCACTGCCAGAGGTGACATGGCTGCGCCTGCCTGGCATATCACGAGACTCAATCAGAAAGGGTCCATGACTTGCGTTGCACAGAGTTGGTGGCACCGGATACACTGCGGCCGGCACGGGCCTACCGCCACGGGACGGTGACTTTCGGTGCACTGAGGTAGGGGCACCTTAAGTGCTGAGCGGGTGTGCAGCCTGCGATGATGCGCCGTCCTGGCGGTCCGGACTGGTAAGGATTTGTGTGAGCCCTGCTGGACTGCAGTGTAGGCCTGAGCCAGTGGGCAGCGCGGGCCTACCGCCACGTGGCGTTGCCTCGTGGTTCACAGAGTTAGTGGCACCTATAGAGCTGAGCGGGTGTGCAGCCTGCGATGATGCAGTGTGCACTGATATGATCTCTGCCATAGCGAAATCAAGACCCAGAATAACGTGTGTGACCTGGTGGCCCGCAGGGCGGGGCTGCATGATGTGGAGGCTGCCAAGGTCGCGGGCCCCGGGCTTGGAGCTTGCACCGGCACGTGGTGGGCCCTCTTGGAGACACCCTGGTGGCGGAATGTGAGCAGTGAGGCCTGGGTGCGCAGGGGCGGGCAAACACCGCTGGGCGGCGGGAGGGGCTGGGGTGCAGCAGCCTGTGTGCGCAGAGCCGGACAAGCGATGATGGCGTGTGCAATGATATGAACTCTGCCATTCATATATCTGGACTCTGTTTCAGATAAGGGACCTGGTGGACTGCAGTGTATACCGGCACGTGGTTGGAGACACACCGGTGGCAGCAGGTGGGCAGTGAGGCCTGGGTCCGCAGTGTTGGCACTATCTCTCCCTCTCCCTCTCTTCCTTTCACTGTCTCTCTCACTTCCTCTGTTGCTCTCTCTCTCCTTCTCCCTCTCTTCCTTTCACTGTCTCTCTCTTCCTCCGTTCCTCTCTCTCTATCCTTCTCCCTCTCTTCCTTTCACTGTCTCTCTCTCTCTTCCTCTGTTTCTCTCTCTCTCTCTCTCCTTCTCCCTCTCTTCCTTTCACTGTCTCTCTCTCTCTCTTCCTCTGTTTCTCTCTCTCTCCTTCTCCCTCTCTCCCCCTTTCTCTCTCTTTCTCTCTCTCCCTCTCTTTTACTCTCTCTCTCTCTCCCTTTCTTTCTCTCTCTCTTTCTCTCTCTCTTTGTCCTTTGATGAGCGCATGACACACCTTCTTATCTAGAATTTTGTCTTGCAGGCTGTGTCTTACAGATTGTCCAGAGAAGACCCGCCATGACTCTTCCGAATAGTTTTTGAGTTAAATTTGAATAAAATAATTTGTTTGGAAATTCAAAGATGAATGTATGATTCTCCTTTTTCTGACCACACATGAATGTTAATTGTTGTACTTGTGCGACATCAGGTGAATTGTTTTGTTCATGATTTCGTAAATTTGATGTAAAATATCTTTGTCCGGGATAGGGCCGCGGGGGGTCCTGGGGGGGGGTGGCGGTGGGTGTTGTGGCACTCTTGGGTGTCCGGGTGCATGATCAGTAGCTCCATGGCATCTGTTGTTCTTCTGGTGTGGCTGTGGGCTGGGCTCCCATTTCTGGTGCAGGTTATGGTCCGACTTAATACCAGGTAAGAGCAGGTGTTAATTCCCTGCTGCTAACGCGCCTTATCGCATGTTTTGTGGTCTTATCGCCGATCTGGCTGGTCGTTGAGAATGTTGCGAAGTGGTGTTGTCGCGGGTTTTTGCACGGGAACGCCTACTCTGCATCTCATTAGCGTTAGTTGCCGGTGTCATCCGTGGCAATGTTTTTTGCGGCTGCTATCGCAGGAAAACTGGCGATGTCGGCTGTTAGCACCAGCTTGTGAATAGGGCGATAAATCTATCGCCACTTTGGCTGCGATAAAGTGCCGCTAACTCGGCGATAGGTCCTTGAGAATATGCCCCATAGAATACAATACAACAGGTCTTGCAGACAACGCAAGCGCTGTTGAGGCTCGACCTAAACAGTTTAAATGAAGCATACACAAAGTATGTGGTTTGCTGGGCCTGTGCAGATTTAAAAAATAAACACAAATAGTAACACATTCTCTTACCTACTCTGTTAGTCAAACTTTGTGGCACAGCCTGATCTGATATGCAGCTGCAGGGGTCAGGAAAGGTGAATAGGAATAAACAAACTTATTTTGTCCCCTTCGCCTATTGTTCCTGCACGACCAGGCCACCTTTCTAAAAGGAGTTGTGTGATTGGGGATGGCTGTGAGAAAAGAGCCCAGGCCAAATCACTCAACTCCAAGAACAGGAAGGAAAACAACTTTAGGAGTAACGTTTTAAATGAAAGATGCCATTTTGTATTGGTGTTTGCGCCGTCACTGCGAGGGCCAAGGCTCATGTTTGGGTGAGCCAGACTTATGTTTGGGTAGGCCTGGCCCACCTGCCCACCCTCCCCCCGCTAGAATCGGGCCTACAGTGGGATAGCACTTGCGCCCTAAGTCTAGAATGAGCTCGTAACTGCTACCTTGTCCGGAGATTTAATTTTAATAAGGTGTCAATTATAACGTTCGGTGTCATAACTTTATCTGCTTCGTACAAAGATGAGAGGCAGGCTTTCAAGCGCTAGTGAGTTATAAAAAGCAACAATTAACTATGAGTCAATCCAAATTTTGTAAATAGCTGCTGCAAGGGAGAGTTGTGATCATACGTGAAAGCACACCCGATTCTCGCATTACATGTTAATGAGCCAGCTGTTGAGTTGAGCTGGTCGTTAAGTTACTGATATCACACTCATAATTCGGCATAGCAATATTAGGGGAAAAAAAGTGAAGCTAAATCTCTTAAGGCGTCATTTTCAACGCAAAGTATGCAAAACTTAACAGAGGATTCACAGAGGAGTAAATGTGAATTACACCGTTGCAAGCACTAATAAACAAGTGAACCTTATTCACAAAGTATGAAAAGGTACAAAAGCATGTCATTCATATGAATGCACAGCCTGCTCACTCATATCTAGACTATGGGCCTCAATAAGAGCGGCCACTTGATTCATCAGAAATATTATGAAACCCCCGGAACACTCTGGATCTGTTTAGTTTCATCCAGAGATTTCAGTGACTTTAAGCAGTCCGGGCTACAATCACGGTCTAAGTAGTTGTGCTTTTCAGCTCCCAGGGTTTGTGTCGGGGAGAGGGAAACCCAGGAAGATGTGATGAACGCCCGCTTAATCTGCTCTTAGTGACGACTCACAATAATTTGTCATGGCACTTCTCACACTTTTCAGCACATCGAGGTTACACCTAAAAGAAACAGGTGTAAAAGATACTAAAATGTGGGCAACTGCACTATTTGCTACAGTTTTTACAATGGAGGTTTAATAACGGGAGAGACGTGAGGGGAACAGAAATGTAAAGAATTAACAAACCAAAAGGAAAATCAAAAAATGTTTTACATTTCCTAATTCTATGCATGTGAAATCTAAGCGCCTACACCATAGGACAAGCTGGCATAAGTGAGCATTTTTCCAGGAATAACTGTCACTTGAACCTTAATCTTATGGCTGCATGAGTTGCTATCCAGAAGTCAAGTTTGTGAATCAGACAAATCTCTGTAGATTATGACAATGTGTATGTGTGACTGCCCTTGATATAACTTACACCTGCTTTCGTGAATCACAGTGTGTACAGGTCAGGAGCTCATATCACAAAGTCTTCTGGCTCAGGCAGCAAGCATTGTGATGTAGAGGTCACCCATAAACAAAATAGTACAGAAGAGCAGTGATGTTAGTTTCGCATTACTTGTGAGAAGTGACTACAGTTGTTTAATAAGTAAGTCTGGCGCAGGTTTTACAGTGGAATGCATGCTTGTGGTATATTATTTTATTATGCATCATAATACTAGATGCTCACAATTACAGGTATAAAAAGAATAGTGTAGTGTGGTAAGGCTGAATGATTAATGAAATTCTAGCACCTGTTCAAAATCTAGTGAAGTGATACTCAAAGTAGGGCCCAGGGCCGCATGCGGCCCTCCTGCCCTTTACATGCGGCACCCTGGGAAGCAGCAGCCCTGGGCTGCTGTTTACTCGACTCAGCACTAACATGGGGAAAGAATTTAAATATACAGCAAACACTTATTTAAAGGTCAATTGCAGAAATAACTAGGCCGTTAACTTTAGGAACACTTTATTTTTAAAAGATAGCTTCTAGATATACATACTTTGTTTCCCCTACTCCCTCTTTACACCCCCCCCTCCCCCACCCTGGCATCAGTGCGGCCCTCGGTCACACCGTAGACTAAACTTTGCGGCTCAGGAAAATGTTTGTGAGTACCCATGATCTAGCGTATATACTATTTTAAGAAATGCAGAACTCACCTAATGGCTCCCGTTCCAAAAGATATAGATAACTCTCAAAGAAGTCGTTCCTGAGCGCCTGGTGCAGGATGAAGGACATGCTGTGCCGGCATAGCTTCTCGTCTGTCTTCTGCCAGCGAGACCCGAACGCCAAATGCGCCCCCAAAAACTCCATGTTTTGTAATCTGCTTTACAGGCAACAGAGGAGCTTCGCGGGTGAGCGCGGTGACCTACGGTGAGATTTTAAGAGTTGGGAGCACCGTGCCGTCTAATCGCAGGGGAAGCTGCTGGCATTTGCTCAGAATATTCACAGGAGTATGATCTTTCAGGCACCACGTGCTGTGGGAGAAAGCAAACTATAACAACTCAGAATCACACGGATCTTGTGCCAAAACCTAAAAAGCATTGGCAAAGACGATAGGTTTCGCCTTTGAAACTATTGCCCATGCCATTGACTTTTATCTATTCTGTACAGCATGGGCATTGCTGACTTTGTCAATGATTTGTAGCCATACTGCAGTGCAGTTAGTAGTAGTGCTGCTGCTATGTAGAATGGCACAAAATGATAGTAAAAAAGGCCTATAATCATCCACTGTTAATGCACTTTTAAATAAAACAAACACATTAGCCCTGGTTGCATCATAGCACTTCATAAAATTAGTCTAAGCCGCACTACAAAGCATCCGCGCTGCTATACAGCATAGCTACAAAACATTGCCAAAACCAACGGTCTCAAAGGTGAGACCTATTGGCTTTGTCAATGCTTGTTTATCAGTGTAATTGCATAAACTAGCTGTCGCCTATACGTCTGTGTCTAACTTTTTTGTGAAGTACCCAAAACAACACCAGAACAAAATCCATTGCAAGTGAAAATATCAATTTGGAAAGGAAGGGGTGGGCAATTTTATTTTAAACGATATTACACTATGCTACCAATCTGCAATTGACAGATAGTAACCGCACAAAACATTTCTTGCTATCAGATTTCAAAACTGCTCAATCCATCTCTGGCCAGTAAGATTCTCCCATCAACCACCGCAAAATCTTCACTTCACAGCAGCAAATCAGGCAAACAATAAGGAGCAGAGAGGGGTCTCAATGGCATCAACGAACACTGATGCACCAAGCTTCCCAAAAGGACCGCCCACCCGGAGCGTCCGCTGCCCGCAAGCTGCGAAAACTGCACGAACAAAGCCAAGGCGTCAAGTACAAGGAGTGATTAATTCCAAGTAGGCCACGGCAGACAGGTCAGCAGCTCCAATCAACGAAAGCACCCTAATAAGGAGTCTCTGCCTTTGTGTCTTCTAGTTTTTAAACCCCAGCACGCTAAATTACAATCAGTGGTTTAGCACCAAACTTCTTCATCAAAAACAAACCGGGTGCACAAGAAACAGCGAGGTGGTAATCCAAGAGGCGTGAGTCTTGTACCAAAAGAGGGCACAATCACTCAAAGAAGCATTTATGCAACACAAGCTAGCGTAATCAAATACCACCACAACAAGCATTTGCAATGCAATAGGTCTCGCAACTGCGAGTTTTGGAGCTATTGGTATTGTAAATGGTATTGTAAATGACAATGCCTTTAATTTATGTTGTACAAACCAAAACATAAATAAAAGGCATTGTCATTTACAATGCCAATAGTTTAAACTTGCGTAAATGCGAGACCTATTGCTTTGCAAATGCTTGTTTCAGGAGGATTCCTCCTCGCAGGCCCCCAAATCCTGTTTCGTTTCTTCCCTGTGCCAGTTTGTTGTCCCGCTCCCACATGCACTCCTGACGTTTTATTCGCACCCTCCCAACTGTGAAGCATTGTTCGCTTCCTGTCCAAAAAGTGCTTGCAAAGGTGCAACATTGTCACAGTGACTGCGTGGGTTTGAGAGGGGTACTAGGTATGTCCAGGAGGGGTAGCATCTTTGCAAGATTTTCTCTGTAAGTGCTGATCCCATAAATGAGATGCACTTTAACTTACTGTGTGTACATTTATCTTATGTAGCTATCCCCAAAATGTGACAGGGGTGGGCCAGTGCTCAATTTGTAAAGAAATAAGTGCCAGGGCTCTCGCCAGGAGGCCACTGCAGCTTGCACCACCCATTGCCCCTGTCAAAATTGCCATTACATTACCTGCACAACTATTAATCATCAGACTGCTACCAGTGTGACAATTCAGACTGTTACAGGCCTCCACAGCTATAAGAATGGTTTGGGCTGCAGGTATCTGTTGTTTTTAATGTATAATGAAATAATAAAACTATTGTTCTGCTTATCTCTAAATCACACAAACAGCGCCACCATGTGGCAGACTGTCATAAGTGCCGATGTTGACAATTAATTGCTGGTGTCGAGCACCGTAAACTACTGCCTCAAATTAAGCACTGGGTGGGGCCCTCCTGGGTCTATGTTAGACATCCTCGCTGAGGAGTTTGACATTCTGAAGTTATCTGGGGGCCAGCAGAGCCTGTGAGCCCCGATAAAATGCAGGGAGTATTACTGCCCCAGAGTGCACCTTGTGGGGGCAGCTACTGAGTGTTCCTGAATGGAGAGACCAGCTGATGTACCAGGAGAGGATGTGCCAGGAGGCGGGAGCTGTACCTCCAGCAATGGAAGCCACCCCTTTCCAGATTCTTCTAGCCAGGGAGGCAGGGCAGGGAGCCTAGGAAGAGCACTCTAAGCTCGCTCCCCACTTGGTGATGGGGTGTCAGAACACATAGTGACTTGAGAAGTCTGGGTGTAGTACATCCCACTGGTAGTTTGTGTTACTGACTTATTCCTAGACATTTAAACTCACATTTAACCCTGAAGTATAAGACACCCTGCATTGGAGAGTTTCAGTGAGGAGCAGTTGGCAAAGTGGTGACACTTAATAATAAAAAAGTCCCTTGTATTGTAAAGCAATAAGCAAATATAATGCACCAACTTGACACTTGTACGGTGTTCCAACAGTGCACATGTAACACCTTAAGCACATTTTATGAATGTGATATATCGCCCTTATAACTCATCTGTGCTTCAGGAGTCATTATATGTGTATAAGGATCAAAACTGCCACAGGCACACACATCACACAGTTATCTACAAGCATCAGACATCCACAAGCATCAGACATCCACAAGCATCAGGCATCAGACATCCACAAGCATCAGGCATCAGACATCAGACATCAGGCATCAGACATCCACAAGCATCAGGAATCAGACATCCACAAGCATCAGGCATCAGGCATCAGACATCCACAAGCATCAGACATCAGGCATCAGACATCAGGCATCAGACATCAGACATCCACAAGCATCAGACATCCACCAGCATCAGACATCAGGCATCAGACATCCACCAGCATCAGGCATCCGACATCAGACATCCACCAGCATCAGGCATCAGACACCAGACATCAGGCATCAGACATCCACAATCATCAGACATCAGGCATCAGACATCCACAATCATTAGACATCAGGCATCAGACATCCACAATCATCAGACATCCACAGGCATCAGACATCCACAGGCATCAGGCATCAGACATCCACAGGCATCAGACATCAGACATCAGACATCAGGCATCAGACATCCACAGGCATCAGACATCCACAGGCATCAGACATCCACAGGCATCAGGCATCAGACAACCACAATTATCAGACATCCACAGGCATCAGACATCCACAGGCATCAGACATCCACAGGCATCAGGCATCCACAGGCATCAGACATCAGGCATCAGACATCCACAGGCATCAGGCATCCACAGGCATCAGGCATCAGACATCCACAAGCATCAGGCATCAGACATCCACAAGCATCAGGCATCAGACATCAGGCATCCACAAGCATCAGGCATCAGACATCCACAAGCATCAGGCATCAGACATCAGACATCCACCAGCATCAGGCATCAGACATCCACCAGCATCAGGCATCAGACATCAGGCATCAGACATCCACAAGCATCAGACATCCACAAGCATCAGACATCCACAAGCATCAGACATCCAAAAGCATCAGACATCAGGCATCAGGCATCAGACATCCACAAGCATCAGACATCAGGCATCCACAAGCATCAGACATCAGGCATCAGGCATCAGGCATCAGGCATCCACAGGCATCAGACATCCACAGGCATCAGACATCCATCAGGCATCAGACATCAGGCATCAGCCATCAGGCATCAGACATCCACAAGCATCAGGCATCAGACATCCACAAGCATCAGGCATCCACAAGCATCAGACATCAGGCATCAGACATCCACAAGCATCAGACATCCACAAGCATCAGGCATCAGACATCCACAAGCATCAGACATCAGGCATCAGACATCCACAAGCATCAGACATCAGACATCCACAAGCATCAGACATCCACAAGCATCAGGCATCAGACATCAGGCATCCACAAGCATCAGGCATCCACAAGCATCAGACATCAGGCATCCATCAGACATCCACAAGCATCGGGCATCAGACATCCACAAGCATCAGGCATCAGGCATCCACAAGCATCAGACATCAGACATCCACAAGCATCACACATCCACAAGCATCAGGCATCCACAATCATCAGGCATCAGACATCCACAAGCATCAGACATCAGGCATCAGACATCCACAAGCATCAGGCATCAGACATCATGCATCAGACATCCACAATCATCAGGCATCAGACATCCACAATCATCAGACATCAGACATCCACAAGCATCAGACATCCACAAGCATCAGGCATCCACAAGCATCAGGCATCCACAAGCATCAGACATCAGGCATCCACAAGCATCAGACATCCACAAGCATCAGACATCAGACATCCATAAGCATCAGACATCAGACATCCACAAGCATCAGACATCAGGCATCCGGCATCAGACATCCACAAGCATCAGACATCCACAAGCATCAGACATCAGGCATCAGACATCCGCAAGCATCAGACATCAATCATCATACATCAGGCATCAGACATCCACAAGCCACGTGTGCATTCACTACTGTCACAGAGTACACGGCGTGCACGACATCGCAGCCGAAGAGGGAAACGTGTTGCAGGACATGTTCAAATACCATCAGCGCGTCTTAAAGCGTCTAAACCGTTTCACTCAAATCTATTGTTCTTCAGAATGCAGGAAAACACTGATATATGTTTTGGCGGGATATATATATTATTTATACATTTAGTTTGTAAGTGTTAGAAATGGGGGTCTCTAGTTGGCAATGGCGGGCCACTGTCCAAGTAGGGACCCTTCTTCCTAAGTCAGAGTGAGAGGGCTACCCTCTTTAATACCCCTGCTCAACCCTGTGGTAACGTAGCACGAGCAGGTAGGCTTATCTCAGAGGCAGGGTGTGAAGCATTTATGATCATACACAGTAACACAATGAGGAACACTACAAAGGGACACCACACAAGTAGTTGTTATAAAAAATAAGTATCTTTATATAAAGGCAGATTTATCACAAGACCAATAACTGTAAAAGCCACAATACTGTCAAAAATAGGATAGCTGTTGAAGGGCTGTCAAAAATAGTTCAAAGGTTGCAAAAATAAGGTTCAAGTTCAAAGCAGTGGTCTCTGCGACCCTTTCTTTCACAAAGTACCTGGGTTTAGTTGCAAAACCAACAAAGTGTCGCAAAGAAGCTGTAGCGATGATTCTCGGCACGCGAGGCCGGCGATGCGTTGAAATCCTTGCCGCAAGGGAGGATGATGCGCCGATCTGCGGGATGCGTGCGGAGACGATGCGACAAACTTCTGCACGCTGGACCACCGATGCGATGACTTTCTTGCCGCGTGGGAGAAGTCGATGCGGTGATCCTGTTGCGCTGTGCGATCGTGTTGCGATGCGAAGACAAGACGCTCCGCGAGGGAGCGACGAAATTCGGTGTGATGCGATCAAAGTGGCGAACGCACGGCGTCCGCACTGCGATGTCTCGAAGCGATGATTTCTGTCAGGGTTGCGAGTGCGCGGCGACAGCAGCGCGATGATCTTTCCAGCGCGTCTCGGCTGCAGCGGCTCGCAACGGGGCGTCAGCGATGGTTTCGGGTTGCGGGCCCTCGGCGGCAGCAGCGCGATGATTTTCCCAGCGCTCTCGACTGCAGCGGCCCGCAAAGATGCGTTAGCGTCGATCTCTTACCCTCTTCTCTCTGATGCAAACTAGAGGCCCTGGAACTCACAGGAGCCTCCTCAGCAGATAGCAGTCCTCGCAGGGAGGAAGCAGGAGGTAGGTGGTGGAGTCTGTTGTGCCTGAGACTCCAGCAGGAGGCTAGCTCTTTTCCTAGCCCTTGGGTGATTGCTGTACAAAAATAAAAGTTCTCTCAATAGTTCCTTTTCCTCTTCTTCAAGGTCCAGTGGTCACTGCTGCAGGCCAGTGCAAGAAACAACACACAAGCACAAGGACAGTCACTTCCTGCAGATTCCTCCAGTGGCACGGACAGAGTTTCCTCTCCAGATCCAAAAGCAATACAAAAGTAGGGGGTTTGAGCACAGATATTTATACCCCAAAAGCCTTTGATCCTTGAAGCTACCAGTCCCTGAACCTAGCCAGAACCAGTTCTGCTCAGGCCTGGAGCACTTTGTTTACCAGGCTGCATCCTTCCTTTCAGAAAGAGGGGTCTGCTAGCAGACACACAGTGGGAGGTGGAGCCAGCATTCACCTTGCCAGGCACAGCCCTATTCAGATCAAAGAGCCACCCTTCCCCACACTCTAAATGCAGATCTCTCTATTCCACCAAGGTCTGACTCAGCCTGTCCTGCCCCTCTAAAACCAGACAGCCAATACACATAACGGCAGAGCACACTGGAAGGCTTAGGCAAGAAAATACCTACTTTCTAAAAGTGGTATTTTCAAACACAGAATATAAAAATAAACTTCACTAAAAGGTGTATTTTAATATTCTGAGCTCAGGCATACTAAATTCGTTTTTCTACCATGTCCCTGGGGTCAGTTAGGACTATAGCATGTAATAGTCAAACTGCCCATTCTAGCCTATGAGGAACAGGTAGCCTTACAGTAGTGAAAAACGAAATGGTGCATAATTCACTACCAGGACATGCTACACACACCCAGGCATGTCCTACCTTACACATACAATGCACCCTACCCGAGGGGCGACTTACAGGATGCCAAGGGAAGGTTCAGGGGCTGGGAAGTGGTTGCACTTCACAGCCAAGATGGCAGTTCTGGACTGCACACAGACACTGCAGTGGCAGGTCTGAGACACACTTTACAAGCTGCTTCTGTGGGTGGTACACATCAGTGCTGCAGGCCCACCAGCAGCATTTGGTTTACCAGCCCTGGGCACACATAGGCCACACTACTAGGGACTAACAGGTAACCCAAATAAGCCAATCAGGGATATACCAATTCACATAGACATATTTATACAGGGAGCATTCGCGCTGTGACACTGAATGGCAGTGGCACAGCGCCTAGAGCATCTAACACCAGTAAAACAGAGGAGACAACAGCAAAAATGGAAGGGAGACCCACGCCAATGGTGCCAGGTCTAACACACGTCCCCTCCAGCTGAAATGTGGGGAGAACTACCCATCCCCTTGGAAGTTCTCATCGCTAAGGCGGAAAAATCTGGACAGACCATCAGCATTGGCGTGTTCTGTACCAGGGCGGTGTTCCACCGTGAAGTCCATACCCTGTAGGGAAATGGACCACCTCAACAACTTGGGATTCTCACCCCTCATCTGCATCAGCCATCTGAGGGGCCTGTGGTCTGTCTGAACCCGGAAGTGAGTCCCAAACAGGTATGGTCTCAGCTTCTTCAGTGCCCAGACCACAGCAAATGCCTCACGCTCAATTGCACTCCACCTCTGTTCCCGTGGAAGTAACCTCCTACTGATGAAGGCCACAGGTTGGTCTAGTCCCTCCTCATTTATCTGTGACAGAACGGCCCCCACCCCATGCTCTGAAGCGTCTGTCTGGACAACAAATTCCTTAGCAAAATTGGGCGCCTGGAGTACGGGTGCTGTACACATAGCAGTTTTGAGGGCATCAAAGGCTTTCTGACAGGTGTCAGTCCAGTTCACAATCTTTGGCCGCTTCTTGGAAGTCAGCTCAGTCAAGGGTGCAACAATGTTGCCATACCCCTTGACAAACCTCCTGTAATAACCCGTGAGTCCTAAGAAGGCCCTCACCTGGGTCTGGGTCCTTGGGGGCTCCCAAGTCAGGATGGTTTCAATCTTGGGCTGCAGGGGCGCCACCGGGCCGCTCCCCACCTGGTGTCCCAAGTACACCACAGAACCCTGCCCAATCTGGCACTTACTGGCCTTGATTGTGAGGCCTGCTCTGCGCAGCGCCATCAACACTTCCCAGAGGTGGCGCAAGTGGTCCTCCCAGGAGGAACTAAACACTGCAATGTCATCCAGGTAGGCGGCACTGAAAGCCTCCAGCCCAACCAACACCTGGTTGACCAATCTCTGGAAGGTGGCAGGGGCATTCTTCATCCCAAAGGGCATCACACGGAACTGGTAGTGCCCATCTGGTGTGGAGAATGCTGACCTCTCCTTTGCCCCATCCGTTAAGGCGATCTGCCAGTACCCAGACGTCAGATCAAACGTGCTGAGGTACCGGGCAGCCCCTAACCGGTCTATGAGCTCATCAGCTCTGGGGATGGGGTGCACGTCGGTCTTGGTGACCGAATTGAGACCTCGGTAGTCCACACAGAACCTAAGTTCAGGAGTGGCACCAGGCGTCGCAGCTTTTGGTACCAAGACCACGGGGCTGGACCAGGGGCTGCTAGAGGACTCAACCACCCCTAGGGCGAACATTTTGGAGACCTCCTCCTTAATGCAAGCCCTGACCCTGTCAGTTACCCTGTAAGCCTTGTGCTTGACAGGAGAACTGTCCCCGGTATCCACCTCATGGACGCACCAATCAGTGACACCAGGTACCAGGGAGAACAAATCAGAAAATTGCCCCAACAGGTGGTGACAATCTCTCTGCTGCTCAGGGGTCAGTGTGGTGGAGAGGATCACACCCTCCACTGACCCATCCTTCTCTTCTGCACACAGGAGGTCAGGGAGAGGCTCACTCTCCTCCTCAACCCCATCATCTGTGGCAGGAAGCATGCCCACTTCAGACCTCTCAAAGTGGGGCTTTAGGCGGTTCACATGCAGGACCCGCAAGGGGTTCCTGGGAGACTGAAAGTCCACCAAGTAGGTAACTGGACTTTGCGCTCCACCACCTCAAAGGGACCGGTCCACTTATCTTGGAGCGCACAAGGCTCCACTGGGGCCAGTGCCCAAACCTTCTGACCAGGTTGAAATTCGACCAGAGTGGCATTCTGGTCGTGCCAACGTTTCATTTCTTCTTGGCTGGCTTCCAGATTTGCCTCAGCAATTTTTCTGAAACGCCGAGTCTGGTTCCTGAAGGCCAACATGTAGCTAAATACATCTTGGGGAGGTTTCCTGGGAGATTGCTCCCAGCCTTCCTTGACCAGACTCAGAGGTCCTCTAACCGGGTGGCCATAGAGGAGTTCAAAGGGACTGAACCCTAAGGACTTCTGTGGCACCTCCCGGTAGGCAAACAACAGGCATGGCAAGAGGACGTCCCACTTACGCCTCAGGGGCTCTTCTAGGCCCATGATCATGCCCTTCAAGGTCCGGTTGAACCTTTCAACCAGACCATTACCTTAGGGGTGGTAAGGAGTGGTGAACTTATACGTTACCCCACACTCCTTCCACAGAGGCTTCATGTACTGGGAGATGAAGTTGGTCCCCCTGTCAGACACCACCTCTCTGGGGAATCCCACACGGGAGAAAATCCCCATCAGTGCACGTCCCACCACGGGGCCGTCACTGTCCTGAGCGGGATGGCTTCAGGGTACCGGGTGGCATGGTCCACCAAGACCAGGATGAACCTGTTGCCCATGGCTGTCTTGGGGTCCAGAGGCCCCACAATGTCAATGCCCACTCGCTCGAATGGGGTACTCACAACTGGAAAGGGCTGGAGTGGGGCCTTGATCTTCCCCCACTCTTCCCACTTGCCTGGCAAGTCTCACAGGTCCTGCAATGAGAGTCTGAACTCTTGTGCATCTGGGGCCAATAAAAGTGGGCAGCCAGCCTCTCAAAGGTCTTGGTCTGACCCAGATGTCCTGCCAATGGAATGTCATGAGCCAACCCCAGTAGGAAGGTTCTGAAGCACTCGGGTACCACCAGCACACGGGCTGACCCTGGCTCAGCAACCTTAGGCTCACTATACAGGAGACTGTTCTCCCAATAAATCAGATGTGAACCAGACATGTCACCTTCTGCCTGGGCTGCAGCCTGTCGCCGCATACCCTCAAGAGAGGGGCAAACTCTCTGCTGCTCACAAAATTCCTCCCTGGTGGGTCCCCCTTCCTGCTGCCAATGGGTCAGCTCAGGCAGGTCCCCCAGTTCGGTGATCTGCTCCCCGGTAGGCTCCAGGGCATCCCCCTCAGGGTCTGCTTCTTCCTGGGCCGTGGGAACCAAGGGGGCCGGCTTCCCTTGGCCCTTGCCCCTTCTCTCTAAGGCAGGGATCTGGGCCCTACTCTCAGGCTCCAGATCCTTTTCAACACCCTCCTTGGCTGCCATGGACCGCGTGGTAGCACACGCCCACTCAGGCAGACCCAACATCTCTAAGTGAGCCTTCCTCTCCACCGTAGCCCACGGGGAGTCCTCTAAATCATTGCCCAGCAGACAGTCTACAGGCATGGCGGGCCTCACAGCTACCTGAAGAGTTCCTGAGACCCCCCACTCAAAGGGAACCTGAGCCACCTCACATTGGCTCTCTGAGTTGTCGGCGGACACTACTGGGTAGAATGCATGGGGGACAACCTGCTCTTTGGACACCAACCGGGAGCTGACAGCAGTTACACTGGCCCCTGTGTCTCTTAGAGCCTCCACCCTATGGCCATTGATGGTCACCCACTGCCTGTATTTTTTAGTGTTAGCAGGCAGTGCAGGCTTGGGGACCATCTCAAAGTCCCCTAATGAGACAAGGGTCAATTCTACGGGATCCCACCCCTCTTGGGCACCCATCTCCTCCTCTCCCAGGGCTACACTAGCAATCTGGCGGGGTGGTGCACGGGGGGTGCACTGGCCCCCTTTGGGGGCACTGGGGATCAAAATATCTGTGGCCCACTTGACCACAGTTGTAACACGTGGGGGCCCCCTGGGAACAGGCCTACCTGGTGGGGGCCCGGTCCTCCTTTCTTGGGGGGCTGGGACACCACTGCTGGGTTCCCTGGGGGATTACTTTGGGGCCCTCGGGGAACTCCCTCTGTTGACCCTTGTCCCCCCACTCCTCTGCTGGGGACCCTGCCCACCTTTGGCGACGTCTCCCACTGGACCCTTGCGGACCCGGGTGCTCACCCAGCGGTCCGCCTCCTCAGCAAGCTTTCTAGGGTTAGTCAGCTTGCAATCAATTAGGTGCTGGCGTAGCTCAGGAAAACAATTGCTAGATAAATGCTCCCATGCAATCAAATCATAAAACTGTGCAAAAGTTTCTACTTTGCTACCTCTTACCCAGCGTTCCATGGCTCTGCAAAAAAGGACACATATTCAACCCACGTGGTACCCTCTAGCTTCTTACAGACCCTAAACCTCTGTCTATACATCTCAGGGGTCAAACCATAGCGGGTCACCAACGCTTCCTTCATGTGGGCGTAAACCATCCTACTTTCTGGGGGCAGGTCCAACAAGGTATCCCTCCCCTCACTCACAAAGCGTCCCCACAACCCTGCTCCCCAATCCTTCTCAGGGACCCGGTGGGACACCATGGCTACTTCATAAGCGGCAAACCATTGCCCAATATCTTCACTTTTGTGGAAATCTTTAATAACCTCCTTGGGTATATACACCCTACTCTCAGGGTGCACTACAGGTACGCTGCCACCAGAGGGGGAGATTTCCATGCTCTTAGCTTTAATCTCCAACTCCCTCAATACTCTCTCATGCTCAAGCTTCATCCTCATAATCTCAATTTCTAACTTCTTGTTCTCTAGGTCCCGGTGACCATCCATTTTAAGCTTAGCCATCTCCATATTATGCCGCCTATCTCTCTCCCTGTCCTCCAGCTCTTCTGGGGACAGACCCTTAGCGGACACACTAGAGCCCGGGTTGGAAAGGGCTGGGTCTCCTACTAAGTCTACTACATCGCCCTGCTGCTCTCCTCCCTCCACAAGCTCTCCTAGATCCTTAGGGGCATCCCTGGCTTCTAGCCAGGCCTTCAGCGCCTTGTAATACTCCTCCCTCCTAGTGAGACCTGTGATAGGGACTGTGAATTGCTTGCAAAAATATTTGAGCTGCTTGGCATTGTAGCTTTCTATTTTCTCTTCTTCCCAGGAGAGATCTTCTGAGGCATTGGATCTGGGCTTGCCCATTGTAGAAATAACTGGCAATATCAATAAAGGACAGAAGAAAACTTCTCAAAAAATGTAAGCGGGTGAAAAATCACCGGCAATATCAATCACAATATAGGATCCTAAAAAATTCTCAGAAATGTGCGTGGGTGAAAAATCACCAGCAATATCAATCACAATAGGGGATCAAAAACTTCCAATAAATGCGCGCGGGTGAAAAATCACCGGCAATATCAATCACAATACAGGATCCCAAAAACTCTCAGAAATGTGCGTGGGTGAAAAATCACCAGCAATATCAATCACAATAGGGGATCAAAAACTTTCAATAAATGGGCGCGGGTGAAAAATCACCGGCAATATCAATCACAATATAGGATCCCAAAAACTCTCAGAAAATGCGCGCGGGTGAAAAATCACCGGCAATATCAATCACAATATAGAAGCAAAAAAACAATTCTCAAAAAAAATGTATGCGGTACGTTATGGTCTGCACTCACTAGTAGTGTACACTATAATTACTGTATGCGATCATAAATGCAAGTCCAGATCCTCACCGCTGACCACCAATGTTAGAAATGGGGGTCTCTAGTTGGCAATGGCGGGCCACTGTCCAAGTAGGGACCCTTCTTCCTAAGTCAGAGTGAGAGGGCTACCCTCTTTAATACCCCTGCTCAACCCTGTGGTAACGTAGCACGAGCAGGTAGGCTTATCTCAGAGGCAGGGTGTGAAGCATTTATGATCATACACAGTAACACAATGAGGAACACTACAAAGGGACACCACACAAGTAGTTATTATAAAAAATAAGTATCTTTATATAAAGGCAGATTTATCACAAGACCAATAACTGTAAAAGCCACAATACTGTCAAAAATAGGATAGCTGTTGAAGGGCTGTCAAAAATAGTTCAAAGGTTGCAAAAATAAGGTTCAAGTTCAAAGCAGTGGTCTCTGCGACCCTTTCTTTCACAAAGTACCTGGGTTTAGTTGCAAAACCAACAAAGTGTCGCAAAGAAGCTGTAGCGATGATTCTCGGCACGCGAGGCCGGCGATGCGTTGAAATCCTTGCCGCAAGGGAGGATGATGCGCCGATCTGCGCGATGCGTGCGGAGACGATGCGACAAACTTCTGCACGCTGGACCACCGATGCGATGACTTTCTTGCCGCGTGGGAGAAGTCGATGCGGTGATCCTGTTGCGCTGTGCGATCGTGTTGCGATGCGAAGACAAGACGCTCCGCGAGGGAGCGACGAAATTCGGTGTGATGCGATCAAAGTGGCGAACGCACGGCGTCCGCACTGCGATGTCTCGAAGCGATGATTTCTGTCAGGGTTGCGAGTGCGCGGCGACAGCAGCGCGATGATCTTTCCAGCGCGTCTCGGCTGCAGCGGCTCGCAACGGGGCGTCAGCGATGGTTTCGGGTTGCGGGCCCTCGGCGGCAGCAGCGCGATGATTTTCCCAGCGCTCTCGATTGCAGCGGCCCGCAAAGATGCGTTAGCGTCGATCTCTTACCCTCTTCTCTCTGATGCAAACTAGAGGCCCTGGAACTCACAGGAGCCTCCTCAGCAGATAGCAGTCCTCGCAGGGAGGAAGCAGGAGGTAGGTGGTGGAGTCTGTTGTGCCTGAGACTCCAGCAGGAGGCTAGCTCTTTTCCTAGCCCTTGGGTGATTGCTGTACAAAAATAAAAGTTCTCTCAATAGTTCCTTTTCCTCTTCTTCAAGGTCCAGTGGTCACTGCTGCAGGCCAGTGCAAGAAACAACACACAAGCACAAGGACAGTCACTTCCTGCAGATTCCTCCAGTGGCACGGACAGAGTTTCCTCTCCAGATCCAAAAGCAATACAAAAGTAGGGGGTTTGAGCACAGATATTTATACCCCAAAAGCCTTTGATCCTTGAAGCTACCAGTCCCTGAACCTAGCCAGAACCAGTTCTGCTCAGGCCTGGAGCACTTTGTTTACCAGGCTGCATCCTTCCTTTCAGAAAGAGGGGGTCTGCTAGCAGACACACAGTGGGAGGTGGAGCCAGCATTCACCTTGCCAGGCACAGCCCTATTCAGATCAAAGAGCCACCCTTCCCCACACTCTAAATGCAGATCTCTCTATTCCACCAAGGTCTGACTCAGCCTGTCCTGCCCCTCTAAAACCAGACAGCCAATACACATAACGGCAGAGCACACTGGAAGGCTTAGGCAAGAAAATACCTACTTTCTAAAAGTGGTATTTTCAAACACAGAATATAAAAATAAACTTCACTAAAAGGTGTATTTTAATATTCTGAGCTCAGGCATACTAAATTCGTTTTTCTACCATGTCCCTGGGGTCAGTTAGGACTATAGCATGTAATAGTCAAACTGCCCATTCTAGCCTATGAGGAACAGGTAGCCTTACAGTAGTGAAAAACGAAATGGTGCATAATTCACTACCAGGACATGCTACACACACCCAGGCATGTCCTACCTTACACATACAATGCACCCTAACCGAGGGGCGACTTACAGGATGCCAAGGGAAGGTTCAGGGGCTGGGAAGTGGTTGCACTTCACAGCCAAGATGGCAGTTCTGGACTGCACACAGACACTGCAGTGGCAGGTCTGAGACACACTTTACAAGCTGCTTCTGTGGGTGGTACACATCAGTGCTGCAGGCCCACCAGCAGCATTTGGTTTACCAGCCCTGGGCACACATAGGCCACACTACTAGGGACTAACAGGTAACCCAAATAAGCCAATCAGGGATATACCAATTCACATAGACATATTTATACAGGGAGCATTCGCGCTGTGACACTGAATGGCAGTGGCACGGCGCCCAGAGCATCTAACACCAGTAAAACAGAGGAGACAACAGCGAAAAATGGAAGGGAGACCCACGCCAATGGTGCCAGGTCTAACAGTAAGGAATGTCAGATTAGAGGAAACAGGATACTGAAAGTCTGGGGTCTACTAGTTATATCTCCTCCAGCAGAAGCGGCGATGACAAAACAGAGCTAGAATTTAAAACAAGCGCGGCCGAGACGCAAACAGCAGCGTGTTTATTTTTGCATCGCGCTTTAAAGTTAAAAAGGGATGCAACAAGTAATTAAAGTGCACATCGGCTGTCGGGGCGCAAGCTGAAAAACACGCCGTGCGCGTGCCCATGTACGACGTGAGCGTGCCCGTGAGCGTGCACATCGGCAGTCTGAGAAAGTGCACATCTCCTGTCCCCCTTCCAAACTCAAGTCGACGACAATAGATCTCGCTTAGCGAGCAGCTTCGCTGCGTCGCTAGGGCGAGACCTAAAAACTACACCGGGAGAGATCACGTGGGAATTCATTCATAGTTTTCTCTGTTGTGGAGGACTTCAAAAGATAGATAAAATTTGGTGCGAGGGTCTCCGGTAATAAAGAATAACCAGAGATGAGTTAGTACAAACATGAGAGAAAGAACTGTTTCTATGAAATAATATGCGAGATTGGGGGCAGGCGGGGAGAGAATGCCACCAGCTCCAAGATAAACGACAAGGTATATGCGGCGGAGATAGAAATAGAAAGTTTGGCTAAAATGTAAACTATGCCACAGTAAAGGTGCTAAAAAATGCGGAAGTGGACTATGGGCGGGCACTAGTGGGAACAAGTGGAGGGCTGCATACACATGAAAGAGTTGGATTGGTGGCATCCACTCGCGTGCAGTGAGGGTGGAACGACTGCAGCAACTTAAGCTACAGCTAGTTAAAGGACATTCACAAAAGAAGCAGACACTGAAAGAAGGGGGACACCCAGAGACCCTCGAAAGACATACTCAAGGAAATGCATACAATCAAGAAAACATACAACCACATACACTCGGGAGACACACGGAAGTAAAAGGGGCCCAGGGAGAGGAGTCACTCTTTTCGCAGTTTTGTTTATATAGCGCGAACCCGGCCCGGAGGTATTGGAGTGGGGAAATCAGGAGCCAAGCTGATAGCTCTCATGGTATGGTAGACTGGGGTGAAGGCACAAAGGAATTGACTCTGCTCCAGCCCCACCGGCCTGTCAAAGTCAGCGGAAAGTATTGGAAAAATCCTTATTTGCTTACAGACTGCTTCGCTTTGGTGCGACTGCCAAAACAAACACTGAACATAAAACTGAACAAGAAAACAAGCGCAAACTGTGCAGCATTACAGTACGGTAATCGATGAACGGGTATATAATCAATCTACAATTAAAAACTCAATCAGACTTTCCAATTACTAACTTTCAAAGAAAAGGAAATCTTAACAGGGCTGCTTTGTACAGAACGAGTTTCGATCGTGAGTTGAATTAGAGTCCTGAAATACCTACAATAACCACACGGTGGCAGCAGTGAATTAAAGATAAAACATATAAACACCCGTGGCCCGAGCTTGAACGATTTTGCGTGCCTAGGTTCAAGCAAAGGACACCCACAAAAACAAGAGAGGAAAGCCAGATGGCGCCTGTGCGCGTAACTGTGCGCGTAACCGCACTCTCTAGGCCTCACAAAAAGCTGTGGTCGGCTTTTTGAAGCCCATTCACTAAATGTCTCGCCACTGCAGCTTATGCGCTGGCTCAGGCGAGACCTAAAAAGGGAAAAAAAAAACAGACAAAGCCAACAAAGACGGAAAAGAAATGCTTTGCGGGATTTTGAACTAACACACAATGTTTAAAATGATTACGTCGAAAATGCTCCGGGGTTGTTTGTTAGCATTCTTAAGTTGAAAACAAAAAACAGGAATGTTTTTTTAGCATGGGCAAACAAAGCCCGACAAAGTAAGCATAAAAAAAAAAAGAAAAATGTACAAGTCGCACTGTAGTTGCGATCCGATCGGGATAATTGTTACCGGATGCACGACCCTGTCAAGTGAAAGAAAAGATAAACACGGGCCATCACACGCTACACAATGTGATGGCCAAACAACATAGTCACTAAGTGAAATCGCCACAAGCACACAAGGGAGGGACAGTTGCTAAACAACACCAATAAAAGCCTGCATTTCTTAATGGCAAAAGCAACAGCCAATAGAAACCACTTAAAGTTTTAAAACACATAGAGGGATATTCCCAAGAACGTGTGATAATTATCGCAAATTTAGCTTAACGCAACTTTGCACATCGCAGTCCATCGCGGGAAAATAACACTGTGTTAACGTTGTATTCTCAACCCGGCGGCACCATGCGATAATTCCACGACAACGCGCCAAATCACCGTGTTAAAATTAACGCGACGCCGAAAAAACACGAAACACGAACGCGAAAAAAGTTGCGATGTGGCCAACCGCGATAAAAAAATCAGCGATAACCAGCAACAGGCCTGCAATTCCCACGCGTCATGCGGGAAAATGCACTACAAAAGCACCGAAAAACACAAACAAAATAATTCAAACTGCGTAGCACCATGGAGGAAGCCGGAGCAAGTACAGAGACGACCAGAACCCCACAGGCCCCCAGGAGGACCAGCCTGGGACCTCGGGGTCACGGAAGGGCAAGGAGAAGAAGACGAGGAAGACGAGGTTCAGTCCGCAGGAAAACAGGATCATCATCAGGGAGGTGATAGAACACCACCAACAACTGTTCATCACCACCAACGTGTCATTGGCAAATAAAAATGCAATATGGCAGTCCATCCTGGACAAGGTGAATGCAGTCGGAGTGAGGAGTAGGACAATTGGAGAGGCCAAGAGGCGCTGGAATGATGCGAAGCGCAAAACCAAGAAGAAACTCGCTGACAACCATCAGGCAGCAATGTAGACTGGAGGTGGCACTCCAGCGGAACACCAGGAGCTGGATGAGATGGAGGAAATGGTGGCCACAGTCATCAGTGGGGAGACGGTGGCAGGAGTTGGGGGTCCGGACACTGCTTGACATGACCTGACACAACAGCACCAGGGTGAGTACCAAACAGGGACTGGGGGGATGGGGGGAGATGGGCACAATGGCACACATGCACAATTAAGTAAACCACACTACACACCCACAATGACTCTGGATCATGTCCCTGATCCCCGTGGCACACTGCAGCACACATACAAACAGCAAGTAGGCCCCCGTCCACTATGGGCACAAAGGGGTCCCTCCCCACACAGCACCAATCTCACAACCAACCCATGCACACGTGTCAAAACCAGCAAAGCTGCGTGTCTGTGTGCCACACTGACAATGCAAGTGACACTGCATAACGAACAGCATGGCTGCAGTCCAATTATCATGACATAGTGCACGCCACGACACTGAGGTGGCTGAGTGTGGGACACATCCGTAAAGGAGCAGGTCACACTCTGACACATCCATGTGCACAAACAACCCCTGACGTCAACAACACATCTGCGGATAAACCATGCCCAAGTGTCCAAAATTCGAACTAGAGCCAAAATAAGCCAAGTCTGCAACATCTCAGCACTGTAGAAGCACAGAAGTCAAAGGCACACCGCCTCAAAGGGATAAGGGGCTGCAAAATCACAGCTGCAGGGGCGACTCTCCCACAATGCAGCACACACACATAGCAATAACAGCACATCATCATTGACGACAATGTGGTACAAAGTGCAACACTCTCACCACAGAACAGAGGACACAACTGGTTCCGCTTGTGCCAATCACATCTGGCATAGCAGGAAACTGTGAGATGATAATGTACGTGTACAACCTCACATCCATGATGTAGTTCAAATGTCCACTGTCCCACATCAAATAGTCAGCTCCTCCCAAACAGTCACAATGTACATTGTCATGCAGTCTGTATGTAAACTTGAAAATGCGTCAACATACATGTCAACACAATGTTAAAATGCATCTCCCTTCACATTGCAGAGGGACAATCAACACCTCCTGCAGAGCAGACCAGACAACTCATCAGTGATGATGAAGAGGACCTCCACACCTTCGACACCGACGCCCTACAACAGCTCATGGACAGCTACGGCAACCCACCTCCAGGAGCAGGGCAGCCCAGCTGCATCGAGGAGACTCCACCCCTGCACAGACCACACAGCAGGAAGCACCCACCACCACGGCTGGCTCCCAGCACCTCACCGAAGAACACATCGCATTCCAAGGCCATGTGTTAGACTGCCAGAAGGAGGTGGCTGAACAGGTGCGGGTGGGGTTTGACCTCATGGCAGCCAAACTAGATGACATACGTGGGTGTCTAAGTCCCATCAGGGACCACTTACACTCCCTAACGGATACCCACAGTTTGCTTCATGATGTCCAACAATCCACGCCCGACATCGCTGGAGTCATGACTCTGAGAGGAGAACAACTGCCTAGTCAGAGTGGCCTCAGCGATGTCAGCCGAGAGTTGGCACAGATGCTGAGGATAATGGAGAACATGGAGCGGATGCATGCGGAAAGAATGGCTGCCACGGATGCACACCAGCGAAAAGTTGTTGGGATCTTCCATGCCCTGCAGATCCTCATCATCGCATTGCTGCCACTAAGGCAGTCGCTGATGAATGCTGCTGGTACTTCTACACACACATCTCCGGCCCCTGATGTGTCAGTGGCACACAGTGCTGCAGACCAAACATCAGCACCCACATGTCAGACAGATGACATAGAGGACGAAGATGAGGGTGATTCCACCTTTGTAGTAAGAAGGAGCCAGTAGCATTCTTCTCCGCCATATGCCCTGTTTCAGCTTGGTTCTGCCCTCTGCATCATGCCCTGTAACACCTCCCACTGTCCACCGAAACGCTCTGCGACATTCACCTTGGACCTCGACAGAGACTGCCACATTTTGTTTGCTTACCAATGACACAGCAATCAGACTGCGGACTGTACTCTTCCTCTTCCGATGTACTTGTCAATCCCTAAATGACTCTGGCTGGCCCTCCACTGGGCTACAATGTAATGTGGGGTTTGCATGGCCATGTACTGCTCCAGCTCCGACACTCCACCGAATGTGATTAAATCATTCAAATCACACAGATGTGTCATGTCCATAATCGATCAAGTATGAAAGTATGGATGAATGTAAGGACATTGATTGCCCAAAAAGGTACACCCTGGGAAATGAAAGCAATGTGCATGTTTGTCCGTGACACACATAGGAAGTGAGATGACTGGGAATGTGTGCACTAGCTGTGGCCTCATTGCTCTGAAACAACAATCGCGCAATTTCTCAGCTTTGCCCCACGCAATGTTAGAAATAGGGCTGGGTATGAAATGTCAAAGTCGTTGGCAGGCCTAAAGTAGTGTCCACCATCACATTTGACAACAGAACATCTCTTTGCATACCTACTCACACTCAACTGGGTGGACACAGCCTGTAGTGATGGATCACATTGATCCACATGGCAAGAATATGGACACCATACTCACATTGCTGAAGACACGTAAGAGCACAGGTCTATCAGCAACTATCCCAACCACTATGTCTGGCTCACAGAGGTGGAGCTGGCAATAGGGACTCACCCCTAAGTGAAATGCGTCAGTCAGTCCCTCCCTGTGTACGGACAATGCTCATTGAGGCACACAATTTGTCATTCTAATCAACACTCATCACAGTTGAACACTAGTGAAGTTGCGTAGACTCTATTAGTATGTGCATGTCAGTACGGGCAAGACAAGGGCCACAACATGCAGACCAATGCATCAGACACTAACAGGCAGCATTCGGTCACTGTACAGTTCCACTTCACAGGCGTTGTGCATGCGCCCGGGATGTTCAGCCATTGCGTTGGTGGTTCTCGTAGAACCGGCACTCTTCTGACCTGCGGCAGTTATGTGGATGATATGCCACAGCTCGGAGCAATGAGTCGTATGTGTGTGCAACGTTTGGACATATGGGTTGTTATGTACGTAAGTGTCAAGGGCATTCCATGCAAGAGTACCTCGAGCAAGAACTTCTGTGTTTGTGGTGTGGATACGTTGGTCTTTCATTAGCGCTGTCCGTGGTGTGGGAGTCGTCATCATCTACTATGGTGTCTCTCTCAGGGGGTGCCTGCCGCATGCAAGACCAAGGTCGGAGTTGCAGCTGTCCTTCCGCCTTATGTATTGAGACAAAGGAGCTTTCATCCCTAATGTTAGTCTGAATACTGCTTGCATTCTGGAAATGTGATGTGGCTTTCGCGCTGCAATTGAGGCTAGGCCTTAGGCTTATGGTGCACCAATGGCGATACACACACAACAGTTGTCATGCATGAGCCAGAGCGGCCTTGCGCTCCTTGTGCAATCCCTTCGTGCGCGGCCGCCCTCCGGGTGCATGCAACATTGCAACATTGTCGATTGCGGGCCGTGTGGCGCAGACACTGCAACGGAGACACACGCATCAGTTGGTTTCCTGTCCAGCCCAGAAATGAACCACGCCAAGGGATAATTGTTCACACCCCTACGCTGGCCTGGCGTACGCCGACCCAGCCCACTCGGCTTACGTATAAAGGGGACGACGACGACACTACGTGTCCCAGTTGTTCCCCACTGCCAGAGGTGACATGGCTGCGTCCGCCTGGCATATCACGAGACTCAATCAGAAAGGGTCCATGACTTGCGTTGCACAGAGTTGGTGGCACCGGATACACTGCGGCCGGCACGGGCCTACCGCCACGGGACGGTGACTTTCGGTGCACTGAGGTAGGGGCACCTTAAGTGCTGAGCGGGTGTGCAGCCTGCGATGATGCACCGTCCTGGCGGTCCGGACTGGTAAGGATTTGTGTGAGCCCTGCTGGACCGCAGTGTAGTCCTGAGCCAGTGGGCAGCGCGGGCCTATCGCCACGTGGCGTTGCCTCATGGTTCACAGAGTTAGTGGCACCTATAGAGCTGAGCGGGTGTGCAGCCTGCGATGATGCAGTGTGCACTGATATGATCTCTGCCATAGCGAAATCAAGACCCAGAATCACGTGTGTGACCTGGTGGCCCACGGGGCGGGGCTGCATGATGTGGAGGCTGCCAAGGTCGCGGGTCCCGGGCTTGGAGCTTGCACCGGCACGTGGTGGGCCCTCTTGGAGACAAAAAGTTAATGCATATCAAGAAAAATTATATACTTATTTCTCCTCCAGTGATGTGTCATCTTGATGCAAATGAGTAACCACTGTAAATGAACTGAAAAATGTAGATAATGGTGTTATTTGATATAAACAGTCATGAAATCAATTGAAATGTAATTACTGTTTAAGGAAAATGTTCAAGTAAAAGCATAAATGTGGTTTACAGAATATTATTAAGAGTGTAAATTTATTTATCATTGTTTACATATTTATATAAAAATATTTTCTATTCGAAAAAGATACAAGTATATTCAAAAGAAAATAATAAATTAGTCATTTGTCATGTATAACTGTACTTATGTCTTGTTTGTATATATAGTAAGTTAGTCTAGAGTTTACATGCCAACCTCAATTCAAATACACTGTGCCCGGTGTTCTTGTTTTCCAATGAAGTAATTTCCCTGCCAGGGTTTGCATCCTAATTTCAGGGGGCCCGTTCTTTTTCCAAAATGATGTCGGCTGTTAGCACCAGCTTGTGAATAGGGCGATAAATCTATCGCCACTTTGGCTGCGATAAAGTGCCGCTAACTCGGCGATAGGTCCTTGAGAATATGCCCCATAGAATACAATACAACAGGTCTTGCAGACAGCGCAAGCGCTGTTGAGGCTCGACCTAAACAGTTTAAATGAAGCATACACAAAGTATGTGGTTTGCTGGGCCTGTGCAGATTTAAAAAATAAACACAAATAGTAACACATTCTCTTACCTACTCTGTTAGTCAAACTTTGTGGCACAGCCTGATCTGATATGCAGCTGCAGGGGTCAGGAAAGGTGAATAGGAATAAACAAACTTATTTTGTCCCCTTCGCCTATTGTTCCTGCACGACCAGGCCACCTTTCTAAAAGGAGTTGTGTGATTGGGGATGGCTGTGAGAAAGAGCCCAGGCCAAATCACTCAACTCCAAGAACAGGAAGGAAAACAACGTTAGGAGTAACGTTTTAAATTAAAGATGCCATTTTGTATTGGTGTTTGCGCCGTCACTGCGAGGGCCAAGGCTCATGTTTGGGTGAGCCAGAGTTATGTTTGGGTAGGCCTGGCCCACCTGCCCCCCCTCCCTCCGCTAGAATCGGGCCTACAGTGGGATAGCACTTGCGCCCTAAGTATAGAATGAGCTCGTAACTGCTACCTTGTTCGGAGATTTAATTTTAATTAGGTGTCAATTATAACGTTCGGTGTCATAACTTTATCTGCTTCGTACAAAGATGAGAGGCAGGCTTTCAAGCGCTAAGTGAGTTATAAAAAGCAACAATTAACTATGAGTCAATCCAAATTTGTAAATAGCTGCTGCAAGGGAGAGTTGTGATCATACGTGAAAGCACACCCGATTCTCGCATTACATGTTAATGAGCCAGCTGTTGAGTTGAGCTGGTCGTTAAGTTACTGATATCACACTCATAATTCGGCATAGCCATGTTAGAAAAAAAAAAGTGAAGCTAAATCTCTTAAGGCGTCATTTTCAACGCAAAGTATGCAAAACTTAAGAGGATTCACAGAGGAGTAAATGTGAATTACACCGTTGCAAGCACTAATAAACAAGTGAACCTTATTCACAAAGTATGAAAAGGTACAAAAGCATGTCATTCATATGAATGCACAGCCTGCTCACTCATATCTAGACTATGGGCCTCAATAAGAGCGGCCACTTGATTCATCAGAAATATTATGAAACCCCGGGAACACTCTGGATCTGTTTAGTTTCATCCAGAGATTTCAGTGACTTTAAGCAGTCCGGGCTACAATGACCGTCTAAGTAGTTGTGCTTTTCAGCTCCCAGGGTTTGTGTCGGGGAGAGTGAAAGCCAGGAAGATGTGATGAACGCCCGCTTAATCTGCTCTTAGTGACGACTCACAATAATTTGTCATGGCACTTCTCACACTTTTCAGCACATCGAGGTTACACCTAAAAGAAACAGGTGTAAAAGATACTAAAATGTGGGCAACTGCACTATTTGCTACAGTTTTTACAATGGAGGTTTAATAACGGGAGAGACGTGAGGGGAACAGAAATGTAAAGAATTAACAAACCAAAAGGAAAATCAATTTTTTTTTTACATTTCCTAATTCTATGCATGTGAAATCTAAGCGCCTACACCATAGGACAAGCTGGCATAAGTGAGCATTTTTCCAGGAATAACTGTCACTTGAACCTTAATCTTATGGCTGCATGAGTTGCTATCCAGAAGTCAAGTTTGTGAATCAGACAAATCTCTGTAGATTATGACAATGTGTATGTGTGACTGCCCTTGATATAACTTACACCTGTTTTCGTGAATCACAGTGTGTACAGGTCAGGAGCTCATATCACAAAGTCTTCTGGCTCAGGCAGCAAGCATTGTGTGCTGTAGAGGTCACCCATAAACAAAATAGTACAGAAGAGCAGTGATGTTAGTTTCGCATTACTTGTGAGAAGTGACTACAGTTGTTTAATAAGTAAGTCTGGCGCAGGTTTTACAGTGGAATGCATGCTTGTGGTATATTATTTTATTATGCATCATAATACTAGATGCTCACAATTACAGGTATAAAAAGAATAGTGTAGTGTGGTAAGGCTGAATGATTAATGAAATTCTAGCACCTGTTCAAAATCTAGTGAAGTGATACTCAAAGTAGGGCCCAGGGGCCGCATGCGGCCCTCCTGCCCTTTACATGCGGCACCCTGGGAAGCAGCAGCCCTGGGCTGCTGTTTACTCGACTCAGCACGAACATGGGGAAAGAATTTAAATATACAGCAAACACTTATTTAAAGGTCAATTGCAGAAATAACTAGGCCGTTAACTTTAGGAACACCTTTATTTTTAAAAGATAGCTTCTAGATATACATTCTTTGTTTCCCCTACTCCCTCTTTACACCCCCCCCTGGCATCAGTGCGGCCCTCGGTCACACTGTAGACTAAACTTTGCGGCCCGGGAAAATGTTTGTGAGTACCCATGATCTAGCGTATATACTATTTTAAGAAATGCAGAACTCACCTAATGGCTCCCGTTCCAAAAGATATAGATAACTCTCAAAGAAGTCGTTCCTGAGCGCCTGGTGCAGGATGAAGGACATGCTGTGCCGGCATAGCTTCTCGTCTGTCTTCTGCCAGCGAGACCTGAACGCCAAATGCGCCCCCAAAAACTCCATGTTTTGTAATCTGCTTTACAGGCAACAGAGGAGCTTCGCGGGTGAGCGCGTTGACCTACGGTGAGATTTTAAGAGTTGGGAGCGCCGTGCCGTCTAATCGCAGGGGAAGCTGCTGGCATTTGCTCAGAATATTCACAGGAGTATGATCTTTCAGGCACCACGTGCTGTGGGAGAAAGCAAACTATAACAACTCAGAATCACACGGATCTTGTGCCAAAACCTAAAAAGCATTGGCAAAGACGATAGGTTTCTCCTTTGAAACTATTGCCCATGCCATTGACTTTTATCTATTCTGTACAGCATGGGCATTGCTGACTTTGTCAATGATTTGTAGCCATACTGCAGTGCAGTTAGTAGTAGTGCTGCTGCTATGTAGAATGGCACAAAATGATAGTAAAAAAGGCCTATAATCATCCACTGTTAATGCACTTTTAAATTTAAAAAAACACATTAGCCCTGGTTGCATCATAGCACTTCATAAAATTAGTCTAAGCCGCACTACAAAGCATCCGCGCTGCTATACAGCATAGCTACAAAACATTGCTAAAACCAACGGTCTCAAAGGTGAGACCTATTGGCTTTGTCAATGCTTGTTTATCAGTGTAATTGCATAAACTAGCTGTCGCCTATACGTCTGTGTCTAACTTTTTTGTGAAATACCCGAAACAACACCAGAACAAAATCCATTGCAAGTGAAAATATCAATTTGGAAAGGAAGGGGTGGGCAATTTTATTTTAAACGATATTACAATATGCTACCAGTCTGCAATTGACAGATAGTAACCGCACAAAACATTTCTTGCTATCAGATTTCAAAACTGCTCAATCCATCCCTGGCCAGTAAGATTCTCCCATCAACCACCGCAAAATCTTCACTTCACAGCAGCAAATCAGGCAAACAATAAGGAGCAGAGAGGGTCTCAATGGCATCAACGAACACTGATGCACCAAGCTTCCCAAAAGGACCGCCCACCCGGAGCGTCCGCTGCCCGCAAGCTGCGAAAACTGCACGAACAAAGCCAAGGCGTCAAGTGCAAGGAGAGATTAATTCCAAGTAGGCCACGGCAGACAGGTCAGCAGCTCCAATCAACGAAAGCACCCTAATAAGGAGTCTCTGCCTTTGTGTCTTCTAGTCTTTAAACCCCAGCACGCTAAATTACAATCAGTGGTTTAGCACCAAACGTCTTCATCAAAAACAAACCGGGTGCACAAGAAACAGCGAGGTGGTAATCCAAGAGGCGTGAGTCTTGTACCAAAAGAGGGCACAATCACTCAAAGAAGCATTTATGCAACACAAGCTAGCGTAATCAAATACCACCTCAACAAGCATTTGCAATGCAATAGGTCTCGCAACTGCGAGTTTTGGAGCTATTGGTATTGTAAATGGTATTGTAAATGACAATGCCTTTAATTTATGTTGTACAAACCAAAACATAAATAAAAGGCATTGTCATTTACAATGCCAATAGTTTAAACTTGCGTAAATGCGAGACCTATTGCTTTGCAAATGCTTGTTTCAGGAGGATTCCTCCTCGCAGGCCCCCAAATCCTATTTCGTTTCTTCCCTGTGCCAGTTTGTTGTCCCACTCCCACATGCACTCCTGACGTTTTATTCGCACCCTCCCAACTGTGAAGCATTGTTCGCTTCCTGTCCAAAAAGTGCTTGCAAAGGTGCAACATTGTCACAGTGACTGCGTGGGTTTGAGAGGGGTACTAGGTATGTCCAGGAGGGGTAGCATCTTTGCAAGATTTTCTCTGTAAGTGCTGATCCCATAAATGAGATGCACTTTAACTTACTGTGTGTACATTTATCTTATGTAGCTATCCCCAAAATGTGACAGGGGTGGGCCAGTGCTCAATTTGTAAAGAAATAAGTGCCAGGGCTCTCGCCAGGAGGCCACTGCAGCTTGCACCACCCATTGCCCCTGTCAAAATTGCCATTACATTACCTGCACAACTATTAATCATCAGACTGCTACCAGTGTGACAATTCAGACTGTTAGAGGCCTCCACAGCTATAAGAATGGTTTGGGCTGCAGGTATCTGTTGTTTTTAATGTATAATGAAATAATAAAACTATTGTTCTGCTTATCTCTAAATCACACAAACAGCGCCACCATGTGGCAGACTGTCATAAGTGCCGATGTTGACAATTAATTGCTGGTGTCGAGCACCGTAAACTACTGCCTCAAATTAAGCACTGGGTGGGGCCCTCCTGGGTCTATGTTAGACATCCCTCGCTGAGGAGTTTGACATTCTGAAGTTATCTGGGGGGCCAGCAGAGCCTGTGAGCCCCGATAAAATGCAGGGAGTATTACTGCCCCAGAGTGCACCTTGTGGGGGCAGCTACTGAGTGTTCCTGAATGGAGAGACCAGCTGATGTACCAGGAGAGGATGTGCCAGGAGGCGGGAGCTGTACCTCCAGCAATGGAAGCCACCCCCTTCCAGATTCTTCTAGCCAGGGAGGCAGGGCAGGGAGCCTAGGAAGAGCAACCTAAGCTCGCTCCCCCACTTGGTGATGGGGTGTCAGAACACATAGTGACTTGAGAAGTCTGGGTGTAGTACATCCCACTGGTAGTTTGTGTTACTGACTTATTCCTAGACATTTAAACTCACATTTAACCCTGAAGTATAAGACACCCTGCATTGGAGAGTTTCAGTGAGGAGCAGTTGGCAAAGTGGTGACACTTAATAATAAAAAAGTCCCTTGTATTGTAAAGCAATAAGCAAATATAATGCACCAACTTGACACTTGTACGGTGTTCCAACAGTGCACATGTAACACCTTAAGCACATTTTATGAATGTGATATATCGCCCTTATAACTCATCTGTGCTTCAGGAGTCATTATATGTGTATAAGGATCAAAACTGCCACAGGCACACACATCACACACTCACACAGTTATCTACAAGCATCAGACATCCACAAGCATCAGGCATCAGACATCCACAAGCATCAGGCATCAGACATCCACAAGCATCAGGCATCAGACATCAGACATCAGGCATCAGACATCCACAAGCATCAGGAATCAGACATCCACAAGCATCAGGCATCAGACATCCACAAGCATCAGACATCAGGCATCAGACATCAGGCATCAGACATCCACAAGCATCAGACATCAGACATCCACCAGCATCAGGCATCAGACATCCACCAGCATCAGGCATCAGGCATCAGACATCAGGCATCAGACATCCACAAGCATCAGACATCACACATCCACCAGCATCAGGCATCAGACATCCACCAGCATCAGGCATCAGACATCAGACATCCACCAGCATCAGGCATCAGACACCAGACATCAGGCATCAGACATCCACAATCATCAGACATCAGGCATCAGACATCCACAATCATTAGACATCAGGCATCAGACATCCACAGGCATCAGACATCCACAGGCATCAGACATCCACAGGCATCAGGCATCAGACATCCACAGGCATCAGGCATCAGACATCAGACATCAGGCATCAGACATCCACAGGCATCAGACATCCACATGCATCAGACATCCACAGGCATCAGGCATCAGACATCCACAATTATCAGACATCCACAGGCATCAGACATCCACAGGCATCAGACATCCACAGGCATCAGGCATCCACAGGCATCAGACATCAGGCATCAGACATCCACAGGCATCAGACATCCACAGGCATCAGACATCCACAAGCATCAGGCATCAGACATCCACAAGCATCAGGCATCAGACATCAGGCATCCACAAGCATCAGGCATCAGACATCCACAAGCATCAGACATCAGGCATCATACATCCACAAGCATCAGGCATCAGACATCAGACATCCACCAGCATCAGGCATCAGACATCAGACATCCACCAGCATCAGGCATCAGACATCCACCAGCATCAGGTATCAGACATCAGACATCCACAATCATCAGACATCCACAAGCATCAGACATCCACAAGCATAAGACATCCACAAGCATCAGACATCAGGCATCAGGCATCCGACATCCACAAGCATCAGACATCAGGCATCCACAAGCATCAGACATCAGGCATCAGACATCAGGCATCAGGCATCAGGCATCCACAGGCATCAGACATCCACAGGCATCAGACATCCACAGGCATCAGACATCCATCAGGCATCAGACATCGGGCATCAGACATCAGGCATCAGACATCCACAAGCATCAGGCATCAGACATCCACAAGCATCAGACATCAGGCATCAGACATCCACAAGCATCAGACATCCACAAGCATCAGGCATCAGACATCCACAATCATCAGACATCAGGCATCAGACATCCACAAGCATCAGACATCAGGCATCAGACATCCACAAGCATCAGACATCAGACATCCACAAGCATCAGACATCCACAAGCATCAGGCATCCACAAGCATCAGGCATCCACAAGCATCAGACATCAGGCATCCATCAGACATCCACAAGCATCGGGCATCAGACATCCACAAGCATCAGGCATCAGGCATCAGGCATCCACAAGCATCAGACATCAGACATCCACAAGCATCAGACATCCACAAGCATCAGACATCCACAAGCATCAGACATCCACAAGCATCAGGCATCCACAATCATCAGGCATCAGACATCCACAAGCATCAGACATCAGGCATCAGACATCCACAAGCATCAGGCATCAGACATCAGGCATCAGACATCCACAATCATCAGGCATCAGACATCCACAATCATCAGACATCAGGCATCCACAAGCATCAGACATCCACAAGCATCAGGCATCCACAAGCATCAGGCATCCACAAGCATCAGACATCAGGCATCCACAAGCATCAGACATCCACAAGCATCAGACATCAGACATCCACAAGCATCAGACATCAGACATCCACAAGCATCAGACATCAGACATCCACAAGCATCAGACATCAGGCATCCGGCATGAGACATCCACAAGCATCAGGCATCAGACATCCACAAGCATCAGACATCAGGCATCAGACATCCGCAAGCATCAGACATCAATCATCATACATCAGGCATCAGACATCCACAAGCCACGTGTGCACTCACTACTGTCACAGAGTACACGGCGTGCACGACATCGCAGCCGAAGAGGTAAACGTGTTGCAGGACATGTTCAAATACCATCAGCGCGTCTTAAAGCGTCTAAACCGTTTCACTCAAATCTATTGTTCTTCAGAATGCAGGAAAACACTGATATATGTTTTGGTGGGATATATATATTATTTATACATTTAGTTTGTAAGGAATGTCAGATTAGAGGAAACAGGATACTGAAAGTCTGGGGTCTACTAGTTATATCTCCTCCAGCAGAAGCGGCAATGACAAAACAGAGCTAGAATTTAAAACAAGCGCGGCCGAGACGCAAACAGCAGCGTGTTTATTTTTGCATCGCGCTTTAAAGTGAAAGATGGATGCAACAAGTAATTAAAGTGCACATCGGCTGTCGGGGCGCAAGCTCAAAAACACGCCGTGCGCGTGCCCATGTACGCCGTGAGCGTGCCCGTGAGCGTGCACATCGGCAGTCTGGGAAAGTGCACATCTCCTGTCCCCCTTCCAAACTCAAGTCGACGACAATAGATCTCGCTTAGCGAGCAGCTTCGCTGCTTCGCTAGGGCGAGACCTAAAAACCACCCCGGGAGAGAGCACGTGGGAATTCATTCATAGTTTTCTCTGTTGTGGAGGACTTCAAAAGATAGATCAAATTTGGTGCGAGGGTCTCCGGTAATAAAGAATAACCAGAGATGAGTTAGTACAAACATGAGAGAAAGAACTGTTTCTATGAAATAATATGCGAGATTGGGGGTGGGCGGGGAGAGAATGCCACCAGCGCCAAGATAAACGACAAGGTATATGCGGCGGAGATAGAAATAGAAAGTTTGGCTAAAATGTAAACTATGCCACAGTAAAGGTGCTAAAAAATGCGGAAGTGGACTATGGGCGGGCACTAGTGGGAACAAGTGGAGGGCTGCATACACATGAAAGAGTTGGATTGGTGGCATCCACTCGCGTGCATTGAGGGTGGAACGACTGCAGCAACTTAAGCTACAGCTAGTTAAAGGACATTCACAAAAGAAGCAGACACTGAAAGGAGGGGGACACCCAGAGACCCTCGAAAGGCATACTCAAGGAAATGCATACAATCAAGAAAACATACAACCACATACACTCGGGAGACACACGGAAGTAAAAGGGGCCCAGGGAGAGGAGTCACTCTTTTTCGCAGTTTTGTTTATATAGCGCGAACCCGGCCCGGAGGTATTGGAGTGGGGAAATCAGGAGCCAGGCTGATAGCTCTCATGGTATGGTAGACTGGGGTGAAGGCACAAAGGAATTGACTCTGCTCCAGCCCCACCGGCCTGTCAAAGTCAGCGGAAAGTATTGGAAAAATCCTTATTTGCTTACAGACTGCTTCGCTTTGGTGCGACTGCCAAAACAAACACCGAACATAAAACTGAACAAGAAAACAAGCGCAAACTGTGCAGCATTACAGTACGGTAATCGATGAAAGGGTATATAATCAATCTACAATTAAAAACTCAATCAGACTTTCCAATGACTAACTTTCAAAGAAAAGGAAATCTTAACAGGGCTGCTTTGTACAGAACGAGTTTCGAACGTGAGTCGAATTAGAGTCCTGAAATACCTACAATAACCACACGGTGGCAGCAGTGAATTAAAGATAAAACATATAAACACCCGTGGTCCGAAGCTTGAACGATTTTGCATGCCTAGGTTCAAGCAAAGGACACGCACAAAAACAAGAGAGGAAAGCCAGATGGCGCCTGTGCGCGTAACTGTGCGCGTAACCGCACTCTCTAGGCCTCACAAAAAGCTGTGGTCGGCTTTTTGAAGCCCATTCACTAAATGTCTCGCCACTGCAGCTTATGCGCTGGCTCAGGCGAGACCTAAAAAAGGGGAAAAAAAAAACAGACAAAGCCAACAAAGACGGAAAAGAAATGCTTTGCGGGATTTTGAACTAACACACAATGTTTAAAATTATTACGTCGAAAATGCTCCGGGGTTGTTTGTTAGCATTCTTAAGTTGAAAACAAAAACAGGAATGTTTTTTAGCATGGGCAAACAAAGCCTGACACAGTAAGCATAAAAAAAAAGAAAAATGTAGAAGTCGCACTGTAGTTGCGATCCGATCGGGATAATTGTTACCGGATGCACGACCCCGTCAACTGAAAGAAAAGATAAACACGGGCCATCACACGCTACACAATGTGATGGCCAAACAACATAGTCACTAAGTGAAATCGCCACAAGCACACAAAGGAGGGACAGTTGCTAAACAACACCAATAAAAAGCCTGCATTTCTTAATGGCAAAAGCAACAGCCAATAGAAACCACTTAAAGTTTTAAAACACATAGAGGGATATTCCCAAGAACGTGTGATAATTATCGCAAATTTAGCTTAACGCAACTTTGCACATCGCAGTCCATCGCGGGAAAATAACACTGTGTTAACGTTGTATTCTCAACCCGGCGGCACCATGCGATAATTCCACGACAACGCGCCAAATCACCATGTTAAAATTAACGCGACGCCGAAAAAACGCGAAACACGAACGCGAAAAAAGTTGCGATGTGGTCAACCGCGATAAAAAAAATCAGCGATAACCAGCAGCAGGCCTGCAATTCCCACGCGTCATGCGGGAAAATGCACTACAAAAGCACCGAAAAACACAAACAAAATAATTCAAACTGCGTAGCACTCATGGAGGAAGCCGGAGCAAGTACAGAGGGATCTCACCAGAACCCCACAGGCCCCCAGGAGGACCAGCCTGGGACCTCGGGGTCACGGAAGGGCAAGGAGAAGAAGACGAGGAAGACGAGGTTCAGTCCGCAGGAAAACAGGATCATCATCAGGGAGGTGATAGAACACCACCAACAACTGTTCATCACCACCAACGTGTCATTGGCAAATAAAAATGCAATATGGCAGTCCATCCTGGACAAGGTGAATGCAGTCGGAGTGAGGAGGAGGACAATTGGAGAGGCCAAGAGGCGCTGGAATGATGCGAAGCGCAAAACCAAGAAGAAACTCGCTGACAACCATCAGGCAGCAATGCACACTGGAGGTGGCAGTCCAGCGGAACACCAGGAGCTGGATGAGATGGAGGAAATGGTGGCCACAGTCATCAGTGGGGAGACGGTGGCAGGAGTTGGGGGTCTGGACACTGCTCGACCTGACCTGACACAACAGCACCAGGGTGAGTACCAAACAGGGACTGGGGGGACGGGGGGAGGTGGGCACAATGGCACACATGCACAATTAAGTAAAGCACACTGCTCACCCACAATGACTCTGGATCATGTCCCTGATCCCTGTGGCACACTGCAGCACACATACAAACAGCAAGTAGGCCCCCGTCCACTATGGGCACAAAGGGGTCCCTCCCCACACAGCACCAATCTCACAACCAACCCATGCACACGTGTCAAAACCAGCAAAGCTGTGTGTCTGTGAGCCACACTGACAATGCAAGTGACACTGCATGACGAACAGCATGGCTGCAGTCCAATTATCATGACATAGTGCACGCCACGACACTGAGGTGGCTGAGTGTGGGACACATCCGTAAAGGAGCAGGTCACACTCTGACACATCCACGTGCACAAACAACCCCTGACGTCAACAACACATCTGCGGATAAACCATGCCCAAGTGTCCAAAATCCGAACTAGAGCCAAAATTAGCCAAGTCTGCAACATCTAAGCACTGTAGAAGCACAGAAGTCAAAGGCACACCACCTCAAAGGGATATGGGGCAGCAAAATCACAGCTGCAGGGGCGACTCTCCCACATTGCAGCACACACACATAGCAATAACAGCACATCATCATTGACGACAATGTGGTACAAAGTGCAACACTCTCACCACAGAACAGAGGACACAACTGGTATCGCTTGTGCCAATCACATCTGGCATAGCAGAAACTGTGAGATGATAACGTACGTGTACAACCTCACATCCATGATGTAGTTCAAATGTCCACTGTCCCGCATCAAATAGTCAGCTCCTCCCAAACAGTCACAATGTACATTGTCATGCAGTCTGTATGTAAACTTGAAAAATGCGTCAACATACATGTCAACACAATGTTAAAATGCATCTCCCCTTCACATTGCAGAGGGACAATGAACACCTCCTGCAGAGCAGACCAGACAACTCATCAGTGATGATGAAGAGGACCTCCACACCTTCGACACCGACGCCCTACAACAGCTCATGGACAGCTACGGCAACCCACCTCCAGGAGCAGGGCAGCCCAGCTGCATCGAGGAGACCCCACCCCCTGCACAGACCACACAGCAGGAAGCACCCACCACCACGGCTGGCTCCCAGCACCTCACCGAAGAACACATCGCATTCCAAGGCCATGTGTTAGACTGCCAGAAGGAGGTGGCTGAACAGGTGCCGGTGGGGTTTGACCTCATGGCAGCCAAACTAGATGACATACGTGGGTGTCTAAGTCCCATCAGGGACCACTTACACTCCCTAACGGATACCCACAGTTTGCTCCATGATGTCCAACAATCCACGCCCGACATCGCTGGAGTCATGACTCTGAGAGGAGAACAACTGCCTAGTCAGAGTGGCCTCAGCGATGTCAGCCGAGAGTTGGCCCAGATGCTGAGGATAATGGAGAACATGGAGCGGATGCATGCGGAAAGAATGGCTGCCACGGATGCACACCAGCGAAAAGTTGTTGGGATCTTCCATGCCCTGCAGATCCTCATCATCGCATTGCTGCCACTAAGGCAGTCGCTGATGAATGCTGCTGGTACTTCTACACACACATCTCCGGCCCCTGATGTGTCAGTGGCACACAGTGCTGCAGACCAAACATCAGCACCCACATGTCAGACAGATGACATAGAGGACGAAGATGAGGGTGATTCCACCTTTGTAGTAAGAAGGACCCAGTAGCATTCTTCTCCGCCATATGCCCTGTTTCACCTTGGTTCTGCCCTCTGCATCATGCCCTGTAACAACACCTCCCACTGTCCACCGAAACACTCTGCGACACTCACCTTGGACCTCGACAGGGACTGCCATATTTTGTTTGCTTACCAATGACACAGCAATCAGACTGCGGACTGTACTCTTCCTCTTCCGATGTACTTGTCAATCCCTAAATGACTCTGGCTGGCCCTCCACTGGGCTACAATGTAATGTGGGGTTTGCATGGCCATGTACTGCTCCAGCTCCGACACTCCACCGAATGTGATTAAATCATTCAAATCACACAGATGTGTCATGTCCATAATCGATCAAGTATGAAAGTATGGATGAATGTAAGGACATTGATTGCCCAAAAAGGTACACCCTGGGAAATGAAAGCAATGTGCATGTTTGACCGTGACACACATAGGAAGTGAGATGACTGGGAATGTGTGCACTAGCTGTGGCCTCATTGCTCTGAAACAACAATCGCGCAATTTCTCAGCTTTGCCCCACGCAATGTTAGAAATAGGGCTGGGTATGAAATGTCAAAGTCGTTGGCAGGCCTAAAGTAGTGTCCACCATCACATTTGACAACAGAACATCTCTTCGCATACCTACTCACACTCAACTGGGTGGTCACAGCCTGTAGTGATGGATCACATTGATCCACATGGCAAGAATATGGACACTCATACTCACATTGCTGAAGACACGTAAGAGCACAGGTCTATCAGCAACTATCCCAACCACTATGTCTGGCTCACAGAGGTGGAGCTGGCAATAGGGACTCACCCCTAAGTGAAATGCGTCAGTCAGTCCCTCCCTGTGTACGGACAATGCTCATTGAGGCACACGATTTGTCATTCTAATCAACACTCATCACAGTTGAACACTAGTGAAGTTGCGTAGACTCTATAAGCATGTGCATGTCAGTACGGGCAAGACAAGGGCCACAACATGCAGACCAATGCATCAGACACTAACAGGCAGCATTCGGTCACTGTACAGTTCCACGTCACAGGCGTTGTGCATGCGCCCGGGATGTTCAGCCATTGCGTTGGTGGTTCTCATAGAACCGGCACTCTTCTGACCTGCGGCAGTTATGTGGATGATATGCCATAGCTCGGAGCAATGAGTCGTATGTGTGTGCAACGTTTGGACGTATGGGTTGTTGTGTACGTAAGTGTCAAGGGCATTCCATGCAAGAGTACCTCGAGCAAGAACTTCTGTGTGTGTGGTGTGGATATGTTGGTCTTTCATTAGCGCTGTGCGTGGTGTGGGAGTCGTCATCATCTGCTATGGTGTCTCTCTCAGGGGGTGCCTGCCGCATGCAAGACCAAGGTCGGAGGTGCAGCTGTCCTTCCGCCTTATGTATTGAGACAAAGGAGCTTTCATCCCTAATGTTAGTCTGACTACTGCTTGCATTCTGGAAATGTGATGTGGCTTTCGCGCTGCAATTGAGGCTAGGCCTTAGGCTTATGGTGCACCAATGGCGATACACACACATCAGTTGTCATGCATGAGCCAAGAGCCTGAGCGGCCTTGCGCTCCTTGTACAATCCCTTTGTGCGCGGCCGCCCTCCGGGTGCATGCAACATTGCAACATTGTCGATTGCGGGCCGTGTGGCGCAGACACTGCAACGGAGACACACGCATCAGTTGGTTTCCTGTCCAGCCCAGAAATGAACCACGCCCAGAGCCCAGGGATAATTGTTCACACCCCTACGCTGGCCTGGCGTACGCCGACCCAGCCCACTCGGCTTACGTATAAAGGGGACGACGACGACACTACGTGTCCCAGTTGTTCCCCACTGCCAGAGGTGACATGGCTGCGTCCGCCTGGCATATCACGAGACTCAAGCAGAAAGGGTCCATGACTTGCGTTGCACAGAGTTGGTGGCACCGGATACACTGCGGCCGGCACGGGCCTACCGCCACGGGACGGTGACTTTCGGTGCACTGAGGTAGGGGCACCTTATGTGCTGAGCGGGTGTGCAGCCTGCGATTATGCGCCATCCTGGCGGTCCGGACTGGTAAGGATTTGTGTGAGCCCTGCTGGACCGCAGTGTAGGCCTGAGCCAGTGGGCAGCGCGGGCCTACCGCCACGTGGCGTTGCCTCGTGGTTCACAGAGTTAGTGGCACCTATAGAGCTGAGCGGGTGTGCAGCCTGCGATGATGCAGTGTGCACTGATATGATCTCTGCCATAGCGAAATCAAGACCCAGAATCACGTGTGTGACCTGGTGGCCCGCGGGGCGGGGCTGCATGATGTGGAGGCTGCCAAGGTTGCGGGCCCCGGGCTTGGAGCTTGCACCGGCACGTGGTGGGCCGTCTTGGAGACAAAAAGTTAATGCATATCAAGAAAAATTATATACTTATTTCTCCTCCAGTGATGTGTCATCTTGATGCAAATGAGTAACTACTGTAAATGAACTGAAAAATGTAGATAATGGTGTTATTTGATATAAACAGTCATGAAATCAATTGAAATGTAATTACTGTTTAAGGAAAATGTTCAAGTAAAAGCATAAATGTGGTTTACAGAATATTATTAAGAGTGTAAATTTATTTATCATTGTTTACATATTTATATAAAAATATTTTCTATTCGAAAAAGATACAAGTATATTCAAAAGAAAATAATAAATTAGTCATTTGTCATGTATAACTGTACTTATGTCTTGTTTGTATATATAGTAAGTTAGTCTAGAGTTTACATGCCAACCTCAATTCAAATACACTGTGCCCGGTGTTCTTGTTTTCCAATGAAGTAATTTCCCTGCCAGGGTTTGCATCCTAATTTCAGGGGGCCCCGTTCTTTTTCCAAAATGATGTCGGCTGTTAGCACCAGCTTGTGAATAGGGCGATAAATCTATCGCCACTTTGGCTGCGATAAAGTGCCGCTAACTCGGCGATAGGTCCTTGAGAATATGCCCCATAGAATACAATACAACAGGTCTTGCAGACAGCGCAAGCGCTGTTGAGGCTCGACCTAAACAGTTTAAATGAAGCATACACAAAGTATGTGGTTTGCTGGGCCTGTGCAGATTTAAAAAATAAACACAAATAGTAACACATTCTCTTGCCTACTCTGTTAGTCAAACTTTGTGGCACAGCCTGATCTGATATGCAGCTGCAGGGGTCAGGAAAGGTGAATAGGAATAAACAAACTTATTTTGTCCCCTTCGCCTATTGTTCCTGCACGACCAGGCCACCTTCTAAAAGGAGTTGTGTGATTGGGGATGGCTGTGAGAAAGAGCCCAGGCCAAATCACTCAACTCCAAGAACAGGAAGGAAAACAACGTTAGGAGTAACGTTTTAAATTAAAGATGCCATTTTGTATTGGTGTTTGCGCCGTCACTGCGAGGGCCAAGGCTCATGTTTGGGTGGGCTAGGTTCATGTTTGGGTAGGCCTGGGCCACCTGCCCCCCCACCCCCCGCGAGAATCGGGCCTACAGTGGGATAGCACTTGCGCCCTAAGTCTAGAATGAGCTCGTAACTGCTACCTTGTTCGGAGATTTAATTTTAATTAGGTGTCAATTATAACGTTCGGTGTCATAACTTTATCTGCTTCGTACAAAGATGAGAGGCAGGCTTTCAAGCGCTAAGTGAGTTATAAAAAGCAACAATTAACTATGAGTCAATCCAAATTTGTAAATAGCTGCTGCAAGGGAGAGTTGTGATCATACGTGAAAGCACACCCGATTCTCGCATTACATGTTAATGAGCCAGCTGTTGAGTTGAGCTGGTCGTTAAGTTACTGATATCACACTCATAATTCGGCATAGCCATGTTAGAAAAAAAAGTGAAGCTAAATCTCTTAAGGCGTCATTTTCAACGCAAAGTATGCAAAACTTAAGAGGATTCACAGAGGAGTAAATGTGAATTACACCGTTGCAAGCACTAATAAACAAGTGAACCTTATTCACAAAGTATGAAAAGGTACAAAAGCATGTCATTCATATGAATGCACAGCCTGCTCACTCATATCTAGACTATGGGCCTCAATAAGAGCGGCCACTTGATTCATCAGAAATATTATGAAACCCCGGAACACTCTGGATCTGTTTAGTTTCATCCAGAGATTTCAGTGACTTTAAGCAGTCCGGGCTACAATCACGGTCTAAGTAGTTGTGCTTTTCAGCTCCCAGGGTTTGTGTCGGGGAGAGTGAAAGCCAGGAAGATGTGATGAACGCCCGCTTAATCTGCTCTTAGTGACGACTCACAATAATTTGTCATGGCACTTCTCACACTTTTCAGCACATCGAGGTTACACCTAAAAGAAACAGGTGTAAAAGATACTAAAATGTGGGCAACTGCACTATTTGCTACAGTTTTTACAATGGAGGTTTAATAACGGGAGAGACGTGAGGGGAACAGAAATGTAAAGAATTAACAAACCAAAAGGAAAATCAAAAAATGTTTTACATTTCCTAATTCTATGCATGTGAAATCTAAGCGCCTACACCATAGGACAAGCTGGCATAAGTGAGCATTTTTCCAGGAATAACTGTCACTTGAACTTTAATCTTATGGCTGCATGAGTTGCTATCCAGAAGTCAAGTTTGTGAATCAGACAAATCTCTGTAGATTATGACAATGTGTATGTGTGACTGCCCTTGATATAACTTACACCTGCTTTCGTGAATCACAGTGTGTACAGGTCAGGAGCTCATATCACAAAGTCTTCTGGCTCAGGCAGCAAGCATTGTGATGTAGAGGTCACCCATAAACAAAATAGTACAGAAGAGCAGTGATGTTAGTTTCGCATTACTTGTGAGAAGTGACTACAGTTGTTTAATAAGTAAGTCTGGCGCAGGTTTTACAGTGGAATGCATGCTTGTGGTATATTATTTTATTATGCATCATAATACTAGATGCTCACAATTACAGGTATAAAAAGAATAGTGTAGTGTGGTAAGGCTGAATGATTAATGAAATTCTAGCACCTGTTCAAAATCTAGTGAAGTGATACTCAAAGTAGGGCCCAGGGGCCGCATGCGGCCCTCCTGCCCTTTACATGCGGCACCCTGGGAAGCAGCAGCCCTGGGCTGCTGTTTACTCGACTCAGCACTAACATGGGGAAAGAATTTAAATATACAGCAAACACTTATTTAAAGGTCAATTGCAGAAATAACTAGGCCGTTAACTTTAGGAACACCTTTATTTTTAAAAGATAGCTTCTAGATATACATACTTTGTTTCCCCTACTCCCTCTTTACACCCACCCCCCCTACCCCCCCCCTGGCATCAGTGCGGCCCTCGGTCACACCGTAGACTAAACTTTGCGGCCCGGGAAAATGTTTGTGAGTACCCATGATCTAGCGTATATACTATTTTAAGAAATGCAGAACTCACCTAATGGCTCCCGTTCCAAAAGATATAGATAACTCTCAAAGAAGTCGTTCCTGAGCGCCTGGTGCAGGATGAAGGACATGCTGTGCCGGCATAGCTTCTCGTCTGTCTTCTGCCAGCGAGACCTGAACGCCAAATGCGCCCCCAAAAACTCCATGTTTTGTAATCTGCTTTACAGGCAACAGAGGAGCTTCGCGGGTGAGCGCGGTGACCTACGGTGAGATTTTAAGAGTTGGGAGCACCGTGCCGTCTAATCGCAGGGGAAGCTGCTGGCATTTGCTCAGAATATTCACAGGAGTATGATCTTTCAGGCACCACGTGCTGTGGGAGAAAGCAAACTATAACAACGTAGGCCGCCGAGAACTGCTTAGCAAGGGGAAACGTATATCTGCTCAAAGGGGATTTCATGTCGTGAAAACTGCTCTATTTTAAGTTATAGTGGCAGGGAGAAGCAGTGGGGAAACGAAACCCTGACATGCCCTTACATATAGACGCTGGAAGTAGGTGCGCGGGGGTGTTGTAGCAGCAACAAAATAACCTCCGAAAGGTGAATGAGAATTAACGATGACTTCATTGCTTTTCTTTTCATATTTGCTATGTACTCAAAGACAGATGTCAAATGTCAGTCTGGCCTTCTAACAAATTGCTGCTTATTAATTTAACCCGGAGACTAGTATTTACATTTCTTTCTCTTATTGCAAAGTGTGAGGTATTTGTAAGGTGAAGTATGTGACAACGTTTTTTTTCTAATTCTGAAGTGTGACGGAAACAAACATTTAACAGGATCGAACCAAATCAAGAAACTTTACTCTGCAATGTACAAATGAGAAATATAGCTGAAAACACAATTTCCACACATCATCATTTGTACTCTATAGGGTTCTATCAGTAAAACTGTAGGTCTGTGCAGATTTATTGGTCATTTCAGTGGAAAATGTCCTGGCTATAAAGGACAGTGTGCTACCACATCATGCTTTAGTAGTATATTTGTAACAGTGTACTTCTAAATGCAACACCCGCTACGCAAATGAGCCACACTCTTTCCGCAGGAGAGTAGTAAGCCCCCTCTCTCCTTCTGAATGGGTTTTGGCTCATTTACGAAACTTGTTGTCTGTGTGATGCTTGGATTTTTGAGAATCTCTGCAAGTTTAGGGTCATATGTATGAAAGCATTTTGCATTTCCTAATGGTGCAAATCATAATTTTGGGCCATTAGGAAATGTAAAATGCCATTTCGGTATGTACTGAAAGGCATTTGTGGTGGTGCAAAATTCATTTTCTGTCCAATAGAAATCACATTTTGGAAATTGCTAAATAGGAAATCATTAATAGGGATTTCCAAATAGCGTAATCGCTAACCGCATGTACAAAGGAATTCCTAATTGAGAATAGTCGCAAAATGGCCATTTAGGAAATGCAGTTACCATCAATCTGGTGGTAATCAGGTGCAAACTATAAAAAGGCACCTAAATGCATCTGGCTCTTCAGAAAGGAGGCCCTCTATGTTTTGGCGAGGAGGATGAGAATTTTGGCTGGCAGGCAGAAAAGAGGAGAAGACAGGAAAGGATATTTAGGATGATGGTGTCATGCGTGCCATGATATGTATTCAGGATGTGGCAGGGGCGGGGCACATTTGGGTTCAAACAAGCGGTGACGGACAGGAAGCTCTAGTCTGGTGGACAGGCGTTTAAGTTGTTCCCTGCCTGCAGCTTACTGCCGTTGGTTTCCTTACCTGCTTTTGGGTCCTCCTAATGGTTGCAGTGCTCTCGGCATCTCCTCGTCGGGTTTCCCTCGCAATTCGAATTCTCTTCATCCCCCGCATCGGATCCACTCTCATTCACTCCTGCACTATGGCGTTTGGAATTCCTGCAACTAAAAAGAGGGAAAAATCATATTATAGAATCGATGCTCTTCATGTTCCAGTCTGGGTAACGTGCTCTGCACGCTCACACGTTTTATGTGTACATTTAGAAACGTATCTGATTTTGCATCTTGCTGTTGGATTCAGCATAAGACTCTTGTCTCTGATGAAAAACCCTATGAACAGAAAAGACAGTTGATGATATGCTTTATTTTCTAAAGACTGCAATAATTCGCACATATTTTTTCTATTATTGTTTTTCCTACAACTATTTGTTAACACTATATATTTTTGCTTTTCGATTTTGGGTTTATGACTAGTAATGAAATACATGTAGGAATGCATGATCTTTGTTGAGACTGTTTTTCTTTCATTCTATTTTTGACCTTCTAGTCAACCCCCTTGAGCCTTCCTTTGTGTTAACTACAGTAAAATATAAAATGTATAAAATGTCACTAGCTGCCATTTTACCTTTTGATAAACAGAAGTGGGGAATTTCTCAGGAGGAGTTTTACACGGCCCAGATAGACACTTGCGCCACAGCACAGTCTTCGTGGGACATTCTTGCTTTTCTCTTCCTTTTCCCTCTTCCCCTTTGACCTGCGTTGGCTTTGACAATGTTGAGTTACCTTACCTTGGCCGTTAGGGAAGCTGGGATCTAGCATCCTCTAGCTCCTGCAGAAAATATGGTGAGATTATGACAGAACACCAAGACCACATCAAATTTCTGCCTGAGCGATATGGAAGCATGAGATATTATCTTAGCAGACCTAGCCCACATGGCAGGTAACTTACAAAAGGAAACACAGGCCCTTAAACAGAGTTGACACATTACAGAGTAGGGGAACTGCTAATCCAACACCAGGGACCAGCACAAGGTCTTCGGTTGGCACGTTTCCCACATCCACTACCACAGGAGTTGATATGAGTTCGGAGGCACCAATAATACATGTTACTTCCCCTCCCTCTATTCTGTTGGCATGTCCTGAAAGATTCACAGGGATCATGTGAAATTCGCTACGTTTATCAACCAATGTCAACTACACTTTATGTGCAAGGCAACTGCTTTCCTACAGAGCCGTCACAGGTAGTTTTTGTATTATATTTAGGGGGCACTGCAGCCACCTGGTCCATTCCATTTGTAGAACGTAGTGATCCTTTGTTGGTTAATGATGGAAATTTCAAAATCGAGTTAAAAAGATTATTTGATTGCCACTCTTTCATGCAGTTGGTGGATACTGAGTTATTGAATTAAGGCAAGGTAACAGAGATATCATGAGGTACATATCCAATTTCAATAGACTAGTAGCAGAGATGGGTTGGCCTGAAGTCAAGCGCAGTTCTTTGTTTTATAAGGGGTTAAGAGATTAATTGAAGGATCTTTTAGCCCAAGTAGTTGATCTCCCAGAATCCTGCAGTGATGTAGTAGTGAAATTGGATCATAGACTTACTGAAAGGCATAGAGTTGGGGACTGTTATTCCTGGCATCATTTGACCCCCCAGTTTTGACTATGTTTTTGCTGGTTTAGTGTCTCTGAGCAATGTCTCACTGCTGTTCAGTGTTAAAGTGCAAGTGCTCCTTTTGTAAATTGTGTTATGGACTGGTGTTTCCATCATTGGCATATTTGATTTACTAGTAAGTCCCTAGTACAGTACACTGAGAGTGCCAGGGCCTGTAAATCAAATGCTACTACTGGGCCTGCAGCACTGATTGTGCCACCCACAGAAGTAGCCCCGTAAAGGTATCTCAGACCTGCCACTGCAGAGTCTGTACACAGTTTGTAACTGCCATGTCGACCTGGCAAGTGCACCCACTTGCCAGGCCCTAATCTTCCCTTTTTTACATATAAGTCACCCCTAAGGTAGGCCCAAGGTATCCCTGTGGGAAGGGTGCTGTGTAGGTTAAAGATAGGACATGTACTGGGGTGTGTGTCATATCCTGGTAGTGAATTACAGTGCATTTCGTTTTTCACAATGGAAAGGCTATCTGTCCCATAGGATAGAATGGGAGTTTTACTTGTAACATCTTAGAAGCATAACTTCCCATTGGGACAAAATAGGGAAATAGAGTTTAGTATGCCTGGACTCAGAATGTAAAAATGCTTCTTTTAGTAAAGATGATTTTTATGTTCTATGTTTAAAAAGACCACTTTTAGAAAGTAGGTAGTTAGCAGCTGGTTCTCCCCTTATTACCTTTTTACTCAGGTACACACACAGGAGGGTACACTTTCCTTGGGGGTGATTCCCTCACCCAAGGCGCTTCATTGACATCCTGCAAATCCTGATTATTGTATGTAACGCTGCCTCAGTACCATTTATGTACCCATTATGTTTTACTTGTACTTCAGTATGGCACGTATATGAAATATTTCTTTTTCTTTTGAACATTGAAATCAATAAAATGGTTTAACAGAAAAAATGTACGCCACATATGAGGTCATCAACATATACAGACACAGCCAGTGGCCCTCTACCGTCACACTCACCAATGTTAGACTATGGCTGTGTCCGTTGTGGATGAAAACGCCCAACGTGCAGTTGATTTCCAGCGGCGGCGGCGGGTTCTGAATGTCCAATATGCGAGGTCAGGCATCTGCCATTATATCGGTCATTAGTACAGTATTGGTGATTATTAAGTGTGTCCCACCACTCCAAATGAGGTGTTACATGTTTACATATGTACTACTCCATTGCCATGTAATTCCCATTACACAAACATCTGTGTAGTGCTTTACTGTGCATAAAAGCTATATTAGAGTGTTGCACTGTACATTGCCGGTGACAGTATTTTTACAGTAGATTAAAAAAATTCCAATATTAAGGTGCTCATAGTACATTTTTGCATGTATAATGTGCACATTTATGTTACAGACACATGTGAAGACCACAATGAGAATTATAGGTGGATGGTGGACAGTAGACAATTATTATGTGAATAATGTGTAATGCTTTCAGAACCAGTTATGTTTTGTCACATGACGTTTGGCTTACTCTTCATATATGTTACTCTGGACACTGTGACCAATGTTCAAAATTGGTTTCACTTCACACATAGGTACCATGGTGGAGGGAGGAGATGACATCCTCCAGTGTACTGTCCATTTCCAGACCTTCAGACCATGGTAGAAAGGGATAGCATCGAGACGTTTCATTTGAATAGGCAAACCATACTGGATTTATGTCATCAGTTGGAGCCTGATCTCCTTCCTCAAAACACTAATTTCACATGTATCCCACCAATTGTGAAACTTATGGCAGAATTGCATTTTCTGGCCACAGGCTCCTTTCAATACACTGTGTCTATATTTGGTGGTATGTCACAACCAGTGTTGAGTGTCATACTACAAGACGTTCTTTCAGCAATGATGAGACACATTGACAGCTACATCCAGTTCCCCACACGTGAGGATTTAGCCACTGTGAAGGTTGACTTCTATGGATTTGGTCGCCTCCCACATGTTGTTTGAGCCATTGATGGCACTCATTTTGCCTTAGCACCAACTACAAGCCAGGGAACAAGTTTGCCGTAACAGGAAGTACTTTCATTCTATCAATGTGCAAGTTGTCTGCCTACCGGATTTGTATATCTCAAACATCTGTGTGCGGTTCCTAGGATCAGCCCATGATTCTTTTGTACTGCAGAACAGCACCGTACCCCAGCTGATGTCATAACTACTACCGGAGAGGGCCTGGCTTGTTGGTAAGCATGATCTGTCCTAACTTTGTGTGGGTAATGTCAGGTAGTAGAATCAGAAAGTGTGCAACTTATTGTTGCACTTTTATCTGTCTTCCATCTAGGAGACTCAGCGTATCCCAACTGTTCATAGTTGTTGGCACCGCTGAGGAATCCAACAATGCCAGGGAAGTCTGCTTCAATGAGGCCCTTGAAAGGACAAGGCGGCCAGTGGAGTGGTCTTTTGGGTTCCTGAAGGCCAGATTTAGATGTCTGGACAAGATTGGGGAGCCCTCCTCTCCTCTGTCAAATCACCATGGTCTGCTGCATGCTCCACAACATCGCCCTGCAATATAGCAGAGGATGGAGACCATGAAGTGCCACTGGGTGAGAATCCTGAAATGCTAAATGATGATGATAGAGGTGAAGAGGAAGGAGCTAACTTGCGTCAAGATCTTGACAACTTCTCATGAGTGTAAGTATTTTGTGAAATGTCATGACTTTGACGGTTACAGCAACTCTTGTTGTGATGATATGAGGAGTATGTGAAGGTAAAATATTAAGAAGGTCAAGCTCTGAAACATCCAGCTGAAAGGTGTTTGTTTAGGAAGGTTTTGACACATAGTCATTTCGTTTGTGTTGCTTTGTTTATCTTTCACTTTTTGTCATGGACTGTGTTCTCCAAAAGTTGACTGTGAATTGTCTTATATGTATGGTTTGATAGCTAATGTCTTTGTTTTGGTCTGTTTTAGGTATCTTCAAAATTTAGGTGGACAGATCAGACAAATGTGAGAATAAGGAAGAAAAAAAGGAACAAAAATATATGCTCAACAGCTGTACATGATTTGGAGGGGAAGGTGGGGGGGGGCTACATGGATACTTTGACATCCGGAGGTAACCAAATGTCTATTTGTTACAAATACCAATAAAGTTTATGTAAAAAAAAACATTGCTAGATGTGACATATACTACAGCAGGCAATGAGTTTCAGACTAGCATATTTATTGCAGTGAACAAGGAGAAAATAAACATTGTGCAAAACCAAACACCGAAAACCAAAAGTGAAGAAGTCAGTCATGGTGACTGAAACTATAGTTGTAGATGCCAAATTGTTTGAAGTCCAATGTCCAAAATACTACTCCCAACAGAAAGGTAAATGTGTCCAGAAATAGTCCACAGAGGGAATGTGTTACACACACTGGAGGAAATTAGGTGCAAGGTTTCTTGCTGGAGGTGGTGGAGGTATTGCCATCTGCACCTCCTGGAAATATGCTTGGACGTCCCCACTTAGCAGTGCCGGGAGGATCCTCAGCTGCGGGGACAGGGGTGTTTGCAGGTGTGTTGATGGGCCTGATGTTGTAAGACCACCGGAAGAGGTATATGGTGCTGGAAAAGCCCTGCACAGGTGTATGTGAATCTCCTGCAGCACCCCTATGAGGGAGCCCATGTTGGTGGCATAGGCCTGCATGTCATGGTGTATGTCCTTCCATAGCTGCTTCATCTCCTGGATTTCAGTTAGTACCTGGCCATCACGCCTTGGGAGTCCTGATAGGCTCCCAAGACTTGGTCAATGGTGGACTGGGTGTGAGTAGCCCCAGTGGCCTCACTCAGCTGGCCCACAGTACACCTCCCACGACCTCTACCCCAACGAGCTTGTGCCCTTGGCTCAGAGTTCCCTCTCCCACTGGGTCCTGGTTCCTCTCTAGCTGGACTGGTGATTGTCTCTTCAGGATCCAGGACTGAGTGGCACACAATGGATGTAACTGTGCTAGGTACACAGGTTGGAGGGGACTGATGTTAGCTGAGGTGCTGCCGCTGGGGTGGGAGGCATTGGTATGGGCACAGTGAGACTCACTGTTGCTGTATGCCCAGGCTGACCAGATGGACCAGCACCGTCTTCCACGTCCAGATCTCCATGAGTATTGTCATCACTAGGGGCTTGATCCTGGGGTGGACTGGGAGTCTCTTTGGTGGCCAAACTCTGACCAGGTGCTCTGCCAGATAGACCTGTTGTGAAATAGAGAACATTGTTATTGGTAAGGTTGAAGCGTGGTATCGACATCTAAATGTTTTGTGACACAGTAAGTAGAAACCTAGGAAAAACAAAATCGGTAGAATACTATTGTTGAATATATTTCAGTGGTACTGAACTTGTTAACAAGACATTTGGAGACATTAAAAAAAATGTACTTGAAGTAAGTAGCTCATTAGATGTCCAGAGATGTTGCATTTTGGATTAAGAAATAAACATGACATCTCCCAAACATTTAGGGCAACACAGTTTAGAGGTAAGGTGTATTTGACAATTGCAAGGCCTAGGGGTGTGCAAAACAGGCAATCACACAACTTGATTGTATATGTAGCATTAGTCATCATGTGGGCAGTGAAGAGCCAATGGGCCACCTGCCACTTCTAATCTGCTGAGGTACCTTCATGCCTCATAAATATTTGAGCTACACACTTGGTATGGTGTAACTCATGACATCAATAGTTTCAGTTGAGAAGACCAGGACAACATAAAGCTAGGTAGGTAGACATGTCTGTGAGTACAGCATTGTATGCAGATTGCTCAGTCCACGAGAATTAGACATCATAGGTAATATGTTACACAAGTGAAAATGGGCAACATCACAATTTCATCTTGTTTTAAGTCACAGAAATAGGGCCTCATGGTAGTTGTCGTCATTTCAATCTCTACTTGCGAACACTTGCAAAATGGTTAACTCCATGAGAAATGAACATCAGTTGTAACATGTCAGACAAATGAGTATGGGCAAAATTACAATTTCATCTTGCTTTGAGTTACAGAAGCAGGGCCTCACAGTAGTTGTAGTCATTTCAGTTTCTATTTGCCAACACTTGCAAAATGGTCAACTCCATGAGAAATGAACATCAGTTGTAATATGTCAGACAAGTGAGAATCGGCAAAATCATATTTTCATCGTGTTTTAAGTTGCAGAAACGGGCTCATGGTGGTTGTAGCTATTTCAATCTCTACTTGCCAACATGTGCAAAATGGTTAGTGTTACATACCTGTTAAATGCATTTGGGATGGACCATACATTTACATATTTACACATATCATGAGTCCTGGAATGATATTTTTATAGTAATACACTTACAGACACCATTCCAACATCCGGCATGTAATGGAGACTGATACATGTGATCTTATATGGAACAATACACATTAACACAGACAAACCTACATCTCTGAAACTTTGAGGCTTGCATGTTAGGAAACTAGGTACAGAACACAATAGCAAAAGCTGAGTTGAGAGCAAACTGGACATTGAGTTATTATGACAGCTAGTGAGGAGTAACTTACCAGACTCCACTCCCCAGGTATTCCTGTCAAGCCCTCAGAATGTATGAAGGCCAAGACCTTCTCCTCCCAGGGAAACAGATATATTGGGGTTCTGGGAGGACCACCCCCATTCTTCTGGGCCTCCAGTGTTGCTTGGAGGCCAGGGAAGGCACCTTCCCCCTCAGGTCACTCCACCTCTTGCCAATTTCCTCCTGTGTGAGCAGGCTAGTCCCTGCAGCATTCACTCTGTCTGCAATTCTTGACCAGGGAAAACGGCCCGACCGCCAGATTAAGATACCAGCGGTCGGAGCGCAGCAGGCAGGTGGGAAAGACCTTTTCTATAACTGACTAATTTCATTCCAAATGATATGCGAAACAAAAGCAATACCGCTCTTATCTTTCTGTTTGATCAGTTTTTATACTCTACTGACTGGGTGGTTTAGAGTTGGCAGCCACTTGAGAAAGTGCAGTACAGCACCAGAAGCTCTATAGAACGTACATAGATACCTGCCTGCCTGGTGGGGATATTTGAATTTGGTGGGTGGTTCTCCACCAGGGAAGCAGAGGCCAAGGTGTCGACTGACTGGTCAGGTGGGCAGGCCTCCCAGCAAGTGCTAAATCCCCCTACAAGTTCATAAGCTCTAGCATTATTTAAAATCCAAATTGTATCTTTGGTATCAAATGTGTTCCATGTAAGAGCATCTACAGTTTCCCTCTTCATACTTTGAAAACTTCCTTGCAGTTTTCCGGCCACTCCTATTTCACATCTTCCTTGATCAAACCACATCCTTCAACTGGTTCCAATCAACTTCAAATACATTGGTAAACACTCCCTTATAACTTTCCTATATTTTATTTAACTCACCATTCAAGCCTTACCTACTTTGCATCCTGCACCTCATCAGGATAGTTTGGGTCTAATCTCTTTCTAAAATCATTCTGCTCCATCACCCTAGCAGATGCCTTCCCTTTTCCACTACTTACACTATAAACCTACGATCATGTCCCTTAAACTTCATGTTGATTGACATTTATACCTGACGGGTATTCAAATTTCACAATATCCCCAGGCTATACTTCAGGTGGTAACAATATCACCCAAGGGAATGTCTAGAAGCTTTTAACATTCATGTTTACAGTAATCTTGAGACCATCAACAAGCTCAAGTGAATCTCCTACAGTTTTAACTGTGCAATGTGAGGGTCTTCTGGAGACTTATCACTGCCATCCTTATCAACCTTCATTCTAACACAGACTCATCTTCACTTTCACTGTTACCAATGTCACATTACATTACACATATAGGGCCAGATGTATCAACATTGCATTTTGCGATTCTAAAATAGCGAATGTTAGCGATTCGCTATTTTAGAATCGCAAAATGCAATGTATGTAGGTTTCGCAAAAGAAATAGCGATTTCCACATATTCCTTAATAGCGAATCGCAAATTGCAATTCGCTATTAAGTAATGCATTCCCATTTATTCTTATGGGCCTGGAGGCCCATAGGAATGAATGGGAAGGCATTCACAATTTGCGATTATCAAATAGGTAATCGCAAATTGCGAATGCAATTGCAAGGGTGCCAGGGGCCATAAGACCCCCTGATGCACCCCAAAAATGGAAGTGAGCACATGTAGGCGCACACACATGCCCTAAGGGCATGTGTATGTGTAATGTAGCACTAGAAAAATGCAATTTTGTGCATTTTTCTAAGGATTTGCAAATTACCACCAACTTGAAGTTGGTGGTAACTTGCGATTCTATAAAGCAAAGTCGCATTCTGAGAATGCTTCTTGCATTGCATTTAGGGCATTGCAAATTGAGATTCCCTAACTGCATTCGCAAAATAGGTAATCGCAAAAATTGTGATTACCTATTTTGCCAATGCCTTTTGGGTTGATACATCCCAAAAGGCTTTTTACCGTTCGCAAATGGGCCGATTCTGCGAATCGGCCCGTTTGCGACTGGTAAAACTCTTGATACATCTGGCCCATAGTTGCTTTCCTTGAAACATGATCCACACAGTACTATGTGCCAATACCTATGAGAAAGAGCTGGATAAATGTGTTTGGACAGAATACTGAAAAAAGAAACTGTGATACAAAAACATCGTGCCAAGAATATTCAGACATCAAAAATGTCACTGACAGGAATATCAAAGGTAAAAATATTGTTTTTAGTGTTGTTTTTAATATTGTTGTAAGAAATATCGATGTTGAAAATATTGTTGTATGTAATATTGTTTGTAACAATTAATTAGTATGTGATGTATTGTAATGTGTTTTATTGTTTGTTTTACATTTTTTTACATTTATTTTTAGTATTGTATTATTTTTTTATGAAAATGTTGAAGTTTGTGTTTTTAGTTGTAATACCGTATATAATTAATTGGTTTTTTTTAGTAGCAGGATATTGGGTTTCTAGGGGAGAAGGGTAGGAGATTTTGAAAGAATTTAGATTTCAATTTCAATTTTAATATAGAATATTAATGATGCATATTAATAATTTATAATTTATAAATGTAGTTTATAATAATATTTTAATAACTTAATTTGTTAAGTAAGATACATATTGATGGTTTGATATATCGATATATATATATATATTATCTACTGGCGGTCGCCAGTAGATAGTTATAGTTACAACCTATTATCCATAGGAAATCCGCGACATTCTATTTGAAATAACTCTCTTGCCGGTTGACGTATCTTCGCAAAATTTTCAAACTTTGTGGCCCGCTCCGGTCCACTCCTACCCTGAAAGTCTCGGGGGATTCGTCAAGCGGGGGCCGAGAAAAGGGGGTCCCAAACGCGTTTTCCCCATGCAATTTTCCATAGGAAACTTTAGACACGGCTACAGCCTGAACTGCTGAACGGAATTACACCAAATTTGGCAAAGAGGTAGTTCTTGGTTCAGAAAGAACCCTTTTTGTTAAATGGTGTAAATCCGTTCAGTAGTTGCTGAGAAAATCAAAAGTAAAAGATAGTGATATCTATGGCCGAGTAGGGTCCGCGTACCCTCCCGATCACGAGCTGCATGTTAATTGGCTGTCAGCTGGCTGTCAACATTCCGATTCAGGAAATGTTGGCAGCCATTTATCCCTCGGTAGAACCGAGGGACAGAAACAAGTGCGCAAAGCGCACAAAGGGAGCAGGGTAGAAACACCCTGACCCCCTAGGTTTGCTCAGGGGGTCCCACAAGGACCCCCTGGGCAAAAAAAAAAATATTTAAATCGGCAGGATGCGCTCAGGGTGCGCGAATCCTGCCGAGCAAATCGAGCGCGGTCTCCCGCGCCCGATTGTATTTTGCCCCGGGTGGCCCAAGTCCCGGGGGCATGGTGGGAGGTTAATTTTATGTGTGGGGGCCTCAAGGGCCCCCAAGCCCGAGGACCGCCACCCCCGGGGCTTTTTTTGAAAATGTTGCGGGAGGGCTCTGAGCCCTCCCGCAGCCCCGAGGACCGCCACCTCCCGGGGCTTTTTTTACATTGAACAACCTGTGTGGGGGGCTCCAGCCCCACACGCCCGAGACCACCACCTCCCCGGGGCACTAACAATTAAAATGGGAGTCCGTTTTGGACCCCGAAGCCCGAGGGACCACCACCTCCCGGGGCTGTGCTGATGTAGGGAGGGGGGCCGCGCGGCCACTCCTGGAGCCTGTGGTGGCCCTGGGGACCGCCACCCCCAGGGCCGGCTCCTGCAGTGTCCGGGGTGCCTACCCCGGGACACTGCTGTTTGCAATGACAGGACGGGAGCCTCGCGGCTCCCGTCCTGTCATTACAACTGCTTGGATATTGGAAGAGAGCAGGAAACCTGCTCTCTCTTCCAATATCCAAGCCGATTGCTTTCCACATGGGGAGCAGCATGTTAGCTGCTCCCCATGTGTAAGCAATGCCGGCTCCCGTAGGACACGGGGAGCCGGCGGGACTGTGGGGGCTTGGGACCCCACAGTCCCCAACGAGAGGCCAGGCCCGGGGGATGGGGTCCCCGGGGCAAGGAGTGGCCGGGAGGGGGCCACGCGGCCCCCTCCCAAAGTTTTAAAAAAAAAAGGGTATGGCCGGCCCGGGGGATGGGGTCCCTGGGGCCTTAAAATGGCCAGAGGAGGGGAGCCACGCAGCCCCCCTCAAAATAATAAAAATAAATATAGAGGCCATGCCCCGGGGGATGGGGTCCCCGGGGCCAATACAGGCCCAGGGAAGGGGGCCACGCGGCCCCCTTCCCGTTTTTGTTTTTATTTTGTCATTTAAAAAAGGGGTAAGGCCCTGGGGGATGGGGTCCCCAGGGCCCAAAAACAGAAAAAGGAAGGGGGCCACACAGCCCCCTTCAGAGGACCCCAACAAATTTTTTTTTTTAAACGATCGGGCCCGCAGGCCCGCGCCCCTTCCTTCACCACTCTGCAAACGCGCCCCCTGGCGCGTTTGCAGAGAAGGAACAATTCCCCTTGAATACTGGGGGTCCCTGGGGGCCAACTAGCCCACCAGGAACCTCCAGTATGCGCCAGAGGGCTGCCTTGCAGAGAGAGTGTACAGAGGCCACGCCCCTTTTACACCTCTCTGCAACGCAGCTCTGTGGCGCTTTTGGAGGTATATGGTGGGCTAGTTGGACTCCGGGGACCCTCAGGATTCAAGGGGACTTAATCCCCCAACTTAAAACGCGCCACGGGGCGCGTTTGCACAGTGGTGAAGGGAGGGCGGGGCTTCAGGTGACATGTGTGCAAACAGGCCCCGTGGCGCGTTTTAAGATGGGAATTAAATCCCCTTCAATCCTGAGGGTCCCTGGGGCCAACTAGCCCAACAGGTACATCCAGAAAGCGCCACAGAGCTGCGTTGCAGAGAGGTGTAAAGGGGTGTGGCCTCTCTCACGTCTCTGCAACGCAGCCCCCTGGCGCATATTGGAGGTTCCTGGTGGGCTAGTTGGCCCCTAGGGACCCTCAGGATTCAAGGGGACTTAATTCCCCAACTTAAAACGCGCCACGGGGCGCGTTTACTAGAATGTCACCTCAGGCCCCGCCCCCTCCCTTCACCATTGTGCAAATATTCTTCTAAAATCATCCGAAATACGAATTCTGATTTACTCACCTGTTATAAGGAGAGACCTCAGTGCTGCATCTTTCAGCCCAGTACTGGTCCTGAAAAGTAATTTTAACCGTACTTACCAGTAACTTGAATTTCCTTCCATAGGATATCATTGCCTGCTTTTTGCTGAAAAAGTTTCTAAGTGTTGATTTTTGAAACATACAAATATTCCTCTAAAATCAGCCGAAATCACGAATTCCGATTTACTCACCTGTTATAAGGAGAGACCTCAGTGCTGTATCTTTCAGCCCAGTACTGGTCCTGAAAAGTAATTTTAACCGTACTTACCAGTAACTTGAATTTCCTTCCATAGGCTAACATTGACTGGTTTCACTTGGAAATTCTTCTAAGTGTGGAGTTTTGGAACTTTAAAATATTCCTCTAAAATCAGCCGAAATACGAATTCCGATTTACTCACCTGTTATCAGGAGAGACCTCAGTGCTGCATCTTTCAGCCCAGTACTGATCCTCAAAAGTAATTTTAACCGTACTTACCAGTAACTTGAATTTCCTTCCATAGGATATCATTGCCTGCTTTTTGCTGAAAAAGTTTCTAAGTGTTGATTTTTGAAACATACAAATATTCCTCTAAAATCAGCCGAAATCCGAATTCTGATTTACTCACCTGTTATCAGGAGAGACCTCAGTGCTGCATCTTTCAGCCCAGTACTGGTCCTGAAAAGTAATTTTAACCGTACTTACCGGTAACTTGAATTTCCTTCATAGGCTAACATTAACTGGTTTCACTTGGAAATTCTTCTAAGTGTGGAGTTTTGGAACTTTATAATATTTCTCTAAAATCAACCAAAATACGAATTCCAATTTACTCACCTGTTATCAGGAGAGAACCCAGTGCTGCATCTTTTAGCCCAGCACTGACCCTGAAAAGTAATTTTAACCGTACTTACCAGTAACTTGAATTTCCTTCCATAGGCTAACATTGACTGGTTTCACTTGGAAATTCTTCTAAGTGTGGAGTTTTGGAACTTTAAAATATTCCTCGAAAATCAGCCGAAATACGAATTCCGATTTACTCACCTGTTATCAGGAGAGACCTCAGTGCTGCATCTTTCAGCCCAGTACTGATCCTCAAAAGTAATTTTAACCGTACTTACCAGTAACTTGAATTTTCTTCCATAGGATATCATTGCCTGCTTTTGCTGAAAAAGTTTCTAAGTGTTGATTTTTGAAACATACAAATATTCCTCTAAAATCAGCCGAAATCCGAATTCTGATTTACTCACCTGTTATCAGGAGAGACCTCAGTGCTGCATCTTTCAGCCCAGTACTGGTCCTGAAAAGTAATTTTAACCGTACTTACCGGTAACTTGAATTTCCTTCATAGGCTAACATTGACTGGTTTCACTTGGAAATTCTTCTAAGTGTGGAGTTTTGGAACTTTATAATATTCCTCTAAAATCAACCAAAGTACGAATTCCAATTTACTCACCTGTTATCAGGAGAGAACCCAGTGCTGCATCTTTTAGCCCAGCACTGACCCTGAAAAGTAATTTTAACCGTACTTACCAGTAACTTGAATTTCCTTCCATAGGCTAACATTGACTGGTTTCACTTGGAAATTCTTCTAAGTGTGGAGTTTTGGAACTTTAAAATATTCCTCTAAAATCAGCCGAAATACGAATTCCGATTTACTCACCTGTTATCAGGAGAGACCTCAGTGCTGCATCTTTCAGCCCAGTACTGATCCTCAAAAGTAATTTTAACCGTACTTACCAGTAACTTGAATTTCCTTCCATAGGATATCATTGCCTGCTTTTTGCTGAAAAAGTTTCTAAGTGTTGATTTTTGAAACATACAAATATTCCTCTAAAATCAGCCGAAATCCGAATTCTGATTTACTCACCTGTTATCAGGAGAGACCTCAGTGCTGCATCTTTCAGCCCAGTACTGGTCCTGAAAAGTAATTTTAACCGTGCCTACCGGTAACTTGAATTTCCTTCATAGGCTAACATTGACTGGTTTCACTTGGAAATTCTTCTAAGTGTGGAGTTTTGGAACTTTATAATATTCCTCTAAAATCAACCAAAGTACGAATTCCAATTTACTCACCTGTTATCAGGAGAGAACCCAGTGCTGCATCTTTAGCCCAGCACTGACCCTGAAAAGTAATTTTAACCGTACTTACCAGTAACTTATATTTTCTTCCATAGGAATCCATTGTCTGCTTTTCAGCAGAAAAGTTTCAAAGTGTCGATTTTCACAAACTACAAATATTCCTAAAAATCGCCTGTATGACTTAAACGCATTCTTTCAACTGTTTACAGGAGATGCACCAGTGCTGGATCCAGGATCCAACACTGAGTAAGAAAAAGTAACGATAACAGTTTTTACCTTCTAAGTGAATTTCCTTCCATAGGATAACATTGGTGATTCTATGAGAAAAAGTTTCTAAGTGTCAACTTTTAAAGTACAATAATATTCCTTAAAAATCACGACTGTAACCAAAACGCTTTTACTCAACTGTTTACAGGAGATGTGCCAGGACTGAATCTAGGATCCAGTCCTGTGGTTAGAAAAGTAATCCATAAAGTAACTAATTGCATTTAACTAGAAATTCACATTGAGCTGAATGTTGCATTGTGTTTGAAAATGTGTTGCCCATTGCAACAACTGTAACTACTGTACTTAAAAGTCTATTGCCTATGTGCAAAGTATTTAAACTAAAGTAATTCATTCTGAGAAAGTATTTTTTGTAATGTAATGTATAATGTAATTACAATGTAATTTAAAAAATAAAATATGTAAAAAAAAATTGTTTCTAAAAATGTAGTAAATTAGTATTAAAAAATTTTATATAACAATTCATACATTTAAAAATTGTCATTTACAAAACCTTTGAAATTCACTGAAAAACCGTAGGTTTCAGACATGTTATAGTTACAAATTAGCATTTAAAAACCTTTGAAATCCACTGAAAAAACCATAGGTTTCAGGGACGTTATAGTTACAAATTAGCATTTAAAAAACCTTTGAAATTCACTGACAAAACCATAGGTTTTAGGGACAGTTATAGTTAGTTGGACATTGCACTCGTACAAAACCCGTGAAATTCCCCGTTATAGTTAGTCCAGCTAACTATAACTCGCGCCCCATAATGCACTGCTGATGACGTCACATATTACATCACTCATGACATGGTCAGTGACATCACTGATGACATCACTGATGACATCTCAAATGACATCACTGATGACATCACTGGTGACATCATCCATGTGATAATTTCATGCATCTTCTCACACCCTAATATAACCTTTGATACACCCACTCTAAATTACAGACTGCCATTCGCAAAACCATAGACACTCCAACACCAATAACTACATACCCACTCACTGATTCTTAGGTCTACGCACACATCAACTCACTCACCCGTACAGTCACTCATACTTACGGTCACTCAGTACAGGACTATCATATGCACTCATACTCCTATATAGACACTCAAACACCGCCACTCATCCATAGAGGTACTCACACACCTAGTCAGTCATGCAAATAATTAAACACACTACCATTTACTCACCTATACAGTTATACACATACCAGCTCACTTACTCATACAAATACTAGCACATTCTTACGCTCTTATACAATCACTGATACAAGCACACACTCATCCATACAGCCACTATCACAATCACTCACTCTCGCTTATAGCTATTTATATACTCCAACACACATATATACTGCCTTTCACATATGTAGTTACTCACACATGTACCACTGGGACATACATTCACTCACTAACACACTCACTTACCCACCCATACAGTCTATCACAGATGCACTCTTGAAACCATCCACCCAGTGAATCACCCACTCACACATTTATGCACAGAGTCGCACACACCCCTCCCACACAAACACTCAGGCACCCATACAGATACTCACACAAGCATTCATTAACTCATATAGACACTCATGTAGCTATTCACAAACACATGCAGCCACTTACACAGCAACAGACAGACGGATACAGACATTCACCCAGTTTAGTCACTAACCCATGCATTCAGTAAGATATGTTAAATCACTCACTTATACAGTCAGTCACGCACCTACTAAATCATCCATACAGACACTTACACACCCACTCATTCTTCAATACGTCTTTTCCTATATATATTAAAAATATTTAAACTTTACAGAAACACACAGTCACTGGATGATGTCAACAGTGATGTCATTTGAGATGTCATCAGTGATGTCATCAGTGATGTCACTGACCATGTCATGAGTGATGTAATATGTGACGTCATCAGCAGTGCATTGCGGGGCGCGAGTTATAGTTAGCTGGACTAACTATAACGGGGGAATTTCACGGGTTTTGTACGAGTGCAATGTCCAACTAACTATAACTGTCCCTAAAACCTATGGTTTTTTCAGTGAATTTCAAAGGTTTTTAAATGCTAATTTGTAACTATAACGTCCCTGAAACCTATGGTTTTTTCAGTGAATATATATATAAATCAGATGATTAAATCATATATCCTAACTTTGTGTGGGTAATGTCAGGTAGTAGAATCAGAAAGTGTGCAACTTATTGTTGCACTTTTATCTGTCTTCCATCTAGGAGACTCAGCGTATCCCAACTGTTCATAGTTGTTGGCACCGCTGAGGAATCCAACAATGCCAGGGGAAGTCTGCTTCAATGAGGCCCTTGAAAGGACAAGGCGGCCAGTGGAGTGGTCTTTTGGGTTCCTGAAGGCCAGATTTAGATGTCTGGACAAGATTGGGGGAGCCCTCCTCTCCTCTGTCAAATCACCATGGTCTGCTGCATGCTCCACAACATCGCCCTGCAATATAGCAGAGGATGGAGACCATGAAGTGCCACTGGGTGAGAATCCTGAAATGCTAAATGATGATGATAGAGGTGAAGAGGAAGGAGCTAACTTGCGTCAAGATCTTGACAACTTCTCATGAGTGTAAGTATTTTGTGAAATGTCATGACTTTGGCGGTTACAGCAACTCTTGTTGTGATGATATGAGGAGTATGTGAAGGTAAAATATTAAGAAGGTCAAGCTCTGAAACATCCAGCTGAAAGGTGTTTGTTTAGGAAGGTTTTGACACATAGTCATTTCGTTTGTGTTGCTTTGTTTATCTTTCACTTTTTGTCATGGACTGTGTTCTCCAAAAGTTGACTGTGAATTGTCTTATATGTATGGTTTGATAGCTAATGTCTTTGTTTTGGTCTGTTTTAGGTATCTTCAAAATTTAGGTGGACAGATCAGACAAATGTGAGAATAAGGAAGAAAAAAGGAACAAAATATATGCTCAACAGCTGTACATGATTTGGAGGGGAAGGTGGGGGGGGGCTACATGGATACTTTGACATCCGGAGGTAACCAAATGTCTATTTGTTACAAATACCAATAAAGTTTATGTAAAAAAACATTGCTAGATGTGACATATACTACAGCAGGCAATGAGTTTCAGACTAGCATATTTATTGCAGTGAACAAGGAGAAAATAAACATTGTGCAAAACCAAACACCGAAAACCAAAAGTGAAGAAGTCAGTCATGGTGACTGAAACTATAGTTAGTAGATGCCAAATTGTTTGAAGTCCAATGTCCAAAATACTACTCCCAACAGAAAGGTAAATGTGTCCAGAAATAGTCCACAGAGGGAATGTGTTACACACACTGGAGGAAATTAGGTGCAAGGTTTCTTGCTGGAGGTGGTGGAGGTATTGCCATCTGCACCTCCTGGAAATATGCTTGGGCGTCCCCACTTGGCAGTGCCGGGAGGATCCTCAGCTGCGGGGACAGGGGTGTTTGCAGGTGTGTTGATGGGCCTGATGTTGTAAGACCACCGGAAGAGGTATATGGTGCTGGAAAAGCCCTGCACAGGTGTATGTGAATCTCCTGCAGCACCCCTATGAGGGAGCCCATGTTGGTGGCATAGGCCTGCATGTCATGGTGTATGTCCTTCCATAGCTGCTTCATCTCCTGGATTTCAGTTAGTACCTGGCCATCACGCCTTGGGAGTCCTGATAGGCTCCCAAGACTTGGTCAATGGTGGACTGGGTGTGAGTAGCCCCAGTGGCCTCACTCAGCTGGCCCACAGTACACCTCCCACGACCTCTACCCCAACGAGCTTGTGCCCTGGCTCAGAGTTCCCTCTCCCACTGGGTCCTGGTTCCTCTCTAGCTGGACTGGTGATTGTCTCTTCAGGATCCAGGACTGAGTGGCACACAATGGATGTAACTGTGCTAGGTACACAGGTTGGAGGGGACTGATGTTAGCTGAGGTGCTGCCGCTGGGGTGGGAGGCATTGGTATGGGCACAGTGAGACTCACTGTTGCTGTATGCCCAGGCTGACCAGATGGACCAGCACCGTCTTCCACGTCCAGATCTCCATGAGTATTGTCATCACTAGGGGCTTGATCCTGGGGTGGACTGGGAGTCTCTTTGGTGGCCAAACTCTGACCAGGTGCTCTGCCAGATAGACCTGTTGTGAAATAGAGAACATTGTTATTGGTAAGGTTGAAGCGTGGTATCGACATCTAAATGTTTTGTGACACAGTAAGTAGAAACCTAGGAAAACAAAATCGGTAGAATACTATTGTTGAATATATTTCAGTGGTACTGAACTTGTTAACAAGACATTTGGAGACATTAAAAAAAATGTACTTGAAGTAAGTAGCTCATTAGATGTCCAGAGATGTTGCATTTTGGATTAAGAAATAAACATGACATCTCCCAAACATTTAGGGCAACACAGTTTAGAGGTAAGGTGTATTTGACAATTGCAAGGCCTAGGGGTGTGCAAAACAGGCAATCACACAACTTGATTGTATATGTAGCATTAGTCATCATGTGGGCAGTGAAGAGCCAATGGGCCACCTGCCACTTCTAATCTGCTGAGGTACCTTCATGCCTCATAAATATTTGAGCTACACACTTGGTATGGTGTAACTCATGACATCAATAGTTTCAGTTGAGAAGACCAGGACAACATAAAGCTAGGTAGGTAGACATGTCTGTGAGTACAGCATTGTATGCAGATTGCTCAGTCCACGAGAATTAGACATCATAGGTAATATGTTACACAAGTGAAAATGGGCAACATCACAATTTCATCTTGTTTTAAGTCATAGAAATAGGGCCTCATGGTAGTTGTCGTCATTTCAATCTCTACTTGCGAACACTTGCAAAATGGTTAACTCCATGAGAAATGAACATCAGTTGTAACATGTCAGACAAATGAGTATGGGCAAAATTACAATTTCATCTTGCTTTGAGTTACAGAAGCAGGGCCTCACAGTAGTTGTAGTCATTTCAGTTTCTATTTGCCAACACTTGCAAAATGGTCAACTCCATGAGAAATGAACATCAGTTGTAATATGTCAGACAAGTGAGAATCAGCAAAATCATATTTTCATCGTGTTTTAAGTTGCAGAAACGGGCTCATGGTGGTTGTAGCTATTTCAATCTCTACTTGCCAACATGTGCAAAATGGTTAGTGTTACATACCTGTTAAATGCATTTGGGATGGACCATACATTTACATATTTACACATATCATGAGTCCTGGAATGATATTTTTATAGTAATACACTTACAGACACCATTCCAACATCCGGCATGTAATGGAGACTGATACATGTGATCTTATATGGAACAATACACATTAACACAGACAAACCTACATCTCTGAAACTTTGAGGCTTGCATGTTAGGAAACTAGGTACAGAACACAATAGCAAAAGCTGAGTTGAGAGCAAACTGGACATTGAGTTATTATGACAGCTAGTGAGGAGTAACTTACCAGACTCCACTCCCCAGGTATTCCTGTCAAGCCCTCAGAATGTATGAAGGCCAAGACCTTCTCCTCCCAGGGAAACAGATATATTGGGGTTCTGGGAGGACCACCCCCATTCTTCTGGGCCTCCAGTGTTGCTTGGAGGCCAGGGAAGGCACCTTCCCCCTCAGGTCACTCCACCTCTTGCCAATTTCCTCCTGTGTGAGCAGGCTAGTCCCTGCAGCATTCACTCTGTCTGCAATTCTTGACCAGGGAAAACGGCCCGACCGCCAGATTAAGATACCAGCGGTCGGAGCGCAGCAGGCAGGTGGGAAAGACCTTTTCTATAACTGACTAATTTCATTCCAAATGATATGCGAAACAAAAGCAATACCGCTCTTATCTTTCTGTTTGATCAGTTTTTTATACTCTACTGACTGGGTGGTTTAGAGTTGGCAGCCACTTGAGAAAGTGCAGTACAGCACCAGAAGCTCTATAGAACGTACATAGATACCTGCCTGCCTGGTGGGGATATTTGAATTTGGTGGGTGGTTCTCCACCAGGAAGCAGAGGCCAAGGTGTCGACTGACTGGTCAGGTGGGCAGGCCTCCCAGCAAGTGCTAAATCCCCCTACAAGTTCATAAGCTCTAGCATTATTTAAAATCCAAATTGTATCTTTGGTATCAAATGTGTTCCATGTAAGAGCATCTACAGTTTCCCTCTTCATACTTTGAAAACTTCCTTGCAGTTTTCCGACCACTCCTATTTCACATCTTCCTTGATCAAACCACATCCTTCAACTGGTTCCAATCAACTTCAAATACATTGGTAAACACTCCCTTATAACTTTCCTATATTTTATTTAACTCACCATTCAAGCCTTACCTACTTTGCATCCTGCACCTCATCAGGATAGTTTGGGTCTAATCTCTTTCTAAAATCATTCTGCTCCATCACCCTAGCAGATGCCTTCCCTTTTCCACTACTTACACTATAAACCTACGATCATGTCCCTTAAACTTCATGTTGATTGACATTTATACCTGACGGGTATTCAAATTTCACAATATCCCCAGGCTATACTTCAGGTGGTAACAATATCACCCAAGGGAATGTCTAGAAGCTTTTAACATTCATGTTTACAGTAATCTTGAGACCATCAACAAGCTCAAGTGAATCTCCAACAGTTTTAACTGTACAATGTGAGGTCTTCTGGAGACTTATCACTGCCATCCTTATCAACCTTCATTCTAACACAGACTCATCTTCACTTTCACTGTTACCAATGTCACATTACATTACACATATAGGGCCAGATGTATCAACATTGCATTTTGCGATTCTAAAATAGCGAATGTTAGCGATTCGCTATTTTAGAATCGCAAAATGCAATATATGTAGATTTCGCAAAAGAAATAGCGATTTCCACATATTCCTTAATAGCGAATCGCAAATTGCAATTCGCTATTAAGTAATGCATTCCCATTTATTCTTATGGGCCTGGAGGCCCATAGGAATGAATGGGAAGGCATTCACAATTTGCGATTATCAAATAGGTAATCGCAAATTGCGAATGCAATTGCAAGGGTGCCAGGGGGCCATAAGACCCCCCTGATGCACCCCCAAAAAATGGAAGTGAGCACATGTGGCGCACACACATGCCCTAAGGGCATGTGTATGTGCCACGTGGCACTTAGAAAAATGCAATTTTGTGCATTTTTCTAAGGATTTGCAAATTACCACCAACTTGAAGTTGGTGGTAACTTCACGATTCCTTAAAGCAAAGTCGCATTCTGAGAATGCTTCTTGCATTGTATTTAGGGCATTGCAAATTGAGATTCCCTAACTGCATTCGCAAAATAGGTAATCGCAAAAATTGTGATTACCTATTTTGCCAATGCCTTTTGGGTTGATACATCCCAAAAGGCTTTTTACCGGTCAGCAAATGGGCGATTCTGCGAATCGGCTCGTTCATGACTGGTAAAACTCTTGATACATCTGGCCCATAGTTGCTTTCCTTGAAACATGATCCACACAGTACTATGTGCCAATACCTATGAGAAAGAGCTGGATAAGTGTGTTTGGACAGAATACTGAAAAAAGAAACTGTGATACAAAAACATCGTGCCAAGAATATTCAGACATCAAAAATGTCACTGACAGGAATATCAAAGGTAAAAATATTGTTTTTAGTGTTGTTTTTAATATTGTTGTAAGAAATATCGATGTTGAAAATATTGTTGTATGTAATATTGTTTGTAACAATTAATTAGTATGTGATGTATTGTAATGTGTTTTATTGTTTGTTTTACATTTTTTACATTTATTTTTAGTATTGTATTATTTTTTATGAAAATGTTGAAGTTTGTGTTTTTAGTTGTAATACCGTATATAATTAATTGGTTTTTTTTTAGTAGCAGGATATTGGGTTTCTAGGGGAGAAGGGTAGGAGATTTTGAAAAATTTAGATTTCAATTTCAATTTTAATATAGAATATTAATGATGCATATTAATAATTTATAATTTATAAATGTAGTTTATAATAATATTTTAATAACTTAATTTGTTAAGTAAGATACATATTGATGGTTTGATATATCGATATATATATATATATCTATCTACTGGCGGTCGCCAGTAGATAGTTATAGATTACAACCTATTATCCATAGGAAATCCGCGACATTCTATTTGAAATAACTCTCTTGCCGGTTGACGTATCTTCGCAAAATTTTCAAACTTTGTGGCCCGCTCCGGTCCACTCCTACCCTGAAAGTCTCGGGGGATTCGTCAAGCGGGGGCCGAGAAAAAGGGGGGTCCCAAAACGCGTTTTCCCCATGCAATTTTCCATAGGAAACTTTAGACACGGCTACAGCCCGAACTGCTGAACGGAATTACACCAAATTTGGCAAAGAGGTAGTTCTTGGTTCAGAAAGAACCCTTTTTGTTAAATGGTGTAAATCCGTTCAGTAGTTGCTGAGAAAAATCAAAAGTAAAAAGATAGTGATATCTATGGCCGAGTAGGGTCCGCGTACCCTCCCGATCACGAGCTGCATGTTAATTGGCTGTCAGCTGGCTGTCAACATTCCGATTCAGGAAATGTTGGCAGCCATTTTATCCCTCGGTAGAACCGAGGGACAGAAACAAGTGCGCAAAGCGCACAAAGGGGCAGGGTAGAAACACCCTGACCCCCTAGGTTTGCTCAGGGGTCCCACAAGGACCCCTGGGCAAAAAAAAAAAAAAAAATTTTAAAATCGGCAGGATGCGCTCAGGGTGCGCAGATCCTGCCGAAAAAAAAAAAATCGAGCGCGGTCTCCCGCGCTCCGATTGTACTTTGCCCCGGGTGGCCCAAGTCCCGGGGGCATGGTGGAGGGTTAATTTTATGTGTGGGGGCCTCAAAGGGCCCCCAAGCCCGGGGACCGCCACCCCCGGGGCTTTTTTGAAAATGTTGCGGGAGGGCTCTGAGCCCTCCCGCAGCCCCGGGACCGCCACCTCCCGGGGCTTTTTTACATTGAACAACCTGTGTGGGGGGCTCCAGCCCCCACGCCCGAGACCACCACCTCCCGGGGCACTAACAAGTTAAAATGGGGTCCGTTTTGGACCCCGAAGCCAGGGACCACCACCTCCCCGGGGCTGTGCTGATGTAGGGAGGGGGCCGCGCGGCCCCATCCTGGAGCCTGTGGTGGCCCTGGGGACCGCCACCCCCAGGGCCGGCTCCTGCAGTGTCCCGGGGTGCCTACCCCGGGACACTGCTGTTTACAATGACAGGACGGGAGCCTCGCGGCTCCGTCCTGTCATTACAAACTGCTTGGATATTGGAAGAGAGCAGGAAACCTGCTCTCTCTTCCAATATCCAAAGCCGATGCTTTCCACATGGGGAGCAGCATGTTAGCTGCTCCCCATGTAGCTAATGTCGGCTCCAGTAGGACACGGGAGCCGGCGGGACTGTGGGGGCTTGGGACCCCCACAGTCCCAACGAGAGGCCAGGCCCCGGGGGATGGGGTCCCCGGGGCAAGGAGTGGCCCGGGAGGGGGGCCACGCGGCCCCCCTCCCCAAAGTTTTAAAAAAAAAAGGGTATGGCCGGCCCGGGGGATGGGGTCCCTGGGGCCTTAAAATGGCCAGAGGAGGGGAGCCACGCAGCCCCCCTCAAAATAATAAAATAAATATAGAGGCCATGCCCGGGGATGGGGTCCCGGGGCCAATACAGCAGCCCAGGGAAGGGGGCCACGCGGCCCCCTTCCCGTTTTGTTTTTATTTTGTCATTTAAAAAAGGGGTAAGGCCCTGGGGGATGGGGTCCCCAGGGCCCAAAACAAGAAAAAAGGAAGGGGGGCCACACAGCCCCCTTCAGAGGACCCTAACAAATTTTTTTTTTTTAAACGATCGGGCCCGCAGGCCCGCCCCCTTCCTTCACCACTCTGCAAACGCGCCCCTGGCGCGTTTGCAGAGAGGCAATTCCCCTTGAATACTGGGGGTCCCTGGGGGCCAACTAGCCCACCAGGAACCTCCAGTATGCGCCAGGGGCTGCCTTGCAGAGAGGTGTACAGAGGCCACGCCCCTTTTACACCTCTCTGCAACGCAACTCTGTGGCGCTTTTGAGGTATATGGTGGGCTAGTTGGACTCGGGGACCCTCAGGATTCAAGGGACTTAATCCCCCAACTAAAACGCGCCACGGGCGCGTTTGCACAGTGGTGAAGGGAGGGGGCGGGCTTCAGGTGACATGTGTGCAAACAGGCCCCGTGGCGCGTTTTAAGATGGGGAATTAAATCCCTTCAATCCTGAGGGTCCCTGGGGGCCAACTAGCCCAACAGGTACATCCAGAAAGCGCCACAGAGCTGCGTTGCAGAGAGGTGTAAAAGGGTGTGGCCTCTCTACGTCTCTGCAACGCAGCCCCTGGCGCATATTGGAGGTTCCTGGTGGGCTAGTTGGCCCCTAGGGACCCTCAGGATTCAGGGGACTTAATTCCCCAACTTAAAACGCGCCACGGGGCGCGTTTGCACAGATGTCACCTCAGGCCCCGCCCCTCCCTTCACCATTGTGCAAATATTCTTCTAAAATCATCCGAAATACGAATTCTGATTTACTCACCTGTTATAAGGAGAGACCTCAGTGCTGCATCTTTCAGCCCAGTACTGGTCCTGAAAAGTAATTTTAACCGTACTTACCAGTAACTTGAATTTCCTTCCATAGGATATCATTGCCTGCTTTTTGCTGAAAAAATTTCTAAGTGTTGATTTTTGAAACATACAAATATTCCTCTAAAATCAGCCGAAATACGAATTCCGATTTACTCACCTGTTATAAGGAGAGACCTCAGTGCTGTATCTTTCAGCCCAGTACTGGTCCTGAAAAGTAATTTTAACCGTACTTACCAGTAACTTGAATTTCCTTACATAGGCTAACATTGACTGGTTTCACTTGGAAATTCTTCTAAGTGTGGAGTTTTGGAACTTTAAAATATTCCTCTAAAATCAGCCGAAATACGAATTCCGATTTACTCACCTGTTATCAGGAGAGACCTCAGTGCTGCATCTTTCAGCCCAGTACTGATCCTCAAAAGTAATTTTAACCGTACTTACCAGTAACTTGAATTTCCTTCCATAGGATATCATTGCCTGCTTTTTGCTGAAAAAGTTTCTAAGTGTTGATTTTTGAAACATACAAATATTCCTCTAAAATCAGCCGAAATCCGAATTCTGATTTACTCACCTGTTATCAGGAGAGACCTCAGTGCTGCATCTTTCAGCCCAGTACTGGTCCTGATAAGTAATTTTAACCGTACTTACCGGTAACTTGAATTTCCTTCATAGGCTAACATTAACTGGTTTCACTTGGAAATTCTTCTAAGTGTGGAGTTTTGGAACTTTATAATATTCCTCTAAAATCAACCAAAGTACGAATTCCAATTTACTCACCTGTTATCAGGAGAGAACCCAGTGCTGCATCTTTTAGCCCAGCACTGACCCTGAAAAGTAATTTTAACCGTACCTACCAGTAACTTGAATTTCCTTCCATAGGCTAACATTGACTGGTTTCACTTGGAAATTCTTCTAAGTGTGGAGTTTTGGAACTTTAAAATATTCCTCTAAAATCAGCCGAAATCACGAATTCCGATTTACTCACCTGTTATCAGGAGAGACCTCAGTGCTGCATCTTTCAGCCCAGTACTGATCCTCAAAAGTAATTTTAACCGTACTTACCAGTAACTTGAATTTCCTTCCATAGGATATCATTGCCTGCTTTTTGCTGAAAAAGTTTCTAAGTGTTGATTTTTGAAACATACAAATATTCCTCTAAAATCAGCCGAAATCCAATTCTGATTTACTCACCTGTTATCAGGAGAGACCTCAGTGCTGCATCTTTCAGCCCAGTACTGGTCCTGAAAAGTAATTTTAACCGTACTTACCAGTAACTTGAATTTCCTTCATAGGCTAACATTGACTGGTTTCACTTGGAAATTCTTCTAAGTGTGGAGTTTTGGAACTTTATAATATTCCTCTAAAATCAGCCAAAGTACGAATTCCAATTTACTCACCTGTTATCAGGAGAGAACCCAGTGCTGCATCTTTTAGCCCAGCACTGACCCTGAAAAGTAATTTTAACCGTACTTACCAGTAACTTATATTTTCTTCCATAGGAATCCATTGTCTGCTTTTCAGCAGAAAAGTTTCAAAGTGTCGATTTTCACAAACTACAAATATTCCTAAAAAATCGCCTGTATGACTTAAACGTATTCTTTCAACTGTTTACAGGAGATGCACCAGTGCTGGATCCAGGATCCAACACTGAGTAAGAAAAAATAACGATAACAGTTTTTACCTTCTAAGTGAATTTCCTTCCATAGGATAACATTGGTGATTCTATGAGAAAAAGTTTCTAAGTGTCAACTTTTAAAGTACAATAATATTCCTTAAAAATCACGACTGTAACCAAAACGCTTTTACTCAACTGTTTACAGGAGATGTGCCAGGACTGAATCTAGGATCCAGTCCTGTGGTTAGAAAAAGTAATCCATAAAGTAACTAATTGCATTTAACTAGAAATTCACATTGAGCTGAATGTTGCATTGTGTTTGAAAATGTGTTGCCCATTGCAACAACTGTAACTACTGTACTTAAAAGTCTATTGCCTATGTGCAAAGTATTTAAACTAAAGTAATTCATTCTGAGAAAGTATTTTTGTAATGTAATGTATAATGTAATTACAATGTAATTTAAAAAATAAAATATGTAAAAAAAAATTGTTTCTAAAAATGTAGTAAATTAGTATTAAAAAAATTTATATAACAATTCATACATTTAAAAATTGTCATTTGCAAAACCTTTGAAATTCACTGAAAAAACCGTAGGTTTCAGACATGTTATAGTTACAAATTAGCATTTAAAAAACCTTTGAAATCCACTGAAAAAACCATAGGTTTCAGGGACGTTATAGTTACAAATTAGCATTTAAAAAACCTTTGAAATTCACTGACAAAACCATAGGTTTTAGGGACAGTTATAGTTAGTTGGACATTGCACTCGTACAAAACCCGTTGAAATTCCCCGTTATAGTTAGTCCAGCTAACTATAACTCGCGCCCATCAATGCACTGCTGATGACGTCACATATTACATCACTCATGACATGGTCAGTGACATCACTGATGACATCACTGATGACATCTCAAATGACATCACTGATGACATCACTGGTGACATCATCCATGTGATAATTTCATGCATCTTCTCACACCCTAATATAACCTTTGATACACCCACTCTAAATTACAGACTGCCATTCGCAAAACCATAGACACTCCAACACCAATAACTACATACCCACTCACTGATTCTTAGGTCTACGCACACATCAACTCACTCACCCGTACAGTCACTCATACTTACGGTCACTCAGTACTAGGACTATCATATGCACTCATACTCCTATATAGACACTCAAACACCGCCACTCATCCATAGAGGTACTCACACACCTAGTCAGTCATGCAAATAATTAAACACACTACCATTTACTCACCTATACAGTTATACACATACCAGCTCACTTACTCATACAAATACTAGCACATTCTTACGCTCTTATACAATCACTGATACAAGCACACACTCATCCATACAGCCACTATCACAATCACTCACTCTCGCTTATAGCTATTTATATACTCCAACACACATATATACTGCCTTTCACATATGTAGTTACTCACACATGTACCACTGGGACATACATTCACTCACTAACACACTCTTACCCACCCATACAGTCTATCACAGATGCACTCTTGAAACCATCCACCCAGTGAATCACCCACTCACACATTTATGCACAGAGTCGCACACACCCCTCCCACACAAACACTCAGGCACCCATACAGATACTCACACAAGCATTCATTAACTCATATAGACACTCATGTAGCTATTCACAAACACATGCAGCCACTTACACAGCAACAGACAGACGGATACAGACATTCACCCAGTTTAGTCACTAACCCATGCATTCAGTAAGATATGTTAAATCACTCACTTATACAGTCAGTCACGCACCTACTAAATCATCCATACAGACACTTACACACCCACTCATTCTTCAATACGTCTTTTCCTATATATATTAAAAATATTTAAACTTTACAGAAACACACAGTCACTGGATGATGTCAACAGTGATGTCATTTGAGATGTCATCAGTGATGTCATCAGTGATGTCACTGACCATGTCATGAGTGATGTAATATGTGACGTCATCAGCAGTGCATTGCGGGGCGCGAGTTATAGTTAGCTGGACTAACTATAACGGGGGAATTTCACGGGTTTTGTACGAGTGCAATGTCCAACTAACTATAACTGTCCCTAAAACCTATGGTTTTTTCAGTGAATTTCAAAGGTTTTTTAAATGCTAATTTGTAACTATAACGTCCCTGAAACCTATGGTTTTTTCAGTGAATATATATATAAATCAGATGATTAAATCATATATCTTGAGGCACTTAAAAACAATCATAAACAAATTAAAAGAACACGCACTGAATTCTATACTCATGAGATTGAATCACCTAAGGGTTCACCTAGGGAGATCTTTCACATTGTCAAATGCCTCACCTCTCTTGAGCGGGTATCAGTTACCACTCCTCCCTCTACTGAATATTGCAATTTAGTGGCTCGATACTTCTCTGAGAAGATAGATACTATCTATGTTTCCTTTACCGAATCCATCAGTAATTTTAAATTTACTCCGCCTGAGAATCTTCACCCCACTGAGGGTTTTTCCAACCTCAAGACTTTAACTGTATTGGAGACTAGCAGTCTTCTCTCCAAAGTGAAATCTGGTTCTCCTCTTGACCTTATCTCACCAACCATGCTGACACGAGGGGAGGACGCCATTGCCCCATTGCTATGTAATCTATTGAACCTTTCCTTTTCCTCTGGCTGAGTCCTCTCGACTAGAAACATGAGATGGTGGTTCCTTTGCTATAGAAGACTTCCTTAGACCCTGCTCTACTGGAAAATTTGAGACCGATCTCACTACTTTCATTCTTTGCTAAGGTAGCTGAAAAATATTTTAACTCTCAGCTGACGAAGTTTATTGCAGAAAACAGTCTTCTACATGAGACCCAATCAGGGTTTAGATCTATGTTCAGCACTAAATCTGCTCTTCTTCTAGCCGCCGAATCCCTTAGATTATCTGCTGATGAGGGCAAGACCATGGCCCTGATTATGCTAGACCTGAGCGCTGCCTTCGATACCGTATCCCATAGCCTCCTACATGAACAACTCTGGGGCCTCGGGGTGGGGGGTTGCGCACTAGGTTGGATTATGGATTTTCTGCAGGGCCGCACTTTTCAGGTCTTTCAGCAGTCATACACCTCTGAGATCCACCCCATGCAGCAAGGGGTGCCTCAGGGATCGGCTTTGAACCCAACCCTATTTAATGTCTACATGCGCTCTCTGGCGGACGTAGTTGAGTGTCACGAGGTGAAGATGTATCCTATGCTGATGACACTCAGCTGATTATCACCTTGACACAGGACGATGGTGATGCTCCCTACAATTTTAAATTATGCCTGGTTGATTTGGCAAAATGGTGGGCTCCAGCTGCATTAGACTCAATGCTGGAAAGACTGAGGTCCTCGTGGTTGGCACGCAACCGTCTATTTGGTCCTCTATATGGTGGCCATCTGAATTAGGGTCAGTTCCTGCTCCATAACCTAAGATAAAAATCTTAGGATCTGGTTTGACTCGTCAATGACCTTCGGTTACCAGATCTCCACTCTGGCTGGCTCCTGCTTTGGCATCTTGAAGATGCTTTGTAAGATTTTAGAGCTCCTGCCAGATCCGGCAAAGAAAACAGTCATCCAGGCGCTTGTAGTGTCACGCCTGGATTACTGCAATGTTCTTTATCTTGATATTTCCAAAGGCAGAATACGAATGTTGCAGAGGGTTCGAAACCCTGCGGCTAGAATGCCTCTGAATATCCCTAGACATTCCTCTTTAGGCCCTGCCCTTGCCAAGCTCCATTGGCTTCCCATTAAGACCAGAATAGCTTTTAAAGCTCTATGTTACTGTCACAGAATTTAAAATCTAGGCCCTCGATATCTATTTCCCCTGATCAAACTCCATCTGCCAAATCGCTGCCTTAGATCCTCTGGAACGGCCAGGCTTATGATACCCAAAACACACAGAGTTTTTTTGGGTAGTAGCTCTTTTAGTCTCCTGTCGGCAAAGATGTGGAATCTCCTTCCTTAGAATGCAACCTTCAGAAATTTTGTTTCGTAGAAAGATAAAGAGCTGGTTCTTCAGGTAATCGATGGTAATCTAATTGCCATGGCCCACTCTCAGAATAGATTGAATCGATTGCTATTAGGTGAAAAACTAGCACAGGGACACTCCGTATTGGAGTAACCAGGCACTTTACAAATCTCTAACATAACATAACATAACATAACATGAGATGACATAACATAACATATATACACTGAAAAAACCAAAGGTTACAGGGATGTTATAGTTAGGCTCAGATTTCACTCATATAAACCAGTGTAACAGGAGGTCTGGCTGGTCCCTAAGGACCCTCAGCAGCCAAGGGGACTTCACCCCCCAACCAGCAGCAAGCCAGGAGGTGCGTTTGCAGAGTGGTGGAAAAAGGGGCGGGGCCTCTGGCAAGTTGCTGGTCTTTTTTTTGTTTTGTTAAGGAAGGGGTGGGGTGTGTGGCCCCCCTTACCTGGGCCTATTTCAGACCCAGGGACCTCATCCCCTGGAGTGAAGCATTTTAATAATGGGGAGGGGGGCCCTATTGGTGTCAATTTTGGCCCCAGAACCCCATCCCCCGGGACCTGCTCTTTATTTTCATGTTTTTCTTTTTTTAAACATGGGAGGGGAGTCGTGCAGCCCCCCTCCCGAGGCCGATTTTTGCCCCAAGGACCCTATCCCCCGGGGCCTGGCCTCAGTACCCACCCAGGGCACCCAGTTTTTTGATGCTGGGGACCGCAGGGGTAGCCTGAAGGCCCCAGCGGTCCCTTCCGGCTCCCCGCCTCCTTCTGGAGCCAGCATTGCTTTTGGACAGAGGGAGCTGATAACATGCAAAAAGCAGTTCTGCTGCACTTGAAGCAAGCAAGAGCATTTTACATGCTATCGCTTTCTGAAACCGTAGCAGTGTTTGCTATGGCTTGGTGGGAGCGGTGTTCCCACCAATCCATAGCAAATAGCAATATCCCGGGGGTGGGCACCCCAGGACATTGCAGGAGCTGGCCCTGGGGGGTGGTGGTCCCCAGGGCCATACAGGGTTCCACAAGGGTGGCAGTGTGGCCCTCCTTCAATGTTACTTAAGCCCTGGGGAGGTGGTGATCCCTGGGGCTGCGTATAATTTAAAAGATTTGCCCCGGGGAGGTGGTGGTTCCCGGGGATGTGTGGGTGGGCCGAAGCGTCCCACGCATTTATATTTTATTTAGCCTTAGGGAATTGGCAGTCCCCAGGGCAGTGGGGGTGGGCTGCACAGGTCCCCCCTCATCATTAAAATATTTAGTTTGCCCTGGAGGGGTGGTGGTCCCCAGGGCGCAGGAGTTGTAGCAAGGGCAACCCCGCATAAATAATGAAACATTCCCCGGGGAGGTGGCAGTCCCTGGGATTTAGGGATTGTAGGATGGGGGCCCCGTGCACCCCTCTCCTACATATTTACACATGCCCCTCAGACCAGGGGCACCCAGGGACCTATATTAAATGAAGCACAAGAGCCCAAACTTCATTTTTTTATAAAAACTTTGGCAGGAGCCACTGATCCAGTGCAACTCCCTCTGAATATTTTGAATGCTGTTTTGGCCCTGGGGGGTTCCTGTGGGACCCTCCCCCCAAGAGGCCTAGGGGGTCAGGGTGTTTCTACAATGCCACCTTTTCTTTTTTTAAATCTTTTTCCTGTGAGTCAGTGCTACTGAGTCACAAGATGGCTATCAACACTTCCTGGTTTGAATTGTTGGCAGCCATTCAGAGCTCAGCACGAGAATGAGGGGGTCGCAGATCCACTGCGTCCCCTTATATACAACTGGGAATTAATTTGAATTTCCCTGCAACTACTGAACCAATTTACACCAAATCACAAAAAGGTACATCCCTGAACCAACATCTACCTTTCTTTCAAATTTGGTGTAATTCCATCAGCATTTCATTCTGTAGCCGTGTCTAAAGGTCCTATGGGAATTAACATAGGGAAAACGTGCTTTTAAGCACCCCCTGGTTCTCAGCCCCCACTTGACGGATCACCTGAAAAATTGCAAGATAGCAGCTGAAGTGAGCATTGTATTAGTTTTGAAAATTTCATGAAGATTCCTCAAACGGCGCCAACGTTATTGGCAAAACAAAAAATGTTTGGTCCTAACAATAAATACCTACTAGTGATATATACATATATAAGTATTAAAAACATACATAGATTTTTAAATAAGTAGAATATTAGAACTTTTTGTATATTAAATAAATAATTAATTACACATAAAAATACAAATTGTGTAATTTCTTTAATAACAATTAATTACATTTTTAAAAATGTGTATAAATGTTAACAAATATCACATTTATTCAGATTTTTTCAAAATATAATATTGCTAAATCCATGGTTTTTTAAATGTAAGTTTATAAATATTAATAAATATTTCTTATTTTTTTATTGTAATTAAAATAGTGCTTTATACTTTTAAAATATCACTATGAATATGAATGTTTGTAGTGTGTTTTTACATAATATTTTACTAACTTTTATACTGCACAAAAAATGTGAGAATATGTAGTATTGATTGTCTTTATAATATTTATATTTTGTAATATGTTATGTAAAAGGTTTGATTTTGAAGAGGATCTTGTAATTTTAAATTATTTAGTGTCCAACACCTTTCCCAATATGGTTTGGATTGAAGTGGGAATAATAATCTTACCCCTTTAGTGTCCAACACCTTCCCCAATATGTTTAGATTGGAGAGGGAGTAATAAATGTCACCCCTTTAGGGCCAACACCTACCACAAATTGGTTTAGATTGGAGTGGGAATAGTAAATGTCACCTCTTTAGTGTCCAGCACCTTCCTCAATAGGGTTAGATTGGAGTGGTAATAGTGAGCCGCTTTAGTGTCCAACACCTTCCTAAACTGGTTTAGATTGTTGTGGCAATAGAAAAATGTTAATCCTGGAGTGTCCAACAATCAATTATTTAACACCTTCCCCAATATAGTTAGATTGGAGTGGGAATAGTAAATATTACCTGTTTAGTGACCAACACCTTTCACACATTTTTTACAATTAAAACATCCACATTTTTCAGTTTTTGTTTGCATTTTTATTACTGTATAGTTTTACAATTTGTATTATATATACTTTACGTGAAAAAAATACAAATTAAGTAATTTGAACATTGTTAGACTTGGCATCTTTTGGCGTGTTTCCCCAGTCTTTTTCCTTTCCGACCTCCTGGTTTTGACTCTGTTTTTGCTAGTTTAGTGTCTCTGCGCACTTTCTCACTGCTGTTCAGTGTTAAAGTGCAAGTGCTCCTGTTGTAAATTGTTATTATGGATTGGTGTTTCCATGATTGGCATATTTGATTTACTAGTCAGTCCCTAGTAAAGTGTGCCAGGGCCTGTAAATCAAATACTACTAGTGGGCCTGCAGCACTGATTGTGCCACCCACATGAGTAGCCCTGAAAAGGTAACTCAGATCTGCCACTGCAGTATCTGTGTGCAGTTTAGTACTGCCATGTCGACTTGACAAGTGCACCCACTTGCCAGGCCCTACACTTCCCTTTTCTTACATAATAGTCACCCCTAAGGTAGGCCCAAGGTACCCCTGTGGGCAGGGTGCAGTATCTGAAAGGAAGGACATACCCTGGTGTGTGTGGCAAGTCCTGATAGTGAACCACTGCCAATTTTGTTTTTCACTATTGTAAGGCTACCTGTTCCCATAGACAGAATGGGGAGTTTGCTTATAACATTTTATAAGCATAACAACCCCTGGGAACAAGGTTGGAAAATAAAGTTTAGAATGCCTGAACTCAGAATGTTAAAATGCATCTTTTAGTTAGTGAGGGTGATTTTTACATTCTGTGTTTGAAAATACCACTTTTTAGAAAGTAGGTATTTTCTTGCATAGCCATCCAGTGTGCCTCTGCTAGGTTTGTGTATTGCATGTCTGGCTTTTGGATGACAGGGGCTGGGGAGGAGCAGTGGTTCCAGAGAGCATTGTGACTCAGGGCTGGGCTGAATAGACATGGGCTGCATTTAGAGTAGGGGGAGGAGATTTCCTTTCACCTGAATGGGTCTGGTCTGCCTCTGACAATGCTGTCTCCACCTCCTGCCAGGAAGCTGCACCAGGGAGGACAGAACTGGTTCTGGCTGGGCAAAGACACTCTTTGCCTCCAGAGAACAAAGGAGTTTCTGGTATAAATATTGGGGCCCAGACCCCAGAACTTGAGAACTCTTTTGGACCAAGAAGACTGCCAAGAAGAAGAGCTGGAAAAGCTGTGAGGAGGAACTACCACTTTGCTGAGTGCTTTGCTGTGTTGGCCTGCAGTGGCTGCTTCTGTCTTGGGCAGTGAAAGGACTGGACTGAGCTTTCTGCAACTTCTTTATTGAGTATCTCCAGGGGCCTGAAATAGAGCTTGCCTCCTGTTCTGAAGTCCCAGGGACTGCAAAGACTTCACCAACCTCTGGGTACCGCTTCTGGAACCGCTGTTTCAGCTGTCACAGAGAAGGGAAACACAACTGATTCCGTCACCGACTCCGTCACTGGCTCTGTGTCCTGACGGCATCACAGACTGCGCCGTCTGCATCTCGCACCGCAACCCTGGTCTCACCGAAGACGACAACCAACGCCACCGAGCCGCTGCTTGCACCGTGACCTGTGGGCACCCCACTCTGCACCGCCTCGCTTCACTTCGCCATCCTGGTCTCACCGATGCCGTCGCTGCTGCTGACTTCGACACCCTTGACCACATCGTGCTGGTGGCACCGCTCATAAGTTTCACGACACATCGCCTCATCCCACACAGCCGTCTGGGCATACCGACGCCATCTCCCGCTAACCTGCTCTGTCGCCTGCACTGCAACCTGCCAGCACCGCATCAAGCACCGTCTCGCCCTGCACCGTAAGCCTTGGTCTCACCTACGCCATCTGGACGATCGTCACCAAGCCGCTGCCTGCACCGCATCGAGAGGACACCACACCCTGCACTGCTTCCATTTTGGAACACAACCGCGATGGTTGCCACGACCGGCTCGCACCAACATGTCAGCCGCAACGAGAAAGGTACTGTTACCGAGTCTGTTCATGCCTTCGCTGGCCCATACCGACGCGGTCGGCTGGAACTGTTAGGCGCTGTTGTTTTTAGCATCAAGGTAGCCCCGGACGGAGCTACCGACTCGTACGAACTGTGTTTTTCAAGTATTCTTGCAAAGTATACCTTTTTAAGTACTGTATTGTGGATTTGTATCGTTTTGGTCTTGTTTTAAGTATTTCATATATTGGATATTTTTCTAAAACTGCTGTGGTGTCCTTTTGTAGTGTTTTCACTGTATTACTGTTGGTTATGTGCAAATGCTTTACACACTGCCTTTAAGATAAGCCTGACTTCTCATGCCAAGCTACCAAGGGGGTGAGTAGGGGTTATTTTAGGAGTGTAACTTATCCTGACTAGAAGGAAGGGTCCCTACTTGGACAAAGGTGCAAACCCTTGCCAACTAGAGACCCCCATTTCTAACATTGGTTGTCAGCAGTGAGGATAGGACTTGTGTTTGCACTTGACTTACAGTGATTGGTGTGCACTACTACCATATCGCAGACCATAACTTGCCACATATTGTTTTTTTCTGGTCTATTTTTGTGATCCTATCATTTTGGAACTTTAACTTCCTACTGCATCATGCCTGACACAGCAGCATCATCACTTGCATCCCTAGATGTGGCCTTTGAGGAGGAAAGGTTGGAAACCTACAATATCAAGGAGTTGAAGGCTATTTGTAAAAACCTAAATGTCCAAGTCAGAGGCCTCATCAGGAAGGAGGAGCTACAAAAGGCATTGAGGGCCTGGGTAGCAGCCAGACATGCCAGTGGGCAGTCTGGAGATCTTAGTGGGGAGGCAGAAGAGCCTACTCCTAGAGAAGATGTGCTGTTGAGTAAGACCTCCGACCCTCGGTCTAGGTCCACTTTCTCCCCACTGCTCCGCTGTGCCGTCTCTTGCCTCCAGACCCCGACCTCCTCCTTGGGAGGTTCAAGGCTGCTGCCCGCTCCTGTGCCTGCTGCCCGCTCCAACTGGTACCAGACTGCCTCCAACCACCGTAACCTTTCTCAGCCGTTTTTGTTTCTTAGTTTTTTCCCTGTTGTGCCACTGTTATTGTGCCCATCTGTGTCTTGCTCTAATTCCACCACTGTTTTTATTTTCTCGTGCCTGCCAGTTCCTTTTGCCTTTCGCCGCTGCTGCCCCTTGGCCCCTCCCCCCCGGAATTCCCCCCCAGAATTTCCATGCTCCCGCCTCCCAGCCTCTCCTCCCTCCCACCTCCCCTACTTAATGGCGGCCGCGTGCGAGCCCGTCTGTGCCCGTCGGCGACCCGACCGCGGCCAGCGCCAGGAACCCTGGACCTCCCACTACCCATCGCTACGACACCACCACCCTCCTTGCACTCAACCCTGGAAGACTTAGAGAATGCCAACAGGACTCACCGAACACGACCCACGGCCAATTCTCCTGCCTCCACTGCCGCCAGACCCTCACCGCCACCCCGGCCTCCAACACCGCCAACGCCAGCACCGGCGACACCCTAAAATGCATCCTCCTCAAAGTACGCTCCGTACACAAACACGCCATGGAAATCTGGAACCTACTCGACTCTCTTTCGCCCGACATCGCCTTCTTCCCAGAGACCTGGACCAATGCATCCTCCGCCCCGACATCAGCACCGCCATCCCAGACGGATACAAGATCCAGAGGAAAGACCGCCCCAGCCACCCAGGAGGGGGCCTCGCCATCGCACACAAGATCACCCTCCGCCTCACCACCTCCAGCGAAACCTTCCCCTCCGCCAAACACCTGCATTTCAAGATCCAGACCACCCCCAAAGCCACACTCCGAGGAACCCTCGTCTACAGACCCCCCGGCCCCCGAACACTCTTCGCCACCACCATCGCCGACGTCATCGCACCCCACGCGATCGCCTCATCAAACTACATACTCATTGGAGACCTGAACTTCCACCTCGACAACCCCAGCGACCCCAACTCCACTATCCTTCTTGACAACCTCGCCAGATTCGGACTTAAACAACTCGTCAACGCACGGACCCACAGAGCAGGACACACCCTCGACCCCATCTTCGCAGCAGGAAACAGCGTCCATTTCAGCCACACAACGCAGCCGCCATGGACCGACCACCACTGCGTACACTTCGCCATCAACAAACCCAAGGCACCCAAACCAGCCCCACGCCCGCTACGAAGGAACTGGAGCAAGGTTACCGACGAGCAACTTAACTCCACCCTCACTCGAGACAACCACACCTGGGCACCCGACGCAAACAGCGCAAATGACGCAGCCAGAGAACTTCACACCTGGATCTCCAACTGCGCAGATGAGCTCGCCCCGCTACGCAACCCCGACAGACAACGCCCCAGGAAAGCCGCCTGGTTCACAACTGCTCTCCAAGAAGCCAGACGCACCTGCAGATGCCTGGAGAAGAACTGGAGAAACACCAAGACAACCGAAAACCACACCACCTACAAGGACCCCATGACGGACTACCACAACCAGATCAGAGCCATCAAAAGGAACTTCATCCACAACAAAATCCTGGCCAACTCCACCAACTACAAGGAATGTTTCAGTGTCATTCAAGAATTCACCAACCCACGCAACGAAGCCACAGACATCACCCCATCCCAAGACCTCTGCGACAAGCTTGGAACCTATTTCCACCTCAAGATCAAAAACCTCTACGACAACTTCATCGACCATCCACCAGGCGCCACAGACGGCCCCCGCCCCCAGAAACACCAGCCAGCCCACCATCTCCAACTGGACACGGCCGAAGACGCCGCCTCGACCATGAAAAGCATCCACTCGGGGGCCCCCACCGACCCCTGCCCCCCTCACATCTACCACAGAGCCGTGGCCGCCATCGCACCCAAACTACAACGCACCATCAACACGCGCAGAAGTCAGACCCCTGCTCAAGAAGCCCACAGCTGACCCCACCGACCTCAAGAACTATCGGCCCATCTCACTCCTCCCCTTCGCAGCCAAAGTTGCAGAGAAAACAGTCAACAGGAAACTGACACGATTCATTGAAGAGAACGCCGTCCTCGACCCGTCCCAATCCGGATTCCGAAGCAACCACAGCACAGAGACCGCCCTACTCGCCGCCACAGACGACATCAGCACCCTCCTGGACCAAGGCCACTCCACAGCCCTCATCCTACTCGACCTATCAGCGGCCTTCGACACCGTCTCCCATCGCACACTAGTCGTCAGACTACACAACGCAGGCATACAAGGAACAGCCCTGGACTGGATCCGATCATTGCTCACCGGAAGAAGCCAAAGGATCAGACTCCCACCCTTCCTCTCCGACCCCACGAAAATCACCTGCGGAGTCCCACAGGGTTCATCACTGAGCCCCAACCTCTTCAACATTTACATGGCCCCCCTCGCAGCCATCGTCCGACAACACGGCCTCAACATCGTATCCTATGCCGACCACACCCAGCTCATCCTCTCCCTCACCAAAGACCCCACCACTGCCAAACTCAACTTCCAGAGAGGAATGCAAGACGTCGCAGTCTGGATGACCAACAGCTGCCTGAAGCTCAACGCCGAGAAGATAGAAGTCCTCATCCTCGGTACCACCCCTTCTGCATGGGACAGCACCTGGTGTCCTACTGCCCTCGGGAGCCCACCTACCCCCTCAGACCACGCCAATAACCTCGGCATCGTACTCGACTCATCACTCTCCATGAACCGACAGGTCAACGCCGTCACCTCCAGCTGCTTCAACACCCTCCGCATCCTCCGCAAGACCTTCAAGTGGATCCCCCCTGAGTCAAGGAAGACAGTCACCCACACACTCATCACCAGCAGACTGGACTATGGAAACACACTCTACGCCGGCATCAACAAGTCCCTACTCCGCAAACTCCAGACAGTACAAAACACCGCCGCCAGACTCGTCCTCGGCATCCCCGACACGAACACATCAGCCAACACCTACGAAGTCTCCACTGGCTCCCCATGGAGAAAAGAGTCACTTTCAAAATCCTCACTCACGCCTACAAATGCCTACACAACAACGGACCCAAATACCTCAACGACAGAATCAACTTCCACGTACCCAAAAGAAACCTTCGATCTTCCAACCTCGCACTGGCCGAAACCCCGCGCATCCACAGAGCCAGAGCAGGAGGAAGATCCTTCTCTCACATTGCAGCCAAGACCTGGAACGAGCTACCGGCAGACATCAGACGCGCCCCTCCCTGAACACCTTCAGGAAGACCCTCAAGACCTGGCTCTTCGGCTAAACAGATCTGCGGACCCCCCCTCAGCGCCTTGAGACCCTCACGGGTGAGTAGCGCGCTTACAATTCCCTGATTGATTGATTGATTGATTGGGAAGGGGGGGTCCCTCCAGGCTAGGTAGCAGTGATTTGTCCTCAGAGGAGCTGGAGGACAGAAGGGAAGCTAGGAGGCATGAGATAGAGCTTGAGAGGCTCAAGATGGAATCACAAAGGATGGTATTAGACTATGAGCTGGAATTGAAGAGCAAATCCAGCATGGATGGTGGCAGCAACTCTTCAGTGCAGACAGATAGGATTGTGCACATCCCCAATAATGTAGGTAAAGAATTCAAGAAGGGGAATGACATACAAAGGTGGTTTCAAGGGTACGAGTCGTCTATTCACATGAATGGGGTCCCTGGAAGGAATTGGGGGGCAGGCTTTTGGCCTCTCTTTCCAGAGGACGCAAGGGACACTCTGATAGCTTTGGGTAAGGGGCAGAACCTCACCTAGGCTGACATGAAGGACACTCTCCTCACTAGGTATGGACTCACTCCAGACAAACACAGGGATCAGTTTAGGTCCAGTAGGAAAACTGATGCCAACACTTGGTTTGGAATGTGTAGATTCTTTCTGCAGGTCACTGGATGGCTGGGTGAAGGGCAGTAATGTGACACATTTTCAGGGGCTCTACAATTTGATTGCATGGGAGCACTTGTCTAGTCTATGTTTTGCAGAGCTGTGCCAGCACTTGGTTGATAATAAGCTTACTGACCCCAGGAAACTTGCTATGGAGGGTGAGTACCTGGGTTGTTAGACTTGGCATCTTTTGGCGTGTTTCCCCCGAGTTTTTGCTTTCTGCCCTCCCGGTTTTGACTCTGTTTTTGCTGGTGTAACGTTTCTGCGCGCTTTTCGCACTGCTGATCAGTGGTAAAGTGCTGGTGCTCCTGTGGTAAATTGGGGTATGATTGGATGTTTGACTTTCTTGTCAGTCCCCAGTAAAGGGCACTGCGGGTGCCGGGGCTTGTGAGTCAACCGCTACTCGTGGGCCTGCAGCACGGATTGTGCCACCCATGTACGTAGCCCGAAAAAGGTATAAGTAAGTGAAGTTTGGTATGCCTGAACTCAGCGTCTAAAGACGCAGCCTTTAGCGAGGGTGCCCTTTTCATTCTGAGTTCATAAAGGCCACTTTTAGAAAGTGGGTATTATTTTGCTCGGTCATCCCGTGTGCCTCTGCTGGAATGTGGATTGCCTGTCTGGGTTTTGGACGACAGATGGCTAGGAAGCAGGGTGGCTCCCAATAGTCTAGGTAGGTCAGGAAAGGGCTAAATAGACCTGGGCTGTGATGGGGGGAAGGGGGAGGAGATTTCCTCGCACCTCAAAGGGCCTGGTCTGCCTCTGACAAAGCCGTCTCCACCTTCTGCCAGGAATTCACACCAGAGAACTGGTGCTGGCCGGGCACAGACACCTTCTGCCTGGAAGATCAAAGGAATTTTGTGTACAAATACTGGGGCCCAGACCCCTGAACTTTAGAACTCATCTGGATCAAGAAGACTGCCAAGAAGAAGAGCCGGAGAAGCTGCAAGAAGGAACGACTGCTTTGCTGCGTGCTTTGCTGGGCCGACCTGCAGTGGCTGCTTCTGTCTTGGGCAGTGAAAGGCCTGGACTGGACTTTCTGCAACCGCATTGGTGAGACTCTCCAAGGGCTTGAAGTAGAGCTTGCCCCCTGTTCACGGAGTCTCAGGAACATCAAAGACTCCAGCTTCTTCGACCCGCAGCACTGGGGACTGTGTGTTTCGTACTGCAACCCAAAGAACACCTCCTCGACCACGCCTACGATGACCCGGCCGACCCCGTGTCCTGAAGGCCCCGCAGAGGGCACCGCCGCAACGCTTCACCGCGACCCTGGTCTCACCGATGACGCCGCTGATGCCATCACAGAGCCGCTGCTCGCACCGCGACCTGTGGGCACCGCACTCCGCACCGCCTTGCTTCACGCCAAAGCTTTGGCACCGCAGAGGACACCGCCACAATGGCGCACCGCGACCCTGGTCTCACCGAAAACACCTGCTAACGCGACCTGTGGGCACCGCACTCTGCACTGCCTCGCTACACGATGACGCCGTGGCCTTCCTGACGCCGCCACTTCCCGCCGAGATCGACGCCGCTGCTACTTCCCGCCGAGATCGACGCCGCTGCTTGCACCGTGGTTCGGGGGCACCGCTCGTAAGTTACACGATGCATCACCCTCATCCCACACCGCAGCCTTGGCCCACCGACGCCGGTGCCATCGATTCCCGCTCGTCAACCGACGACAGCGCTTCAGCAACGACGATGTCGCTGCTTGCACCGTGACCTGCTAGCACCGTGACGAGCACCGCCTCCATCTCGCACCGCGACCCTGGTCTCACCGACGATGCCATCTGACGCCACCACCGAGCCGCTGCTCGCACCGCGACCTGGGGGCACTGCTGCCCTTCGACCCGCAGCACCCGACGCCTGTCGGCGCCAGCGCTCCTGATCCCATCAGAAAGGAGATCGACCTGCAACGCGAGTGACTTCAAGGGCCCCATCGCCCTGCATCTCTGAAAGGTACTGTTTGCGGGTCTTCCCGACACCGTAGCTGGCCTGCGACCCCGCGGTCAGCCAGAACTGTTTTTGGATTTGTGTGTTCACGACGCCGTGGTAGCCCGGACGGAGCTATCCACACAAGGAACTCTTTTTAATCAGCGTATTTTTTAACTGTGAACTTTTAAGTATAGTATTGTGGCTTTTTATCGTTTTTGGTCTTGTTTTAATTATATAAAAATATTGGATATTTTTCTAAACTGGTGTGGTGTCCTTTTGTAGTGCGTACACTGTATTACTGTTGGTTATGTGCAAATGCTTTACACACTGCCTCTAAGATAAGCCTGGCTGCTCATGCCAAGCTACCAAGGGGGTGAGCAGGGGTTATTTTAGACGTGTAACTCCCTTATCCTGACTAGAGTGGTGGTTTTTGCCTGACTTTGGCCCAAGCCCTAGCCTACCAAAGATCCCATTTCTAACATTGGTTGTCAGCGGGGAGGATAGGACTTGCGTTTGCACTTGACTTACAGTGATTGGTGTGCACTACTACCATATCGCAGACCATTACGTGCCACATACTAACCCGGTTTCTTTTTGGCCGATTTTTGTGATCTTGCCAGGTGAACTTTCTGCTTCAACATGCCGGAATCAATAGCATCATCCGTTGCAACCATGGACATTGCCTTTGAGGAGGATAGGTTGGAGCTCTACACTGTTCGGGAATTGAAATCTGTGTGCAAAAACCTAAAAGTCCAAATCAGAGGCCTCACTAGAAAAGACGAGCTACAAAAGGCGCTGAGGGCCTGGGTAGCAGCCAGAGACGCAAGTGGGCAATCTGGTGACCTTAGTGGAGAGGCGGGGGAGCCTAGTCCTAGGATGGATGTGCTTTTGGGAGGGGGAACCCTTCCGACCAGGCAGCAGTGGCCTGTCCCCAGAGGAGCTGGAGGACAGGCGGGAAGCAAGGAGAGCCGCCACGGAGCTAGAAAAGATTAGATTGGCCATGGAGGAGAAGAGAATGCTATTGGAGCATGAACGAGGTCTTAAAGAGCTGGAGCTGAGGAGTAGGCCCGGCTCGGATGGTGGCAGCAACTCGTCAAGGCAGACAGACCGAATCGTACACATCCCTAAGAATGTGGGCAGAGAGTTCAAGAAGGGGGATGACATACAGAGGTGGTTTCAGGGTTATGAGGCAGCGATACACATGAATGGGGTCCCTGAGGAGAATTGGGGAGCAGGATTGTGGTCTCTGTTTCCAGAGGAAGCCAGGGATACTTTGACAGCTTTGGGTAAGGGGCCTAACCTCACCTATGCTGATATGAAGGAAGCTAGGTATGGACTCACTAGGTATGGTCTCATTCCTGAAAAGTACAGGGATCCGTTTAGGTCCTGGAAGAAATCTGATGCCAACACGTGGCTGCAATGTGTGGATGGGTTTTGTCGATCGTTGGATGGCTGGGTGAAGGGCAGTAATGTGACAGATTTTAAGGGGCTCTACAATTTGATTGCGGGGGAGCACCTGTCCAGTCTATGTTTTGCAGATCTGCGCCAGCACCTAGTAGATAGTAAGCTGACTGACCCCAGGAAGCTTGCTATGGAGGTGGACCGCTGGGTGAGTACCAGGGTCCACAAGAAAGCGTTTGGGGGAGACTCAGCCAAAGGTGGGCAGGGTCCCCAGCCAAAAAGTGGGGGGACAAGGGTAAAACACAGGAGTTCTCGAAAGGGCCCCAAAATAACACCCAGGGTAAAGGACCCCATCCCCCCGGAAATAAGAAGCCAGGGGTCTCGACAGGAAAGCCTGCCGAGACCGGCCCCCGCAAGTGTTTTGCATGTGACCAGGGGTGGCACATGAAGGGAGACCCCAGGTGCCCAAAGGGGACACAGCCACCCACCGGTGGACCATCCAAAGTATTGGCTAGCGTAGTGCTTGGGGAGGAGGAGGAGTCCCCACAGGAGGGTGGGGACCCCGCAGAAATGACCCTCGTCTCACTAGGGGACAGTGAGATGGTCCCAGGAGCCCAGGTGCCCCCTAACACAAAGAAATACAGCACCTGGGTGACCATCAACGGGAAAAGGGTAGAGGCTCTCAGGGATACGGGGGCCAGTGTGACCTCAATTCGGTGTCACCTGGTCCCTGAGACGCAGGTAGTCCCCGGGGCATTCCACCAGGTGATTGCAGTTGACAATTCAGAGCGCCAGTGTCTGGTGGGGCGGGTTCCCTTCGAGTGGGGGGGTCTCAGGTCCTTTGAGGGTAGTTGTGAGCCCTTCCATGCCTGTCGATTGTCTGCTCGGTAATGACCTGGAGCAGTCCTTATGGAAGGATGTTGAGCTCAGGACCCACTTGGAAATGCTGGGGTTGCCAGAGTGGGCCTGCGTGTCCACTCGGTCGATGACGGCCAAAGAGGGTGATCAGAGGGACCCGGAGCCTGAAACAGTGGCCCAGGTCCCTGCCAAGAGAAAGGGCAAGGGGCGTGGGAAACCAGCCCCTGAAGTTCCCACGGCCCAGGAGGAGGTGGACCTCGAGGGGGACGCCCCGGTGCCTACAGGGGAGCAGGTAGCCGAACTGGGGGACATCTCTGAGCTGACCCATTGGCAGCAAGAAGGGGGTCCCACCAGGGAGGAGTTCTGCCGGGAGCAGTAAGAGTGCCCTTCTCTGGAGGGTCTGCGGCAGCAGGCCGCAGCCCAGGCGACTGGTGATCAGTCCGGATCACATTGGATATATTGGGAGAATGATCTCCTGTACAGCGAGCCTACGGTCGCGGGAACCTGGGTCAGCCCGTGTGCTGGTGGTACCCCAGCGCTTCCGGACCTTCCTACTGGGTCTGGCTCACGACGTGCCTTTGGCAGGACATTTGGGGCAGGACAAGACCTTTGACTGGCTTGTCACCCACTTCTTCTGGCCTCAAATGCGAAGGCAGTCGGATGTGCATTGTCGGTCTTGCCAAACTTGCCAGGCCAGTGGCAAGAGTGGGAGGAAGGTCAAAGCTCCTCTCCAACCGTTCCCCGTGGTGGGGACACCCTTTGAAAGGGTAGGGCTGGACATCGTGGGGCCACTGGACCCCAAGACAGCCATGGGCAACAGGTACATCCTGGTCTTGGTGGACCATGCCACCCGGTACCCGGAGGCAATCCCTCTCAGGACAACGACGGCGGCAGTGGTGGGCCGGGCGTTAATGGGGATCTTTTCCCGTGTAGGGTTCCCCAGAGAGGTGGTTTCCGACAGGGGGACTAATTTCATATCGAAGTATATGACATCCCTGTGGAAGGAGTGTGGTGTTACGTACAAGTTCACCACTCCTTACCACCCCCAAGGTAACGGTCTGGTGGAAAGGTTCAACCAGACCTTGAAAGGCATGATCAAGGGTCTCACTGAACCCATGAGGCGTAAGTGGGACGTCCTCTTACCGTGCCTTCTCTTTGCGTATAGGGAGGTACCCCAGAAGTCTCTCCGGTTCAGTCCCTTCGAGCTTTTGTACGGTCACCCCGTACGGGGACCTCTAAGCTTGGTGAAGGAAGGCTGGGAGGCCGCTCCCAGGAAGACACCCCAGGATGTGTTCAGCTACATGCTGGCCTTCCGCAACCAAACTGCCCGCTTCAGGAAACTCGCTCAGGCAAACCTCGAGGCCAGCCAGGAAGAAATGAAGAAGTGGTATGACCAGAATGCCACTCTGGTCGAATTTCAACCTGGACAGAAAGTGTGGGTCATGGCCCCTGTGGAACCTTGTGCCTTGCAGGACAAGTGGACGGGGCCCTTTGAGGTGGTGGAGCGCAAAAGTGCAGTCCCCTACCTGGTGGATTTGCAGGCTCCTCGGAACCCGTTACGGGTCCTCCACGTGAACCGCCTCAAACCCCACTTCGAGAGGTCCAAAGTGAGCATGCTCTTGGCGACGGACGACGGGGAGGAAGCGGAGAGTGAGCCTCTCCCGGACCTCCTGTCTGCCCAAGAGGGGGATGGGTCGGTAGATGGTGTGACCCTCTCCCCGGCCCTGACCGCTGAGCAACAGAGCGAGTGTCGCCAGTTGTTGGGGCAGTTTGCCCCACTGTTCTCCTTGACCCCAGGTGTTACTCACTGGTGTACCCACGACGTGGATACCGGTGACAGCCCCCGGTGAAACACAAGATTTACCGGCTGGCTGACCGGGTCAAGGCCAGCATCAAAGAGGAGGTCTCGAAGATGTTGGCGTTGGGGGTGGTTGAGCCGTCCAGCAGCCCATGGGCCAGCCCCGTGGTCTTGGTCCCGAAAGCAGCAGCACCCGGTGCTGCCCCAGAACTGCGGTTCTGTGTGGACTATTGGGGGCTCAATGCCGTCACGTGGATGGACGCACACCCCATCCCCCGAGCTGATGAGCTCATCGACTGGTTGGGAGCAGCCAGATTCCTGAGTACGTTCGATTTGACGTCAGGGTACTGGCAGATCGCTCTAACCGAGGGAGCCAAAGAGAGATCAGCATTCTCAACCCCGGACGGGCATTACCAGTTCCGGGTGATGCCCTTCGGATTGAAGAATGCCCCTGCCACCTTTCAGAGGTTGGGCAACCAGGTGTTGGCCGGGCTGGAGGAATTGAGCTCCACATACCTGGACGACATTGCGGTGTTCAGCTCCAGTTGGGACGAATACCTACAACACCTCAGGGAAGTGTTGAGGGTGCTGCAGACGGCAGGCCTCACGATTAAGGCCGGTAAGTGCCAGATCGGGCAGGGTTCGGTGGTGTACTTGGGACACCAGGTAGGGAGCATTCAGGTGGCGCCCCTACAGCCCAAGATTGACACCATTCTGGCTTGGGAGCCCCCCAAGACCCAGACAGAGGTGAGGGCCTTCTTAGGACTCACCGGATACTACAGGAGGTTTGTTAAGGGGTATGGCACCATTGTGGCCCCCTTAACTGAGCTGACTTCCAAGAAGCAGCTGAAAAAGGTGATCTGGACTGAGTCCTGCCAGAAGGCGTTTGATACCCTGAAGGCCGCCATGTGCACGGCCCCCGTGCTCAAGGCCCCCGACTTCTCCAAAGAATTTGTCGTGCAGACCGACGCGTCAGAGCATGGAGTGGGAGCGGTGCTCTCACAACTGAACGAAGAGGGCCTAGATCAGCCGGTAGTCTTCCTTAGCAGGAGACTACTCCCCAGGGAGCAAAGGTGGAGTGCCATAGAAAGGGAAGCTTTTGCTGTGGTCTGGGCACTGAAGAAGCTGAGACCATACCTGTTTGGGACTCACTTCCGGGTTCAGACCGACCACAGGCCCCTCAGGTGGTTAATGCAGATGAGAGGGGAGAATCCAAAACTGCTGAGGTGGTCCATCTCCCTACAGGGAATGGACTTCACGGTGGAACACCGTCCTGGGACAGAACACGCCAACGCAGATGGCCTGTCCCGGTTCTTCCGCCTTAGTGAGGAGAACTCCCAGGCGTGTGGGTAGTTCCCCCTACTTTCAGCTGGAGGGGACGTGTGTTAGACTTGGCATCTTTTGGCGTGTTTCCCCCGAGTTTTTGCTTTCTGCCCTCCCAGTTTTGACTCTGTTTTTGCTGGTGTAACGTTTCTGCGCGCTTTTCGCACTGCTGATCAGTGGTAAAGTGCTGGTGCTCCTGTGGTAAATTGTGTTATGATTGGATGTTTGACTTACTTGTCAGTCCCCAGTAAAGGGCACTGCGGGTGCCGGGGCTTGTGAGTCAACCGCTACTCGTGGGCCTGCAGCACGGATTGTGCCACCCACGTACGTAGCCCGAAAAAGGTATAAGTGAGTGAAGTTTGGTATGCCTGAACTCAGCGTCTAAAGACGCAGCCTTTAGCGAGGGTGCCCTTTTCATTCTGAGTTCATAAAGGCCACTTTTGAAAAGTGGGTATTATTTTGCTTGGTCATCCCGTGTGCCTCTGCTGGAATGTGGATTGCCTGTCTGGGTTTTGGACGACAGATGGCTAGGAAGCAGGGTGGCTCCCGATAGTCTAGGTAGGTCAGGAAAGGGCTAAATAGACCTGGGCTGCAATGGGGGAAGAGGGAGGAGATTTCCTCGCACCTCAAAGGGCCTGGTCTGCCTCTGACAAAGCCGTCTCCACCTCCTGCCAGGAATTCACACCAGAGAAGGCCGAACTGGTTCTGGCCGGGCACAGACACCCTCTGCCTGGAAGATCAAAGGATTTTTGTGTACAAATACTGGGGCCCAGACCCCTGAACTTTAGAACTCATCTGGATCAAGAAGACTGCCAAGAAGAAGAGCCGGAGAAGCTGCAAGAAGGAACGACTGCTTTGCTGCGTGCTTTGCTGGGCCGACCTGCAGTGGCTGCTTCTGTCTTGGGCAGTGAAAGGCCTGGACTGGACTTTCTGCAACCGCATTGGTGAGACTCTCCAAGGGCTTGAAGTAGAGCTTGCCCCCTGTTCACGGAGTCTCAGGAACATCAAAGACTCCAGGTTCTTCGACCTGCAGCACTGGGGACTGTGTGTTTCGTACTGCAACCCGAAGAACACCACCTCGACCACGCCTACGACGACCCGGCCGACCCCGTGTCCTGAAGGCAGCGCAGAGGGCACCGCCGCAACGCCGCACCACGACCCTGGTCTCGCCGACGACGATGCTGATGCCATCACCGAGCTGCTGCTCGCACCGTGACCTGTGGGCACCGCACTCCGCACCGCCTTGCTTCACGCCAAAGCTTTGGCACCGCAGAGGGCACCGCCGCAATGCCGCACCATAACCCTGGTCTCACCGACGACGCCTGCTGACGCCATCACCGAGCCGCTCCTCGCACCACGACCTGTGGGCACCGCACTCTGCACCGCCTCGCTACACGACGATGCCGTGGCCTTCCTGACGCCGCCACTTCCCGCCGAGATCGATGCCGCTGCTTGCACTGTGGTTCGGGGCACCGCTCGTAAGTTACACAATGCACCGCCCTCATCCCACACCGCAGCCTTGGCCCACCGACGCCGGTGCCATCGACTCCCGCTCGTCAACCGATGACAGCGCTTCAGCAACGACGACGACGCTGCTTGCACCGTGACCTGCTAGCACTGTGACGAGCACCGCCTCCATCTCGCACCGCGACCCTGGTCTCACCGACGACGCCATCTGACGCCGCCACCAAGCCGCTGCTCGCACCGCGACCTGGGGGCACCACACGCCGCACTGCTGCCCTTCGCCCCGCAGCACCCGACGCCTGTCGGCGCCAGCGCTCCTGATCCCATCAGAAAGGAGCTCGACCTGCAACGCGAGTGACTTCAAGGGCCCCATCGCCCTGTATCTCTGAAAGGTACTGTTTGCGGGTCTTCCCAACACCGTAGCTGGCCTGCGACCCCGCGGTCAGCCAGAACTGTTTTTGGATTTGTGTGTTCACGACGCCGTGGTAGCCCGGACGGAGCTATCCACACAAGGAACTCTTTTTAATCAGCGTATTTTTTAACTGTGAACTTTTAAGTATAGTATTGTGGCTTTTTAAAGTTTTTGGTCTTGTTTTAATTATATAAAAATATTGGATATTTTTCTAAACTGGTGTGGTGTCCTTTTGTAGTGCGTACACTGTATTACTGTTGGTTATGTGCAAATGCTTTACACACTGCCTCTAAGATAAGCCTGGCTCCTCATGCCAAGCTACCAAGGGGGTGAGCAGGGGTTATTTTAGACGTGTAACTCCCTTATCCTGACTAGAGTGGTGGTTTTTGCCTGACTTTGGCCCACGCCCTAGCCTACCAAAGATCCCATTTCTAACAAGGGTCCACAAAAACGTGTTTGGGGGAGACTCAGCCAAAGGTGGGCAGGGTCCCCAGCAGAAAAGTGGGGGGGACAAGGGTAAACGGGAGTTCTCTACAGGGCCCCAAACTAATACCCAGTGTAAAGGTTCCCATCCCCCAGGAGACAAGAAAGCAGTGGTCTCTTCATGAAAGCCTGCAGAGACCAGCCCCCACAAGTGCTTTTCCTGTGACCAGGTGGGTCACTTGAAGGGGTACCCCAAGTGTCACAAGAGGGCACAGCCACCCACCGGTGGGCAGACCAAGGTGTTGGCTAGTGTAGCACTTGGGGAGGAGGGGTGCCCACAGGAGGGTGGGGATCCCGCAGAAATGACCCTCGTCTCATTAGGGGACAGTGAGATGGTCCCAGGAAACCAGGTGCCCCCTAGCACAGAGAAATACAGCACCTGGGTGAACAACAATGAGAAAAGGGTAGAGACTCTCAGAGATACTGGAGCCAGTGTGACCTCAGTCCGGTGTCACCTGGTCTCTGAGACGCAAGTAGTCCCCGGGGCATTCCACCAGCAAGGATAAATACATGTGACTGTTTTGTGGGATTCTTTGGATTATGTGTTGTTATTATTTTATGTGAAGGATTAAATTTTGTTTTAGCTATTTTGGTTGGTGATAGTTACTTTAAAAAATAACAATGTAAATATAATTTTATTATTTTTGATTTATCAATATTGTTTTTTAAACAGTTGTTTGACTGTTGATCAGGACAATCATTTGTGTAGCCGCACGCTCTACAAACTAACCCTATTATAATAATAAAATCTGATCAAATAGTATATTTATTATTTAAAAATAGATTTGGTCTGTTGGTTTACAGATTGTTGTACTTTTTGAGGATTTTGGTGGGTTGAGAGGTATTTTATAGTATGTTTTGGCTATCATTTCTAAGTAATGTAGTCCTTTGCTATTTATGAAGAGTTTGACTTTCACTTGTGGCACTTGTACATTATTTTGGTTTGTTTGCTACGTTTAGGGCCAATTTGACTAACAGATTGCTCTATTTTTAGTTCTTGGTAGCTTTGCTCATTTTATAATGCTTCTATAAATGTGTGTAGTGTTTGTCGAGTTCTGCCTAGTATGGATTGGAAGGCATTGTGCCATCCTTCTACTTTGGGGTCGATTCTGATGTCGTTCGGAAAGCATTCCTACCGAATCAGTTCCAGAATGCTTTCTGGACGACTCGGATCGGGGAGTTCGACCGAGCAATTTGGATGTATCAGGATACGATTCGGCCGGATTCCCATTGACTTCAATGAGACCCTGTGTTCCGAATGAGAACACAGGCTCCCATTGAAGAAAGGGCTGGCTGGGGAAAACCTTGCACCCTGTGGTGGGCACCCCATGGTGCCTGCCACACTGTGCATGGTTGGAAAGGGGGGGTCCTTTGGGCACCCCCATGGGCCCATTCCGAAGGCCCCTGGTGAAGGGGGGCTGCTATGGGCCCCCAAAGACAGATTCCGGCAGCCAATTCATTCCGGAGCAACCGAATCAGAAAGCTGTCCAAATTGGTCATTGTACTTGCTCGCTCGGAAACTGAGTTTATATAGCTTCATGATTCGGCTCCGAAAGACGCAACCTGTCCGAATGCCTTTCGGAACTCATTCTGACAGCCCTACTAGTTTTCGGGCATCGTAATCAGTCATTGGGAAGTGTGTACGATTATCGGAAACAAGGGTTCCGGATCGGATTCAGCAAACCCGAATCCGATTCGGAGCCCTTCTGAACGAGATCGGAATCCACCCCTATGTTGTTTGTTTTGGCTCCCTATGCCAAGGTACTATCATAGACATTCTACCATGATAGGGCCACCCCCCAACTTCTAGTCTGAGTAGGGATCACTTCTTATAAGGAACTGTCTCATCAGGGACCAGGTATGACTAGAAGGAAGACAAAACTCATAGAGCCGGGAGGGGGGATAGCTAATACCCTGGACTCCTTTTTGATAAGAGCAGGTGACGTGTTCTCAAAAGAGATAGAGCTTACGGAGCGGTGCCTCTCCTTAGAAGACGTAAGAACCGCCATAATAACTAATGAACCGGCTACTTTATCGACATTGCCAAATGGTAATATAATTACTCGCTCCCATACCCTGGCCTCACCAGTCTCTGCCAAAACCTGTGCCAATGACTCGTCACCAGAACCGCCAAATAAAAGGAAGTGTGGAAGGGCCAAAAATGGATCTCGACTCAGACTGCTAAGGTTGCTAATCCTGGGAACTCCAATAGCCATAGCAATTCGGATAACACCATGGCCCTAACCAAACCTTTTGCCTCTGGGCCTGCGCTACCCCTTCCTGATGACGACCTGTTTAAAAAATTAGAACTAATCGTCTCATCCCATCTTCAGCCAATTACAATTAGATTAACCAAAATAGAAGAGACTCTAAAGCAGCTCATTAAAAGGGACACTGGTACTGGACCAGGGGAAGGGAATCAGGGTGCACATATACAACCCCAGGCTCCTGCTGCCCGCCCGCCATCCTCTATAGTCTCCATCTCATCGTAACAAGCATTTCAACCACCAACTGGGGCTATAACCCGAGCTGAACACCGGAGTCCTCAGCCAACAGACTGCGTCAGTGGGAAGAGACAATACTTCATACCCTCCCTACCCGCTAACCAATTTACATCTAAGCATACATCTGAAAGGGAAGAAGGATTTAGAGAGAGTAGACAGGGACGGGTGGATATGTATGTGGATGTTGCCCTTACCGGAGACAGTGAATTAGGACATGCAGGCACTACCACCGAATATGGGCAAACGTCCCCCAGCGAATCCCCCCACCCAAATACGGAGAGATTTTGGATCTCCCTCCGGCTGCATGCCCTTTTGTAGTTTTTTTAGCAAGTATCCCAACTCTGAAGTTCAGTCAACTAGAAACAACGGAGCAACTAATGCAAAAGGTTCACATTGGGTCTCTAGATTCTATACTGGTGGGATTAATCTTTACCAGCATTTAATAATGGCAAGAAGAGTAAAGTGGTTGGGGCTCTCAAAGAAAACAATAGGAGGGGATTGCATTGTTATAAACTTCAACAATAAGTATTTGGTGGGTAAATTATTGCGGACACTGCCCAACATCCCATTTTAGGACACTGAGATGTTCGCATTGCCATTGGGCTTTTTTTTATAAACCTCCTAGCATTATCACACCTGCACATGCTAAAGCGATTTCTCTTAATTCCCCTTTTATTCCCACCCATTTGGCACCCAAAATCAGTGCCTTCTCAAATCACTCTTGTGTTCACATGAACCCTGTGCTACCACGCAGTAATAGATTTGCACTACTGCGAGACCTGGAAGCGTGTGATTGACTAAACAACATTTCAAAAACCCTGCCTGATGTAGAGAATACCATCATTGAGGCAAATGTAGAAGATGATCTAAACTACGTAAAAGTTATGTCCTGGAACATAGGAGGCTACAACCAGTAAACAGCTAATCCTGCCTGGCTAGCACTGGTAATACAGTATGACATTTTATGCTTCCAAGAAACATGGGAAATCGGCGACATCCATATAGATGGGTACTCTCCCTACCAGACTCACGCTGTGCCCTCTGCCGCTGGTCGACATAGTGGGGGATTATTAACCCTTGTGTCCAATGTAGTGGGGCTTAAAATAAAAAAGTTTGTAGCCACTTCACCTCATTATCATCTACTACTATGCGAGGCCTATAAAGTACATAAAGGGCGAGACTTGAATATCAGTAGCTTTTATAATAACAATTTCGATATTAATATGCCAACAATTTTAGCCCCCCTGGAAAGGGATATTAGTCTGCTTACTCATTCCCATAAAAAAAAACTCAATATAGTTTCAATGGGTGACTTTAACTCCTATAACTGTAGGCGGATGGTTACCATATGATCGATAATAATGGGCGGTGCCCGTTTCATTTCCAACATAATGAGTATGAGATAGCCTGAATAGACTACTCACAACCCTTAATCTTGAAATCATCAACCCCTGTAACGATATCTAGGGCCAGTTAGATCCTACATTTTCCTCTGGGTTTTATTTCTCAGATTATATATTGATCTCTGAATTGATTAGAGTGTATTTTTCCCATACAAAATCAACTTTCAACGCCATTAGTGACCATGCGGTGATCACCACACATATGCAATATGGTCAAAGTCCAAAACCTGCTCAGAATCCTTTACTCAGACCTCTCAGTGGAAAGAAAAACGGAGTCACTTTAAAATGGGAAAAAGTTAACACTCAAAATTTCACTGGAGGTGTTGTGCTCAAAATGAGACAATAAATTGAGAAGTGTCTAGAATTAAACCCAATTGATATAACAATACCATTAGCTTTTAATTGTATTTTAGCAGAAATTAAAGAGAACTTACTTTGCCCAAAAATACATAATAAACAAAGGCAAGTACAGTGGTTTGATGGTGCTTGTTCCAAAGCCTTAGGATTACTCCATGCAGCTCTGTGATCGATCCCATGAGATACCATTCTGATGAGGTCTCTCTGTCAAACTTATAAATCTGCGAGATTAGCAAGATTAAAGGCACTGAAAGAGGAGGCATGGGAGAAATTACAAAGCACAGCAGTAATCCGCGATAGCAAAGGGTTGTGGATTGCAGCTAATGCCCCCTTTTTAAAGGACGACACAGATATCAGCTTAGGGATGCATGTCACGGAGGATGCCTGGGTGGTCCACTTCGTAACAGTATTTGGGAAATCTGGTAAGGCTCCCACCCCGCCCATAGATCTACCGGTGTCCTCCCTACAAGGCCTTTTACCATTCAGCCTTGAAGAAATTAACGATGCCCGGAAACAGTGCACTGGGTTAAAAGCACCGGGACCAGATGGTGTCCCCATATATTTCTTCCTAGATAATCAGGAACTTTAGGCCCCACTCCTTACTAATGTTTTTAACGCAATAGCAGAGATGGGTGTCTTACCCTCTTGGAAAAAAAATATGATAATACCCATTTTTAAAAAAGGGGACAAGGCCAACCCAAAAAACTGCAGATCAATCTCTTTACTGGATAGCATGGCCAAATTAATGGGCCGGCTGCTTTTAAGTAGATTGGAGGAAGGGCCACTGAAAGAAATATAATAATCCTCTCGCAATACGGTTTCAGACAAGGAAAGGGGACAATTGATCAGTGTCTAAACTGAAATTTAATTATAGCCAAATTCACGACGGCTAAGTCCGGCCACTTGTACATGGCCATTATGGTCCTGTCGGACGCGTTCGATTGTGTAATCCATTCCAAGCTGTAGAGAATTATGGAATAAATGGGAGCTGACATTACGATTATTAATTTTATTCATGGGATGTATGCTGATGCTACAGCCTTTGTTAGGTATGGCAGAGAGGGCGAGTGTACGAGACATTTTAACATCACCCGCAGAGTGAGATAGGGATGCTTTCTCGCCCCTTTTGAATTTGCCTTATACACCAACGCCATAGAGCTGGCTTTGGAGGGATCCACTAAGGACGTTCCCATTGTCAATTCAGCTCCTATTTCCATCCTGCTTTATGCAGATGATGCAGGGCTGCTGGCACGTACTGGCAATGCACTCTAAAGACTCATAGGGGAGTACACAGCCTTTATGAGCAACCTGGCCCTAAAAATAAAAGAATCAAAGTCTTTTGTTCTTGTGGCAGGCAAAAAGCTTAAGAAACATCCAAAAATGCATATAGAAGGGCGTTCGCTTGAGGTTGTGGACACTTTTATCTATCTTGGGGTCACTTTTGACAGGGAGAATAATTGGCAAAGTATGGTGGTCAATAGGGGGCTGCAAATGGAAAAAACTATAGGGGGACTCTTTAGCTTCATAAAAAAGCTTGGATTAAAACCAATTGACACCATAAAAAAGATCTACCAGGCAAAGGTAGTGTCAGTTGGAATGAATGGGGCAGCCATATGGGGTGTGATTGATACATCTAAACTCCAAATTTTGGAGGACAGTTTTCTGAGGAGACTAGATTCTCTTCCACAAACCTGTTCCTCTTACAATTGCCACTGTGAACTTAAGCTCCCCTATATTACAGACCAGATCCATATTGCACTCATATTACTGTGGCATTTAGTCTGGAAAAAAGAAATGCTTAGGGCCTGATTCCGATCCTGTTAGAAAAGCCCTCCGAACGACTCGGTTCCGGAGAGCTTTCCACACGTATCGCGCTTCGGGAGTCCGTGCGACCGATTCCGATGTATCCGTATAGTGACTGACTCACTTTGCTCGGACTCCCATTGAACTCTATGGGAGCCTGTGTATCGAATGCGTACACAGTCTCCCATTGCAAAAAGGGGTGGGTGGGGAAAAGTGTGCACCCTGTGGTGGGCACCCCATGGTGCCCGACACACTGTGCATGCTTGGATCGGGGGGACCCATGGGCACCCCCCTGCAACCGATTCGGAGGGCCGTGGGTGAAGGGGGGCCTGCTACCGCTCCCCAAAGTCCGATTCTCAAAGCCTTTTCGTCTCGCCAAAACAAAGTCGGTACGTCTATCAGAATCGGGCATCGCACTCGCTTGTTCGGAAGCAGGCCCCATTGCATGGAAGGATTCGGCTCCAAATGACTCGGACTGACAAGATCGGGTTCAGAAACAATTCAGTCGGCGCAGACGAGATCTTTGCATCGTACTTTTTAAAAATAATTTTATTTATTGCCATTTTCATTTTTTGGCATCATCACAGTACAGAATAATGCTTTACATCAGTAACTGGAAAAGGCGTACTTTAACCATAACAACAACCTAACATTAAACTCCAGGTCAGGTTAATTGCATATTTGTATAAGATCAGCACAATAGTAATAAATCGTCACAAACTGTTGTTATCTTTATTACTTTACCACATATTAGCGGATTGGTCATATCGCGGGACCCATCTAGCCACAGATATTTACCTCGCTTACAGACAACGGATTGGATTAAATACCAGCATTGTGAGCTACAGGGCTGAGTGTGTTGGCCTCCCTGGGTTGATTTGTGCATAGCCACTCTGACACAGGCCCCCATATATCTTTGGGCCTGGAGGCGGCCGGCAATAATTCCCAGTAAATAGAGAGCTGTGTTTGACAAAAAGCGACATCCTGCAACCAGGTCTTTAACGAGGGCGCATTAGGCTTTCCCCGATGTATGGCCACCCTGCGTTTGGCCAGTAGCAGCAGCATGGCATGTAGCTTACGGGTGTTGGTTGGGGTCTCTTTCACAAATTCCAGTATTCCCACCAGCGGCGAGGGTTCATCAGAGATTTCCAGGATCTCTCCGATTTTATCAAATACCTCCACCCAATACGCCACTATGGAGGGGCTGTCCCACTCCAAGTGTAGGAACGTTGCGGGTGTGGCCCTACACCTCCAGCAGCCAGCATCAGGCCGCAAACCCATCCAGTGCAGTTGAGAGGGGGTTCTGTAAAATCTGTGTAGGAATTTAAAGTGGATTGATCTAAACTTGTAGTTGGGAGATAACCTCCGAAGCTGGCCACAACAGAATTGCCACTGCTCCTCCGATAGGGGGGGATTAATTTCGGAGTTCCAGTCAGCAAATACCTTTGGTTTTACCACCGGAGATGTTGTTTGCATGTTGCTATATAAGCGTGTAATGAGCCTATGGGGCAAGGGGTTGGTCGAAATGTGTTTGAGAGCATGCAACTCGGGAGGAGAACTAGGGTACGTAAGATGTGCTCGACGGCAAGCCGCCCGTACTCTGCAATATAGGAACTGCTCTGAGAACCGAGGCTCAATGCCGTCCTGTCGCGTTGGGGGGGGGGCAGGAAGGTGCCATCTGGATATAAATCTGCAAATGTATTCATTCCCATCTCGCGTGCTAACACCGTACTTCCTTTATCTCCCAGGGGGGGTAGATGTGGATTATGTGCCAGTGGCATAGAGGGAGCATATAGTATCTCTAGTTTGGCTCTTTTCCTTAGGCCTTCCCAGCCCCAGCGTAGTGTTTCCACGGGATTTATTTCACCGCGGGGCAATTATAAGGTTGGTATAATGCGGCTTGAAGGGGAAGCTGTGCTACCCTATCGATCTCCACCACTACATGCGGCTGGAATGGCGTTGGATAAATCCAGTAGTGTAAGAACTGGGCTTGAGCACAGTGAGCATACAGTTGAATATCAGAGGCTCCCAGTCCTCCCTGCTCCAGGGGGAGGGTCAAGAGTTCCCAAGACACGCAAGCCTGTTTTCCCGAAAAATACGAAAGATATCAACAGGGAGCGCATTGCCCTGAAGAAGGCTTGAGTGAGTGGGAGTGGAAGGTTTATAAGCAAATGTAAGAACTTGGGCAGTATAATAATTTTTTCTAATGCAATTCTACCCGCTAACGACAGCGGCAGCCTGGACCACAGCTTTACCTTGCCCTCCAGCCACTTCATCGATTTCCCAGAATTAGTGTCCCATAGTTCCTGTACATCGCGGCTCAACCATATTCCCAAGTAACGTACAGGACCATCAGCCCATTTATGTGGGTAGTCCAATAGACAGGGCACAGTGGCTTCTGTTAGTGGGAAAAGGACCGATTTTGCCCAATTGATCTGAATACCGGACAATCCCCCAAATTGAATGATCTCTCTCAACACTGGGTTTAAGTTTTGAGCAGAGTTGTTTATGTATAAAGTTATATCATCCGCATAGAGGGATATTATTAAGCCTCTAGTTGTAAACCCCAGACCCCTAGCCGCATGGTGCCGCCAGATTCTCGCGGCCAGCGGCTCCATAGCTATGACAAAAAGCAGGGGAGAGAGAGGACATCCCTGCCGTGTGCCACGCGTTATTTGCAACTGTGATGAGACCAGACCGTTTAATCTAAGTTTAGCAGTGGGGGAGATGTATAACAGTTTAATCTGATTTATGTAGGAGTGACTGAATCCCATTCTTGCAAGTATTGCAAACAGGTTTGGCCATTCTAGCAAGTCAAAGGCCTTGGTGACGTCAAGTAGTGCAGCAAGTGCCTGTGACTGGGGATCTAGATAATGTAAAACATCAAAGAATGTGCGCAGGTTGTGTGCCATGGACCTTCCTGGGATGAAGCCCGTTTGGTCGGGTCTGGCAATTAGTGGCATTAAGGGCTGCATTCTATTTGCCAATAATTTAGCATAGATGTTGGTGTCAATGTTTATCAGTGAGAGGGGACGGTATGAGTCTCACTCATCTGGTGGCTTTCCCGGTTGAGCAGTGATAATATAATTGCTTCCCGCATTGTGGGGGGTAGTATACCGGTCTCTAGTGCTTCCTCATAAAGTGTCAACAATTGGGGAGCTAATAGATCCACATAGCTTCTATAGAAGGCTGCCGTCAGTCCATCTGAGCCCAGAGCCTTATCAGGGGGCAAACTATTTATCACTGCCTTGATGTCTTCTGTGGTGAAGGGTTCATCTAGGTATGACCTGAGCGCCCTGCCCAGCCATAGCAATTCAAGAGAGTCCAGGTAGGTCTGGAGCTCCGTAGCTATTGTGCAAGAGGAGGTAGTGTAGAGAGTGGCATAAAACTGTGTGAATTGGTCAAGTATCTCTTGGGGGCCCCTGGTCGGTTCCCCGTTGTCATCTAGGATCTCAGGGATAAAGGTGGTGCTGTTGGATGTATGGAGCATGTTAGCTAGGGTCTTGCCTGGCCTATCTCCCTCGCCATATCTTCTGGTCTGAGCGAATTTACCCAAAAATGTCACCTCCCTCTGAGCCTCCTCCTCATATTCTGAGATAGTGTTCCTGATCTCACCCAATAGCTTGACAGTGTTAGTACTATAGTATTGCAGTTCCAAGTCTCTAATATTAGTTTTGAGTTTCTAAAGAGTTTGCCTGATGGATTTCAGCCCCCCAGCCTGTCTGGATATACACTTCCCACGTACCACCGCCTTGAAGGCCTCCCACAGAGTAGCCTGGGTGCTCACTGTGCCAGAGTTTGTGGAAAAGTATTCCTCTATATCGCCTCTGATGCCCTCCCGGAAGACAGTATCTGTGAGGGCTTATGGGGAAAGTCTCCAATGCATCATTTTCGACTGCCAACCTGGTATAAACAGCTGTAATTGGACAGGGGCATGGTCTGATAGAGTCCTGGGTAGGTGTTTAACATCCGTTGTCCATGCAGCTATATCCTGGGAGACCAACCAATCATCTAATCTGGACCAAGCATTATGATGAGCTGTAATGCAGGTACCTTCTGTTGTGTTAGGATGTCTCTGTCTCTAAATGTCTGTTAAGCCACCATCTGCTACTATGGTATTAAGTGCTGTGTTGGCTCTGGGGTGTAACCTACAAACCCCTCATTTATGGTCTATGGCGTCATTCATCGAGGCATTAAAGTTTCCACCCCATATGACCGTGTCGTATCCCACCATGTTGATGTTAGCGCAGACAGTGTGAAAAAAATCAGGCGTGTCCACGTTGGGACCGTATATTGCTGCTAGAGTGACATGTACCATGCCTAGCTTACCTCCCAGCATCACGTACCTTCCCTCCAGATCAATATGTGAAGTTGTAGTCGACCAGGCAGTCCCCTGTTTGATCTATATGGATACACCCCTGGCGAAATTGGAATAGATGGAGGAGTATATATTACCCCAGAGTTTGCCACTCAACCTAGCGTGGGAATTACTATTTAGAAGCGTTTCACTGAAGGAAGCTGATGTTAATATCATGTCTGGCCATGTACGAGTGTATGAGTCTAATCTTACGGTGGGTATTCAGCCCTCTTATATTCCAAGTAAGTAGGTTATAGGTTGTCATGGTGCAACAGGATTATTGACGCTATAATATGGTGGAGGATTGCGCCGCAGTATAATGTTAATCTCTAAGTGATTGTCTGAGTGTGTCTGCTGCGAGAATAGTTCCTTTAGCAGCTCCAGGCCATGGTGATGGGTCATTTGGGTCTCACTGCTTTCTACCAACAACTGATAAGGTAATGCACTGGCCTGGTTAACTAAATAAACAGTCTCTCCCCTCCTTCCTCCCACACCAACCCCCCCAAACAGGTTGAGCATTTAATCCCCCCCACCTGAACCAACAGTTAACACCTCCCAGCCGCATGTCTGGGAACAACAAGCAGGAGATCTCCCTGGGGGCATGACTACACCAGCACACAACCCTGCCTCGTGGCGGGGTGACCGCTCATGTGTAGGAGAGCTTAGCAACAGGTGAGTATTGGTGATGAAACAGAGACAGTCCTGATCCGCAGCCGCAGGTCCCTTGTTGCCGAAACAAGCTGACGGCAAGCAGCAACATAGTCTTCTGAATTGACATGGACATGCATATACATATACAAAACAAAGCAGTGCCACACACTGCAGATCAGTCATTGTCACTCAAGCAAGCCTCTGAGGGGTCTTTTGCTGTCGAAGTAGCCGAACCCCGCCGACCACCAACATGTTTGGCGAATTTCATGGCTGATTTGGCATCTGTGAAGTGGCGTACTGACCCCTCAAAGGTCAGCTTTAATTTGGCCGGGTAAAGGAGTGCATATGGGATTTCGGCCTGCCGCAGTATACGCTTGATTGGCACAAATTCACGTCTTGCAGCTTGCACTGCAGGTGTGAAGTCCGGGTACAGGGAAATGTTATTTCCTTTGTGGTTTATGCTGCCTTTCTCTCTGGCCTGGCGCAATATAGCATCCCTGTCGTGGTAGTTTAATAAGCATGCTATGATTGGCCTTGGCAGGGCTTCTACTGGAGGTTTGGAGCCCAGCGAGCGGCGGGCCCTCTCTACTATAAACATCGACGAGAGTTTCGGGCCGAATAGGTCGCGCAACAGTTCTTCCACAAAAGTTTCCATTTTGGAGATAGCTGTAGTCTCCGGTATGCCTGTGATTTGGATGTTGTTTCTTTGAGACCGAGCCTCCAAATTTTCTTTTTTGGCTCTGATTCCGTTGAGAAGTTTATCCATTTGCAGCAGCTGTTCCTTGGTCTCCATTTGGAATTCGTGGACTTCGGTGGAGCTTTTATCTAATTGATCCAGACGCATCTTATGGGAATCCACCTGTTTTTTTACCTGATCTAGCTGGGAAGTGAGTATATCTAATTTATTATCTATAGTTTTTAAACTGGATTTCATACCCAATAGCAGTGTACGGAGATCATCGGTACTGCCCTCAGCGCCGTCCCTTGAGCACTGCTCTGAATCAGTGTCTGCCTCATTATCCGTTTGTCTAGTAAGTCTCTTACTCTCGAAGGGGAGCTTCGATTGTTTGGCGTCGTGTTTCCTCATTGCGTCCTCAAGTGGTAGACCATGTGCAAGTGCTGTGAGAGGGGCAGATTACGTGTTTAGAGGGCTGCGGTACACTTGTTTTTACTCAACCGAGTTGTAGTCTGCGTGCTCAACTCACCCTCTGTGCGTACTTTGCCTGTATTCTACCGGTGCATCTCAGGATCCAACCCAGGGGGCCGCCAGGCGCTTCGGATGCCCAGCTATCCACTGCGTCTGACCTGCTGCTCCACTTCCTACAGTACTATAGCAGAGATTGTGCCTACAGCGCAGCTGGTGTGGGCCCAGTGCAACGGGGTGTATCTGTTATCGCCGGGGTGTCCCCTATTCCCGATACAGAGGTGCACTAATTTTGTAGGTCCAATGGCACCGACCCACTGACTTATCGCCCCACAAAGCAGATGTGAATATGCTGGATGTATTGCTGCAATTAGATCAGTTGCTGCATTTCAGCTTATGAGGCCGTGCACCCCCGATATCCCAGACCAGAACAGAACGATTCCTCCAGCCAGCGCCCCTCAGTAGGTAGCTCCATAAAACAAACAAAAAACAGTATAAACAATAAAACACTGTAACCTTTCAAGTACCACAACTGTGTCATAGAGCCTGATGCAACAACTGCCTTTGTAGTTCTTTTTATAGTATTAGAAAATGTACTACAAAGAGCTGCTCACAAACTATGTGCAGAGGTTACCTTCTGCATTACATATACTTATGTGTACCGAGTTCTCCGCCTCAACTGCAGAGCTTCCGCACATACAAGTGTACATTTTAGTAGTAAATGTGGGAAGGATAGTTGGGAGTGGCTTAAAAAGGAGAAGAGAATACAAATGTCGGTTATCGGGTGGAATCAACATCTCAATTTACGAGTTTCCCTGTAACAATGAGTAATAACATGCAGATTTTGAGTGCCGCACCAACATCTGCATGTCTCAATAATTAGTCTGCATTTTTCCCCCTGTCAACTCGACAGAGTTCACAAGCAGAAATTGCCCTTGGTAAAATTGCGAGGATGATTACCGAATTTGGGGGCATATTCTCAAGGATCTATCGTCGCGATAAATTCATCGCCCCATTCACAAGCTGGCGCTAACAGCCCATAACACCAGTTTACCTGCGAAAGCAGTCGCAAAAAACATCGCCACAGATGACCCCGGCAACTAACGCTAATGAGATGCAGAGTAGGCGTTCCCATGCAAAAATCCGCGACAACACCACTCCACAACATTCTCAACGACCAGCCAGATCGGCGATAAGATCACAAAACATGCGATAAGGCGCGTTAGCAGCAGGAAATTAACACCTGCTCTTACCTGGTGTAAAGTCGGACGACAACCTGCACCAGACAAGGGAGCACAGCCCATAGCCACACATGAAGAACAACAGATGCCCTGGAGCAACCGATCATGCAGCCCGGAGCCCCAATAGGCCAACAACACCCACCACCCCCAGGACCCCACCACCCGCCCCCCCCCGGGGCCCTACCCCGGGCACCCCACACACCCCCCCCTTTTGGATAAAGATATTGCACATCAACTCCACTAAATCATGAACCAAACAAATCGACTGAAGTCGCACAATCATAACACCTAACATACATGTGTGGTCAGAAAAAGGGAAATCATACATTCATATCATAATATCCAAATAATACGTTTATTACAGAATAAACCAAAAACAACAATTCTGAAGAGGAATGGCGGGTCTTCTCAGGACATTCTGTAAGTCACAGCCTGCAAAACAGAAATCTGGATAAGAAGGTGTGCCAAGCGCCCATCAAAGTACAGAGCGAGAGAGCGAAAGAGAGAGAGAGAGAGGGAGAGAGGGAGAGAGAAAGAGGGAGAGGGAGAGAGGGAGAGAGAAAGAGAGAGAGAGAGAGGGGGAGAGAGGGAGAGAGAAAGAGAGAGAGGGAGAGAGGGAGAGAGGGAGAGAGAAAGAGGGAGAGAGAGAGAGGGAGAGAGAAAGAGAGGGTGAGAGAGTCCCGACACTGCGGACCTAGGCCTCACTGCTCACCTGCTGCCACTGGTGTGTCTCCAACCACGTGCCGGTATACACTGCAGTCCCCCAGGTCCCTTATCTGAAACAGTGTCCAGAGACATGAATGGCAGAGTCCATACAGTTGCACACGCCATCATCGCTTGCCCGCCCCTGTGCACACAGGCTGCTGCACCCCAGCCCCTCCCGCCACCCAGTGGTGATTGCCCGCCCCTGCGCAACCAGGCCTCACTGCTCACCTTCTGCCACCGGCGTGTCTCCAAGAGGGCCCACCACGTTCCGGTGGGATCTCCAAGCCCGGGGCCCGTGACCATGGCACCCTCCACATCATGCAGCCCTTCACCGCGGGCCACCAGGTCACACACCTGACTCTGGGTCTTGATTTCGCAATGGCAGAGACCACATCAGTGCACACGGCATCATCGCAGGCTGCACACCCGCTCAGTGCTTGAGGTGCCACTAACTCTGTGAACCGCAAGGCAACGCCACGTGGCGGGAGGCCCGCACTGCCCGCTGGCTCAGGCCTACACTGCGGTCCAGCAGGGCTCACACTGTTCCTTGCCAGTCCGGACCACCAGGACGGCGCATCATCGCAGGCTGCACACCCGCTCAGCACTTTAGGTGCCCCTATCTCACTGCACCGCAAGACACCGTCCCGTGGCGGTGTGCCTGTGCCTGCCGCAGTGTATCCGGTGCCACCAAGTCTGTGCACCGCTAGCCATGGACCCTTAATGAATGAGTTCCGTTGTGCGGACGCCATCATGTCACCCCCGGCACTGGGCGATGTGAGGTGGCAGGGCCCTAGGCCCTCATGCATACATGAGAACTACACAGAGACACCCAGTTAGAGAGTGGAAATGGCATCCAGCACGTGCGCCAGGCCCTTTTTATTGGCGGGGTCACATATCCTGTGACGCCTGTGCTGGATGGGTGTGGTGTGGGTGTACACCAGCCGTGAGGGAGTGACTGTGGCATGCTGACAACTAGACCTGTGAGCTGCAGATCCCTACAGTGAAGACCTGGGACATGTGGCGTTGTCGTCCGCCCCTGTGTGCGTAAGCGAGTGGGCTGTCCTGGCATATGCCAGTCCAGCGTAAGGGTGTGAACAATGACCCCGGAGCTCTGGGCGTGGTTCCGTCCTGGGCTGGACAAGGAAGTGACTAATGGATGTGTCTCTGTTGTAGTGTCGGCGCCACCCGGACCGCAATTGGCAACCTGTCACCCTGTGACAAAAGTCCCACAACATGAGCAACATGGACGTAAGGGGGAATTACTGACCCTACATTCATCCATACTTCCACACTTGAAAGATCATAGACATGACACATCTGTGTGAATATGAATGTTTATTGCACATTCAGTGGAGTGTTGCAGCTGGAGCAGTACAGGGCCATGCCAACCCCACTTTACATTGTTGGCCCGTGGAGGGCCAGCCAGAGTCCTTCAGGGAATGACAGGTACATCAGGAGAGGAGGAGTTCAGTCCGCAGTCTGATAGCTGTGTCATTGGTGACCAAACAGAATATGGCAGTCCATGTCGAGGTCCAAGGTGAGTGTCGCAGAGTGCTTCGGGGGACAGTGGAAGGTGAAGATGCAGAGGGCAGAACCAAGCAGAAACAGGCCACATGGCAGAGATGAATGCTACTGCGTCTTTCTGACCACGAAGGCAGATTCATCCGCGTCTTCGTCCTCTGCTGTTGCATGTGCCTCACATGTGGGTGGTGGTGTTCTGTCTCCAGCACTGTGTGGCAGTGACACCTCAGGGGCCGGAGATGTGGATGTCTGCCGCACTGTGTGGCACTGACATATCAGGGGCTGGAGATGTGGATGGGGTGGTAGCAGCAGCATGCATCAGCGTCAGGCCTTGTGGCAGCAATGCCATGAGGAGGGTCTTTAGGGCATTGAGGGACCCAGCTACCTCTCGCTGGTGTGCAGCCGTGGCAGCCGCTCCTTCCGCCTCCGTCCGCTCCATGTTCTCCATGATCCTCCGCATGTGTCCCAACTCCCGGGCGAGATCGCTGGAGGCACTCTGGCTAGACAGTCGTTCTTGTCGCAGAGTCAGGACTCTAGCGATGTCAGCCATGGTCCGTTGGAGAGCATGGAGCGGACTGTGGGTGTCTGTTAGGGACTGTGAATGGTCCCTGATGGGACTCAGACACCCACGTATGGCGTCTAGTTTGGCTGCCATGATGTCGAACCCCACCTGCACCTGTTCAGCCAGCTTCTCCTGGCACCCCAGCACACGGCGTTGGAAGGCCATGTGTTCGTCGTGGGGGTCCTGGGAGGCAGCCGTGGTGGTGGGTGCTGCCTGCTGTGTGTTCTGTGCAGGGGGTGGGTTCTCCTCGTGGCAGCTGGGCTGCCCTGCTCCTGGAAGTGGGCTGCAGAGGCAGTCCACGAGCTGTTGGAGGGCGGGGGAGTCGAAGGTGTGGTGGTCCTCTCCGTCATCAGAGTAGAGAGGTTCAGACTGCTCCGCAGGAGGTGTTGGATTTCCCCCTGCAATGTGAAGGGGAGATGCAGTTTGACATTGTGTTCACATGTATGTTGACGCATTGTACATGTTTACATTCAGACTGCATGACAATGTACATTGTGACTGTTTGGGGAGGAGCTGCCTATTTGATGCGGGACAGTGGACATTCCGACTACATCACGGATGTGTGTTTGTACTTGTACATTGTCAACTAACATTTCCCTGCAATGCCAAATGTGATTGGCCAGTTTGTACGCACATGCGGCACCAGTTGTGTCCTCTGTTCTGTTGTGGACGTGTTGCGGTTTGTACCACATCGTTGTCAATGTTGATGTGCTCTGCATGTAATGTGTGTGTGCCGCATTTTGGGGGAGTCGCCCCTACAGCTCGGATGTAGCTGCCCCTTATCCCTTACATGCGGTGTGCCTCGGGCTTCTGTGCTTATGCGGTGCTGAGATGTTGCATACCTGTGTGCATTGGTCTCTTGGTGGGAGTTGGGGGTCTGGGGCATGGTTTGTCCGCAGATGTGCTATGCTTAATTGTGCATGTGTGCCATTGTGTGTAAAACACAAAAGTTCCCTTTTCCTCTGTTAATTGTGAGGTTTAGATCCAACTAGTATTAAATCCAATTGACAGGCACTACTATTCACTCCGTGATGTATAACAAAGCTATCAAAAAGAAAGATTTCCAGGTCAGCTAAATCACAAATTCTTATACACACAAAATAAAAACATTTATATTCAAATAACAAATTCTATAGGAATGTATATTAAAAACAAATTTATTTTCAATGTATCATACATAAAAATATCATGAATGTCATGTATTTGGCTAATTCACAGAATAAAAACATTTTATAAATTCATAAACCTATTGTTAAAAATTATGTAAAACACAAAACAAAAAGAGAGAACAAACTGTCGACGCGGCGTTTCGGTGTACAGGTGTTTAGTCACCTTCTTCAGGACAATAGTTCATTGATTTAAGAAATAATCTAAACAAACAATATAAACACTGAAGTTAAAATACAATAAAATACATTCCCTTTTTTTATATACAAGTGCCTATTTTTAGCGTCATGGAAAAGGATTGCTTTAGAATAAAAAACCTAATTCACGGAGTTTATCACAGTGTCTGGTAATTGAGACATATGTAGATAAGCAATAGGTTGCTTACTACATATTATTAAATCATGTTCAAGGAACTATTCGGGGTAGCTGATTATTGTTGCCAAATTTTAATATTGTGAACGAACATCACCTTGTATCCCCTTTTACCCTAACACCAAATGATATATCGGGCTTATGACCATTATATATTCCTGATAAGTACCTTGAAACATGAAGTTTTTTGAAACATAAAGTTTTTCTTCCTTGTTGTGGTATGAACTCTCAAGGATAGCTAGGCCCATAGGTCCACTTCATCAAATTCGAGGACAGTATGGTTTTGTTTAAGTGGAGTAAACAGAACAAATTTGATAAACATATTTACCTCCTATTGTCATTTAAATGTGAATTAAAGGGGACGAGGGAGAGGATTCTATCCCCCGAATCAAGCGCAGAGACGTACTTACATGAAAACAAGGAGTCAGAAAAACTGGGAGTAGACCAAAAAGCACCGATTATCAATCTGTCAACTAGAACCCTCTCTAATGAGGAAACCACTATTTTAGAGAAAGGTTTAGGATTTGCCATTGCAAACCATGTTGATAAATTTAACCTACAAAAGGACTTAAGGAGTTTTTTCGTAAAATTAGACTTAATAGGTTTTTGAGGGCAAAGATAGGATAATAACTGAAAACAAGTCAGGCCTCAAACCTAAGTCAAATTGGACCCCATCGGGTCAAATGATAGATAAGGATATAGAAACCTTTGAGAGAGTGATAGAGAGAGGAATAGATAACATTTTAGATAAAAAGACATGGACTAAATATAATCTGACAAAGGCACAACATGATGCTCTACGCAGTTTAGAACAGGATAAAGACATAACCATCAAACCAGGTGACAAAGGGGGCAGTATTGTCATCATGGATACCTTAGATTATAATAACAGAATAGAGATCCTTTTGAAAAATGAACTCCACTATCGGAAATCTGATAGGAAGGAATGGAATGAATTAGGAAAACAAGTGGGGAATCTTTTAAAATTAGCAAGAGATGACGAAATCATCTGTCAAGATGAGTACAACTATTTGCACAATGCTAATCCTACAATACCAGCAATTTATGGTTTACCCAAAGTGCATAAAAATATGCAGGATCCCCCAATGCGGCCCATAGTTTCCTGCATAGATTCCTTAACGGAGCCATTAAGTAAATATGTTGATAAATTTCTGCAGCCGCTAGTTATTAAACAAAAAGCATATATTAAGGATACAACCGATATGATCCATAAAGTAGAAAACATATCGTTTGATGCAGAGACACAGTGGTTGGTGACGCTTGACATAGAGGCCCTCTATACAAATATCCCTCAGGATGATACTATTGGTATGGTGAGGGGCCTTCTGAGCAATGAAGGGGATTTGTCACCCCATTCAACCTTTATAGTTGAATGTATAGAAATCATATTGAAAAACAATATATTTCTATTTAAAGAGCATTTTTATAAACAAACCATAGGGACCAGTATGGGAGCCACATGCGCTCCCAGTCTAGCATGTTTGTATGTTTCCTCTTTTGAGGATAAACACATATTTAATGAAATGGCCCCCTTTTACGAAAATATAAGCCACTGGTCCAGATTTATAGATGACGTCTTTTTATATGGCAGGGTACTAAGGATGACCTGGACTCTTTTATACAGTGGTTAAACTTAGGAGACAACAATCTGAGGTTCACCTCGACATACAGTAATAAAACATGCGCATTTTTAGATATTACCATTAAGGACACGAATGGCATAATAGCAGTGGAACTTTACACCAAACCCACAGACCGCAACACTATGTTGCATTTCGAAAGCCACCATCCTCTAAGCCAAAGAAGTAACATCCCCTTTGGTCAATATCTTAGAATCAGAAGAAACTGTACAAGTATAAAAGATTTTGAATTCCATGCTAAAACACTAACCAGGAAACTGACAGACAGAGGGTATCCAAAACAACTAGTTAAAAAGGCTTACAAATGAGCTAGGTATTACAATAGGGATAGTCTATTTGAACCAAGTTTGAAGAGTAATGAAAAACTTCAACAAATTGTATGTGTGACTAATTTCATGAGTATTAGCAATAAGATTAAAAATCTCATTAACAGTAATTGGCATTTATTGAATAATGCCAATTCAAGACAACTGCCAAAACCCCTCTTTTCCTTTAGAAGGAATAAGACTATAAGAAACTGTCTAGTACATACATACCCAAACTCTACAAATAGGAAATCCTTAAGAACTATTGATGGTTCCAACCCTGCAGGTAATTTTCCCTGTGGCAGTTGCAACAATTGTGATAATATGATGAAGGGAAACTCAGTAACATGTAACAAGATCACACATGTTCAGAAAAGCTTAGTTAATTGTCGCACTAAAAATGTGATTTATCTTGTTAAGTGCCCTTGTGATAAGGGCTATATTGGTGAAACCTCCAGAGAAGTACGGTTAAGACTTAATGAACACAAATCTGCCATTCGTACTAAGCGCAAGAATGCACCCTTAGTTGAACATTGGTTTGATAAAGAACATAAATTAGAAGACATGAAGTGGTGCATTATTGAAGCAATACAAGTAAATATAAGAGGTGTCGATGTATCAGTAAAGAGGAAAAAGAGGGAACAATTCTATATGTGCAAATTCAATACGTACAAATGTGGGTTGAACAGCAAAGAGGAATGGGAGAAATTAATCTAAACTGTTTTCGCCCAACCGTGGAGATGTATCCTTAAATAATCAGTCATTGGGGTGACTCATATCCCCCACCTCAGGCTGCGACATTTGTACGTGTCTACCAAATATAAGCGGTTTGGTGGCACCATCAAATGCCGGCAGTCACAGATAATATCTTGAACTGGGGCTCTATGTAGAAGCTGTCAATGATGAATAAGAATGTTAACCCTTTTGCAACACCATAGTGTTCATGTAAATGGCAATACATTTTTAAATAAATTTGATAATGATATAATACAATTGCAGCGAATCTGGAATAGATTTGGATGTATTGTTAACGATAACTATCGCCACACTCCCAGACCCATTATAAGATGGCCGCTGTGCTTACATGCACTGAAGTAATACAGTTTACCAATAATCTCGGAATATTAAACTGTGATATTATGTGAAAGTAAAATTAAAAGGTTTGGGAATATCTTGTTTTGATTACAAGGTATCCTAACATGATTTAACAAATAGACCGTGATAGTATTTTTATGCAAAATTCTTGAAAATTATTTTGCTTGAAAAAGTTTTTTAAATCTTCATTCTTATTTTTTATAACAGTACTTCAACATCATTCAATGGAGATATAACCAAAATCTTAGAGAGTGTGTAGCAGAACAAGATAGATTATCATTAACCATCACCAATATACTCTCAGTGATAACTCATTACAAGATGGCCGCTGTGTTTCCATACACTGTAGCCATTTCCTACCAGCAACTGAAATAACCCAGGTGCATTCAATTAGACTGTGACATCATTCTCATGCGACAACCACAAGTATATTTAAAAAGCCGCCCGCATCAGTGTTTCTTGGCAAGCTCTAACAGCGGTCAGGCGATACGGACGGTCGCTACATCCTTTTAACCTTTGAGGTAAGCCCGGATTGAAAGATGTAATGGCTGGGGTCTCTTGTAGTGGTTTTATTAAAACTTTTAAACTTTTACTTAAACTTTTTGATTCTATAAACTTTCACAAAAAGCAGCAGTAGGAGATATATATATATAGTATATAGATCAATTACGCAATGAGGTCATTCTCCTGAAATTCTCGAAGACCTTTCTTATAAAATCTGGTTTTACCAATATACTATTTTTTGTAAACAAAATTAGACAATACGAGAAAATAGTTCTTTATAGTAATTTTATTATCGATTGGTACATATTGAATAGTTTAGTTTATTTACTTTACCCCAATACAGATTTAAAGTGCGTGGTTTGGCGGGGACGTTTATCCCAATAAAGAAGGGAGAATTGATAAAATTCCCAGATCAAGGTATATATTTTTTTACTTATAACGGAAAATTAGATTTGGGTTTTTGAAATGTTTTAAAATCCTTTGAGCATTTTAGTAAATAAAGTATTATATTTATATCTTCTATAGATTGACAAATTAGCAAAACAGCAGAATTTGACTATGATGTCCTAATGTCCATAACTGCAGGTGAGGTTTTAGCAATTAGTTTCATGGCAAGTCATGGTAATATTTTAGCTAATATAAACGCTCTATTGAAATTAAAATTCTTATTTTTCAGTGCACCCCCAAAAATTCTTGCATTAAAAACACAACGTCCGTAAAGAGGCGCAAAAGAAAAATTGCAGGTGGGTTTATTACCCCTCTGTTCAAACTAATTGATTTTAAATAAGATGGGCAGTAAAAGTTGTAATTATTAGAACATACAAGGGTTTAGGGCATATGAAGATGTAAATTATAATACCATCATTTTATATTTCTTAGATAGATTTGCAGCAGGTTGATCGCAGCATTAAGAAACAATTGCCATATACTTTAAGACATACAAACTGCTTAAGGTGGGTTTTTATAATCCGCAACATGGTGATATATACTCCATTCACATTTAAATGACAATAGGAGGTAAATATGTTTATCAAATTTGTTCTGTTTACTCCACTTAGACAAAACCATACTGTCCTCGAATTTGATGAAGTGGACCTATGGGCCTAGCTATCCATGAGAGTCCATACCACAACAAGGAAGAAAAACTTTATGTTTCAAAAAACTTCATGTTTCAAGGTACTTATCAGGAATATATAATGGTCATAAGCCCCGATATATCATTTGGTGTTAGGGTGAAAGGGGATATAAGGTGATGTTTGTTCACAATATTAAAATTTGGCAACAATAATCAGCTACCCCCGAATAGTTCCTTGAACATGATTTAATAATATGTAGTAAGCAACCTATTGCTTATCTACATATGTCTCAATTACCAGACACTGTGATAAACTCCGTGAATTAGGTTTTTTATTCTAAAGCAATCCTTTTCCATGACGCTAAAAATAGGCACTTGTATATAAAAAAAAGGGAATGTATTTTATTGTATTTTAACTTCAGTGTTTATATTGTTTGTTTAGATTATTTCTTAAATCCATGAACTATTGTCCTGAAGAAGGTGACGAAACACCTGTACACCGAAACGCCGCGTCGACAGTTTGTTCTCTCTTTTTGTTTTGTGTTTTACATTATTTTTAACAATATGTTTATGAATTTATAAAATGTTTTTATTCTGTGAATTAGCCAAATACATGACATTCATGATATTTTTATGTATGATACATTGAAAATAAATTTGATTTTAATATACATTCCCTATAAGAATTTGTTATTTGAATATAAATGTTTTTATTTTGTGTGTATAAGAATTTGTGATTTAGCGACCTGGAAATCTTTCTTCTTGATAGCTTTGTTATACATCAAGGAGTGAATAGTAGTGCCTGTCAATTGGATTTAATACTAGTTGGATCTAAACCTCACAATTAACAGAGGAAAAGGGAACTTTTGTGTTTTACGTTCAGATACCCATCCCTTTTCCAAGTATTAGGGTACCTCCTTTATATTTTGACAGTGTGTGCCATTGTGCCCATCTCCCCCCGTCCCCCCAGTCCCTGGTCGTTACTCACCCTGTTGCAGTTGTGTCCGGTCATGTTGAGCAGTGTCCGGTCCCCCAACTCCTGCCACCGTCTCCCCACTGATGACTGTGGACACCATTTCCTCCATCTCGTCCAGCTCCTCCTGTGGCGCTGGACTGCCACCTCCAGTCTGCATTGCTGCCTTCCGGTTGTTTGCGAGTTTCAGCTTGGTTTTGCGCTTCACATCATTCCAGCGCCTCTTGACCTCATCCATTGTCCTCCTCAGCACTTCGACTGCATTCACCTTGTCCACGATGGTCTGCAATATTCCATTTTTAGTTGCCAGTGACACAGTGAAGGTGACGAACAGTGGTTGATGGTGTTCTATCACCTCCGTTATCAGGATCCTGTTTTCCTGCGGACTGAGCCGCTTCTTCCTACTCTTCTTGTCCTTGCCCTTCCCTGACCCCGAGGTCCCAGGCTGGTCCTCCGGGGGGCTTGTGGGGTTCTGGTTGTCCTCTGTACTTGCTCCGGATGCCTCCATTGTGCTTCGCTGTTGTTTGGCTTTTGTTTGTATGTTTTTTTTTCTACTTTTATAGTGCATTTTCCCGTATGACACGTGGGAATTGCAGGCCTGTGGCTTGTTTTCGCAGATTTTTGTATCGCGATTGGCGTCATCGCTACTATTTTCGCGTTGGGGTTTCGCGTTTTTGCGGCGTCGCGTTGATTTTAACGCGTTCATTTGATGCGTTATCGTGTGACTATCGCATGGTACCGCCGTGTTGGGAATACCACGTTGACACGGCATTATATTCCATCGATGGACTGCGATGTGAAGTGTTGCGTTAAGCTGGATTTGAGGAAGTTATCACACGTTCTTGAGAATATGCCCCTTGGTTTCCTCCACAGTGCTTTTAGTTAAACCCAGGTAGTGTCCCCTTCTCCTAGCAGTGCCTTCTCAGTGCAAAAGGACAAAAGCACTGTGAATTTTCCTTAGAAGTGTTGTGTCAATGCATTAGGACTGCCACAGTGAATCCTTTTTCCATTAATGCGACATTTGAATTTCATTTTACTTATTCTTCACGGTATTGGTGGCATCTATCAATAAACAAATGATCAAACAATTAATTTTCCTCACTTTACAGTGGCCAATGAATCTTGGTTAATTCATTTGTGGGCAATGTCTATATGGCCAATGATCATTTGGAATCAACGCCATTATCACCGTTAGAGACATGTTAACAGGAGATGGATTATCAGACTTGTTGGACCTAGCCCTTATTGCAGGGTCACCCTCAGCTTTTTACCTTCTGTTGCTGAACCCATTTTTGTTGGCATAAGGGCTCTGTGAACGTTTTACCTGATAACCAGTAGTTAAATGCTTGTCTCTCCCCCTAGGTATGGTACACTTGGCATCTACCTGATTGGTACATATAATTTACTTGTACGTCCCTAGTAACTGGTACTACATGTACCCAGGGCCTGTAAATTAAATGCTATGAGAGGGCAGCAGCACTCATTGTGCCACTCACTAAAGTAGCCTTTTAAGCATATTTCAGGCCTGCCACTGCAGCTTGTAGTGCAGGTTTAAACTGCCATTTTGACCTGGCAAAATAAACCTTTTTCCAGCCCTAAACCTTCCTTTTTAATATTTATAAGTCTCCCCTAAGGTAGGCCCTAAAGGTCCATAGGGTGTGGTGCATTATATTTAAAAAGTAGCATGTGTACTTAAGTTTTACATGCCCTGCCATCTTTCACTGTTGTAAAACCTATCCCTCCCATTGGCTAACAATAGGTTACCTTATTACATTTAATAAGTGCTAACTTTAGTTACGAGCAGCTAGAGATAAGCTGTTTACACTCAAATTAATTGCAATTTAAACTCCTCTATAATGGTGAAGTCGGATTTTAAGTTACAATTCTGAAAATGCCACTTTTAGAAAGTTGACATTTCCTTACAAACCATGCCTTTTTTGCCAATGGCCTGGTTCACATGACTGTGAACGGCTCTGCTGTTAGGGTTTGTGTGTCACTACCAAACAGTGAGAGAAAAGGGGCTTGGGTGTGGACAGGATGGGCCATCCTGGCAGGATGACTGGTGAGGGGCTATGCCTAGTCCCACTTAAACTTCAAAGGGCCTTGCCTCCAGGAGACACAGAGGAACCTCATACCAGGCCTGCCCTGCCTTTTGTCACCCCAGACAGTTTGGATCCTTGACCAGGGAAAGGGAAAGACTTTTCTAGAACCAGTGTTAGGGGTAGGTCAGGGAATCCACCACACAAAGGCTGTCACCAGGTATAAATATAGGACAAGGACTGTGGCTGTTGCCTGAGTGGGGCTTCACCCCCCTCAACCAATAACCCAATGTCTTACAAGACTTAACTGCCAAAAAATCTCCTAGCATCCCTGCCATTAGCAGCCTCTCAGCTCAGGTATCCCAAACTTACATATTGGCCCCACCTAACTAGATTTATAAAGGAATTATGAAGGTAGGCTATTGTTCTATAATGCTGGATTTATGAGCTAACAATTGCTTTGTGAAGAAACATAATAATATTTTTATATCTGCCAGAGACAGTGAGGTACCCAACTACTGCAAGCTTTATTGAAAGTAAACCACTACCATCCTACATGAGGGGTAGAAAAAGGAACACAACTTAGTAAGTAATAGGTGCAGCTCTCCTAATATTTGGATACTTTAGAACATAGCTGCTCGCTTTCCTAACTAGGCCTGTTGAGTCTGAGAAAGAAATCACATACCTAGAATATTTAAAAAGTTATTGGGGGAACCTGATGTTCCTGTAGCATGCCAGTAAAACATTGACAGCTCAGTACTCAAAAAACTGTCCAAGCTTAATGCACTATGCATCATCCTAAGTCCACAGTTAAACATCATGGAAAAAATGTAAAGAAAGACAGGAGTTTTGGCTGATAGGGTTATAATTATGAAATGAAGGTGCTGTGCATTCTCTGATCATATACCATCATTTGTGGCACCAACGGTTGTATGACAGAAGCACGCATGGCTAAACCACGAGTGCTTCAAAAACGCTGTCACAACTACGAAGGCATCTTAACCACACATTAATGTACTATGCATGCCTTTACAACGCATTTTGTTGTAAGGGCATGCTTAGTAAAGTTAGATGCGTGGTAAAGTTCACACCCCAGCCCCCCGTACCCTTAGCCCTTAAAACTGGTCCCCAACACTGCAATCCCCCTGCCCGAGCCCTAAACACTACCCCGACCCCCCCCCCGCCCTGAGCACTAAAGTAAAAACCATCCCCTGCCCTGCTATGCACCCCGCGCCAGCCCTGAAAACTACCCAACCCCACCCTAAAACCCAGCCCCAATCCCAAAAAACTCCCCCAACCCCAGCCTCCGCCCTGAGCCCAAAAACAGCCCCCAACCTCAAAAACAACCCCTGCCCCCCACCCTAAGCCCTAAAACAGCCCCAGCCTCAAATACTACCCCAACCCCACCCCCGCCCTGAGCCCTAAAACGGCCCCAAGCCCTGAAAACTGCCCCTTTACCCCAAGCCCTAAAACTACCCCACACTCCTCACTGAAAACTCCCCCTCCCCTCTACCCCCCAAGCACTACTTACCAAGCCGCTATCTCCTCCTATGTCCGATCCTTCCTCTCTCCGATCTTCCTTCGAGTCTCTGCAACAAGACCGCCGACTGCCTTAACCACGCGTGGCTAAGGCAAGAGGTGTTCAGCGTGCACGGAAACAGCATGCCTGGCTTATCCCGCATGGTTAATATGGTTTCTGTTAGACCTGGCACCATTGGCGTGGGTCTCCCTTCCATTTTTTGCTGTTGCCTCTTATGTTTTTGCTGGTTTTAGATGCTTTTGGGCACTGTGCCACTGCTGTTCAGTGCCACAGTGCAAGTGCTCCCTATGGTAAATTGATGTATGGATTAGTGACTCCATGATTGGCTTGTTTGGCTTACTGTCAGACCCTAGTACAGTGCACTGCGTGTGCCCAGGGCTTGTAAATCAAATGCTGCTGGTGGGCTTGCAGCACTGGTTGTGCCACCCACCGGAGCAGCTTGTAAAGTGTGTCTCAGGCCTGCCATTGCAGAGCCTGTGGGCAGTCTGGTACTGCCATGTTGACTGGGCAAGTGTACCCACTTGCCAGTCCCTAAACCTTCCCTTTTATACATATTAGTCACCCCTAAGGTAGGCCCAAGGGCAGGGTGCATTGTAGGTAAAAGGTAGGACATGCCCTGGTGTGTGTGGCATGTCCTAATAGTGAATTACAGCCATTTTCGTTTTTCACTATTGCAAGGCTACCTGTTCCCCATAGGCCAGAATGGGCAGTTAGATTATTACATCTTATAATCCTAACTGACTCAGGGAACCAGGTAGAAATTCGAGTTTAGTACGCCTGAACTCAGAATGATAAAATACATCTTTTAGTGAAGTTGGTTTTAACATTCTGTGTTTGAAAATACCACTTTTAGAAAGTAGGTATTTTCTTGCCTAACTATCCAAGCCTGCCTCTGCTAGGTTGTGTATTCCTTGTCTGGAGTTTGAGTGACAGGGGCTGGGGTGGCTTCCAGGAGACAGGGTGAGTCAGCACAGGGCTGAATAGAAAGATCTGCATGCAGAGTAGGAGGGAGGAGTTGCACCTGGGACCTGAATAGGGCTGTGCCTGTCCTCCACAATGCTGGCTCCACCTCCTGCTGGTGTGTCTGATGTACCCTGGCCTACACTGTGAAAGGAAAGAAGGAGTCTTGTCAACAAAGTGCTCCAGGACTGACCAGAACTGGTTTTGGACTAGGCAAAGGCCTCTCTGCCTTCAGAGAACAAAGAGAAAAGTAGTATAAATATTGGGACCCAGACCCAAGAACTTTAGATCACTTCTGGGAATCAAGACGAACCTTTGCTGAGGAGAAGAACCAGGAAGCTGAAGGAGGAGACTACCCCTGTGCTGTGTGTTTGGGGGTTGGCCTGCAGTGGTTGCTTCATTGCCAAAGAAAGGAGAAAAGGACTGAGTGTGCTTTCTATCAACTTGAAGAAGAATCTCCAAGGGCTTGAACTAGAGCTTGCCTCCTGCCTGAAGTCTCAGGGATACAAGACTTCACCAACCAGCTCCCCCTGAATTCCCTTGCTGGGAATTGAAGTGCCTGCTGCTGTGCTGGGCCTTCTGAGAGACTGCGTGTCGCTGGGAGCTGGAAGCGCGACGCAACAACGAGAAGCGTGTCGCCGCTGCAGCCGCTGTCATCGCATCGCCGAGGAAGCGAGACGCCGCTGCCGCTGTCATCATCGCATCGCCGAAGCGCGGCGCATCTCCGGAGAAGCGGGACGCTGCCACAGAGGACATCGTCGCATCACCGGAGAAGCGCGTCGCAGGGCCTGTCGCGGCTCCAAAGATCATCAAGTCGCCGCACGGCCGTCGGGCGTGCACGCATCGCACCAACGTTGTCGCATCGCAGCCAAGACGCCATTTTTATCGCATCGCACCGGAGAAGAGTATCGCATCGAGGTGCCATCTGTCGCATCGCACCGGAGAGCAGTAAGAAACCGACGCATCAACTCCCCACACAGTAAGGAAGCGAGCATCAACTCCCCTGCGCAGCAGTAAGGAACCGACGCATCCACTCCCCTGAGTGTAAGGAACCGACGCATCACCTTCCCTGCGACCCTTTTGTTTTCTTTGCGTTACGCATTCAAGGTACATTGAGAGTAAAGTGTCGCATCTACAACTTGAGAGAACTGAACTATTTTATAACATTCTAAAGTCTATTTTTGAGTACAGTATTGTGGATTTTTGTCGTTTGGTCTTGTGTTAAGTCTATATAAAAATACTATTTTTATAATACAACCTGTGTGGTGTCCATCTGTAGTGTTGTCACTGTATTACTGTATGTGTTCACAAATGCTTTACACACTGCCTCTGAGATAAGCCTGCCTGCTCGTGCCAAGCTACCAAGGGGGTGAGCAGGGGTTATTTTAGGAGTGTAGCCCCTCACCCTGACTAGACGCAAGGGTCCCTATTTGTCACAGGTACCTACCTATGCCAACTAGAGACCCCCAAATCTAACATTGGTGGTCAGCGGTGAGGATTTGGACTTGCATTTGTGATTCATATACAGTGATTGGTGTACACTACTAGTGAGTGCAGACCATAACGCAACCACATACTTTTTGAGAATTTTTTCCTTGGAACTTCTTTTCTATTTTTGATTCTTGAGAACTGCCAGTCTTTTTGCTACCATGAGCAAGACAGCATCCATAGTATCTGTAGACATTGTTTTGGAAGAAGAGAGAATTGATACTTACACTGTGCCTTATCTCAAAGCTTTGTGCAAGAAATTTAAAATCTCTGTGAAAGGCCTCACCAGGAAAGAGGAATACCAAAAGGCGCTGAGGGCCTGGGTAGAATCTAGGAATGCCAGTGAGCATCCTGAGGAGCCAGTAATGGAGGCAGAGGATTTAAATGAGCACCTTGAGGGGCCAGTGGGCCCAACTGGAGGGAAAGCACCTTCAGGGGCGGGCAGCAGTGTTTCTTCCAAAGGGTTGTCCCCAGGAGAGCTGGAGGACAGAGCAAGGGAGAGGATGCATAAATTGGAGCTAGCTAGGCTCAAAATGGATGGTCAGAAAGACATAGAGAGCAAGAAAATAGAGCTTGGGATGGAGTTAGAAATGAAGAAGTTAGCCTTAGAGGAAAAGAGAATGCATTTTGAGCATGAGAGAGGATTGAGGGAATTGGAACTCAAGGCCAAGAAGTTAGAGGTTCCTCCCTCTGGTGGCAGCACACCGCCAGTGCATGTAGAAGCAAGAACCTACATTCCCAAAGATGTAGTTAAAGATTTCCACAAGAATGAGGATATTGGTCAGTGGTTTAGGGCTTATGAAGCTGCAATGTTGGCCCACCGGGTCCCTGAGAAGGATTGGGGAGCGGGGTTGTGGGGCCGCTTTGTTAGTGATGGGAGGGACACTTTGTTGGATTTGCCTACAGAGGAGCAGATGTCCTATACCCACATGAAGGGAGCCCTAATGTCCAGATTTGGTTTGACCCCAGAGCTATATAGACAAAGGTTTAGAAATTGCAGAAAACTGGAGTCTACCACTTGGGTGGAATATGTGTCTTTCTTTTGCAGAGCATTGGATGGTTGGGTGAAGGGTAGCAAAGTGGATAATTTTGAGGCGCTCTATGATTTGCTTGCATGGGAGCACTTGTCAAATAACTGTTTTCCAGAGCTACGCCAGCATCTTATTGATAGCAAGCTGACTAACCCTAGGAAGCTTGTTGAGGAGGCGGACCGCTGGGTGAGCACCCGGGTCCAGAAGGGTCATGTGGGAGACTTCGCCAAAGGTGGGCAGGGTCCCCAGCAGAAGAGTGGGGGGACAAGGGTAAACAGAGGGAGTTCCAGAAAGGGCCCCAAAGTAATCCCCAAGGGAACCAAGGGAAAGGTTCCCAGCCTCCCCCTGAGAAGAAGGCAGTGGCCCCGACAGATAAGCCTGTTCACAAGGGGCCCAAGACCTGTTTTAAGTGTGGTCTAGTAGGCCACTGTTCTTATGATGCTAGATGTCCCTTGTATGGGAAGACAGCACCCACTGGTGCACCACCCCGGCAGTTGGCTAGTGTAGCCCTGGGGGAGGAGATGGGTGCCCAAGGTGGGTGGGGTCCCGCAGAGATGTCCCTTGTCTCTTTAGGAGACTGTGAGGTGGTCCCCAGGACCCAACTGCCTGATAACACTAAAAAATACAGGCAGTGGGTGACCATCAATGGCAAGAGGGTGGAAGCTCTTAGAGACACCGGAGCCAGTGTGACAGCTGTCAGTTGTCGGTTGGTGTCTGAAGAGCAGGTAGTCCCAAATGCATTTTACCCAGTTGTTGCCGCTGACAACACAGAGAGCCACTGCAAGGTGGCACAGGTTCCCTTTGAGTGGGGGGTCTCAGGGACTCTTCAAGTAGCTGTGAGGCCAGCCATGCCTGTTGAATGTCTGTTAGGTAACGATTTGGAGAGCTCCCCTTGGGCTAAGGTGGAGCGGAGAGCTCATTTAGAGATGTTGGGTTTGCCTGAGTGGGCCTGCGTGACCACTCGGTCTATGGCAGCCAGTAAGGGTGTTCAAGAGGACCTGGAGCCTGAGAAAATGGCCCAGGTGCCTGCCTTAAAGAGAAGAGGTAGGGGGCCCGGGAAACCGGCCCCTGAGGTTCCCACGGCCCAGGAGGAGGCGGACCCTGAGGGGATGCCCTGGAGCCTACTGGGGAAGAGATTGCTGAACTGGGAGACCTGCCTGAGCTGACCCATTGGCAGCAGGAAGGAGGTCCCTCCAGGGAAGAGTTCTGTGAGGAGCAGAACAAGTGCCCTTCTCTTGTGGGTTTGCGGCAGCAGGCTGCAAACCAGGCAGCAGGTGATCAGTCTGGATCACATTGGATCTACTGGGAGAATGGTCTCCTGTATAGTGAGCCTAAGGTTGCTGAGCCTGGGTCAGCCCGTGTGCTGGTGGTACCCCAGCGCTTCAGAGCCTTCCTACTGGGGCTGGCTCATGATGTGCCTTTAGCAGGACATTTGGGGCAGGACAAGACCTTTGAAAGGCTTGTCACCCATTTTGATTGGCCCCAAATGCGCAAGAGTTCAGACACTCATTGCAGGACCTGTCAGACTTGCCAGGATAAGTGGACCGGACCATTTGAGGTGGTGGAGCGCAAGAGTCCGGTTACCTACTTGGTGGACTTGCGGTCTCCCAGGAACCCCTTGCGGGTCCTGCATGTCAACCGCCTGAAGCCCCACTTAGAGAGGTCCGAAGTGGGCATGCTCCTAGCAACAGATGCTGGAATGGAGGAGGAGACTGAGCCTCTTCCTGACCTCCTGTCTGCAACCGAGCAAGATGGGTCAGTGGATGGAGTGAACCTCTCTTCCACCCTGACCCCTGAGCAGCAGAATGACTGTCACCAGTTGCTGGGACAGTTTTCTGACCTGTTCTCCCTGATTCCCAGTGTCACTGATTGGTGCGTCCATGATGTAGACACTGGGGACAGTCCTCCTGTCAAGCACAAAACTTACAGGGTGACTGACAGGGTGAGAGCTTGCATCAAGGAGGAGGTCTCCAAGATGCTTGCGTTGGGGGTGATTGAGTCCTCTAACAGTCCTTGGGCCAGCCCAGTGGTCTTGGTCCCAAAGGCTGCCGCACCGGGTGTCTCACCAGAACTGCGGTTCTGTGTGGACTACCGAGGGCTCAATTCAGTCACCAGGACTGACGCGCACCCCATCCCCAGAGCTGATGAGCTCATTGATCGGTTAGGGGCTGCCCGGTACCTCAGCACGTTTGATTCAACGTCTGGGTACTGGCAGATCGCCTTGACTGATGGGGCAAGAGAGAGGTCAGCATTCTCCACACCAGATGGGCACTACCAATTCCGGGTTATGCCCTTTGGGATGAAGAATGCCCCTGCCACCTTTCAGAGGTTGGTCAACCAGGTGTTGGCTGGACTGGAAGAGTTCAGTGCCGCCTACCTGGATGACATTGCAGTGTTCAGCGCCAGTTGGGAAGAACATCTGCGCCACCTCTGGGAAGTGTTGATGGTGCTGCGGAGAGCAGGCCTCACGATCAAGGCGAGTAAGTGCCAGATCGGGCAGGGTTCCGTGGTGTACTTGGGACACCAGGTTGGGAGCGGCCAGGTGGCGCCCCAACAACCCAAGATTGAGACCATCCTGACTTGGGAACCCCCAAGACCCAGACAGAGGTGAGAGCCTTTTAGGACTCACTGGGTATTACAGGAGGTTTGTCAAGGGGTATGGCAGCATTGTTGCACCCTTGACAGAGCTGACTTCCAGGAAGCAGCCCAAGAGAGTGATTTGGACTGACACCTGTCAGAGAGCTTTTGATGCCCTGAAGACTGCCATGTGCACGGCGCCCGTGCTCCTGGCACCCAACTTCTCAAAAGAGTTTATTGTGCAAACAGACGCTTCAGAGCATGGTGTGGGGGCTGTTCTATCACAGATTAATGAGGAGGGCCTAGACCAACCTGTAGCCTTCATCAGTAGGAGGTTACTTCCACGGGAACAGAGGTGGAGTGCAATTGAGCGTGAGGCATTTGCTGTGGTCTGGGCACTGAAGAAGTTGAGACCATACTTGTTTGGGACTCACTTCCGGGTTCAGACAGACCACAGGCCCCTCAGATGGCTGATGCAGATGAGGGGTGAGAATCCAAAGCTGTTGAGGTGGTCCATATCCCTACAGGGGATGGACTTTACGGTGGAACACCGCCCTGGTACAGAACACGCCAATGCTGATGGTCTGTCCAGATTTTTCCGCCTTAGTGATGAGAACTCCCCGGAGGTAGGGTAGTTCTCCCCACATTTCAGCTGGAGGGGACACGTGTTAGACCTGGCACCATTGGCGTGGGTCTCCCTTCCATTTTTTGCTGTTGCCTCTTATGTTTTTGCTGGTTTTAGATGCTGTTGGGCACTGTGCCACTGCTGTTCAGTGCCACAGTGCAAGTGCTCCCTATGGTAAATTGATGTATGGATTAGTGACTCCATGATTGGCTTGTTTGGCTTACTGTCAGACCCTAGTACAGGCACTGCGTGTGCCCAGGGCTTGTAAATCAAATGCTGCTGGTGGGCTTGCAGCACTGGTTGTGCCACCCACCGGAGCAGCTTGTAAAGTGTGTCTCAGGCCTGCCATTGCAGAGCCTGTGGGCAGTCTGGTACTGCCATGTTGACTGGGCAAGTGTACCCACTTGCCAGTCCCTAAACCTTCCCTTTTATACATATTAGTCACCCCTAAGGTAGGCCCAAGGGCAGGGTGCATTGTAGGTAAAAGGTAGGACATGCCCTGGTGTGTGTGGCATGTCCTAATAGTGAATTACAGCCATTTTCGTTTTTCACTATTGCAAGGCTACCTGTTCCCCATAGGCCAGAATGGGCAGTTAGATTATTACATCTTATAATCCTAACTGACTCAGGGAACCAGGCAGAAATTCGAGTTTAATACGCCTGAACTCAGAATGATAAAATACATCTTTTAGTGAAGTTGGTTTTAACATTCTGTGTTTGAAAATACCACTTTTAGAAAGTAGGTATTTTCTTGCCTAACTATCCAAGCCTGCCTCTGCTAGGTTGTGTATTCCTTGTCTGGAGTTTGAGTGACAGGGGCTGGGCTGGTGGCTTACAGGAGACAGGGTGAGTCAGCGCAGGGCTGAATAGAAAGATCTGCATGCAGAGTAGGAGGGAGGAGTTGCACCTGGGACCTGAATAGGGCTGTGCCTTTCCTCCACAATGCTGGCTCCACCTCCTGTCGGTGCGGCTGATGTCACTCTGCCCCACATTCTGAAAGGAAAGAAGGAGTCTTGTAAACAAAGTGCTCCAGGACTGACCAGAACTGGTTTTGGACTAGGCAAAGGCCTCTCTGCCTTCAGAGAACAAACAGAAAAGTAGTATAAATATTGGGACCCAGACCCAAGAACTTTAGATCACTTCTGGTAATCAAGACGAACCTTTGCTGAGGAGAAGAACCAGGAAGCTGAAGGAGGAGACTACCCCTGTGCTGTGTGTTTGGGGGTTGGCCTGCAGTGGTTGCTTCATTACCAAAGAAAGGAGAAAAGGACTGAGTGTGCTTTCTATCACTTGAAGAAGAATCTCCAAGGGCTTGAACTAGAGCTTGCCTCCTGCCTGAAGTCTCAGGGATACAAGACTTCACCAACCAGCTCCCCCCTGAATTCCCTTGCTGGGAATTGAAGTGCCTGCTGCTGTGCTGGGCCTTCTGAGAGACTGCGTGTCGCCGAGAGCTGGAAGCGCGACGCAACAACGAGAAGCGTGTCGCCGCCGCAGCCGCTGTCATCGCATCGCCGAGGAAGCGAGACGCTGCTGCCGCTGTCATCATCGCATCGCCGAAGCGCGGCGCATCGCCGGAGAAGCGGGACGCTGCCACAGAGGACATCGTCGCATCACCGGAGAAGCGCGTCGCAGGGCCTGTCGCGGCACCAAAGATCATCGAGTCGCCGCACGGCCGTCGGGCGTGCACGCATCGCACCAAAGTTGTCGCATCGCAGCCAAGATGCCATTTTTATCGCATCGCACCAGAGAAGAGTATCGCATCGAGGTGCCATCTGTCGCATCGCACCGGAGAGCAGTAAGAAACCGACGTATCAACTCCCCACACAGTAAGGAAGCGAGCATCAACTCCCCTGCGCAGCAGTAAGGAACCGACGCATCCACTCCCCTGAGTGTAAGGAACCGACGCATCACCTTCCCTGCGACCCTTTTGTTTTCTTTGCATTACGCATTCAAGGTACATTGAGAGTAAAGTGTCGCATCTACAACTTGAGAGAACTGAACTATTTTATAACATTCTAAAGTCTATTTTTGAGTACAGTATTGTGGATTTCTGTCGTTTGGTCTTGTGTTAAGTCTATATAAAAAATACTATTTTTATAATACAACCTGTGTGGTGTCCATCTGTAGTGTTGTCACTGTATTACTGTATGTGTTCACAAATGCTTTACACACTGCCTCGGAGATAAGCCTGCCTGCTCGTGCCAAGCTACCAAGGGGGTGAGCAGGGGTTATTTTAGGAGTGTAGCCCCTCACCCTGACTAGACGCAAGGGTCCCTATTTGTCACAGGTACCTACTTATGCCAACTAGAGACCCCCAAATCTAACAGTTTCCTATCCTGAATGGCCTTGAATGTCACCTGTTTGGAAATAGTTTGGGTTTCCAAACTTCATTAGATATTCTCTTCTATTTACCTGCAGGAAAGTATTCTAAATGAAAAGTACCACACTTGTTCCACCCACCAACTAAAGCAATCATCTCCCCGCTGCAACCCAAAAATAAAATTTAGTATTAAGGATAGCCCGACTATCAGTTACAAGTAGGAGTTTTTGAAATCTTAAAGCATGTCAGGGATTATTAAAGCCTCAGATAAAGAAGAAGATGCACGTGCAACAGTCTGACATTTTTTTATAGGAACCTCAATCTTTCGTGCCCTCTTTAGATGGATGGATTTTAGGCCTCACACGCTCTAATCTTGCAGGCTATAAAAGCAGCAGGCTGGCACAACCCTGCTGCTGGCGAGCCGAAGGTGTGCCAAAGACAAGCCCGCCTGTGCCTGTCTGTGCCTGGATGGGGCCAGGGGCCAGGCACCCTGCCAGCTCTAGTTCAGACATTGTGCAGTCTGCATCGGCTAAACTACGCTCCTTGAATACAGGGATAAAATCTCCCTGCCATCACTTTGTAAATGTGGGCACAGGACAGACAGAATGGCTCAGGTGCTCCTTTGTGTTGTCCCCAAGGCTTTTAGCAAGGTGGGAGGGCAGGAACACCCGTAGCAGCCCGGATATCGCCCAATGCTTTCTACTAAATTGCTGATCCCTTACCAAGCATAAAATTGAAATCGCTCCTTTTATATCGGCCCAGCAACCGACTGCGCTTTTCCTGGTGGAAACCTGGCTTCATGCTCAGTCTGCTCCGGACATTTTAGAGGCTATTCCCACAGGCTATGTAATTATAAGACTGCATAGACCAAAGGGGAGGAGAGACGGTTTGGCAGTGGTGTATAAACAACATCTGAGCTGCAGTTTATCCGAAGCACAGATAAGTGGATCTGAAGGGGCCTTCTTCTCGCTATTGCTAACGGGCCACTGCTCTCTCAATGGTTTCTTGATTTATCACCCCTCTGGGTCTGCCGCCTTTTTTACCACAGCCTTACTAGATATCATCCCTGCATATGCTCTGCAGCACTCAAACCTAATCTTAGGGGATTTTAACCTACACATTGATAATCTGACCTCTTATACAGCTGTAAGCCTGATGGAGGACTTAAAGAAGCTTCATTTCCAACAGCTAGTACAGGAACCCATTCATATTCAGGGGCATATTCTTGACCCCATCTTTGTCAATTAGGCCTTAGTTAAATTAGCTCCCCTGGTTCCCATTGCCTGGTCAGATCACTCTTTTATTCCTTTTCAGATCCATGACACCTACCCTTTGTCAAAACCATTCCTTGCCCACAATATTAAAACTTGCAAATGGACCACCATCCCTCAAGAGGCCCTTACGTCTGCCTTGAGCGGCAGGGCTCCATGTCTAGTTACCTGTCCCCAGGCTGCCAATCATCAGGTTTCCACCTGGATTGAGGAGGCTCTAGATTCTATAGTCCCCCTGGACAACGCAGAACATTTCTAACTGTAGCACTTCTGCTGATTGGTTTACAGAGGACCTTCTGCAGACAAAAAAGTCATGTACGCGCCTAGAACGCAAATGGCGTGAGAGCTATTTCATTCTAGATAAAGACATCTACTTGCTTGCATGCGCTTAAGGAATATCATAAGCAGATCAGACTAGCTTGCACCCAATTTTTTACGTGAAATATAGATGAGGCCAAAAACTCCCCTCTGGAGATTTTTAGAATAGTTAAATCTCTCACGTCACTGGTCGCAGTGTCAGCAGTCAGAGCTCCAACCATTAGTAGATGCAATCAGATTGCTCACTTTTTTCTGATAAAATATCGGCCCTTTATGCCGCTTTCACGGAAAGTGCTAAGAATTATAGCTACTCTCCTCCGAGAACACTATATCACTCACTAGAAGGTTCTTTTCGTATGAAGAAAACTTCAGGTGGAAAAATGTGCTTCCTAGCTGCCAAAACTAAATCTGTCTCCCCATTAGACCCGGCTGTTCTGGAGTGAGGGTTTACAGAAATTGCCCCTACATTATGTACTCTGCTTAACTTATGCTTTGAAGCAGGTCAACTTCCAGTTGAGTGGAAGCACACTATGGTGGTTCCTCTTCTCAAGAAACCCTCACTGGACCGTTCTAAACAGGAGAATTTTTGTCCTATCTCTATGCTTCCATTCCTTGCGAAAATTGCTGAAAAGCATGTTCATTTTCAACTAATGAAGTTCATTGATGAGAACAGACTCCTTCACAAGACACAATCAGGTTTTAGGCCACAGTATAGCACGGAATCTGCCCTCCTTCTAGCCTCTGAGACGCTACAAAGACAGGCTGATGAAGGTAAAACTTCTGCACTTGTCATGCTAGACCTAAGTGTGGCGTTTGATGCAGTTTCACACAGTTTGCTTTTAGAACAGCTGTGGACACAGGTTATAGGGAAACAGCATTTGAATGGCTTGCTGCTTTTTTACACAAGCACTCATTTCAGGTGTTCCAGAAGCCATACACCTCAGATATCATCCCCCTTCAGCAGGGAGTGCCACAGGGTTCAGCACTGAGTTCTACCTTGTTTAACCTGTATCTCTGTCCCTTGGCAGACGTAATCGAACGCCATGGCGTGAGGATTGTCTCATATGCTGACGACACTCAGCTGATCATCACACTGGCACAAGACGACGGCAGTGCCACACCGCACTTCAAGTCCTGTCTGGTAGACCTTGCAACATGGATAAATGCCAGTTGTCTGAAATTAAATGCAGACAAGACAGAGGTCCTGGTGATCGGGAAACAGCCCACAATTTGGTCCTCCGTGTGGTGGCCTTGCTAAATGGGCCCCACTCTGATCCTTAAACCTAAAGTTAAAAATCTGGGCATCATCTTTGATGTCTCGGCTAGATTACTGCAATATACTCTATCTGGGGTCTCTAAAGGCAGGTTGGGAATGCTTCAAAGAGTACAAAATGCAGCGGCCCGGCTGCTATTAAAAACTCCAAAACGGCTCGCCATAAGCCCCGGTCTTGCTGAACTACATTGGCTTCACATCAGGCACAGAGCCTTTTTTAAAGTGCTCTGTTTTACGCATAGGATACTGAATCAGAGGGGTTCAAGATACTTATATCCTCTGACTCCCTCCAGACATCTTAGGTCTTGCGAAGCGGCCCTGACTGTGATCCCTAGAGTGAACAGAATGTGCTTGGGGGAGTTCTTTTGGACTTCTGGCAGCCAAACTCTGGAATTCAGTGCCATTGGACCTGAGACTCGAACCATCAGAAGTGAGTTTCCGCAAAAATCTCAAGACCTGGCTACTTAGGCAAAGAAAGTAGAACTGTCTGGCCCCTCAGATGAACCTGACTTTACCTGACAACCGATACAGTGCTACATCCCTAGCGCGGGAACACTCCTTGGAGTATCCAGACGTTTTATAAATCCCTTAACATAATATAGCCTGTGGATGAAAGACCATCTTAACTACATAACACTAACCTATCTACTAGTGTGGGGGATTATTTTATTGCTTCATTAAGATGCACACTGTTTTATGCCTGCTTTCCCAGCTGTGCCTTCTTAGTGTCACGAGACAAACTTGCAAAATATTGCTATTTTGCACCACTGTTTTTCATTTTGCATTATTTTAGTTTAAAACCCATGTATTTTGATCTGTGTATTCATGTTCCTAGGGACATGCAGGTAGTGGTACTAAGGCCACCAGAAATGTGGGTTTGGTTGGTCCTAAAATCTCGAGCATATGCCTGAACTTCCTCTTCCTAGCTCCCCACCCCCCAGTTTTGTGTGCCACACGTGGCAAGAGGTGGATTTTCATATGCCTGTGAGTATTTCCCTCACCACCTGACGTATTACTGATGGAATAAGAGGAAATGTGTAAGGGATAAAACGCTGCAGGCGCCAATTCAACTTTTGAATCACACTGAAAGAGATTGCATTACTCAATTTAATTCAGAGCTTTGGCTTGGCTCCCTTTCAGAATGTTTCTGATGTGTGCTGAGGCTACTTCAAAACCTAACAACGATGAGGTAGGACGTTTTTCTGCACTTAGATGTTAGTAATAGATCAGTTTTAGCTATAAGAGCTTTTTGTAGGATTTTGAGCAAGTATTGCATTCCACCCTCAGAGTGAATGTGGAAATAACACAGTGTGGTCTTTCACGAGACAAATAATCGTTTTACCCGCAACATCTGGTTTCGGTACATTCTTCTCCGCGGTTCCAGCTTGCGGTTAATTTAATTGGTCGAGCTTGATAGTGTTTCAGTTTATACACATTTTTATCAGCAGTTGGTGTGTGTGAAGAGTTATAAATATAAAATCTATTTTTGAACTTGAGTGAGTTTTCGTTCTTTTTTGGGACTGACAATCTAGCGATGTTGCCCGAGATCTTTCTACTTTCAATAAAATGAGCAAGGCCGAAACAAACAAGAAAAGGCGTTTTTTCTTATTAATAAAACGGTATTTAAAAAAAAAAATTGAAATTCTCGTAAGTGATACTGTAGAGTTCTTACACTCATGTGAGTAAGAAAGCACAAATAAACGGACTTTGCATTTTACAAAACGTTTCCATTTCACTGATATGCTTATCGTATTGTATTGTATTATATCATTTGTTTAGCGCTTACTAGCCCTACAAGGGGCGATGATGCGCTTATCCACAAGGGTAGTATACTACACCATTTGAGCGTGGATACATATGTGCTGTCCATGCTTTGAGCCTAGTACTTCCATGTCATGAGCGATGACCACCGAGGTGCGGTTAGAATATTGTCAGGTGAGTGCTTGGCAGCGTGCCGGACGAGAAGAGTAAGTGATAGACATGCATTTTTCCAATGTGTGGTATGGTTGCAGCTCTGATTAGCTCTGAAAGTTGATTTATGTGTTGTTAATTTTTCTTTTATGTTCTGATTTCGATGACCTATCCTGACAGCTGCAGCCAGCTGGCCCCTCTGAGATCCTATGGATCCTGGCAGGCTTGAAGTGCAGAGAAAGAGTGAGGGGTGGCCAAAGATCTGCCTGGATAGACTGGATTACAGTCCTCCTTTATGTGTTTGGCATTATTATATATCAAGTAAGGATATTACCAAAATGCACTGCAGTATAATCAGTGCTTAATTTGTAAAATCAAAGAGTGCCAGTGTCCGAAGCTCTGCGCAGAAGCCCACAGCCGATTAAACATCCACTCGGAATACCAAGGCTGGTAGTCTTTAATCCACTACCAGAAACTCCCTGCCCCTTTTTAGGTCGAGCCTGAGCCAGAGCGCAATCGCTGCTCTGGCGATGATCTGTTGTAGAACAGTACAGAGAGAAGCACCGCCCACTCCCCTGCCCATATTTTTCATTGGCTTGTGTCTTTGTCCTTCGTAAATGCTGTCTTCTGATTCCTAAATAGGCTTGTTAGTCCCTCCTTAGTACGGCCATGTCTTCATTTGTAACCTCCCATGGTTACTGGCACCTTTACTTGGTTGTTACACGGTAGGTGTACTAAGTTTCTCCTACTTTAAGCACGATGTGCTTTGCTTACATTGAGCGCGCCAAGCACGCTTCCACTTTGAAAGCCGCCGGGACAATACGGCTGTTTGTTTGCAATGCCATAGGTTTTGTATTTAAATGCGAGACCTATTGCATTACAAATATTTTTTTGTGTGGGGTACGATTCGAGGGGAGAGTGAAACTGAAAGTAAAAGCGCAAAGAACCGAAGACATGATAGGCAGAGAAAATCCAGTGACCAAGCATCTGTGAAGGTAAAACCAAGAGGAACTGTGAGAGATCAGAGTTCAAGGGCCCGGCCCCACCCCAACCTGCTCACAGCTACGCAGGAAGTAAAACATATATACATGTTATTTTCCAAAACGTTTATTTTTGCTTTTTACCTTTTTAGGTCTCGGGCCTAGCGTTGCAGTGCGCAGCCCTGCTCGCGCAGCGCGAGACCTCATGTAGGGGGTTCTGAAAGCTGACCACACGCTCGTGCGTGTGGTTTTGCTTTTGCCGGCTGCCATTGGCTTTTGCGTGTTTTAAAAAAAAAAATAAGGCACGCAATTGGGCAAAGGCGGCCGCATGTCCCGCCCATTCCCACCGGTGTCTAGCACACGCAGCAGTGCGTGTTCGCCTCGCTACTGCGCTCCCTTTCCCCCCGCTCCTCTGTGGTGCGCGCGCACCACTCGTTTTTTCTTCTTACCGAAGCAAAGGGAAAGGTGACTGTAGGTGAAGGGGGTGAGAACGAAGCCATTGTTTTCTTCTTCCTGACGGGGCCCGGAAATCTGCCAAAACGCAGCGTGCAGTGCTTTGAGTGAAAAATGGCACGACTAAACTGGTCAAGCCACCGGTGGAGCCGGGGAGCGCTCCCGGGCTCTACATGGAGCGGTCTCAGAGCCGCATCAGCCTGTCGGCTTCCTTCGAGGCCCTGGCCATCTAATTCCCCTGCATGAACTCTTTTGATGAGGAAGATGGGGGTAAGTCTTTGCAATGCAATGTCTCACTTACCACCCTAGCTCCAAAGCCTGCTTTATGATGGTCAGTCTGTGGCTTGTGACGTCTCACACATCACTTCTCACAGGCAGCGCCCATTGTAAGACCATGTCCTGCAATGTCTCACTCACCCCTCGCCCCCTTCAAAACACCTAGATTTTGGAGGCCAGGCGCTGTCTTGCAATATCTCACTCGCGACCCTCACACACCTGCCTGGGATTTGAAGCTATGTAACATGCCTTGTAATGTCTCATCCTTCGTCATCTCCCCCAAAAACACCTGCATTATTTGGGAGCACATATTGAAATGTGTCACTCTCACAGCCCTTTCACTCAAACATTCAATTATTGGAGGCCAGTCAATCTTCTATGACGTCTCGCTCACAACCCTTTCTCCCGCACACCTGTAATTTCGAGCTCAGACATTGTTTAGGAATACCTCACACATAACCCTGTCTCCAAACACATCGGTTTTGGGGGCGCTTGCAGTCAAGTCTTGCCACACCTCACTGACCAACCAGTCTCCTGAACACAAGCATTCTTGGAGGCCAGTCAATGCTTTGCAAAATGCTGCTCACCACCCTCTCGCACAACAGCCTGGGGTTTGAATAACAGTCCACACCTTGGAATATCTCACCCTCTGCCTTCTCTTCTAGGGATTTTGAAGGCCAGTCCATGTCTCACTCACCACATTTCTCCACAAAATCCCAGGGTCTGGACAGTAGCAAAGCTAGGATGCCATTGGAACTGGAAAATGCTCCCTTTGACTGCAGCTGGGCAGTAAATACAGCAATAAGTGGGGTTTGATGTGCCCCGGTGCCACTGCACCCGCTGCACCAATGGTAGTTACGCTCCAGGGGGTTGGAGCCCAGACCATCTGTTGCACCATCTCACTGGCCGCCCTTTCTCTCTCTCTCTCTCTTCAAATGTCTGCTTACTGTCCTATATGCTGATTTTCTAACACTGAATGCCAAGTTCTTACTATCTGATTTAACGTGTGTGTGGCATTACGGTTTTGGAGGCTGAGCGAATAAACACAGACAAACACACAGCCCACGGAACACCTGTGGCGAGGTTGCATCTATGGTGGCTGGAGTGCGTGCAACAAAGAAGAGTCCACAATCACGCGCACGAAACACACACACCTCTTTTAGTGCACTTGCAGGCATCTGGAAGGGGTGGGGAGGGGGGATGCTGGGGGGGTATGGGTGGTGTTGGTAACGCAGGTGCGTAACGCGGCGAGCGTTGGCTAATATAGGCCTGCCGCCTTCAACCTGTGAGCCCCGTGTTGGCAAGCAGAAAATTGCGTTTCAAAGTGACAGCTTCGTATTTGGAAACAGAGCGTGACGTGAAACGCGATTTATCCTGCTGTTTTTCTGTATTAATTGATCCTATCATTAGGATCAGCCTGTCTGATACCAGCAGTGTGCGAAATGAGCAGCTGTACCTTGAATTTTGAAGAATTATTTGAAAATATCACTATATCACTAGATGAAATGTGCTCTTTCTGTGACACTTCACTTCAAGAATGGCGATGGAGGCCATAGTACGGTCCGGGTGCTGTGCCGCCGCTGCCGTCGTTCATCCACGTCTTCTCTTTATGTTGATTTTCTGTTAACCCTTTCAGGGAGCCAATAAAATGAAAAATCCAATTTGCGGTGCACAATGAAATAAAAAACGCACTGATTGTACGCAGGGCCAGGACACGCAAATGGCATCTTGGGACTAACGGTGCCATTTTCATAGAAAGTACTGGAATGTCAGCTTGTTTTTATTGTTACCCATATAGTTATGACCGCATTACCACACAATAGCGCTTTAAATTGTCGTATAACTATACACCACCCATCTTGTAATATTCCCAAGATATTACTCATTTCAGTTGCAATTATTTAAAAGCATCCTGTTTTTGTTGCATACTAGTACTTGTTTTACTTTCACTGTGTGCGGCCTTTCACTCACATTTTTTACAAGTGGACAATTTTTAATAGCACACACCCCTTTGCAGTGTTGGGTAAATACCTAGCGTATTAAAGTATTCAGTTTTAGGGGTCCGCTACTCATGCTCACTAAGGTGCTCTGCAGTCTATCCTACCATAGTGCATACTATAAACCACAAACAACATATGTTGCTCATTATTACCATATTGTAGTGGGTGGCACCTATCTTGTAAACGAAATTTCATCAAATTAAAACTTCGGCACTTTACTAAAAATTGCATTGCCATGAGCAAATCTATACTTATGGAAGTTTTTGTAGAATATTTCTGTAAATGTTAGTAAACACCCACAAACTCACACAAGCAACATGTACTTTCTTGTATAATTCCCTTACAATACCAACCTGTTCTTATGTTTTCGATATACAACGTTAATCATTAAAAGTAACACAATGCTAAGAGCTCATAATAATATAAACACAAGACCTATAGCATTTACTCTACACCACTCCACTCTACTACACACACTATTCTTCACTTTACACATCTTTACTACACTCTACACCACTGTATATCACTGTATATCACTACACGCCACTCTACTCCACTCCACTTTATAACGCACTACTTTATTTAACTCTATAACACTCCACTCTATAATACCCTATGCCACTACACTCTACTCCACTCAATCCCACTCCACACTACAACCTGCCCTCTAAAACACTCTCTAATGCTACACTTTTCTCCACTTTACACATCTTTAATCCCCTCTACACCACTATATTTCACTCTAGCTCGCTACAAGCCACTCTACTCCACTCTATGCCACTCCACGTTATAACACACTACTATATTACACTCTATAACACTCTGCACCACTTCACTTTACAACACTCTACTACACTCTACGCCGCTCCACTCTACAACACTCTAAACCGCTCCAACATACCACTTAACTCCTCTCCACGTTAATCAACGCCACCACATTTAACATCACTACACTCTACACCACTCTATCACACTCCACTCTACAACACCCAATACCACTCTAACACTCCACTGTATCACACTCAATTGCACTCCACTTAATGCCACTCTAACACACTCTACTCTATGCCACTCAATGCTTCAACACCCTACTCTATAACAGTAAACTGTACGACACTCTATACCACTCTCTGCCACTCTACTGCAATACACGCCACTTTACTTAACTCTACGCCACTCCACACTACACTACTTCCACTCCACTCCACTCTATAAACTTTACTCCACTTTACTCAACTCCTACGCCACTCCACGCTAAACTACTCCACTCCACTACACTCTATAATACTTTACACTATTCTATACTACACCACTTCACTGTACCACACTACACTCTATAGGTCTCCATTACTAAAAAATCGAGCTATTAGTGTTGCATTATTATTTCCTACGCCAAAAACTCAAACATTTACTAATGCGAGACCTATTGCATTGCAAATGCTTGTTCTAGTTGTTTTCACTTTCGCAACACTTTAATGAAGGGTCGACCATACCACAGCTCAGAACCATTATGGAAAATGTACTTTTTCCTCCTAGCTTAGACCACAATGTTCAAGAAGTTCCTTTTGTTGAGTTATAGTTTGAAGGAACCTTCTGTCACAGTAGTGGTGCCTGTCTTTGGTCCACGAAGTCCGGATCCATGCCAGAATTTCATGATAACCATTGACCATGCTAAAAAAAGATACAATTTAGATTTTATGGTTCTGATTCCCAAGGCCATTTGCGCAACTTAAGTTCTGAGTAGATAAACAGATAATATGATGCGAATAGGAATTCACGTTTTGTATTTGCAAAATATACATTTATACTCAAATTATTTTAGTGACAAGTGAAATTAAGCCATCTTGGTGTAATATTTTGAGAGAGAAAAGCTGCTCCTAGCAACAGCAATTGTGTGATTCAGACCAGAAGTGACTCGCACAGTGGGTGAATACCTCACTATTATGTGTTTTGTGAGTTTTTAGAACTTTCTCCCTGCCTGGAAACAATGGGAGTGGTGCCAAATATGAAAGGCGAGTGTAGATACCAATCGAGAGGTAGGAGCACAAAATAATGGGATCTCCCCCAAATAAAAGTCTGAACCTCCAGGCACTGGAGGTAGGCTGGCTGGTTCAAGTGCCGGTGGCAGCAGCTTTTGGCACTGGAGGTTGTTGGCCTAGGCACTGAAGGGTTGGTTTGTTCAGCTACCGGAGTTTGGTGTTTGAAGCACCAATGGTTGGTACATCCAACCACCAATATCTTTTTCAAGTTTAAAAAAAAATGTTTTTTACTCTTTTGGCCCGTGGCCTTTCATGAACGAAAGAAGTAAAGCTTAAAAATATACAGGTGAGATGTAAAATAACAGAAGTTACATAATTCTCCTGTAGGTAGAAAACTTCTTCATAGGGATGAAGGTGGAGAATTTAGGAAGGAAAGGAGCTAAGCAAGGGACTTTGGGGAGGGGTAGGTGTTGGGGGCAAAGATAGGGTAATGCTGGGTACATGATTCTCCAGTCGACAGAAAAGGCTTTACAGGAAAGATGGCCGGGAGTTTATTAATGAAGGGTGCTGCGAGTTTGAAAGGGATGGAGTAGGAAAGGAGTTTGAAAGGCCAAATAATAAAACAAGCATTTGCAATGCAATAGGTCTCACATTTACACGAGTTTGAGCTATTGGCATTGTAAATGACAATGCCTTTTTTATGTTTTGGGTTTTAAAACATAAATAAAAGGCATTGTCATTTACAATACTAATAGCTTAAACTCTCGCAAATGCGAGACCTATAGCATTGCAATAAAGGGCCTTCTCGACCGCTTGTTATATTGTAAATATCAAAGGAAGAGACCGGCCTGCGACGTCTTCAAAGCAGTGATAAATAGTGCAGTGAAGAAGATGTGTAAGTGTTGTAAATTACACAGACACAAAGTGTGAAGTGAGAGTCACATATGATCCGAGCTATAAACACTAACAAAGCGCTCCAACACCTTTCGCTCTGTGATTACACTGTTGCGGCTCAGGAGGAAGAGCGGGAGGGGGGCTAGTTCCTGCCCTCTCAGTGATTTGAGTGTGCAGTGTGGCATTGAGTAATGTCATTGCTATCTTTGGCCTAATAAAAACACTCCAGCTGTAGTAGAGCCCTGGCTTCACCTCCTGGTGCAGGGAGGGCTGTGCTTTATGCTGTACTTGCCTCCTTCTTTCAGCAAAAGGTGGAAGCCATCTTCTCCTCATTCACGCACTTGAAGACGGAGGATAAAGAGGTTTCAGCAAGATTGGCGCCCAATGGTTCCAAAATAACACCTATACTAGATGGCTTTAAGCCACTAGAGGTACAAGAATCCATCAAACTTCTGATGTCAATTCGATCTGGATCCCCCCTGGACCCTTGTCCGGCATCCGTGATTAAACAAATCCCTGACATCATTGGGGCTGCCCTTACCCCCTTGTTTAATACCATTCTTAACTTGGGCCAGTTCCCCAGAGCTTGGAAAATAGCCTCTATTCTCCCTTTGCTTAAAAAACCGAACCTGGATCCCAAGGACCCAAGTAACTTTAGACCCATTTCGCGTCTCCCATTGCCGGCAAAAATGCTGGAGAAAGCTATGAACGCCCAACTCAGCATGTTTCTCCTGACCAACAGCCTACTGGATCCTACTCAATATGGCTTTCGTGCTGAACATAGCACGGAGCTGGCCTTCATTAAATCTACGGAAGAAGTAAGAGAGGCCTTGGATCAGGGAGGCGCCGCGATATTGATCATGTTGGATCTCTCGGCGGCCTTCGATACGGTCCATCATGAGGTATTGATGGACCGTTTGTCAGAAGGGGGTGTTCAAGGCAATGCCTGGAATCTCCTGAAATCCTTCCTCACCGACAGAATCCAAACGGTGGATTTGGATAAAGGTAGGTCAAGGCCTTTTTCCCTTCCTTGTGGGGTGCCACAGGGGTCATCCCTCAGCCCTACACTTTTTAACGTGTATGTGTCCCCTCTGGCAGCCCTGATAAGATCTTTTGGATTCCAACTGACATCTTATGCGGATGACACGCAAATCGTGCTGTCCCTCCAGCGCGGCCAAGAAGCTGAAACTGGAAAAAGATGTCATGATTGTATGAAAGCCATCTCGGGATGGATGTCATCTAATTGCCTGAAACTTAATGCGGGAAAAACGGAGGTTATCATATTTGGCAACAACTTAAATCTGTGGACGCCTGACTGGTGGCCGGAAGAAATGGGGACGCTCCCGGTTCCTACAAAAAAAGTGAAGAACTTGGGGGTGATCGGGGATAACAGACTCACTTTTGGGGACCAGATAAATGGGGTTGTCTCCGTATGCTTCTTCCTCCTCAGAATTCTGAGGAAAATAAAGTTCCTTCTTCCGGGTGACAGCCTGAGGACAGTGGTCACAGCACTCATTCTGTCTCAACTGGACTACTGTAACGGTCTCTACCTGAACATCCAAAAGAGACATATGAACAGACTCCAGATCGTGCAGAATGCTGCAGCCAGGCTGTTGACGGGCACACCCAGGTTTGTCTCGGTTAGGAAGGGGCTTAGACATCTTCACTGGCTCCCAGTAAAACAATGTGCACAATTTAAAGCTCTCTGCACGGTCTACAAGACCCTTAAGGGGGTAGGCCCCGAATACTTGAAACATCGTCTACAATGGTACGTTCCCAGAAGAACTTTGCGTTCTACTGAAGCAAAACTAGCGATTGTCCCCCCTGTCAAAAAAGCTAGCTGGGGTGGCGGGAGCTTTATCACATGTGCTGCAAAGGCTTGGAATGGCCTACCTCTACATCTCAGAAATTCAACCGAGCTCCTTTCCTTCAGGAAAGGGTTGAAAACCTGGCTTTTTACTGTATAGTCATTTCACCATAAGTAACCAATTAGGCAGTGCTCAGCACCAGGACACCCTAGGGTAACAGTTGCGCTTTAGAAGCTTCATTAACATAACATAACATAACATGGCAGGCATGGATGGAGGGAGGGAGGGAGGGTCGGTCTCGGCTGCAGCTCATGCCTCCTACAGTGCCCCTGCTATTACTAGTGAGAGAGAGACACTGAGGTGGTGGTATTGGTATCGTTGGTGGTGGTATTGGCGGTGGTGGTGGTGGTATTGGTATTGCTGGTGGTGGCATTGGTGGTGGTGGTATTGATGGTGCTGATATTGGTGGTGTTGTTGGTATTGGTGGTGGTGCTGGTGGTGGTGGTAATGGTGGTGGTGGTGGCATTGGTGGTATTGGTGGTGGTGCTATTGGTGGAGGTGGTATTGGTGGTGGTATTGTTATTGGTGGTGATATTGGTATTGGTGGTGGTATTGGTACTGGTGGTGGTGGTATTGGTATTGGTAGTGGTGGTATTGGTGGTGGTGGTATTGGTGGTGGTATTGGTGGTGGTGGTATTGGTGGTGGTGGTATTGGTGGTCGTGGTGGTATTGGTGGTGGTGGTATTGGTGGTGGCGGTATTGGTGGTGGTGATATTGGTGGTGGTGGTAGTATTGGTGGTGGTGGTATTGGTGGTGGTGGTGGTATTGGTGGTGATGGTGGTTGTATTGGTGGTGGTGGTATTGGTGGTTGTGGTATTGGTGATAGTTTTGGTATTAGTGGTGGTATTGGTGGCGAAGGTAGTATTGGTGGTATTGGGGTGGTATTGGTGGTGGTGGTGATGGTGGTATTGGTGGTTGTATTGGTGATAGTGGTGGTGGTTGTGGTATTGGTGGTGGTAGTATTGGTAGTGATGGTATTGGTGGTATTGGTGGTGGTGGTGGTATTAGTGGTGGTGATATTGGTGGCGGTGGTGGTATTGGTGGTGGCATTGGCGGTGGTGGTATTGGTGGTGGTGGTATTGGTGGTGGTGGTATTGGTGGTGGTATTGGTGGTATAGGTGGTGGTGGTATTAGTGGTGGTGGTGGTATTGGTGGTGGTGGTATTGGTGGTGGTATTGGCATTGGAGGTGGTGGTATTGGTGGTGGTGGTATTGGTGTTGGTGGTGGTGGTGGTGGTATTGGTGGTGGTGGTATTGGTGGTGGTGGAGGTGGTTGTATTGATGGTGGTGTATTGGTGGTGTTATTGGTGGTGGTGGTATTGGTGGTGTTGGTATTGGTGGTGATGGTGATGGTGTTGGTGGTAGTAGTGTTATTGGTGGTGGTGTTGGTGGTGTTGATGATGGTGGTGTTGGTGGTGGTATTGGTGGTGGTGGCGGTATTGGCGGTGTTGGTATTGGTGGTGGTATTGGTGATGGTGGTATTGGTGGTGGTGGTACTGGTGGTGCTGGTGGTGGTATTTGCGGTGGTGGTGGTAATGGCGGTGGTGGTGGTGATGGAGCAAGGACTCGTAAATGAGACTTGCTCAGAAGCAATCCTTTTGTTTGAACTCATTAACGAATTACTAACAACATGTTTGTAATTAATATTCCGTATTTTAGAAAAGACACGCGGGAAAATGAAGCTTGCCTATGTATTTACTAACTGTAACAACATGAACGAAGGACTAAAACGCACTCTAACAAGGGATCTTTACTGCGCATGCGTCTACTGCATCTACATAGTATGACGTACTAATGCTTGGAGGGAAATTCTTGCGCCTGCGCAAAGTTATTAAAAATGGCCGTTTGAAAGCTCACATGCATGGCACCTGCTTGGCTGAAATAGAAAATAAGTTTTATACTAACGCAAACGCAGAAAGGGTAATAATAATTAAAGTGGGTTAGAGTAGAGGTTGGTGGTATAAAGTGAAATCATTTATTTTTGAGAATAACATTTCTTCTTTTGACTTTATTATTAGTGCGCATTTGGGCCCTCCACACTTGTCTGAATTGAGCTGACTGACTTGACCCCACGCATGTGCACCAGAGAGAGAATAAGGAAAGATGAGTAAGGACTTGTCACGCGTCCAAGGCCAGCGAAGATGTGCCCTGGGAACATGAGGGTGAAGAGTTCATATGAAGAAGTTTTATTCATGATGTTGAAACATTTTGTATTACTAAAGTTTGGAGATGTATGGGAAAGGAAATGATTTAATAAAGTTTGAGGGGAGGGGTTTGAAACAATGGTTTAATGAAATAAGTGAAATGTAAGCATGGTGTGACGATCATCCCCCCTCGCCTGTCCAATCAGAGTTAGTATTTTGGGAAATTGAAACATTAATGGGTGGTACATGGTTATGGAAAGGTATAATTGAGGTAGTTTTAGTTAGTTAGCTTAGCATTGACACGAGAGAGCTGACACGGAGCATGACACAGGAGCAGAAGCAGCAGAGGCGAAGCAGAGCTCGGGATGCTGTTGGTGCTGTGGGTGGTGCTGATGCTGTGAGACGCTGATGAAGAAATCGAATGCAGAACCATCTATTTAACTTAATTGGGTTAGAAAGAAGATCGCGGAAGAACCACGAGGAGGAAGAGAGTGTCAGAGAGGGGTGCGACGCAGTCATCGGTATTTAGAGAGGTGAAGTATCCTGTCCTGATTCCTGTCCTGAAGTCTTTGTCTCCTGATCTATCCTGGGGGACCCTAACCAGCCCTTTGGCCAGGGGGTTGGTCTTCACACCATTCTTGGTAAATATAAACTCATTGTATTGATAGATGTTCTTCTCTCTCTGTCCTCTTCTTTCTGAGCATAGTTATTGTGTGAATCTGAATTGCTATTGCTTATTGAAAATTGATGGAATTGACACTTTTGCGAATGAGGGTGTTTGTACTGAAACATTGAGATGGTTCACACTCAATTAATTTAGATAAAGATTTTAAAACTTCCCGAGTCTGTGATTATTTCATTTTACTTTCGAGGAATGTTTTAATAAGTAATGTTAATTATCACCATCAACTAGTTCCAACTAATGGTCCATTGACGACCAGAGGAAAGAACTAATTGATCAGTGAAAGGTTTAGTTAGGGAGAAGAAATAACTAAATCTTGCAGTATGAAAATCATAAACTAAGTTCCAGCGGTCTACTTAGTATCTAGTGGAAAAAGTTATTAGGGCCCAGGTGAGTATATGGTAGTGGAGTATCTGCTGTTAGTACACTGCTGGATCAGTTTTCTGGTAGCAGAGGATGGTTATTATTGACTAGTTTGGTGATAAGTATAGATTATTGATTTTTGATTTATGTTTTAACAAAAGAGTTAGTGTCTTGTTTTATGTTGTCTGGAAAATTCCCGGGGAATGAATAGCGGGTGGCGATAGAAACCACACTGCAGTGAGTTTACTCGTCTGTTGGAATAACACTGAGAAGCTAGGTAGGGCTGGCAGTGTTAAAATAGGGACTATTTTCTGTGTAAAAGTGAGAGTGATTGATAGCAAAGAGTTCGCTAGTGAAACTTTAGGCGTTATATCACCTAGAAAGGGTAACCCTGAAGGAGTAGCAGGTTCTTTCAAGATAGATTGACAGCAAAAGGAGTTCGCTGGTGAAACTTTGGTCTCAAATTTCCCAAAACGGGTGATACCGGAGGTTTAGCAGGTTCTCTGAAGCTTATATGAAGAGTAAGCGGAAGGGTTTTATTCGCAGTGGAAAGAAATAAACTATCCTTTGATCTAGTGGAACAGACAGAGTAGCGAATGTTTTATGTCGTTAATAACAAAGAATTTTGAAGAAAATATAGAGAAATAAGTTTTCGTATTACCTTGTAAAGGGAGGGTCAGTTGCTGGAATTTTACTGACGTCACAGCGAGCCGCGCTGGGATTGGTTGAAACTGCGGGCGGGTGACAGGAGCAGCCTTGTAAAGGAGGGGTCAGTAGAAAGGAGCAGAACTGACGTCACAGGGAGCCGCGCTGGGATTGGTAGAAACAGCGGGCGGGTGACAGGAGCAGCTTTGTAAAGGAGGGGTCAGTAGAAACGAGCAGAACTGACATCAGAAAAGATCTCGCTGGCATTGGTCAGATCATGAGCGTGAGCCTGGTTTAATTGGATAGCTAGTTAGAAGCCGCGCTAGGATTGGTGGAGAGAAAGATTGTATGCGGGATATTGATTTGACTGTTAGTGCAAGACGTACAGGTAGAAGATTTCAAGGGTTTGCAGAGTACAATTTTTTACATCATTCCTTAAGGATGTATGGAGAGAAAAGAAAGATGTCATTTTTAAAGAAAATTAAGAATTTCTTTGTAAAGGATAAGCCTGTGTTGACTAGAGAGGGAATTCCTATTCCGCCACCGAAGACACCAGCATCTTTTATGATGATGGAAAGAGGATATCATACTTGCGTGTGGTTGGAAAACTGGATAGAATATACGAAGGATGATGGAGTGCTAGCATTTCCTAAAGATGGTACGTTTAATGGGAGGATTCTTCAGAATTTGAGATTGAAAATGAATGATTTAGAACCTAGACCTAGGTTAACTCAATATGAGGCTTCGGAAGAATGGGAAACTGAGTCATATGAACGAGAACGATGCAGGGGTGGGAGATATAGAGGATTCTTTCCAAGGCACTTGCATGAGTCACACGAAGGGCAGATGAAACAATGGAGGAGAGCTATGGTATCAGAAGGTTTATATCCAGTGTTAATGGCTGAGGAACAGTCTGGATGAATGTGTAAGGAGAAAATGAAACACATGAATTCAGCAGGATATGGTGAATCAGATGACGAGTTGTTAGAGGATATTTAATTAAAAATCCACCACCGTATCAAGAAGCAACTAGTAAAGTTACCCCAAGTGCACCAGTAATGGGAATGCCATTGAGCCCACAAATTTTACATGATACGTTATATAACAGAGTATTGCAGGATAATGAAAGAGATGCTTTAAACAAAACTAGAGAAGAACTAGTTCAAAAGGTAAGTCAATTAAATTTGAATACTGAAGCCTTGACAGTGCCAGTGACCATTGGCCCGGTAATCCCATTGTATGGAGATAAAAAGATCTGCCAGAAACCACAACCTGTGACGATTCCATTAAATAGTCCTAGGAAAGAAATAATAATTACAGATGATCAGGTGAGCGAAAGTGAGTCAATTATTTCATTAATGGATCTCCCTAATGTGGAACCTTTGACGGAAACTCCAAAGAGAGTTACGCCCATGAGTTTGAGAGAAAGAAGACCTTTAATTCATACAGGAACTGAAGGCGCAACAGTAGTTACCTCTGAAGATATAGAAAGATGGGCACAGGAAAGAGATAATCAGAACCCAACACCTAGAATTTTAGACATCAGCAGATTGAAAGTGGAATTGGAGGAGATGATGACAGGATGTGTGGGCACAGAGAGATTGAATGCTTACAATGAAGAAGAATTATTATTTTTATGTAAGAGTATAACCAGAAGAGCAAGAGTATTTCATGAGAGATTGACTGAAGTTGCTTCAGAGATTGGAATAGACATAGGGAAATCAAAGTTGTTACAGAAACCATATCGAGTGGACTTTACTGATAAAGATCTAGAAAGTGTAAATGCTTCTGGAAAGAGACTACAGATAAAGGAATTAATGAACATTTTGCGAAAATGAGGAGACATTGATAAATGGAGAATTAGATGGATAAGAAAGAAAGAGGAAGTACAAGCGAGAGAAGCAGCAGCTGCGTTTCCACTAAGAGAAACAAGCAAAATGGAAAAATTGTGTCCAATGAGAGAGGTTCCTGGAGGAGGATATGTTCATGTTCCGTGGAGTAGACAAGATATTTTGTCATTTACAAATGATTTTCCAAAGCTGAGAGAAAAACCAGTTGAATGGTACAAACAGGTAGTGAGATTTGTGAAGGTTTCAAAGGTTTTATTGAAAGACTTGAATGGTCTATTTGATATAGTGGTACCTGCTGATTTATGGACGGAATGCAAAATTACAATTGATTGGCCTAATGAGGAGTATGCTAGAGACTCCAAGACAGGAGCATCCTCGGAGGAGGTGATGAAAAAGTATCACCAAGTGATTACGTATTTGAAAGGGAAAATTCCTCCTAAAGAAACAGACTGGGTGAAGATAGATAGAACAACCCAAGAACCAAATGAAACTGTACATGCATATTATGAGAGGTTATTACAGGTGTTTAAGCAGTATAGTGGTTTTGAGAATATCGGTGACAAGGATATGGGACATTTTGTGTATCGGTTTGTATATGGTTTGAAACCAGAGATTAGTCAGATGATACAGCAGCACATGTTGTGTTGGCAAAGCAAGACAGTGGATGAGATTTTAAAGTACGCGAAATATTGCGGAGATGACATTGAGGCCAGGCGTAGGAAGCTAAAAGAGAAAATGATGTTTGCACAAGTAAAACTGGCAGAACAGCAAGAGGAGAAAACAAATGCCCAAAATAATAATCAAGCGAAAGAGAAAAGTCAGAATGATCAAGGAGCGAATGGTAATAAATATAGGGGATGAATAGACAGAGAAGAAGCAAAAAAGAAGTTTCCTTGTCATGCGTGCGGGAAGCTTGGACATTGGAAGAACGAGTGTAAGAGTACTCAGAATAATAAGAATAATAATGGGCAAAATCAAAATTGAATCCCACAGATGCAGAATGAAGTACTTGTGAATCAGCAGCAGCAGGTAGTTACTCCACAATATCAGGTGCCACCAGCTCCTATGCCAAATTTTGTGAATCATCAGAATTTCAGTGCAAACACCGGATTTCAAGGAGAAAGTGGTAAGAATAATAGAACAATAACACAATTGGGGCATATTACCAAGGATGTGCGATAATTATCGCAAAGCGCACTTAGTGCTGTTTTTTTTATCACCGGCTATCGCTGGATTACATCGCGGAGATAACGCGTTATTATCAACGCTTATCTCCAAGGCGATAGACAATCCAGCGACAGCGGCGAAACCCAGAAATAGCGCGCGAAATCCAGCGATAAATTCCACGCGCTAATGAAAAGCTTGCTAATAGGCAGGTGAGGACTTAACCTTACAATTCACCTCCCATTGACTAGAATGGCTAAGTCAAGTTTTAAAGAGGTGTTAGATTCCAGCGATAATCGCGGTTAGCGCGAATTATTTTATCGCTTCGCGGCATTGCTAATAGGGGGAAGTTGTGTTTGCGACTGTTTTCAGTCGCTTTTAGTTGGGAACGCCTACTATGCATGTCATTAGCGATAATTATCGCTGACATGCAAAGCGGCAAGAAAACGGCCGCTTTTGCCATAAAGCTGTTGCTAACAGCTGTTAGCGACAGCTTGCTAATAGGGCGATAAAAATATCGCCGCTTTAGCGGCAAAAAGTGCCGCTAAAGCGGCGATACTGCCCTTGATAATATGCCCCAATATTTGTTGCAGAATGATGAGGAAAATTCGAATTTCACACAATGACGGTGCCTGAGGGGGGAGGAAGAGGAGTGCGTGCTTGGCGCATCCTTGCCGGTAGATCAGTCAGGTCCATTTGTTGATGGGAAAGTAGAAGGTAAAGACATTACTTTCCTATTGGATACTGGTGCTACCAGGTCTACTGTGAGAACAGCAGACATCCCAAACCTACTCCTCTCGGGAGAATCAATCCAAGTTGTAGGCATGTCTAACCAACAGATTGGAACCCCAATTACAAAACCAATGGAGGTACACATTGGAAATTTCAAAGAAATGCATCGATTTGTAGTTTGCGATTCCAGTCCTGTAAATCTGTTGGGAAGAGATCTACTGTGCAAGATGAATTGCACGATCTATTGTACACCAGATGGTGTCGCTTTCCAGACCCCTGATGAAGACATAGTATACAAGATGATGTTAGCCAAGCAGGGAACAGAAGTAGATGAAATGTTTTCACTAATGACTGAAAATGAATTACCAGAAGAGTTGAGAGCCACAGTTAATCCAGAAGTGTAGGACTTTACAGGAAAAGACATTGGGTTAATGACAAATATAGACCCAGTTAAAGTGACAGTAAAAGAGGGTGCAGTGTATCCAAACACCCGACAGTACAAGATGAGTTCAGAAGTAAAAGCAGGAATTATTCCAGAAATGGAACGAATGGTTAAGCAAGGTATTTTAAAAGAAGTGATGGGTAGTCCTTGTAATTCGCCGATAATGGGACTGAAAAAGCCTAGCGGAAAGTACAGAATAGTGCAGGATTTAAGAAAAATAAATAAAATTGTAGTGCCATGTTGTCCAATAGTGCCAAATCCAGCAGTGATCCTTTATCAGATACCTTGGAATGCAGGTTGGTTTACAGTAATTGATTTATGCCAAGCGTTCTTTTCTATTCCTTTACACCCAGACAGCCAGTATCTTTTTACGTTTAAGTTTGAGGATCGTATTTACGCATGGTGTCGAGTTCCTCAAGGGTACACAGAGAGTCCCTCAATTTTTAATCAGATTTTGAAAAAGTGGCTAGAATCATTGATTATGCCTGGAAATTCTGTCCTGGTCCAGTACATTGATGACCTACTGGTGGCATCAAAAACACGAGAAGATTGTGTCACAGACACAATTGCATTGCTGAACCATTTGGCTGAAGGAGGACATAAGGTGTCTCCAGAAAAATTACAGTTCTGTCAACAAGAAGTTAGATACTTAGGGCATAAAATAGAAAGAGGAGTTAGAAAAGTGACACCGGAAAGAATAAAAATAATCAAAGAAATGCAATTGCCACAGACTCAGAGAGAAATGAGAATGTTCTTGGGAGTGGTTGGGTACTGTAGGCAATGGATTAATGGTTTTTCCGTGTTAGCAAAACCATTAATACAAATGACTCGAAAAAGAGCAAAAGATCCGATTGATTGGAATGATGACTGCATAGAGGCATTTGTGAAAATGCGAAATTGTTTGTGTGAGGCTCCTGCTTTGGGCATGCCTGATTATTCAAAAGATTTTGCGTTGTTTTGTTGTGAAAGAGAAAATTATGCACTTTCAGTCTTAACACAGAGACATGGACTGAGTCGACGTCCAGTGGCATATTTTTCAGCTACATTGGATCCAGTGGCTTCAGCATTACCTGGCTGCTTAAAAGCAGTAGCTGCTACTTGTATGAGTCTGGAGCAGAGTGAATCGATAGTGATGGGACATCCGGTAAAGGTTTATGTTCTACACTCAGTTAAAATTCTTTTGACAAGAACTAGAACACAACATCTCACCCCTAGTCGACTGACTAAGTATGAAAGTCATTTTGGGAGCTGAGAACGTGACAGTGATAAGGTGTACGATTATGAACCCAGCTACCCTACTGCCAGACCCATGCAATGAAGAAGTGAGAGATGAGAGTGATCATGATTGTTTGGACGTGACTGAGTTATGTACGAAGCCCCGGCCTGATATAAAAGAAACACCTTTGAAAGAGGCTGACCATGAGTTATTTGTAGATGGTTCATGCTTCAGGACACAAGAAGGAGGATTAAGTGCTGCATATGCTGTTTGTAAAATATCTGGGGTAATTGAAGCATCCTGTTTACCTAGAGTCAAATCTGCACAAGTAGCCGAAGTGGTAGCCCTAACCATGGCATGCAAATTGGGGAAAAATTAGAAAGTAACCATATTTACGGACAGTCAATATGGGTTCGGGGTTGTGCACGATTTTGGCCAGCTCTGGATGTAAAGGGGATTTCTGACTTCTTCAGGATCTCCTATTAGAAACAGCAAAAATGTAAAAGATTTATTGGAAGCATTACAATTGCCAAAAGAGATAGCAGTTGTAAAATGCGCTGCACATCAGTCAGGAAATGACTGTGACTGCTGGCAATAAATATGCTGACCAAGTGGCTAAATACTGTGCCAAAAATACAGTGACCATTAACAGAAAAATTGAAACGGGTGAAACCAGATGCCAACTTATGTTTTTCTCAGTACCAGAAACATGGGATGAGATTAGACAATTGCAGGAAGAAGTTGAGGAAAAGGAAAAGGAAATTTGGAAAAAGGCAGCTTGTACAAAGAGACCACATGATGAGGTATGGGTGTATTTAGATGGAAGACCAGTCATGCCAGATTGTTTGCTTTAAAAAATGGCAAGAGTGTATCATGGAGCAACACACATAGGGAGAGACTCAATGATCAGACTATTCAGACAGAGTTGGTATAATCCAAAATTCAGGGTAGTCGCAGAGAGCCTTTGCCAAAGATGCTTAACTTGTCAACAGCAAAATCCAGGTAGGAAGACATTGGTTAGATGGGGAAAGATTGGAAAGGCAGAGGGACCCTTCACCAGATTACAGTTGGTTTTTATTGAGTTGCCCCCTAGCAATGGACTGAAATACATACTTGTCATAGTATGCCTCTTCTCAAGATGGGTGGAAGCATATCCCACTCGAAGAAATGACAGTCTTACAGTTGCAAAATTGTTGTTGAGGGAGTTAATTCAACGCTTTGGTTTTCCAGTCACTTTGGAATCAGATAGAGGCCCTCATTTTAATAATGAAATAATTCGATTAATCTGTGCTGCATTTAACATTGAACAAAAACTGCACTGTGCTTATCGTCCAGAGGCTTCTGGAATTGTTGAGCAATTACATGGCACAATCAAGTCAAGATTGGGGAATGTGTGTGCATCCACAAAGCTGAAATGGCCAGATGCATTACCTCTTGTATTGATGGGTCTCAGAAGTATTCCAGACAGAAAAACAGGAATGAGCCCACATGAAGTTCTCATGGGAAGAGCCATGAGACAAGCATTTATTCCTGGAAATAAACTAATGAGTATAACTGATGATCTGGTATTGGACTATTGCAAAGGATTGGCTGAAATGGTGCGTTCTGTCTCTCACCAGGTTGGAGAAGACGCAGTTGAAAGACAGCCGGACCAAGCACATGATTTGAATCCTGGAGATTGGGTGCTAGTGAAGAAACGCGCAAGAAAGTCGTGCCTAGCACCAAGGTGGGACAAACCGCTGCAAGTCATACTAGTCACTACCACAGCAGTGAAGTGTGCAGGTCTGCCCAATTGGATTCATGCCAGTCATACCAGAAGATTTCCGAGCCCATCAGAACAACAAGAGCAACCACTGACTGAACAGGCTGAAGCATCAGGAGTTGTAAACTGTGAAATTGAAGAATCTAGAGTGATAGATTCTGAAAGACAACCATATGACGAACAGCCAGGTACAAGTCAGGAAGAGTGGATACCAGTGATTGAAGTGATTGATGATGCTATTGAAACAAGAAGAAGAACAGAACTGAAAAGACAGGAAAGTAGTCAGGAAAAGACAGGGAAAGAAGAACACACTCAGGTGGAAATAGAAAAAGACTTTCAGGAACCTGAGGAGGGAATAGTAGAAGAACACGTTCAGGCAGAAGAAGAAAAGTTTGAAATAAGACCTGAACAGGATCAGATAGAGCTAGAAGAACAAGTTCAGACAGAAAAAGAACAGTTTGAAGTAAGACCTGAACAGGGTCAGATAGAGTTAGAAGAACAAGCTCAGGAAAAGGAAGAACAAAGTACGATAAGACCTGAGCAGGTGGAAGTAAAAGAAGGTTCAAGCACAGAAAACGGGGAACGAGAACAGATTGTGCCTAGATTAAGTGAAATTAAAAGAACTTTGAGAGGAGATAAAGAAGGTGAAAGTGCAGTACAAATCAAAAAAATCAGAAAGGGAGACAATTGGCCTACTGGAGTAAAGAAATTAAGATATCATTTGAGAAAATCAGAAAAGAAATCAGAACAAGTAAATGAAATCACAAGTCAAACATGATCTAAACAAACCTTAGCGAAAATAACTTGAGGAAGTCCGAGATTGAGAAATTTAAACAGAAGATACAAGGCTCCTGAATGGACCTATGTCATACTTGAAGAATTTGAATCCCTAGATCTGAGTGATGAAACAGAAGAAGTTCATGTTGCACAGATTGATGAAAGCAAATTGAGGCCTCCTTAAGAATGAAAAGAAAGTCAAATTGACAAAGAAAAGATAAGAGAAAAGAAATTTTCTCAGGAGTAAAAATGTCAGAAATTGAAGTTACCGAAAGATCAAATCGTGGAATGAAAAGAAGATGCTTTAGATTTTGTTTTTGTAGTATTTTATTAGTAGCATTAGTATGGTTATTCCTAACGGTAGGAATACCTTTGTTAATGAAAACAAGTGACAAGAATAATACAGATACTAATGTTAAGGTGGATAGAATAAAAGGAACTAAAATAGAAATAGGGGTAGAAGATGAAGCAAATTATCATAATGAATCAGACTATAATACGTCCTCTAATGTGTTTATTAAATTGTTATTTCAATATGTTAGTACTATGGAGATTAATAATTGCTATGTGTTTATGAAGTTACCCTCATCAGTATCAGAAGGGGTGACGTATCACCATATACCTTTAACATATGGTGTGTCATGTAGTATTTTATCAAGTCTATTTTATGCTACAGGGAGACTTCAGTATTTTTATTCAAATCTAGATGTAGTATTTTCTGATTTACCTATTAGAAGGAATATGAATCCAGTAGTTAGTAGTAAAAATGCACAGTTTATGGGTGGATTTTTCTTAACAATGAGTTCAATAGATTTAGTTCAGGCACATAAAGATAATTTAACATGTACATTAAGAAAAGAAGAAAAAGATTTTTTGGATTTAGTAGAAGAAAGGAGACAGGATTTAATAAAGAAAGCGACAACACAGAAAGCCCATGGGTTGAGAAAGAGGGAATGTATGCAAATGGCGAGGCTCATGCTGCGATGTCCCTGGATTTTGTGAAAAAGGGAAAATTCTGCCTCCATAGATTAAAGACAGATTATAACAATAATGACATTGGTTCCAGTGAATGTGAACACAACTTCCTAATATTAGGAGGGTGGGGACTAAAAGGGGGAACGGGTCCTGTATTTCCGGGAGTGTATTATGTTTGCAGGAATAATGCCTATTATAGGTTACCTGCAAGATGGTATGGGAGCTGCTATTTTGGAATAGTTTTTCCAAAAATGTATCACGTAGACAGAATCAGTGGAACCAATGGAAATTCTAATGGACTAACACGAAGAAGAAGAGCTAGTTTTCCGGAAATTGTAGGAGATATTTTCAGTGCACTGATACCCTCAGTTGGAGTCATTCTTAATTCACAGAAAATTTGTAAGTTATCAACCATAGTTGATCGTCTTTCTACAGATACTGTAGGAGTATTCTTAATGATTAACACGGAGATGGTTGCAGTCAGGTCTATGGTGTTACAGAACGGTCTTGCTCTTGACATATTATTAGCAAAAGAAGGTGGAGTCTGTGGTATGTTGATAATTCAACATTGTTGCACTTATATTCCGGACAAGAGCAGAGAAATTAAAGGATAAATTGAAAACATTACGAGAATGCATAAAGACTTGACCCAACTGGAGGTTGACAGTGTATGTGGAAAACTAACAAAAAGTATAACATCAATAGGGAAATGGTTCGTTGATTTTGGGAAAAGTTTTCTAGGGCAAATAATAATACCATTCCATTAGTTATGATAATAGTAATAATGATAATAATGATTACATATAAGTGTTGTAGAAAAGGAAAGAAAGAGAAAATACATTTCGAAAGAAAAGGAAAGGGACAGAAACGAAAAAGAAAATATGATGAAATACAGTTGGAAGAAATGAAAGGCAAATTATATAAGAAAATGAAGGATTTAGAAGGAAACGAGTTGACTGATGGAAAATTGAGAGAAGAAATAGAGAACTGAGATATGCTAAAGTTGGTATCTGGGATGGGATGGGAAATTTTATGATGGCTTAAGATGCCATCAGAGAGGGGATTGATGGAGCAAGGACTCGTAAATGAGACTTGCTCGGAAGCAATCCTTTCGTTTTAACTCATTAACAAATTACTAACAACGGGTTTGTAATTAATATTCCGTATTTTAGAAAAGACACGCGGGAAAATGAAGCTTGCCTATGTATTTACTAACTGTAACAACATGAACGAAGGACTAAAACGCACTCTAACAAGGGATCTTTACTGCGCATGCGTCTACTGCATCTACGTAGTATGACGTACTAATGCTTGGAGGGAAATTTTTGCGCCTGCGCAAAGTTATTAAAAATGGCCGCTTGAAAGCTCACATGCATGGCACCTGCTTTTATACTAACGCAAACGCAGAAAGGGTAATAATAATTAAAGTGGGTTAGAGTAGAGGTTGGTGGGATACAGTGAAATCATTTATTTTTGAGAATAACATTTCTTCTTTTGACTTTATTATTAGTGTGCATTTGGGCCTTCCACACTTGTCTGAATTGAGCTGACTGACTTGACCCCACGCATGCGCACCAGAGAGAGAATAAGGAAAGATGAGTAAGGACTTGTCACGCGTCCAAGGCCAGCGAAGATGTGCCCTGGGAACATGAGGGTGAAGAGTTCATATGAAGAAGTTTTATTCATGATGTTGAAACATTTTGTATTAATAAAGTTTGGAGATGTATGGGAAAGGAAATGATTTAATAAAGTTTGAGGGGAGGGGTTTGAAACAATGGTTTAATGAAATAAGTGAAATGTAAGCATTGTGTGACGATCATCCCCCCTCGCCTGTCCAATCAGAGTTAGTATTTTGGGAAATTGAAACATTAATGGGTGGTACATGGTTATGGAAAGGTATAATTGAGGTAGTTTTAGTTAGTTAGTTTAGCATTGACACGAGAAAGCTGACACGGAGCATGACACTGGAGCAGAAGCAGCAGAGGCGAAGCAGAGCTCGGAATGCTGTTGGTGCTGTGGGTGGTGCTGATGCTGTGAGACGCTGATGAAGAAATCGAATACAGAACCATCTATTTAACTTAATTGGGTTAGAAAGAAGATCGCGGAAGAACCACGAGGAGGAAGAGAGTGTCAGAGAGGGGTGCGACGCAGTCGTCGGTATTTAGAGAGGTGAAGTATCCTGTCCTGATTCCTGTCCTGAAGTCTTTGTCTCCTGATCTATCCTGGGGGACCCTAACCAGCCCTTTGGCCAGGGGGTTGGTCTTCACACCATTCTTGGTAAATATAAACTCATTGTATTGATAGATGTTCTTCTCTCTCTGTCCTCTTCTTTCTGAGCATAGTTATTGTGTGAATCTGAATTGCTATTGCTTATTGAAAATTGATGGAATTGACACTCTTGCGAATGAGGGTGTTTGTACTGAAACATTGAGATGGTTCACACTCAATTAATTTAGATAAAGATTTTAAAACTTCCCGAGTCTGTGATTATTTCATTTTACTATCGAGGAATGTTTTAATAAGTAATGTTAATTATCACCATCAACTAGTTCCAACTAATGGTCCATTGACCAGAGGAAAGAACTAATTGATCAGTGAAAGGTTTAGTTAGGGAGAAGAAATAACTAAATCTTGCAGTATGAAAATCATAAACTAAGTTCCAGCGGTCTACTTAGTATCTAGTGGAAAAAGTTATATGGGCCCAGGTGAGTATATGGTAGTGGAGTATCTGCTGTTAGTACACCGCTGGATCAGTGGTATTGGTGGAGGTATTGGTGGTGGTGGTATTGGTGGTATTCGTGGTGGTGGTGTTGTTAATAACAGGAAACATCGTTTACAATGCACGCGTTACAACGTGCGTTATTACAACACATTTTTTACAACGCAAAATCTATGACAACGCATGTCAATACATTGCATAATCCATTACAACGCATTCCCCAAAGTAACGCCCCAGCGGAGGTAGAATAGTAATTACGTTGTAATGGATTATGCGTTGTAATGACATGCGTTGTAATCACGTGCGTTATAAAGTGTCCTATTTGTTAATAACACAGGCTTTTGAAAACAACCTGTCAGGTGATTTTAGTACAGATGACATGTAACACAGATGTGCTGTTGTCAGCTTCAGCCCATTAGCACAGGATTATGTGCTACCTGGAATTCACATGATTGTCGCTAATCATTTGTAAATCCATTTTACTTGGGGGGGTTGAAACAGACACAAGATAATGCCGGGTTAAAGTGATTGAAAGCAGGAGCCCGTGTTACGGGGGCGGCTGTGCTGCTTAGAAAAACACAATCGGTTTCAGCTGAAGCATCACATGTCTGGCCTGCAGTAAGAGGAAACTCAATAAAGTAAATAGTGCTTACAGACTAAATAACAGGTGCTGTGTAACAACCGAAGTAAAGGGGCCAGTAGCCATGGGAGGTTACAAATGAAGACGACGCCGTACTAAGGAGGGACTAACAAGCCTATTAACCCTTTGCGTGCGCACAACGGCTGGGAGCCGTTGTGCGCCACAGTACTCGTGTGCGGAGGACGGCTTCCGGCCGTCCTGGCACATGGCACCGGAAATCCCTCTGGTGCAGGCACCAGAGGGATTTCTTTTTCTCCCCAAAAGCCTCGGGAGCTGGGGAAGAGCTTCCCCAGCTCCCGAGGCCCCCCCCTGATTTCTGTGAAATGACGATCAGCGTGCACGTCACGCTGACGTCATTTCATAGAAACCGAAACTGAAATGAGCCTTTAAGCTCATTTCAGTTTCACTTTCTATGTCCTCAGGGGGCTATCTCAGCCCCCTGAGCACATAGAAGGACGGGAGAGGTATTACTGGAAAGGGGAGAATCTCCCCTTTCCAATGGTACCCCTCCCCAGTGGATCCCTGCTTGGGGATCGCCCCAGGAGGGTGATCCCCAAGCAGGGAGCCACCCACTATACACCAGGGAGGGGGGAGCGGCCCCTTGGGCAAGGGCCTTTGCTCCCCCCCCCCACAAAATTGGCTAAATTCAGTCTTTCTGCCCCCCTGGGGGGGCAGAAAGTCCACTAGAAAGCAGGGATTTTTTTGTGGTCAATTTGAATTAGGGTGGGGGCTGCCCAAAATGGGGTGAGGTATCATTTTACTCGGGAGACAAAGGAGAACTCTGTGGGGTAGGACGATTGTGCCGGCACGGTGATTCCACACAAAAATATGTGGAAAATGTGTTTTTTTCAGCTAAATTGGAAGTTTGCAGGGGATTCTGGGTAGGAAAACGTCGGGGGATGCACGCAAGCCATACCTCGCTGGACTCCCCGGGTGTCTAGTTTTCAGAAATGTGTGGATTTGGTAGTTTCCCAAGGTGGCCACCGAGCCCGGGGCCAAAAACCCAGATGACCCCCTTGCAAAACCAGGTTGTTTTGTGATAGGTAATTTTGATGTCTCCTCAATACGTTTTGGGCCCTTGCCTGTCGAGGGTACTTGACCCACCCACGCGAGTGAGGTACCATTTTTATCGGGAGACCTGGGGGACCGCTGGGTGGTAGGAAATTTGTGGATCCACGGAGATTCCAGAACTTTTCCTCACAGAAATTTGAGAAAAATGTAATTTTTTCAGCTAAATTTGAGGTTTGCAGGGGATTCTGGGTAGGAAAACGTTTTGGGGTCCAAGCAAGCCATACCTCACAGGACTCCCCCGGGTGTCTAGTTTTCAGAAATGTGTGAGTTTGGTAGGTTTCCCAAGATGGGCGCCGAGCCCGGGGCCAAAAGCCCAGGTGACCCCATTGGAAAACCAGGTTGTTTTGTGATAGGTCATTTTGAAGTCTCCTCAATACGTTTTGGGCCCTTGCCTGTCGCGGGTACTTGACCCACCCACGCGAGTGAGGTACCATTTTTATCGGGAGATCTGGGGGAACGCTGGGTGGTAGGAAATTTGTGGATCCGCGCAGATTCCAGAACTTTCCCACACAGAAATGTGAGAAAAAAGTGACAGGGGATTCTGGGTAGGAAAATGTTGGGGGACTGACGCAAGCCATACCTTGATAGACTCCCCCGGGTGTCTAGTTTTCAGAAATGTGTGGGTTTGGTAGATTTCCCAAGATGGCCGCCGAGCCTGGGGCCAAAAACCCAGGTGACTCCCCTTGCAAAACCAGGTTGTTTTGTGATAGGTAATTTTGATGTCTCCTCAATACGTTTTGGGCCCTTGCCTATCGCGGGTACTTGGGGCACCCACATAATGAGGTACCATTTTTATTGGGAGACCTGGGGGAATGCTGGGTAGTAGGACATTTGTGGATCTACGCAGATTCCAGAACTTTCCACCACAGAAATGTGAGGAAAATGTGGTTTCTTTGATAAATTTTGAGGTTTGCAAGGGATTCTGGGTAACAGAACCTGGTGAGAGCCAGACAAGTCACCCCTACTGGATTCCCCTGGGTGTCTAGTTTTCAAAAATGTATAGGTTTGCTAGGTTTCCCTTGGTGCCTGTAGAGCTAGGATTCAAAATCTACAGCTTGGCACTTTGCAAAAAAAGGGTCCGTTTTCACTGTTAAAATGTGGTGTGTCCACGTTGCGTTTTGGGCCGTTTCCTGTCGCGGGCACTAGGCCTACCCACACAAGTGAGGTACCATTTTTCTCTGAAGACTTTGGGGAATGCGTGGTGGGTTGAATTTTGTGGATCCACGCAGATTCCAGAACTTTCCACCACAGAAATGTGAGGAAAATGTGTTTTTTTTTACAGATTTTGAGGTTCGCAAGGGATTCTGGGTAACAGAACCTGGTGAGAGCCAGACAAGTCACCCCATACTAGATTCCTCTGGGTGTCTAGTTTAAAAAAATGTATAGGTTTGCTAGGTTTCCTTATGGGTGCCGGCAGAGCTAGGCTTCAAAATCTACAGCTAGGCACTTTGCAAAAAAGGGTCAGTTTTCACTGTGAAAATGTGGTGTATCCATGTTGCGTTTTTGGCCATTTCCTGTCGCGGGCACTAGGCCTACCCACACAAGTGAGGTACCATTTTTCTCGGATGACTTTGGGGAATGTGGGGTGGGTGGAATGTTGTGGATCCACGCAGATTCCCGAACTTTCCACCACAGAAATGTGAGGAAAATGTGTTTTTTTTAGACACATTTTGAGGTTTGCAAGGGATTCTGGGTAACAGAATCTGGTGAGAGCCAGACAAGTCACCCCATCCTGGATTCCCCTGGGTGTCTATTTTTAAAAAATGTATAGGTTTGCTAGGTTTCCCTAGGTGCCGGCAGAGCTAGGGTTCAAAATCTACAGCTAGGCACTTTGCAAAAAAAGGGTCCGTTTTCACTGTGGAAATGTGGTGTGTCCACGTTGCGTTTTGGGCCGCTTCCTGTCGTGGCCACTACACATACCCAGCCAAGTGAGGTATAATTTTTATCGGGAGACTTAGGGGAACACAAAATTGTGGAGCAACTGTTATTACCTATTGACTTTCAATGCATTTCTGCCTTCCAAATGTAAGACAAAGTGTAAAAAAGAAGTCACTTTGAAAAATGACCTATAATTCACATGCTGGTATGGGTATCCACAATTTCGGAGATGTGCAAATAGCTACTGTTTCTAAACTCTATGGGGCATATTCACAAGGACTTATCACTGAGTTATCGCCACCTTAACGCATCAAAAGCGGAGATAGATTTAACGCCCCATTCACAAGCGGGTGCAAACTGCAGACATCGCCAGTATTCCCGCGATAACTGCCGCAAATGTTACCCCCATGGGTCACATCACCAACTAACCCTAATGAGATGCAGAGTAGGTGTTCCCGTGCAAAAACACACGAAAACACCACTACACCACTTTCACAACGAACTGCCAGATCTGCGATGCGAACCAAAAACAGGCGATAAGCCGCGGTAGCAGCAGGGATTTAACACCTGCCTTCTGCTGGTGTTAAGCAGGATGACTACCTGCAGCACGAAAGGGAGCTCAGCCCAGAGCCACATCGGAAGACGCACAGATGCCATGGAGCCAATGATCATGCAGCTCGGAGACCCAAGAGGGCCACAACACCCACCGCCACCACTCCCAGGCCCCCCCCCCCTGGACAAACACATATTGTGCACGACACAAGAGCCACAAAAAGCGCATGATGTTGCACAATGACAAAAAGAAACACACATGTGTGGTCAGAAGAACGAGAAACAGTCACACATCATTGAAGTAACAACCAAAAACTTTATTGAAATACAACACAAAACACCAATGCGGAAGACTCCTGTCGGGTCCGTCCGGGACAATCTTGATGTCACAACCTGGAAAATAAAGCACAAAATCAGAACGTGTGTCATGCGCACATCAAAGGAGCGAGACACAGAGAAACAGAGAATGAAAGAAAGGCTGAGAGAGAGAGAAGGAAAGGAAGGGAGAGAGAGAGTGAGAGAGAAGGAAAGGAAAGGAAGGGAGAGAGAGAGAGAGAGAGTGAGAGAGAAGGAAAGGAAGGGAGAGAGAGAGAGAGAGGGAGGGACTCTGCCGCCCCCGCGCACCCAGGCACCACTGCTCACCTGCTGCCACCGGTGTGTCTCCAACCACGTGCCGGTATACACTGCAAGCCACCAGGTCTGCAATCTGTAATCGAGGCCAGAGTCAATCATGGCAGAGTCCATCTCACTGCACACGGCAACAACGCCTGTCCGTCCCTGCGCACACATGCAGCCGCACCTCTACCCTCCCGCCGGCCAGTGCTGGCTGTCCGCACTTGCGCACCCAGGCCCCACTGCTCACCTGCCGACAACGGTGTGTCCACCAGTGGGCACACCACGTGCCCGTGCAAGCTCCAGGCCCCGGTCCCGCCACCATGGCATGCTCCACATCATGCCGACCCGCACCGCGGCCCAGCAGGTCCCACACATGACGCTGAGTCCTGAGGCATCAATGGCAGAGACCACATCAGTGCACACGTCATCATCGCAGGCTGCACACCCGCTCAGCAATTTCGGTGCCACTAACTCTGTGCAACCTCAGTCAGTGCCACGTGGTGGTAGGCCCGTGACAGCTGCAAGGCTCCGGGTGCCACTAACCCTGTGCGCAACAACTCATGGGCCCCTTATGATTGAGAATCGTGGAACGTCCGTCATCTAGTCACCACCGGCAGTGGGGAATGTGACGTTGTCGGCCCCTTATATTGGCGGGGTCACATGGCCTGTGATGCCTGTGCCGGATGGGTGTGGTGTGTGTGCAAACCTGCCCTCAGGGAATGGCCGTGACATGCTGACAACTAGACCAGCGACCTGCAGACCACTAGCGTGTACACCTGCAACATGTAGCTATGTGGGCCCCCCCTCGGAGCGTAAGCGGAGTGGTCTGGCCTGGCGTATGTAGGACCAGCGCAGGGCTTGCAACAATGACTCGGGGGCTCTGGGCGTGGTTCAGTCCATGTCCGGACAAGGAAGTGACTAATGCGTGTGTCCCTGTTGTAGTGTCTACGGCACCCGGAACGCAATCGGCAATGTAGCACACTGTGACTGGAATCCCACTAGATGAGCATCATTGACGTTAGGGGGAATCACTGTCCCTACATTCATCCACACATTCACATTCACAGCAGTGCATTCCTGAATGTTTAATGCACTTCCAGTGGAGTTTTGCAGCTGGAGCAGTACAGGGCCATGCCAACCCCACTTCACAATATGGGCCCGTGGATGGCCAGCCAGAGTCCATCCGGGAATGACAAGTACTGCGGAAGAGGAAGGGTACAGTCCGCAGTCTGGTCGCCGTGTCATTGGTTACCAAACAGGATATGGCAGTCCATGTCGCGGTCCAAGGTGAGTGCAGCAGAGTGTATCGGGGGTCAGTGGAAGATCATGGGGCTATGTGCGGCACCAAGCAGCAACGGGACAGGTGGCGGAAATGAATGCTAGTGCCTCCTTCTGAACTCAATCCCATCCACGTCCTCGTCCTCGGATGTGTGCTCTGCCCCACCTGTGGGTGTTGCAGTTCCGGCTGCGGCACTGTGTGCCACTGACACATCAGGGGCCGGAGGTGGATTGTCGGCCGCACTGTGTGGCAGTGACACATCAGGTGCCGGAGTGGAGATGCCTGCCGCACTGGGAGGCACTGACACACCAGGGGGCGGAGATGTGGATGGTGTGGGAGCAGCAGCATTCATCTGCACCACGCCTAGTGGCAGCAATGCCATGATGAGG